>CM045768.1:9927087-11127087 GCA_025200525.1 Camellia lanceoleosa
ATCTTAATGGCCTTGAGTATTATAGATTGGTAATTTGTTTCTTCAAATTTATATGTAATTTTAGTGCATTAATTGAGACTCATATATTTAAGATTAACAATTATTATAAAAATATTAAATATTAAATAATAATAATAATAATAATAATAATAATAATAATAATAATAATAATAATAATAATAATAATAAAAGGGGCATGTGTATATTACATTGCATAATTTTAGGAGAATTATATATACATATTTTTTTCTCATATACGCACCAACAAACAAAATTTTTTTCAACGAAATTAAACAAAAAAAATAAATAAATAAATAAAAGGAAGGAAATGGCAATTTTATTTATTTGAAGAAAGAAAATATTACTCGATTGCATATATAAATTTTCGGAAGGCTTCACGCAATTTTTCGTTTCACTTCTCTCAACAATTTTTTCATGAACGACACACATGCTTTTCTCTATTTTTACGACTTATGTTTAGTCCTTGACATTATAACCATTGCATAATATTACACCGCATTCCTCCAAGCATGTGCATTTTTCCTTTTTAGCTCTTTCTTCTCCTTACACATATTAACCAGCGATTGTTGTTTTAAACAAGCACACCTCATCTCTCATATTATTGATTTTTCTTGTACTTTGCTTGTAACTTATGCGTTCGCCATATTGGAAATACGCCGGTCATGCCTATATGCTAAGAGCCATAGTGTTGTTAATAGCATCGATATCATTCTTGATTACCAATAACACTAGGACTACTCATTTACAAGCATAGTATGCTGCACTGCACTAATGGTGTGTGTACCTCTTCTCATTTGCCCGCATTACAAGCACCTTCATGCAGAGTCTACGAACCATTGATGGCTAAAAAGATAAGGAATGACATGATTACGATGTACATTGCTAGCTAAAAATAAATTTTTCTCTCCAATACTTGGATGATTTTGTATCTTTGCCTATCATACCGTGTCACTCTTTATACACCTCCACTCAGTCCAATACTGATACATATCTTGTTTCAAATCTTACATTCGCTTGTCAACATTTTCTCGCTCGAGATACTCCAAAATCCCCACAATGATCTAGAACTAGAAGACACCTACGGACCATTATTATATTTTTTGGGCATCTCAGCATTATTTTACCAAATATATCTCGCATTTCCTATCTTTCTATCTTTTTATTTTGATGTTTGTCAAACGGGGAGAAAAAAATATGATTTTTGTTTTTGAAAATTATATTCTTGAGGGTTATCAAATATTTTGTTAACTTATTTTGTGTCAAATACTTTTACAAATATTGCCATCATCAAAAAAGGGGAGAGATTGTTAATCATATTATTTAATTTTGATGATATCTAAAATATTATTTGCAAAAATTTAGATTTTTTTAATATACATATTATTTGACACAAAAATATTATTCTGCTTAATATATATATATATATATATTTGTTAAATATTATTTAAATAAAATATTTTTTGAAAACTCTACTATTCACTTTTTGAAAATTTAGGTTGGTCACTATTTACTTTTTGACAAAATTAAAATTGATTAATTATATTATTTTGACAAAATTGATTGATTGGTTGTATTATCTTGACAAATGTGAGATTGATGAGTTGTCTTTTTTTGACAAAAGTGATATATCCAAATATAGTGGTAGGTTATGTTTAGTTAAAAATCTCTACAAAAATTTAAAATGGTATATATGATCGGATCTATTATAAATATTACTTAAAGGGTTTTACTATATATGCAAATATTTGATTAGAATATTATATAGAATGCATATAATATAAATATAATACATTCGTGAGCAATTATACTTTTACACTACATTGATTATATCATATCACACTACACTACATTGATTGTATATATATATATATATATTATAATAAAATAAGATGGAGCAAATCATTTTGCTTGTTTGAAAGTTGTGAACTTTGTATTAAATTGTCTACAAAACGATGGCTCCATGTTTAAAAAATAAAAAAGGAAAAGAAAATATTAGTCTTACTTTTATTTTTTAATTATTAACATTTGACTATTTAAAATTAAGGCGTGCTTATGTAAGCCATGGCCATGGCGTGCTTATGTAAGTCATGACGCCGGCAAGGCGTCAGCGGGTATATTTTTGTGTATAAATAGAAGTGTTGTATGTGAGAAAAATCAAAAACTTGAAAGAAAAAATTTCTATGAGCTCCAAAATTGCAGTATATTATAATACTCTTTCACTTTCGGATCTAAGTCTAATCTTTGTTCTTACACTTTCATATCTACTTTTTGTGAGAAAATTATTGTAAAGAGGGTTTAAGTACCACTTATTTTTATTCCTTATTTTTGTGAGAGGTTTTTGTAAGGGTGAGGCATTTATTGTTGGTGAGGCTCAATAGATAAGAGTAAGTCCTATGTCAAATCCACAAGTTTGGTGGTGTATTTATTTAATTGATATTAAAAGAAATTCTCAAGGAGGTTCCTTGGAGAGTGGGCCGTGGGTCTAATGTACCCAACCACTATAAATCTCGATGTTTGATTTTCTCTCTCTCTCTTTACTTTTATATTGATAATTATTGATTACCATTTTTTATTTATTAAAAATTCGAATATTGTAAGTTAATTTTAATATTGTAAATTTTTAATAACCCAATTCACCCCCCTCTTGGGTTACCTACAGGATAACAATTGATATTTTAGCCTAAACTCTAGTGTGTGTGACTTACTTAGTCTTAGAGTAGATCATGGCAACCCCTAGTTATTCCTTACCCGAGAGACAAGCATCCAATAGGCCACCACTATTTAGCGGCACAAATTTTAGCTATTGAAAAACTAGAATGACAATACATGTTCAATCTAATGATTATGAATGTTGAAAAATTATTTGCAATGGTCCAAAAATTCCTACCAAAACCGTAGATAGATTTAGGGTACTCAAAGAGAAATTTTGAGTACTCAAAATTTTGATGTTATTATGAGGCGTCACAAAAGTAATTTCAAAGAGAATCAGGCACAAAATTTCTAGAACCTTAATAATTTCAGTTTTCAAAGAGGTTCTAATTAATTATGTCACGCTTCATAATAACATGAAAATTTTTATTCCAGCCAAATTATTTTTGCATATATTTTCTAGTAGAGCTCATCAAGGGGCATTATCAGTAATACTATAAATTTAAAAATTATTTAAGAAATATCAATAGGTGCTGTAAATATACACAATCATTTTTGATAAATCATTATTATTTAATAATACTCGACACTATTTATCATTTGACATTTACTAATTTATCTTCTAAAAACTTAACAAAAATAAGTATTGAATTCTATTATTTTAATCAATCAATATCAAATTAGACACTATACGTATATGTAAATCACTTATAGAAATATGACAACTGAAAAAAAATCACAATAGAGTTAATTTTGATTAATGTAATGATATTTTACACTATAATATGTGTTACAAAAGAATAATATTAATTTTAATTTAAAATAAAATTTTAATTTTAATTATTTATTTTAATAATCGTAGCATTATCATTCTATAAAAATGTTAGTTAAATACTCATATATAATAAATTTAGCTAAATTATTTGTTTATTTTGATAATTTTAATTCTGTTATGCTATAAATCTGTAATTATCATATAATAATTTTATACGATATATATTAAATTATAAGATAGTAAAATAAACACTCATTTTGATATTAAAAATAATAGTTAAATTAGAAAGATAATTAATAATATAAAACTAAAAGTGATTCTAATTATTTAATTTTAATATAATTTTTTATTTATTTAGAAAATTAAAATATGTAGAAATAGAATTTTACCAAATTTATTTAAAAAATTAAATGTAAATATGTTGTGATTGGATTAAGAAGAAAATCCATAAATTAATTATGAGACATTTACACACAAGTCGTAATTTGTGAACTTATACTCCATTAAGTCTTAATTAAGATTTTGAACCTTCAAGTCCATTAAATTTTAATAGTTGAAATTGTCCTTCAAACAATAATTGTTTATCATTTATGACTATCTATAAAGGAACATGATGATTATACATTTATTTTGATTTTCAAAACTTTAAAAAAACTATATATAAAAAAAAATTTAGGGGAAATTTTTTTTTTTCTAATTTAAAAAATTAAATTATTTTTTGTGCAAAACTGAAATTTTTTTTTCTATAAAGGAGCGTGATGATTGAACATTGATGTGCATGATTGGAAGGAAAAAAAAAAAAAACTTTTTTAAAAATGAAAAAACTGATAATGTTCTCGGTTTTATTGAATAGTTGAATCAACTAATAAGTAGAAGGCAAAAAGTTTAATTTCATATTTTTTTTTATCAATTAGTGAAATAATTATCTGGAACATTATTATGTAAAATTGATAATATTCTTAGTTTTAAAAATTTTTAAAAAAAAAACTGATAATATTTTCAATTTTACTAAATAGGACTTGTTGGTTCAAAAATCTTAAATAGGACCTCGAACTACCATAACATTTGTAAATAGAACTTTTAAGTAATTAATTCATTAATTATATAGAGTATTGATTTTTTTCTTTAATATTCCTTTTGAATTATTCATACATATTAAATATAGGTATATAAAATTTAAATTAAATATAAATATTTTGTAATAAATAATTTCTAACAAATACAGGAACCTCCTCTGTAGTTTCAATAATTACAATAATCTCTCCTATTTTACCTGACAATATCAAGATTTTCTCATTTTTTAACTACTGTTTACACACTTCACAGAACTTGCCGATGTCATCAAAGCTAAACACTAAAATGCCCATAATGCCCTCAAGTGTCCTCAACTCATCTATATATACCAATACCAAATGTTGGCTGATCATCCAACCAGACATCTAGAACAACGCTTTTTTTTTTTTGGCAATTGCAACTGCAACATTTTATTTAAAAACACAACAACATGTAGGTTATCCACAACTATTAAAATGTATCTTAAAATTTATCCTTATCTATTTATTTTATAGTATTACTCCAATCAAAATTTCAGTTTACAGTGAGGTGAACACTAGAAGCATAAACAATTAATTAGCCAAACAATAACAAAGAAACATGTTTGGTTCTCTTTTAGAATCACAATTCCAATTAAAAATTTTCAAAAATCTTTTCAAAACTCATAACAAAATACACAACTCAAAATTACTCAAAACTCAATTCACAAATTATTTTCAAAACTTGTAACCAAACATACAACGCAAAACTCAATTTAAAACTCTTTTAAAACTCAAACTAATTTTTTTCAAAACTTTATTTTAAAAGAAATTTTTTATATTTTATTTTAAAATTATTTTTACAATCATGATTTGACTGTGGAGTCATATTTTTGAGTTGTGAGTTTTGGAATTGAGTTTTGAGTTGTATTTTGAAATTTTTTAGATTTATTTTTTTAGGATGAATATTTTATATTTTAAATATTTATTTATTTATTTTAATGTGCACTTTTTATTTTAAATAATTATTATTATTTTATTTTAAATATTTTATTTTATTTTATTAATATATATTTTTAAATATTTTAATTTTTTTGTTATGTGTTTGGTTATGATTTGAGTGTAGAGTTTTGAAAGTAGTGTGAAGTTTCAAGTTATGTGTTTGGTTATGAGGTTTGAAAATAATTTTTGAATTGAGTTTTGAATTATGCGTTTGGTTACGATTTGAGTGTGAAGTTGTGTTTTGAGTTTAAAATATTAAAATTAAAAAAATAAAATATTTAAAATGAAAAATTAAAATATTTAAAATAAATTAAAATATTGAAAAAAATTAAAATTTAAATAAAAATTATATATTTAAAATTAAAAAATAAAATTTTCTTAAACATTTTTTAATATTTTAAAAAAATAAATCCAAAAAAGCAAGGGTAATTAGAGTAAGAAATGTTATCCCCAGCGGTGTGTGTAAATTCAATATATAAATAAAATAAACAATAAAATAAAAATACACAATCCAGAAAATAATTTTAAATTAAATTATGAATTAAAGCTTACAAAAATTATAAGTCGATACTTGTGTTGGACACAATCTCCTTAAAGTAGATTTCGCCTTGTTCTAATTCGAGATTTACCGGCGTTTACATCCCAAGATGCAACGACTAACACTTGAATTTGCAGCACTACAAAATCAAGTTTGACGAACCAAAACTCTGCTATAACTCTTTCTTTTTCTTCTTAAAATTAAATGATGGATAGACGCAGAAGACAATAGGACGACTTGAAGGAGAAAGGAAGAAATGTTCTTAGAAATTGGATTGAAAGAATTGCTAGAAAGCAGACCATTTATAGGAAACTAAGTAGCTTATACCGAACAGGTGCCAAACAGATGAAAACTGTTCAGATAGATTCAATACTCTTTAGACAGATTCTGTCACAACCCAAACTCGCCCATAAGGGTTTAGCATCGTAATCGACCAGTAATCCTTGGATCACCAAAGGCCTCTGAACAGAATTACAAAATATAAGGGGTTGCGGAAGCAAACATATAAAACTTACATAGTCCATTGAGCTGTGCAGACATACATAGGACATATAATTTTAAACTTTATAAGCATACTTGTGATGTCATAAAAAGATATTAGTCATACATCATTCCCATAGACAGACGAAACAAAAGTGGGACTTGGCCCAATGTATTATTCCAAAAAGGAAAACAAGTCTTAAAAGCTTAAACCACGAAAACTTGACTTCTCAAAGGGAACCTTCCCGGGAGGCATAGGGGCTGGCTGACCCAAATCTCCAAGCAACAGCTTAGGCCTAGTCACACGCTTGCTCACCTACATACATAATATAAATAGTGAGCTGAGCCTAGTGAATAATAAAAGAGTAAAGGGTTAAATGAATAACGTCCTATAACTAATTCAATAAACAGAAACAGTTACATATGTACGTTCTTGTTCGAGTCATAAACAGAAATCAAAGTTCAAGCTTAATCTTGCATAGTACATTCGTTAGCTCTGACAAATCACATATAGAGCATCAAGGGTCATACTTGTCAGTTCCATATAGGAACCTCTAGCCGGGTACAGATAACTTGTCAGTTCCATAAAGAAACCTTCGGATTGGGAACATATCACTTGTTAGTTCCGTATAGGAACCTCTGGCCAGGTACGGATAACTTGTCAGTTCCATAAAGGAATCTCCAGACCAGGAACAGATAACTTACTTGAGCACAGAATTGTTGCCACGAATACTTGTCAAGAATTGGACAATCATTCATTGTACAAAATATATAACATGTTATAAAACAAATCTTATTCCATATACAGAAAATAAATAAAGTTGAATATAGTTTTACTAAATTATTACTCACAGATGGCTCCGGAGTTGTCAGACAAAGTAGGCAATAAAATAGCTTACGGTGCGTGACTTACACAAACATAACAGATACATACTTGAAACACATACCCAGATAATGCTTAACTAATTTCATGTCTTTCTTAGTGTTTTTCTAGCCTTTATCCTCATTCTTATATCTTAACTGTGGCTTAGGAACGCTTAGGATGTAATGAGGATGCTAAAATGCACTTGAAAACACTTAATAAAACTTGCTGAAAACAAGAGTCTCGCTCAAGCGCAACTTCCTTTGCTCGAGCAGGCGTTCAAAAATGTGAGAGGTCGCTCGAGCGGTCTGTAAACTCTGCAAAAGTACTGGTTGCTTAATTTTTTCGCTCGATGCATGCTCAACGGTCGCTCAAGCGTAAGATTAAGGTCCTCGCTCAAGCATAACTCTTGTCACTCGAGCGGTCTGTAAAAATAGGAAACTTCTGAGAGCATGCATTTACGCCAAGCCAACTTTTGGTCGCCGAGCGAGGCTAAAAATACGTACTAGTCACTCGAGTGCAAAATCTGGCTACAGAGAAGTAAAATCGAATTTCAGATTGCTCTACCAAGCTTCAAACTCAAATTCCAAAATTGTAAAACATGTTCCTTTGGGCCAAAAACTCAAGAAATCACTTGTAAACTTGCAAAACATCATGAATTAAGAATCATTACTCAAAATCAAGGCCCAAAAGCAAATGAATTCTTCAAATTCAAACTTGAATTATGAGTATACATACCATGCATGTATTGACTTGGGTTCAAAACTTCCAAAACATAATCAAATGAGATAAGAGGATGTAAAACATGATGAATTCCTACAACTAAGCTCAACTTAGTACATGCATGAGAGAATTTCTTAGAAAACATGCTCCAAATGCAATGAAATGCAGATGCATGTACGAATTGATCTTCATTTCCACTTCTTAAGCTTAATTCTTGCATCTCTTAGCTCAATTCTCTTGAATTCATGTATGAACCAACTCAACTACAAAACTAAAGGTTTCATTTCTTACCTTAGGTGTTTAATTAGGTTTAAGAAGCCTAATTCTTTGAGCTAGGAGGTCAAATTTCCAAAGTTCCTTCCAAATGCTAGCTTTCCTCCCTTGAGTTTAAACTTCTCTTCACTCTCACTCTTCTCCCTCACGTTTTTGTCTCAAAAATGATGAAGAAAAGATGAGTCTAGGGGGTGTGGAGGCCTTATATAAGCTCAACTAATGAAGCTTAATTAGTATGAGTCAAAGATGGGATTATTTTATTCTACTTTATTCATTCCGAATCGAATTTCAATTGAACCTATCATAAAATTCTAAAAATTCTAACTAACACATAAATCAAGTCAATTTCTTGATCGGATGCCGATAAGGCCTTCAATTCGCAACATTTAACAGAATCTCAAACGGATATTCCTACGATAAACAGATAGAAACACAAATAATGCAATACATATGCAAATAATTCAGAATTTCATCTTAATTACTTACTAGGCATCTTTAATCGTGGGTTAGCTAATCATAGGTCGATCATCGTTTCTCCTCTTAAAGAGTTTGGTCATCCAAACTCGAATTACCTTCGCTTTTGAAAAACATGGAAACAAGTCAGTATCTTTTCATCATATCCTCTTCTATTTCCCATGTCGCATAGGTTCCACGATGATTCTGCCAATCAAGTTTTACTAATGGAATTCCCTTGTTTCTCAATCTTTTGATGCAGTGGTTCACAATTTGAATTGGTCTCTCCTAATATGTGTAGTCCTCTTTCAAAAGCACATGTGTCGGTTCAATAATGTGGTGCGGATCCCGTAAATATTCCCAAAGCATTGAGACATGAAAGACATTATGCATATCCTCCATAACCGGTGGTAAGGCTACCCGATACATCACTGAATTGATTTTCTCCAAAATCTCATATGGCTCAACATATCAGTGCTAATTTACCCTTTACGCCAAACCGAGTTTGTCCTTTCATTGGAGTCACTTTGATAGACATGTAATCCCCGACTTCATATTCTCGCTCTCTTCTTCGGACATCCGCATAACTCTTTTGGTGGCTTTGTGCAGTTTTCAATCTCTGCTAAATTAATTTCACATTTTCTTGTTTCTTGTACTAGTTCACCTACTTCAGTTCAACAGATCGAAGAACGGCATTTCCTACCGCATAAAGCTTCATAAGCGCCATATCGACACTCAAATGATAGCTATTGTTATACACAAATTCGCCAATGGTAAGTAAGTCTCCCAATTGCCTTGAAAGTCTAAAACACATATCCGTAACATCTCCTCTAATGTTTGAATGTTCCGCTCAGATTGGTCGTCTGTTTGTGTGTGATAAGCATCAATCTCACTACCCCAAAGTTTGTTGCAAGCTCACCGCCTCAAGTAAACTTGGGATCTTTGTTAGATACTATGGACACTAGAACTTCATGCAATTTCACAATCTCATTGACATACAAGTTAGCCAACTTATCTGCATTATACAAAGATTTGACAGGCAAAAAGTGAGCAGATTTAGTTAAACAATCAACAACGACCCAAATAAAATCTATACATTGAGAAGAGCGAGGTAGTCTGACAATGAAATCCATAGTAATATGCTCCTATTTCCATTCCAGTATTGGAAGCGGCTAAAGTAATCCAGTGGGTCGTTGATGTTCAGCTTTAACTTGTTAGCAATGTAAACATCTAGCCACAAAGTCAGCAATGTTTTTCTTCATTCCTGGCCACCAGAAATTTTGTTTCAAGTCATGGTACATCTTTGTATTTCTCGGATGCATAGCAAACTTAGAATTGTGAGCTTTTGTCATAACTCGTTTCCTTAAGTCAGCACAGGCTTCGGTTTTGAGTCAATTTCATCCACAATCTTTTTCAGATATTCATCGTGCAGTTGTTTCTCTCTAATCTCTTAAATAATTGTAGGTTAGGTTGAAATAGCGGCTAGGATTCCATCATATTCGTGCAAAACTACTTCAATTTCATTTCGTTCCAAATCACACAACAATTCTTCTCGACCAAAGGAGCAAACATGATAAATTCCCAATAGACTTCTGGCTCAAAGCATCTGCAACTGTATTAGCTTTTCCCGAGTGGTACAGGATTTGCAAATCATAATCTTTTATTAGTTTAAGCCATTACCTCTGTCTCATGTTTAACTTCTTTTGAGTAAAGAAGTATTTGAGGCTTTTGTGGTCCGTATACACCTCGCAAGTCACATCGTACAGATAATGTCGCCAAAATTTTAAAGCAAACACCACAGCTGCTAGTTCAAGGTTTGTGGATCGGATAATTCTTTTCATGTATGAGTTGTCGAGAAGCATAAGCAATCACTTCCCCATTTTTCACTAACACATATCCTGCACTTTGTATGAAGCGCCATCAGAATCAAATCCATTGGTTTCGTTAGGCAAGGTTAGAATTGGTGCAGTTACTAGTCTAGTTTTCAGTTCTTAGAATGCTGCATCCCGTTGTTCATTCCAATCAAATGGTACATTTTTCTGTGTCAATGGCATAACAAGTTTTGAGAAGTCTTTCACAAATCCTCTGTAGTAGCTACCAAGCCCTAGAAATGTTACACTGTTAAGCCAGAATTCACATTTGGACAATTTTGCATACAATTTTCTTTTCTCGTAATCTGCAAAGTAGTTACCAAATGATTCTCACGCTCTAGCCTACTTTTGGAGTAAATCAGTATATCATCTATAAATACAACAATAAACTCATCAAGAAATTGTTTGAAAACTCTATTTATTAGATCCATAAATACTGCAAGTGCTTTCGTTACCCCAAATGCCATGACGAAAAATTCATAATGACCGTATCTAGTTTGGGAAGCAGTTTTCACAATGTCTTATGCCTTCACTTTTAGTCGGTGATATCCTGATCTAAGGTCTATCTTGAAGAACACTTGTGCCCTCTGAAGTTGGTCAAATAAGTCATCTATTCAAGGTAGAGGGTACTTGTTCTTGATAGTCACTTTGTTCAACTCCCGATAGTCTATACATAGCCTTAAAGATCTATCTTTCTTCTTAACAAATAAGACTGGAGCACCCTAAGGTGAAGTGCTCAATGATAAACTTCTTGTTTAATAGTTCCGGTTGAGTTTTCAATTCTTTCAGTTCAGAAGTGGACATTCTGTATAGGGTTTTAGAAATTAGTTGTGTCCCGGGTACTACATCAATGGTGAACTTAATTTCCCTATCAATTAACTCCCCAAGTAAGTCATTAGGAAATACATCAGGAAATTCACAGGCCACAGGAATTGTTTTCAGATTAGCAGTATCTGAAGATATAGTCAACACGCAACACAAGTAGCCCCGACAACCATTTCTTAACAATTTCCTGGCTTTCATAAATGAAATCAAGTATGATAGAGGAACTACCCCATTTCCAGTAAAAACAAACTCAGGCATACCAGGTGGTCTAAACACAACAGATTTACTCACACAATCAATAGTGACATTGTAACAAGCCCGCGAGGACCTCGCCGGTTACAGCCTGCACTGATTTTGTCACAGTTCTTAATCTGAACCAAAGAGTCCAAATCCGGCAAATCGTTTTGAGAAAACAGATTTTGAAAGAAGTGCCAATCATGGACTGTTTCGCCAAATACAGAGTCGCCACCTAAATATTTTTTATGGGGGAATTTAGGAAACCCTGACTCGGTGCCAAAGGCCACGTGTCCGTTATCACCAAAGTTGCCTCCTCGAGCTTGGGTACGATTGAAGGTCACTATGAGCACCTCTCGCCCGACCAAGATCTACTTACTAACTGTGATATCTTGTTTTGAAAACATTACATGCCCTTATTCCGTTATTAGCCTAGAATTACTATGTTATGCACAACAAAACAAGTATAGACTGCATCATTTAATTTGAAACAAAGCATTGCATATCCATTTGTTTGGAAAACGCTGAATTTGCTACTGCAAGTAGGCTAAAATACGATTTCAATGAATTATTCTAATTCAAACAATCCAACCTTCACCCACAGTGCATTCAAGCGCTTATATCACATAAGCAGCTAGCCTCATGGTAATCATGCTATCATGGCAACACTCATACGCATGCGGTATGCTAAAGCATAAAAAGCTCACCTAGTACTCCGTGCCAAGACAAGAACATGTTAGCAATCATGTATGATCCAAGTCCATGTTTAAATGCCTAATGCAACGCATATGGAATGTCACTAGAGTAGGCTCGACTAGTCTATAAATGACATGTGAAAATGCACAAGTAGCATGTATTCAAGTTAGATTTGAAATACTTATGTAGTTAGTATGATACGCCGAGCCCGGTGCATGCAATACTGATGAATGATGCACGCATGCATAGCATAGGGTATGCTAATTTAAATATGCCCTAATACTAACCATCAAAGCAGGTAAGTAAAAGGAAGAAAGAAGTGGGGGTTGGAAGACATGCACACACACACCCACACTTATTACAAATTTGCCCTCACTCGGAGGGTCCGAATAAATATTACAATTTAATTAACCTACAAACTAATTAAATATCACAAATCAATTAAATTAGCTAAGCAAATTAACTAATTTATTTAAGCAATAAACAACGGCCTCGGGAAGAGGGTCCAATGCATTCGCACTCGGCTCGCTTGGAAGTCACTGCCATGCCCAAGTTGCCCTTGCTTTGGCTGTCATCCTCCTCTAAAAGTCGTGATAAGTCCTAGGGTTGCTTCTAACACCGTGGAACACCACTGCCATGGAGAGTGGCCACCGCCACAATTGAGTTATCGGCCATCGTAGATGGCCGGTCGGCACTAAAGATGGCCTGGCCAAATCTTCCGCAGAATCTGTTTGACTGAACAGAGAACAAAGCAAAGCACGGCAAGGCATTTCGTTATGTATGCACCAACCATACCCCTTATCATGTGAATGACTCAAAGGAGGATGGGCCTCGATTCTCGGACCACCAATCGCCAAGATTTCCATGCGTGATGGCCCAAAGAATCAAGTGTGCATTTTGATATGGAATGCAATGCACATAAACAAACCGATGGAACTCAACCTCTATTACAAGCATTTCAAGAGGCCAAGCATGCATGCAAATGGAATGCAACCTAGACATGTTGGCTAATATGTAACATGGCAATACAAGGAAGCATACAAAGCATACAACAAGCAAGGGGATGGACTTAAATTAAATTAGGCAAATTTCAAACAAGCCTAAAACAAGGCTAATAACTAAGGACATGGAGCCAAATACACATACAAGCATGCATATAAACATGGTCCATCACTTAGGCACAAAGAGGAACTCTCAAGCATACTTAAGAGGATGCAAACATGGATGTAAGGCATACATTATAAGCTCCGAAATAACATGGTAAGTGGTTCCAAACCATTGAAATAATGCAAATAATGCATGCTCATGGTTCATGCATTTAAAGCTCACAAGCCAAGAATACAAAGGGGCTATACTAAGCATGCCATGGTCGACCAAAACAACCAAAAACAGAACTTGAGCATGCCAAAATAAACACAAAACCTTCACAAAGCTAGACCTAAAACATGCTTGAACAAGGGTCAAAGCCTTGGTACATGTTAAGGCTAAGTGATGGCATTACAAGACATGTATGCAAGGCATGCAAGATGTGTCCAAACCAACTCAAAATAGAGGTAATACATGGCAAAATACTACCAAATAACACTTAAGACATGGCCAACATGATCTCAAAATGATGCTCAACACATGAGGCTTAAATGGCCCTTTTCAAGGACAACAAGGAGAGGAGGTGGCCCTCTCCTTCCTAGGACCTCAAGGCACCATCCCCACCTCTGAAATCCCTCAAGATTTTAGTGGTGAGGAGGCCCAAACACAATGGTCCCGGAGCTCAACCGAAATGGCACAAAATGGAGCCTTTCAAGACTTAAGAGGGGTCAAACAACCCCAAAGCTTGAAACACCCTTAAGAAACTATTTAGAGGGCTAAACAACAAAACTTTTCACAAAGCTCAAAAATAGTTGCAAGGTGGATGAAAAAGGTATGCAAAAATGGGGAATAAAGGGACTAGTTTCTTACCCTTGTAGACCCTCTTCACAAATGGTGCTCTAGCTGGTTCTTCAAGCTCAAACCAGTTCCAAAACTCCAAAAACAAGCCTCAAGGACCTCAGCTCCAAGAGAAGGTGTGATGGTGGGTGTTTGTGTGCAAAACTAAGGCTAAACACACACACTAAGCTCAAGAGAGAGAGATATAGAGATAGAAGAGATACAAATTCAAAACCCTAATATCAGAGCTCTCCTCAGCTTTTTTGTCCAATCCTAAACCAAAGAGAAGAGGCTCCCTCTTATAGAGCTCAATCTTGTAAGCTTACAAGACAAGCTAAACAAGACGGAGATCCTTCCATACACGTGTATAGAGGGGAGCCAAGTGCATGCCAGTTGCACAAAAAATATCTGTAAAAGCAGATGCACAGTAGTTGGCCGGCCAAACATGCAATTGACCAAAAAAAGATAGCCAGCCGGCCATCTATAGTGCCGGCCGGCCAAACATTTGGCCGGTGGCAACAAAACATAGCCGGTGGCCTCAAGCCATGGCCAGTGGAGTGTGGGGATGGCTCACAAGCCATTCCCTGTCCCTCCAAGAAAAAGCACAAGTGTTTGGTGCAAAACCAGACACGAAACAGTCGAGTCGAGCGATCCTGAGGCAAGGCGCGTAGCCGAGACCTCCGGGAACTCAAGACGAACACAAACATAGATAATCACCGAGTGTTCAAGCGGCGACGTCCAAGTCTTGAGGACGGTCAAAAATGGGGTGTCTACAGACATAATATTTCGTCAACCAATCCATACCCAGAATACAATCAAAATGATCAATGCTCAAAAGCAGCAAATCTACGTATAATGTCATATCACCAATCATAATATCACATGCCGGATATACACAAGCACATATCATAGAACCTCCAGATGGTGTAGACACAGATAGTAAACAGTTCATAGGTTCTAATGGTCTAATTAATTTCGAGAAAAAGCATGCGATTTAAATGAATGCGTGGAACCAGAAACCAGAATCGATCAACACATAGGCATTCTGAGCACATATAGAGATTATACCTGATAGCACCGATTCAGTATTCTGTACATCTTTCATTCCCGGTATTACCCCTGGCATTAGTTCTTGCATTGGTCCTCGTCACATTTGCAGATATGGATGAACTTGCTGCCGGATGGTTATCATTTTCAAATCTTAGTGGACAATCTCTAATCATGTGGCCAGTCTTGCCACACTGAAAACAAGCACTAGATGCACTAGAGCACGTTTCTTTATGCTTCTTTCTATATTTTGAACAAACTGACATAGACCCACTGCTTTGGCTTGAACTGCTAGAAAATCCAGTATTTTGCTTTTGTTGGTAAAAGATGCACGACCTTTCCGAAAGTTAGATCCAGGCTGTTTACCTCTCCATTCTGTCGTTGGAGTTGGAACTTGTTTCTTTACTGCCAGAATGGCTTCTACCATCAATGCTCTATCAAGTATTTCCAATGCATGTAGGCAACTTTAAAACGCCTACTCTATCAAACACGCCCGCATCCAAACCCCTTCAAATTTTCGTGCCTTTTTGTAGTCAGTATCCACCATGTGTGGAGCAAATCGAGCCAACTCAGTCAATTTAGCCTCATACTCGACTACAGACATCCTGCCTTGTTTAAGTTCTTGGAATTTAGAAACCTTTCGGTCCCTGAAGCACTTAGGAAAATACTTGTCATAGAAAATTTCATTGAATCGAGCCCATGTCATGTTTCCATTGTTATTCTGGATCAGCAACCACCATCTCCAAGCTTCATCTTTTAAAGTGTAGGTGGCCAAAAGAACTTTTTGTGTCTCGGAGCAAGGAAACACTTCAAACAACTTCTCCATTTCGAGCAACCAGGTTTTTGCCTTTAAGGGTTCAATGCCACCCAAGAAAGTTGGCGGTTTTATCTTCATAAATTTCTAAATCAGGTTGATTATATCATTATTATCCGGCTCATTTTGCACTGGCGGGGGTAGAGGGGGCAAGGGTTGTTGTCCTTGTCATTGTGTCATTGTTTCTGGGGTCATAACATTTGTTCTATTCAAATTTCATGCGAGTCTCGAGGATCTTTGTCTTGTCATTTCTTGTATTTTCCATTTGCTATAGGTAAATAGAGCACTTATGAACATAGGCAAATGATTCTTTTCATAATGTTCAGAGTATTCAGTTTTAGTTCATTCATTTCGATTTCATGTGTTCATCGTCAGGTTCAGTTTTCACATTTACAGAGATTAATATACACACTCACACATGCAGATGAGATGCCCCTACTTCTTACTGGGACATCTTGTAGCTCATATGGACTCGTGTGTGAGGTATAACATGTGCACTGATACTTCTCTGTCACAACCCAAACTCGCCTTAAGGGTTTAGCGTCAGAATCAGAATTCACCAGAAATCCTTTCCTCCGCTCGAGCGGAGGAGTGGCCGCTCGAGCGGACTTTTGGGGTTTCCAGCAATTTTTCAGATGGCCTGAGATTCTGGGAGTTGTGGTTCTCCGCTCGAGCAGGGGAGTTTACGCTCGAGCGATCACGAGTCTCGAAAGGCAAGGTTGGGCGCCGAGCGAAGGTTCGGGTAAGTTTGATTCAAGCATGTGGATTCATTTTGATGTTCTTCTTAGTGTATTTGAAATGTTCTTACCTTATTTTGGGATATTAATTGAGATGATAATATGATGGTAGAGTAAGATTGGATCAAAAACTTTATTTTGAATAATTTGTTTGCGACCAACCGTCACTCATTTGTCCTTTTCTTTTTCCACACTTTGATTTTGGATGTGAGGTTCGAATCGTTGGAAAGCTTATTTTCGGGGCTTCAATTTGGACACAAGAACGACCTAAAACGGAGTCCGGATGGGAGAGTTACGCATGTTTGAAGTTTCAACTGTCTTGAGGCAGTCCGCTGGAGCGGAAATAAGTCCGCTCGACCGGAAATTACGGACAGCAGCTTTAAAAAACGGGTTTTGAGATCATTTCTTCCATTTTTCTTTTCCCTTCTTCTTCCCTCTTGCATAGGTTCGAAACCCTAGCCCAAAACCTTTGATTTTCCTCCACATTTATCAACAATCCACCATGATTCTTGCATCAAGAATGGAGAATAAGAGAAGATTAACGCTTTTCAATCGATTGGAACTTGATTTGCGAAGGATTCTCATCAATCTCCGTTCTTTTGCTTGATTCTTGAGGTAGGGGTCTTAGTTCTCCTTCAATGCTTTCATTATAAATAGATTGGTGATATTTAAGAGTATATAAATGCAAAACCTCTATTTTGAGCATATAGAGTTATTTTGTAGACATTTAGGATTTGGGTTTGAAGAGTTTGGGGCTTTCTTGTTGGGTTTCGATTAATAAATATGATCCTAGGATGTTTAATCAAAGGGTAATTGGAAGAAAGAGTAATGGGTGAAGAAGTTTAAAGTTTCTTGAAATTTCTCAATTTGTCTAGGAACCCTAGATTAATTGGTGATGATAAATAATGAGTTTGCCCAAATTAAAAATAGAATCATGGAATTAGTGGGTTGAATTGTACACGCACAAGTTTAATTGGATTTCGAGATGTTTGAAATAATGTTCAAATTCTGAATGAACCTTGTTATGGGCATTGTAAATCATGTTAAATTGAGAAAGGAAATAGGGAAATGATTTAAAGAATTAATGTGCGACTTCATGTGTGTGTAGGACACGCGGAGGACCAATGCTTCACCAATGCTCGTGAGTAATAGTACAAAGATATACATTTTATTTAGCATCGATAATTATTATCACTAACGCCTGCTTTCTTGTAAGTGTTACACGAACATGTTACACAAACATTTATGATGGTTGAAAGTCAATGTGAACGTTGAAAGGTCGGCATACATCGGTATGACTTTGAAATGACCTGTTGCCGATGATGAATAATAATTCTCTATTATCTATAAGCAATTCTTAATGAATAAACGGAATTATGTTTATCTTTAAACCAAATATCTCAGATGAAACTAAGAATATTCCATTGTGTTACACATGGACCAAGTCGTTGAGAATCTATGATACGCATGTAAATGTTTAACATTATTACGAGACTCACGTTAGAATGTGGGTCATTCGCCTCTTATTAAGCGTAACGATATTTTAAGAAAAGCGATGTTATTTCTATTATCGCTCTGTGCTATACATAACATGATATTAACTTCGCTTGATTCAATGTATGTTTTGTGACATAATGTTCGTTAATGACATTCTCGATTTCGCTGGCCATAATATTAGCATATGTGTTGATTGGAACTCAATGAGAATGAAATGTTGAAAAGATATACGTACATAGTAGTATGTTCTGGGCCGCAAGGCTGTTCTGGGCCGAAAGGCTATTCTGTTATTTCTGGGCTGATAAGTTGCTCTGTTACGGAAACTAGACCCATGTGTGTTTGAGACATCTTTTCAGAATGTAGTTAACCATATACTTCTACAGTTATATACTTTATTGTTTGAGTTGAATATTACATGATTTACTTACTATTATTCACTGAGCTTGACTCACTTTATTTTATGTCATTTCTCAGAGGCACTCAACCCGGGGTCAACCTTAACCTGTGGCTTCCTGCAGTTGCCAAGCCTTGAGTATCTAGATTCTTAGGTGTTGACCGTTCAAGTTATGGAATTTTGCTAAGTTTTAATTTGTACCCTAAGTGTTTATTAAGCTTGATGTATATGTATATGTATATGTATTTAGCTATCTCCAGATATACGTCAATGTATATTTATCTGCATTATGTTCTGTCTGTGATCCTGGCATAGTAGTGGTAGCTCAATGGATATTATTTTATACTATTATATGATATTAAATGCTTCCGTTCAGGCCCCATAGATAATATTTATCAGGTTTGGTGTCCATTTCGAATGGGTCATGCCCAAATTTTTAGGGGCGGATTTGGGGCGTGACATAACCAGCTAGTAATCTTTGGATCACCAAAGGTCTCTGAACAGAATTACAAAATATAAGGGGCTGAGGAAGTAAATATATAAAACTTACATAGTCCATCGAGCTGTGCAGATATGCATGGGACAGATAATTTTAAACTTTATAAGCACACTTATGACGTCATAAAAAGACATTAGTCATACATCATTCCCATAGACAAATGAAACAAAAGTGGGACTTGGCCCAATGTATTATACCAAAAAGAAAAACAGGTCTTAAAAGCTTGAACCACAAAAACTTAACTTCTAAAAGGGAACCTCCCCGGGAGGCATAGGGGTTGGCTGACCCAACTCTCTAGGCAACAGCTTAGGCCAGGTCACGTGCCTACTCACCTGCATACATAATATAAATAGTGAGTGGGAGCCCAGTGAATAATAACAAAGTAAAAGGTTAAATGAATAACGTCCCATAACTAATTCAGTAAATAGAAACAGTTACATATGTACGTTCTTGTTCGAGTCATAAACATAAATCAGAGTTCATGCTTAATCTTGTATAGTACATCCGTTAGTGTTAACATATCACATACAGAGCATCAAGGGTTATACTTGTCAGTTCGATATAGGAACCTCCGGCCGAGTATGGATAACTTGTCAGTTCCATAAAGGAACCTCCGGACTGGGAATAAATCACTTTTTAGTTCCATATAGGAACCTCTGACCAGGTACGGATAACTTGTCAGTTCCATAAAGAAACCTCCGGAAAGGGAACATATAACTTAATTGAGCCACGGAATTGTTGCCACGAATACTTGTCAGGAATTGGACAATCATTTATTGTACAGAATATATAACATGTTATAAAATAGATCTTATTCCATATACAGAAAATAAATAAAGTTGAACACATGAACCTTTAGTACTCAGAACAGATCACATACGTGCTAGTTCCACAAAGGAACCTCCAGTACTGGGAACAAATCATATGCTTGAACCACAGAATTATTGCCACGAGTGCTTGTCAGAAATTGAAAAATCATTCATTGTACAGAGCATAACATTTCATAAAACAAATCTTATTCCATATACATAAAATAAATAAAGTTGAATATAGCTTTACTAAGTTATTACTCACAGATGGCTCCAGTGTTGTTAGACAAAGCAGGCAATGAAATAGCTTACGGCACGTGACCTACACAAACATAACAGATACATACTTGAAACACACACCCGGATAATGCTTAACTCATTTCACATCTTTCTTAGTGTTTTTCTAGCCTTGATCCTCATTCTTATATCTCAAGAAATCACTTGTAAACTTGCAAAACATCATGAATTAAGAATCATTACTCAAAATCGAGGCCTAAAAGCAAGTGGATTCTTCAAATTCAAACTTGAATTATGAGTATACATACCATGCATGTATTGACTTGGGTTCAAAACTTCCAAAACATAATCAAATGAGACAAGAGGATGTAAAACATGATGAATTCCTACAACTAAGCTCAACTTATTACATGCATGAGAGAATTTCTTAGAAAACATGCTCCAAATGTAATGAAATGCACATGCATGTACGAATTGATCTTTCTTTCCACTTCTTAAGCTTAATTCTTGCATCTCTTAGCTCAATTCTCTTGAATTCATGTATGAACCAACTTAACTACAAAACTAAAGGTTTCATTTCTTACCTTAGGTGTTCAATTAGGTTTAAAATGCTTAATTCTTTGAGCTAGGAGGTCAAATTTCCAAAGTTCCTTCCAAATGCTAGCTTTCCTCCCTTGAGTTTAAACTTCTCTTCACTATCTCTCTTCTCCCTCACATTTTTGTCTAAAAAATGATGAAGAAAAGATAAGTTTAGGTGGTGTGGAGGCCTTATATAGGCTCAACTAATGA
The DNA here is from genome assembly GCA_025200525.1 of Camellia lanceoleosa. Taxonomy (NCBI): domain Eukaryota; kingdom Viridiplantae; phylum Streptophyta; class Magnoliopsida; order Ericales; family Theaceae; genus Camellia; species Camellia lanceoleosa. The sequence continues at coordinate 9,948,267 of CM045768.1, forward strand.
AGCTTAATTCGTTTGAGTCAAAGATAACTAAGTGGGATTATTTTTATTCTACTTTATTCGTTCCGAATCGAATTTCAATTGAACCTACCATAAAATTCTAAAAATTCTAAATAACACATAAATCAAGTCAATTTCTTGAACGGATGCCGATAAGACCTTCAATTCGCAATATTTAACATAATCTCAAACAGACATTCCTTCGATAAACAGATAGAAACACAAATAATGCAATATATATGCAAATAATTCAGAATTTCATCTTAATTACTTATTAGGCATCTGTAGTCGTGGGTTAGCAGTTAATCATAGGTCGGGATTGTTATAGATTTAGTTTGAATTCAACAGGTATGAACCTATTTTGAGCCATTTTAACTCGTTCTGGTGGGTATGAACTGCTTAAAGATCTGTTTGGATGAAGGAAAAATTTGGACGAATTTATTTTGAATTTTGAAACCAAAATTAAAAATAAATAAATAAATTACAAATTTTTTTTGCCCAAAAAGATAAGTATTGGGCCGGACAAGCTCAATCCAACCTCACACCACGCACCCGCGCCCAAGCTCAGGCCTAGCCTAACCCGCTAGACTGGATGGACGGCGGTGGCGGCGTGCGCATGTGGTTTTTGTTTTGGGTCTAATGGGTCTAGCCCACTTTATCCATAACCTCACCCTTCCACAAACTTGGATACCCCTTGGGGCCCATCCCAAGTATTCCAAGCTAGAATACATATACCTATGTAGATCCTTAAGCTCTTCCAATGTGGGACAAGCACATTTTACAAATGTGTAGGAAGCCCACCTAAAGCCATTTTCATGAATCTAAAATGCGCATTGAATTCTTATTCATCCAAAAATGGTTTTGAGTAACCAAATACTCGATGTTACTCACTATGCGGCATTAAACACAAACCCAATGAGAAACATTAAAAATAACGCTATGGCCCCATCTTAATTAATGCTCAAAGTTAGCAAAAATAAGGTTTTTCCAAAGCCTCCAAAGCCATTTTCCAACAATTCCCCACATGAATGGAATTCATGATAATGGACACGGAACAAAATGCAGACAAAGAAAGAATACATTAAAAAGATACACCACATCGAGATAGGTAGCTTTTGGCTTTGAACCTCCTCTAGTGAAAGCCTATCGAACTTACTAGTTAACCAGTGGACACGATGTCTTGAACTGTTCAGCTGTTTGTGTAAGCCAAGACAATAGACTACATATAGTGTATCTGCGGACATAGTTTGGTTCTTATGGTTGTGTTCATTTTAACCCTGAACAATACCTGGTAATTCATGAGTGCTCTAAAGAATTTAGTCTTCTCAATTCTCACAGAACCAGCCCAGTTCACACTTATATAGGTAACTTCTTATTAAGAGTATCCTATTATACCCCACTTGGATATCCAAGCTATAAGAATCATTAAAACCAAAGCTTATCCTACTAACATTGCATGTATCACTCTTCTTATCATAGAAATGGGTAAAAGAAAACCTCTTTAGTGATACATGATGTTATCCATAATTCGGTTGTCCCTTTGAACCTAAATCTTGGGATCTCCAGTCAACTAGGTTGGGTTGCCATTATGGCAACTTTTAAGTAATAGGCTTTAATCCCATTCCTCTCGTGTAGACACCCCATTTTTGACCGTCCTCAAGACTTGGTTGTGCTTGTAGGGTACACCCAACAACTGGTTCGATTGCTCGCCCAAAGATTCGATCGTCTGATTTTAACGTCATCGGTTCGACTTTCCGGACCCTGTATCCTTTCTGCCTCATTTTTGGACCCTGACTAGGTCCTGTCAGAGTGACCCTCCTAGTGCACTGCCGGCCATAGGCATGGCACTGTCGGCTATGTCTTTGCCCCTGCCGGCCACTGGTGAGCACCTACCGGCCATCAGTGTGGCACTGCCGGCCATTGCTGATGGCCGGCACCCCTCATTTCTCAGCTAGTTTCCGGGCAGATATTCTGCCCTCCATACACGTGTACGGAGGGATCAAAGCCTTTGGAAGCTTGTTCAAGAAGCTTTAGCCTTGCATTGCTCTATATAAGCAAGGGGCTTCTTTCTTACACCAGGTGCTGAGATTTTGGAGGGCAAAAATCCATCTCTCTCTCTATATTGCTTGTGGTTAGAGCTTAGAAGTTGGATTTCTTTGCATTCTTGCACTACACCTCATAGCACAAGACCTCAATCCTCCATTCACACACCTTGAGGCTGATCTTCAGAGGCTAGAAGCTCAGATTTTTGGACCAAAAGGCTGCTAAAGACTTATTCTTCAAGGGTAACCATTTGGGGAGTGGCTAAATTAGCCAATTAGCCAAAAAGTTACCTTTTTAGCCAAAAAGTCAACAACCCATACCAAAAAGTCAAAGATTCTCTTTTCTCTCTACTTTTTGCACATCTTTTTGTAATTAGCCAAAAAGTCATCCCAAATATACAAGTTTTTTTTACTAACCTTTTTAGCCAATTAGCCAAAAATTTACTAAATTAGCATGTTCCCAAACGAGGCCTAAGTACACTTTTCCCCTAAACTAGCCTTTTTTTGTTTCATTTATAAGCCTTGCTTGCAAGCATTTTTGGGTTCCGACCCTAACTGAAAATAATCATATTTTGAGTCTCTTTTCATGTTTGATCAAGGGTCTTTTTTTGTTTGAAACCTCCTTCCACACTTGCCTCTTTAACTTTCTTTTAGGCCTATTTTTGCATAGTATTTTAGGCTTATTTGTGAACTGTTTTGAGCTTTGATGTAAACTGTAAAGTGGTTTTTTTTGAGCCATTCTTCAACTTTTTTGAAGGGCTCTCCTCTGTTTGAGGTCATTTACTATCACTTGCCTCTTTACCCCTCTTTTAGGCCCTTTTCTTGCATGCTAGTTTAGGCCTACTTGTGTTTATTTTCGTGGTTTGATATAAATTGTGAAGTGCCTTATTTTGAGCCCCTCTTAAACTTTGTTGAAGGGCTCCTTGCTGTTTGGGGTCGGCTACTGCTCCTTGTCTCTATTCTCACTTTTAGGGCCATTTTTGCATGATAGATTAGCCCTATTTGTGTTCATTTTTGAAGCATGTTTTAAACTGTAAAAAGTTTTTTTTTGAGGCCCTCTCCATGTTTGATTAAGGGCATTTTCCTATCTGATGTCATATGCTATCTAGTATGCTTAGTTGCCTCTTGTTTTGAGCCTTAAGCCTAAGCTATTGTTGCATGCCTTGTTTGGCCTTCTAGCCACTGAAATCCAGTGGATTTCTAGTGGCTAAGACCCTGTTTTGAGCCTCCAAATCAGAGGGGGGTGACCCCCTCTCACCTTGACTTGCTTGATGGCCATTTTGGTCTTCTAAAGGGCCCCCATCTTGCATGCTTTGTTGACTGATTTTAGGGCCAATTTTGTGAGTTTTAGGACTACCATATTTGATTTTTAGAGTTGTATATGTCATGCCACTTGTCTATCTTATATGTGCCTAATAACTCCCTGCATGGCCCTCTAAAGGAGCCCCTTATTTTGGTATGAATTGGCTACATTTCCATGGTTATTTGGACCTATTTTCACATGGTTTATTCACTGATTTTTTCTGGTTTGATGAGTTCTCACTTGCATCATATATTTTCCATGTAAGCCATGTTTGCTAGTCAAATTCGCATGCTAATTTAGTCCATCTTGTTAGCACTTTTTGGCCTTGCTTTAAACTGGAAAAGTCCATGTTTTGAGACTGTCTTGGTTCTGTCTTTAGACTTCATAGTCCAATAATGCATGCTTTGTATAGCTGTAAGTCATTCTATGTGCCTAGTTTTGCATTTCGGGGTTCATCTCATGCATCGGGTGCCATGTTGCCATGTTTCAGGGCTGTTTAGCATCATGTTTGAGTGCTGAAATTTGCATGTTTGCATACCATGTTCCATGCCTTACCATGCTTTGGTAGAGTGGCATTCGTGCCTTAGGTTCGGTCCTCGGTTTGCGTGCACGTGCACATGCATTTTGAGTGTCTCATTTTCATCTAATGGCTACTAATTTGGACCTAGTTGAGAGCTGTCCATGTTGGTGTAAGCCCATTTTACCATGTTGTCGCATGCTTGTTACACATAGTATGTCATTGCATACTTGCTTAGCTTTACATGCCTCGCATGCTCGCATGTTCACATTGCATTTTGCCATGATTATCTAAGGTTGTCAGCTCACATTATGTTCATATGCTTGTCGCATGTTTGGTTTAGTTGCATGTTTGCATACTTAGTCCATATTGCATGTTTGCCATGCTTATGTGTTGCATTGTTCGGGTTAAACGTTAATCCGAGCACGGGAAACGAGAGGTATTTCATACTTCAAGTGATGGGATGCGTCTTAATTCTTGGTCACCGAAGCTCTTGATGATTCATGATAAAGTTCTAGGCTTTACTTGCTTTACATGTACATTCATTTCACATCGAGTCATGCAATTCGACTCCTCGGCCATCATGCATCGATATACGTGATTGGTGGCACAAGGATCGAGGACTACACTCCCTGAAGAGTAGTCATGCATACATGTGTGAAAATACTTTGCCATGCCCCTTTGTTGCTCTCTGTTGCAGCAAATCAAGAATCAGCAGCCTTCCGGAGCTTGGCACGCATTCCAAGAACAATTGCAAACAGAGGCTAATTGGGGCATCGCAGTGGATTTCCGCGCAAGGCAACCTGAATATGCATCGTTCATCATCTGGATCAGAGCTGAGGCGGTCCCTGGCTTGCATGCCAATTTGTTGCTTTCCTAGATTAATTTGTTAATTTGTTAAATAATTAGGATTTTATATTATTTATTCAGACTGTATTTATTTGGGATCAGATATTCTTTCGGACCTTCCAAGTGAGGGCCAATTGTTGTAATAAGGGTGCGTGCGTGTGTGCATGTCTTCCAATCCCCTTTCTTTCTCCCTTTTATTTAACCGCTTATGATGGTTAGATTAGGGCATACTTAAATTAGCATACAAGATGATCGCATGTTTGCATTCATTCATCTGCTTTTTGCATGCACCGAAGTTCGGCATCATACTAATTGCATTTGAATTTCAATTTCAAATTGAATATGTGTTAGTAGCATTTCACATGCCATGTCTAGAATAGCCAAGCCTGCTATAGTTGCATTTTGCATGTGTTGCATTAGGCATTTCTGTATAGTTAGGATCATGCATTGATTTCTAACTGATTTCTATTTTGGCTCGGAGTACGATGTAAGTATTTATGCTTTAGCATCTCGCATAAGTGTGAATGTTAACATGACAGCATGCTTACCATGTGGCTAAATGCTTAGTTGATATAACTGCCTGAGTGCCTGTGGGTGAAGGTTGGATTACTTGAATTGGGATAATTCATTGAAATCCACGTTTTAGCCTACTTGCGAGTAGCAAATTTCAAACATTTTCCAAACAAACGGATATGCAATGCTTTGTTCCAAATTAGGCGATCTAGTCTATACTTGTTGTGCTATGCGCATCACATAGTAATTCTAGCTAATTAACCGAAATAAGAACGCATGTGTTTTCAAAAATGAGATATCATGGTTAGTAGAGGCCGATCTTCGGATCGGGCGAGCGGGGGTGCTCACGAAGTGACCTTCCCCAATTGTACCCAAGTTCCCGAGCCGAGGCAACTTTGGTGATGACGGACATGTGGCCTTTGGCACCGAGTCAAGGTTTCCTAAATTTCCCCATTAAAAAATATTTAGGTGGTGACTTTGTATCTGGCAAAGCAGTCCATGTTTGGCACTTCTTTTGTAAAAATCTGTTTTTCTCAAAACGATTTGCCGAATTTGGACTCTTTGGTTCAGATTAAGAACCGTGACGATTTGAGTCCAAACTGTAGTGAACCCAAATGATGAACAGAACGGGACTCACCCTCCCGGGGCGTTCGGGGGATGTCTACACCTCGATAAATGGTACACTTGTTCTCTGGCTAGCCCTTTAGTCAATAGATCCACAATATTCTCCTTTGACTTTACATATTCTATGGAAATTATTCTATGTGAGAGCAAATGCCTAACGGTATTATGTCTTCGACGAATGTGTCGAGACTTACCGTTATACATATGATTTTGTGCCTGTCCTATTGCTGCTTCACTATCACAGTGAATGCATATAGCTAGCACAGGTTTAGGCCACATTGGAATGTCTTCTAAGAAATTACGAAGCCATTCTGCTTCTTCTCCTGTTTTATCTAATGCGATAAACTCAGATTCTATTGTCGACCTTGCTATGCATGTCTACTTGAAGGATTTCCAAGAGACTGCAGCACCTCTATAACAACCCCTGACCCATGATTAACTATTAAACCATGATTAAGTATGCCTAATAAGTAATTGAGACAAAATTCTGAGTTAATTACATGTGCATTGCACTATTTGTGTTTATATCCGTCTGCTGTAGGAATATCTAGTTGTGTTTCTGTTTTGTTCTGTGAATTAAAGGCCTTATCAAAGATCTCGACACGAAATTGACTTGAATTATGTGTTAGTTGAAATTTTTAGAATATTATGGTAGGTTTAATTGAAATTCGATTTGGAACAAAATAATTAGAATAATTAATGCTCAATTAAGCCTAATTAATGAATTCCTTAATCTAAGCTTAACTAAGGCACTAGTGGACCCTTGTATACATTTTACACTCTCATTTCATCATTCTTGAGCTACAAATGTGTGTGTGTGTGTGTGTGTGTGTGTGTGAGAGAGAGAGAGAGAGAGAGAGAGAGAGAGAGAGAGAGAGAGAGAGACCAAGAGTGAAAGTGAGTTCAACAAGGGAGAATAGAAGAATTGCTAAGAATTGTTGGAGAATTGAAGAGAGTTTAGAAGTTTAAGCCTCTACACTTGTGAATCTAAGGTATAAGGTAAGAATTCAAGCCTTTGGTCTTACTTTTGAGTTGGTGAGTTCATGAATACAAGAGAATTAAGTTAAAATTGAGCTAAAATGAAGGATTATAGATCGTACCATGCATGCACGTCCAATTTCATCACAATTTGAGTTTAATTTCAAGAAGTCTCTCATGCATGTATCCATCTTACCTTTGTTTTGAGAATTCATCAAGTTTCATGCCATTTTATCTTGCTTGATCATGTTTTGGAAGGTTGAATTCATAACAACTCATGCATGTTCTTTATACATACAATTCAAGTCTGATTTTGAGCAAATGACATGCTTTTGGGCCTTGATTTCATGAAATGATCTTGAATTCTTAATGTTTTCAAAGTTTAGACTTGTTTTTTCAAGTTTTGGGGCCCAAAGGTTGATTTTAATGGTTTTGAATTTGAGTTTTGAAGCTTGGAAGCAAATCTGGAAATTTCATGATTCCGTTCCTTTGCTCGAGCGACAGAACTTGCGCTCGAGCGACAGAACTTGCACTCGAGCGACCACTCTGTATTTTTGCACTTTCGCTCGAGTGACCAAAAGTTGGCTCGAGCGTAAAATTCATGCTCTCAAAAGTTTACAAGTTTTGCAAACCGCTCGAGCAATAAGAGTTGCGCTCAAGCGAGGACCTCAGTCTCATGCTTGAGCGATCGTCGAGCGTGCGTCGAGCGGAAAAATCAAGCAACTAGTACTTTTGTAGAGTTTATAGATTGCTTGAGAGACCAAAGTTGCGCTCGAGCGACCACTTACATTTTTTCTATTTTCAGCAAATTTTGTTAAGTATTTCAAAATGCATTTTGGCATCTCCATTGCATTCTAGACATTCCTAGGCCACGAATAAGATATAATAATGAGGATAAGATGTAGAAACACTAAGAACAAAATGCGATAAGTTAAGTACTATCCAAGTATGTCTTTCAATCTGTGTATCTGTTATGTTTGTGTAGGTTACGCGCCATAAGCCATCTGATTTGTTTGCTCTATATATCTGCTTTCGAAGCCATCTATGAGTAATAACTTAGTAAAGCTATGTTCAATTTTATTTATTTTCTGTATGTTGAATTAAGATCTGTTTTCTGAAATGATAAGTTCTATACAATGAATGATTGTCTAATTTTGACAATGTATTCATGGCATCCTTAGCATCATATGATATCTGTTAGCTGTTACCCAGTATTAGAGGTTCCATCATGGAACTTAATATGTCTGTTATCTGTTACCCGTACCGGAGGCTCAATTATGGAGCTTAGCATATCTGATATTTGTTACCCAGATCCAGAGGTTCCTTTATGGAACTGGTTATGCATAGCCACTATCTGTTCTGTATCTATTTGTATCTGTTCTGTTAACGCTAATGGATGTACTACGTATGATTAAGCATGGACTCTGATTTCTAATGGCTATGAATCTGTTATTGATATGAACTCTGATTTTCGAATCTGATATGGGACATTATTCAACTAAAACTCTTTATTCTGTTATTATTCACTGGGCCTCCGCTCACTATTTATATTATGGATGTAGGTGATCAAGTGCGTGACTAGGCACAATGATGGCCGCCTGGAGCTTGTTTTGTCGGCCAACCCTTGTGCCTCCCAAGGAGGTTCCGAAAGTCATGTGGTCATGTTTTTTGAATGTATAAGACCTGTTTTCTTTTGGTATATGAACAAGTTTTTAGTTTATCTGTACTTTGGTAATCCAATGATTACTAGCCGGTTACGACGCTAAACTTATAGGGACGGGTTTGGGTCATGACAACCTCCCAGGGTAAAAACGTATCCACTAGTAGATTTTGAGTCTTTCGTATCCGATATCCAATTTGCATCACTGTACCCCTTGAGTACTACTAGATATTTGGTATAATGTAAGTCATAATTCTATGTATGTCTTAGATACCTAAGTACCCTAATTATCGCTTTCCCTATATCTAGCCTAGTGCAATTCATTAAGTACATCAAGCTTCCAATTATTCGAGAGTACTCTAATTGTGATATGTCTGCACTTGTATTTTTTGACAAATGAAGACTAATGTCAATATGCGTTTTAGCAGGACAGTCGTCATGCTTTCCAAATTTCTCTAGAATCTTCTCAACATAGTGAGACTGAGATAAAGCATATCCTTCTGATGTTCTAATAATTTTTATTCCTAGAATTACATCTACATTCTCCAGATCTTTTATATAAAAAATTTTGTTCAACATTTTCTTTGTGGATTTAATCATGTCATTATTGCTTCTAACAATGAGCATGTCATCCACATAAAGATAAACTATGACATAGCCTTTGTCTATGCTTTTAACATAGACACATTTGTTACATTCGTTTATCTTAAAACCATCCAAAAGCATAATGTGATCAAACTTTTCATGCCATTGTTTTGGAGCTTGTTTTAATCTATAAAGGGATTTGACAAGTTTACAAACCTTTTTGTTTTTGCCGGGAACTTGAAACCCTTCTGGTTGTTCCATATATATTTCCTCATTTAGCTCGCTATTCAAAAAGGCTGTTTTAATATCCATTTGATGTATCTCTAGATTATACAGAGCTGCAATTGCAATTAGCATGCGAATAGATGCTATTCTTGTCACTGGTGAATAAGTGTCAAAATAATCAAGGCCTTCCTTCTGCTTGTATCCCTTAACAAGAAGCCTAGCCTTGTATTTATCAATTGAATCTTGTATTTATCAATTGAACCATCTGTTTTTATCTTTCTCTTGAATATCCACTTATATCCAAGAGCTTTACACCCTGGTGGAAGATCCACCAGTTCCCAAGTATGATTTTGCAGTATTGATTCAATTTCACTATTCACAGCCTCTCTTCAAAATGGAGCTTCAGGACTTGACATTGTTTCCTTGAAGTTTTGAGGCTCATTTTCTAACAGGTATGTCAAAAAATCTGGACCAAATGATTTAGAGATCCTAGCCCTCTTGCTACGTCTACGTTCATCTGCTTCATTATCATTATGGTCTTCACTGCTACTCATAGCAGTATAAAAAATTCTTTTATTTGAACTTGTCTCTTCAGTTTCCTTACAAGGAAAAATGTGTTCAAAAAACGACGCATTCCTTGACTCAATAATAGTGTTTACATGCATATCAAGATTTTCAAATCTATGAACTAAAAATCTATATGCACTACTATTATTTGCATAACCAATGAACACACAATCAACGGTTTTTGGTCCTATCTTAATCGTTTTGGGACTAGGGACTTCCACCTTGGCCAAACACCCCCACATTTTAAGGTAATTGTAGGTAGGTCATTGACCTTTCCATACTTCATAAGGTGTTTAATTAATTTTCTTGTGAGGTACCCTATTAAGGATAAAATTAGCAAACAAAATTGCCTCCCCCACAAGTTCTGAGGTAACCCTGATCTAATCAACATAGCATTCATCATCTCTTTAAGAGTTCGATTCTTTCTCTTAGCAACTCCATTTTACTGAGGAGAATAGGGCGTAGTGGTTTGGTGAATAATATCATGTTCAGAACAAAATTTCTCAAATGGTGCATCATACTCACCACCTCTGTCACTCCTCACTACCTTAATAGTTTTGCTAAGTTGATTTTCAACCTCAAGTTTATATTGCTTAAATGCTTCTAAGGCTTCATCTTTACTTCTCAATAAGTAAACATAACAATATCGAGTGCAATCATCAATAAAAGTAATAAAGTACTTTTTACCTCCTCTAGTTTGAACAAATTTTAAATCACAAATATCTGTGTAAATTAAACTTAGAGGTTCAGTACTTATTTCTACTTTATTAAATGATGCCTTAGTGAGTTTTGACTTAACGGAAATCTCGCATTTATGATTAGGATCAAATTTTAAGTTTGGCAAACATTCTAAAGAAACAAGTCTACGCAAAGAATTAAAATTTATATGTCCTAATCTACCATACCATAAAAAAGAAGACTCAACAATATAAACAGAAGATGTGTTCTTATTATTAATAGCCAAATTAGGTGCAACAGTTATTACGTTGAGCTTAAAAAGCCCATCACTCATATAACCTCGCCTCACATACATTTCACTCTTGGAAAGTATAACCTTGTTAGATTCAAAGACTAATTTAAACCCATTTTTGATAAACAATGACCTAGAAATCAAATTCTTGCGAATTTCTAGCATATGGAGTACATTGTTAAGAGTGAGTTTTTTTCTCGAGGTCAATTTCAGCACGATCTTTCCTTCTCATTCTACCATTGAAGTGGAGGAGTTTTCCATAAAAAGTTTCTCCCCATTTTCGATTACTTTGTAGGTTGTGAACATCTTCTTATCTGCACAGATATGGCGGGTTGCTCTAGTATCCACCCACCATTCCTTGGGATTGCCCACCAAATTTGCCTCAGAGACTACTGCAGCAAGATTGATGTCTGCCACTCCATCGGAAAGATAAAATTCCTCGGCTATGTTGGCTTGTGCTGGCTTTTTGCTTGAACTCCCTCCGTTCTTGCCAACGTGACAATCCTTAACGCGATGTGCATCTTTGCCTCACACAAAACATTTACCTTTGAACCTCTTGTTGAACCCGTTGTTGATCCCTTTGTTGATCGTACTAGTGGATCCTTGTTTGGGTCCATTGCCATCATGTTTCCACTTCTTGTTATTAAACTTTGACACTTGTTCATGTTCCACAACAATTGCTTTAGTCTATATGACATGGTTTCTTGATTTCTTGTCAGAACCACAGTTGTCCTCCTCAATTTTGAGTCAAGACTATCGCTTTCTCCAATTTCATCTCCTTGTGCTTATACTTTAGATAATTCTTCAATTCTTTCCAAGATAGTGGTAATTTTTCAATGATTGTTGCTACTTGGAAAGATTCACCGAGAACCATCCCTTCGCATGTATGTCACGGAGAATTAATTGGAGATCTTGAACTTGGCTAATAACCGCCTTTGGAAGCTATCGCTTTTAAAATCTAGAAAATGGTGACAACAAATTTCTTTGTACCGCATCCTTTGTCTTATATTTATGATCTAGATATTTCCACGCTTCTTTTAATCGCTTGACACTATACACATTATACAATTGTATTGTCCAACCCATTGAGGATATATTTCCGACATAGAAAATCACCATATTTCCGTGCATCGACTGTGGCAACCACTTGCCGGTCAGTTTCTCCTTTGGTCAGTGCCGGAGCTTTTTCATGAGTGAAGCGAGCCAAATTTAATGTGATAAGATAAAATATCATTTTTTGTTGCCATCTTTTAAAATTATTTCCATTGAATTTTTCCGACTTCTCCATGATTTACCTAAGATCGCTAGAGTCATCATTAGCACAATAGGTGTGGGGGTCGGAGTAATAACAGTTTCAGTACTGTTTATTTTAGTTGTTATAATTCTGATGAAATAATAATGTGCCGATCACAAATTTATACAGAAAAGCATTTACACACAAAATATACAGAATAATATTTTGTAACAAAAATTCAATGATAAATAGTATATGACTACTATGTTATCAAAGAAATTATTAAATCGTATATTACTACTATGTAAGAAATTAAACAGTATATAACTACTATTTAATTTCCCAAAACAAAATATTTGTCTCTCTAACACACAAATAAAAAAAAAAAACAAATATACTTTAAGATTGTTATCCCTAGCGGTGTGTGTGTAAATTAAATGTATAAATAAAATAAACAATGAAATAAAAATAAATAATCCAGAAAATAATTTTAAATTAAATTCTGAATTAAAGCTTACAAAAATTATAAGTCAAGGCTTGTATTGGACACAATCTACTTAAAGTAGATTTCGCCCTCACTCCGGTGCTTCGAGATATACCGATGTCTACTTCCCAAGATGTAACGACTAACACTTGAATTTGCTGTACTACAAAATCAAGTCTGGTGAACCAAAACTCTCTCGTGACTCTTTCTTTTTCTTTCTAAAATTAAATGATGGATAGATGTAGAAGACAAGAGGACGACTTGAAGGAGAAATGAAGAAATGCTCTCAAAAATTATATTGAAGGAATTGCCGGAAAGCAGGCTATTTATAGGAAACTAAGTGGCTTATACCGAACAAGTGCCAAACGGATGGAAATTGTTCGGACAGATTCAATACTGTTTGGATAGATTTAGTTTGAGTTCAACAGTATGAACCTTTTTGAACCCTTTGAACTGCTTCGTGGGTATGAACCCGTTAGGGATCTGCTTTGGGTAAAAAAAATCTAGACCAATTATTTTGAATTTTGAAACCAAAATTAAAAATAAATAAATTACAAATGTTTTTGGCCCAAAGATAAGCATCTTGGGCGGACAAACCCAACCCAACCTCACACCATGCACCCACATCCAAGCCTAGGCCCAAGCTCAGCCAAATTTCAACCTGCCGTCGGACGGATGGTGGTGACGGTCTTGGCGTGCGTAGTTTTGTTTTGGGTCCAATGGGTCTAACCCACTTTACCCATAACCTCACCCTTCACAAACTTGGTTACCCCTTGGCGCCCATTCCAAGTATCCTAAGCTAGAATATATATACCTATATAGATCCTTAAACTCTTCCGATGTGGGACAAGCACATTTTACAAATGTGTAGGAAACCCACCTAAAGCCATTTCTACGAACTTGAAAATGCACATTAAATTCTCATTCATTTGGAAATGGTTTTGAGTAAGCAAATACTCGATGTTATTCACTATGCGGCATTAAATATGAACCCAATGAGAAACGTTAAAAATAACGCTTGTGTAGACGCGCCCGTGGGCTTCACTCTACAGTTCGGACTCGATTTGTGTCACGGTTCTAAATCTGAACCAAAGAGTCCAACTCTGGCAAATCATTTTGAGAAAAACTGATTTTTGAAAAGAAGTGCCAAACATGGACTGCTTTGCCAGATTACAGAGTCGCCACCTAAATATTTTTTTAAAATGGGAAATTTAGGAAACCCTGACTCGATGCCGAAGGCCACGTGTCCGTCATAACCAAAGTGGTCTTGGCTCGGGAGCTTGGGTACGATCGGGGAAGGTCAGCTATGAGCACCCCCTTTCGCCCGGTCCGAAGACCGGCCTCTACTAACCGTGATATCCAATTTTGAAAACTTTATGCGTTCTTATTCCGGTTATTAGCCTAGAATTACTATGTTATGTGCACAGCAAACAAGTATAGACTAGATCGCCTAATTTGGGAATAAACATTGCATATCCGTTTTGTCTCGAAAAATGTGTTAGATTTTGCTACTCGCAAGTAGGCTAAAATACGGATTTCAATGAGTTGTCCCAACTCAAGCAATCCAACCTCCACCCACAGGCATTCAAACAGTTTATCATGTAAGCACTTAGCCGCATGGCAAACATATTGTCATGGTAAACATTCACACGCGTGCGATATGCTAAAGCCATAAAAACTTACATCGTACTGCGCGCCAAAACAAGAAACTAGTTAGCAAACATCCATGACCTAGTTCATGTTAAGTGGCTAATGCATCACACGCAGAGATGTAATCTAGAGTAGGCTCGGCTAACCCTAAACATGGCATGTGAAATGCGATCAGATAGCATATATTCAATTTGAAATTGAAAATACAATGCAATTTGTATGATGTACCGAGCGGTGCATGTAAACAAATGCATGTGTGCACGCATGCATTGCATAAGGTATGCTAATTTAAATGTGCCCTAATCTACCAATATAAGCGGGTAAATAAAAGGGAGAAAGAAATGGGGATTGGAAGACATACACCCACTCACACACACTTATTACAATTGCGCCCTCACTCGGAGGGACCAAAATAATAATACAGTCCAAAAATAAATGAATAAATATTACAAATTCCAATTACTGAATAAATAAATGTGAAATAAAGGGGTCACCCTCGCCTTGGGATCTTGTGAATGATGCATGCTCGATGCGGCTTGCCCGAACCCGCGCCATGCCAGCTGCCTCGCTTTCACCGTCTGCCTCCTGGAAAATTGCTAAAGTCCTGGGACACCTTCCACATACCCTGAGGATCACCACCGGCTGAAGGGTTTGGCCACCGGCTGCGGGGTTTGGCCACCGACTGCGATGAAAGCTAATCGGCACAAAAAGATTGCCGGTCGGCACTAAAGAGTGCCGGTCGGCACTAAATTCCTGCAGGAGACAGTTTTGACAGCAACAAACAGCAGCAGTGCATGATATGGAATTTTGGGACAAATGTTTGCACCAACCATACTTCTTATCATATTTGTGACTCAAGGGAGTATAGTCCTTGGTTCTCGGACCACCAATCGCGCATTTCGATGCGTGATGGCCCAAGAACCAAGTGTGCAAATTTGATTTCAAATGTATGTAATGCAAACAAGCACATAAGGGTGCTAAGCCTCTATCACACTCACTTCAAGAGGCCTAGCATGCATGTCAATACAATGAAGCCCTAAACATGTCATCTAGCATGCAATGTGAACAATGTAATGCACTCATGCAAAACATACAAGTAAACATGCAAGGCGAGCATGCAAACCATATGAAGGATGGACTTAAACATGGATTAGGCAGCCCTAAATAGGCCTAAAACAGTGGCCATAGTGTCATGGGAATGAGGGCTAGTGTACACACAAACATGCATGCATACAAGGTCCAACACTTATGCATCAAAGAGCAACTTTTAAGCACACTTAAAAGAGGGTAAACATGGATACATGGCATGCTTAGAAAGCTTTGAAATCATGCTACAAAATGATGCCAAATCAAGCAACAAAGTAGGCTAAGCATGCATACAAATGGTCCAAGCATTAAGGCAAGCCAATGAGGCTTTGAACCACACTTAGTACAACCACACATGGCAATACTTAAACAATTAAAATCAGAGTTTTAACACATAAAACTAAGCCCAAAGGACCCCTAGATGGCATCTAGATGGTTCAAATTCAAAGGTATGCATTAAGGCCAAAACATGGAGTACACAACACATACTTTTAGAGCACTAAAGAGACAACTAAGGTAAGCATACAAGCACACAAAAGGGACTGAAATAGCATGCTAGATGGTTCCAAACCACTAAAATGATGCAAGCAACACATGCTATATACTCATGCACTTAAGGCTAGCAAGCCAAAATGCAAAGTGGCTATACAAGGCATGTCATGGATGACCTAAAAAACCAAAAACAGATCTTATACATGACAAAATAAGCACATTTTCAGTGTATGACCAGCCACAAAAACAGAAGCAAGATAGGCTAAGAAAGCATGCAAGATTACGGTAAATCACATGGATTTCAAAGCAAGTGGCACATGGAGTATGCAAACAATGTTGAGCCCTTCAACAATGTTGAAGAAGGGCTCAAAATAAGCCTATTCTTAGCTTACATCATGCTCTGAAACAGATCATACACAAGCCAAATATTCTATGCAAGAAACATGGCATACAAGAGGATATTGAGATAGGTGCTAGATGCAGCCACCAAACGGCAAGGGGTCCTCAATCAAACAGGAAGAGGACCCCAAAATAAGACTATTTGAAGTTTGGGTCGGAGCCCAAAAGTGCTTGCAACTAGGGCTTAGATGTGAAGCATGAAAAAGCTAGAAAGGGGAAGATGAAGACTTACCCTTGAAGACCAAAGAAACCAAAGACCTCTTAGACCAAGTTTAGGTACTCCTAAGCTCAAGAACAGCCCTGTGTCGTTGGAAATGGAAGTGGTGGTGTTGTGCTATGGGTTGGTGAAGGAATGGCCCAAGAACTATGGAGTTTGGAGGTTGAATGAGATAGATATAGGGTTGTAGATATATATGTTAGATATATATATCTATTCTCTGGTTTTTTTGTTTAGACTCACCAACCTTTGAGCAATCTAGAGCCGGCATGCTTATATACGCCAGCAAAACAAGACTTAGAGGCTAAGTTTCAAAGGGTCAAAGGGTGCAAGGCTTGTAAGGGAAGCTTGGACAGCTGGTAAGGCTTCTTGAGGAAGCCAAGACAAAGGGTCAAGGCTTCCTCAAGGAGCCATGAGCAAAGGGTGCAAAATAAAGGCCAAAAGAGTGCAAAATAGGCACATGGATGCACGTGGATCTGATTATGTGCATCCCAGCTGGCACAGATGGTATGCAGCAGGCTTGGGGGGTTCAAAGAGTTCAGGTCGGCTAGAAGATTCGATCATTGTCCAAAATAAAGTGCCGGTCGGCACTCTTTTCGGCCGGTCGGCTAAATAGAGTGCCGATGGATGATTCCTTGGTCAAATCATGGCTGGTGGGTATGCAAATCGAAGCCCCGGAAGTTAGCTTTCCAATGGCGCAAACCTTGCATCAAAATTCCTCCTGTGCAAAAAGTTATGCCCTTTTCCGTGAAGTCGCACAGACTCGATCCAACCGGAATGATCCCCTGCTTCAACCAATCATATCTCCTCCACCCGGACTTGGCTCTAGGAGATTCTTGAGTGCAAAGTGAAGCCCCGGAAGTCTTCTTTCCAATGATGGTGGCCTCATAGCTTAACTCCAAGTATTGAATTGAATAAGCCCGATTTAGCGAGGGCTGCTCGATTCCCTTCTACCCGGATCTATACCGAACTTGTCCCAAACCAGTTTTCTCCTCTCCTTTCTTCTTTTCTTCAACTCCAAACCCCTAGACAAAGTGTTTTGAAGGGTTTGCCTCTCTCCTTGCCGAAGGAATTGAATCCTTGCCCTGCACATCTCTCAACATCGAGCAAACCATCAGTAATGCCCAAGTCTTGAGGGCGGTCAAAAATGGGGTGTCTACAGCTTGGATCCCATCTTAATTAATGCTCAAAGTTAGCAAAAAATAAGGTTTTTCCAAAAGCCTCCAAAGCCATTTTCCAACAATAAATTCTAAAAAATATTTCATAATTTAATAATTGTATAACGTAAACAGAGGGGACAAAGGTATTATTGTCTTTTTATGCTCAAAAGGAAGGGTAATAAGGTCATTTACTATATGCAAGTAACATCGTTTGTTCTAATTTGAAAAATGGAGGAATCTAGACAATATTAGTTAAGGTAAGGGAAGTTTGTGTAATTATTCAAACCATAAATGTCACAACCCAAACCCGCCCCTATAGATTTACCGTCGTAGCCGACCAGTAATCCTTGGATTACCTAAAGCCTTTGAATAGAATAACATATAATTAGGGGCTGTGGAAGCAAATATATGAAATATACATAGTCCATTGAGCTGTGTTGACATATATGAGGCAGATAATTTAAAACTTGTATAAAATATATACATATATGACGTCATATCCACATGAGTTTTGCAACACCGTACAAGGTGTGCGGATGAACAAAAACAAAGCAAAATGTTCTTCACAAGACAAACTCTAAGCATGGTCCACAAAACTTGACTTCTTAAATGGAAACCTCCCAGGGAGGCACGGTGGCTGGCCGACCCAAAACTCTCCAGGCAGCAGCTTAGACCTGGTCACGCACCTGCTCACCTATATACATAATATAAATAGTGAGCGAAAGCCCAGTGAATAATAACAGAGTAAAGGGTTTAAATGAATGACGTCCCGTATAAGATTTAGGGAAACCGAAACAAATTCGCATTCATATTCTTGTTCGAATCATATACAGAAATCAGAGTTCATGCTTAATCTTACATGGTACATCCATTAGTGCTCACAAACTAAATACAAAGTATTAAGGATCATACTTGTCAGTTCCATACGGAACCTTCGAACCGAGAACAGATAACTTGTCAGTTCTATAAGGAACCTCAAGGTTAGGAATAGATAACTTGTCAGTTCCATAAGGAACCCCCGAGCCGGGAACATATAACTTGTCAGTTCCATAAAGGAACCTTCATGTTGGAAACAGATAACATACTTGAGCCACAAAATTATTGCCATGAATACTTTTCAATATATGGACAATCATTCATTGTACAAAACATAATCGTTCCATAAAATAAATCTTATTGCATCATACAAAAACTAAATAATATAGCTTTATGAAGTTATTACTCACAGATGGCTCCAAAGCAAACAGATAGAGCAGGCAAATCAGATAACTTACAGCGCGTAACCTACACAGACACAGAACGAATACGCACTGAATTACACACCCGGAATTATTAACTTAGTTCTTTCTTATCTTGGTGTGCTTCTACTTCTTATCCTCATTATTATGTCTTAAACTTGGCCTAGGAATGCCTAGGATGCAATGAGGATGTTAAAATGCACTTGAAAACACTTAACAAAACTTATTTAAAACAAGGGTCTCGCTCGACCGCAACTTCCTTCGCTCAAGCAGACATGCAAAAATGTGAGTTGTCACTCAAGTGCAACTTCTGTTGCTCGAGCGGTCTGTAAACTCTGCAAAAGTACTGGTTGTGTGAATTTTCTGCTCGACGGCCGCTCAATGATCGCTTGAGCGTGAGACTAAGATCTTTGCTTGAGCGCAACTTTCGTCGCTCGAGCGGTTTGCAAAAATGTTAAACTTCTGGGAGCATGCATTTTACGCACAAGCCAAATTTTGGTCACTCGAGCGTAGGATCTGTCGCTTGAACGGAGAGGCAGAATCTGGAATTTCCAGATTTGTTTCCAAGCTTCAAAATTCATTTTCAAACTAACAAAACACATTCTTATGGGCCCAAAACTTGAGGAAACACTTGGAAACTTGTAAAACATTGAGAATTCAAAATCATTTCGCAAAAATTAAGGCCCAAAAGCTTGCCAATTGTACGAATTCAAATTCAAACTCAAACTTTAAGAATATGATATGAACATGACATGTATGACTTGTTATGAACTTGAACTTTCCAAAACATGATCAATTAAGGTCAAATGGTAAGAAATGTGATGAATTCTCAAAACAAAGTCAAGATAGACACATGCATAGGGGATTTGTTTGAAATTCAACTCAAAATGCTATGATATATGCATGTATGCATGCATGATTTAATGCAAATTCCTTTATTTATAGCTCTTAAGCTCAATTCTCATGTTAAACACTTAAACCTGTTATATTCAGAAACTCACTAACTCAAAAGCAAGAACAAAGACTTGATTTCTTACCTTAAACCTTGAATTCACAAGTGTAGAGGCTTACACTTCTAAATGTTCTTCAATTCTCCGACAATTTCTAGCAATTCCCATTTTTCTCTAGCTTTTGATCCCAATTTCTCTCCTCTTCTCTCTTTCACACATTTTGGAGCTTGAAAATGAGGAAATGAGGGTGCAAAAATGAACTAGTGGGGTCATATTAGCTTTATATGGGCTTAATTTAGAGTTGGTTAATTAATTGACATTAATGATTCTAATTTAATAGTTCCGAATCGAATTTTATGTAAACCTACCATAAAATGATAAAACTCCCATATAACACATAAATCAAGTCAATTTTGTGTTCGGATGCTGATAAAGCCTTCAATTCACAGAACAAAACAGAAACATGAACAGATATTCCTACGAGAAACAGATATAAACACAAATAATGCAACACACATGCAATTACTTCAGAATTTCACCTTAATTACTTATTAGGCATCTTTAATCATGGTTTAGTAGTTAATCATAGGTCGGGGTTGTTACAATAAAGGAGGTTCCTGTATTTGTCAGAAACCTCATGGGAGGTGATTGTAATTTACCCATATATATATATATGATATGGTGATTTGATTAATGTCTTGTTCAAAGTTAAACTTTTATATTATTTTCCTTTCATGAGATGAACCATAAATGTAGACATCTTAAGTTTGACTCTTATCAGTGACAAAATCCAAGTGCAATATATAATTTGTTGGTGATTGCATGAATCTGATAAGAGTAATCTGCAGAAGCCAACAAAGATTGGCAAGAAGCTTTTCATCATCTGCAGAATGTCCTCGTTGTTCTGAGGAGAGAGAAGATTTGGGTCACTTATTTCGTGATTATGTTTATGTTAAGTTTATTTGGCAACATTATTTGGCTCCCAATGGATCCCTCATGATAGAGGCATCTCTGTTAACTCTTGAATAGAGCGTTTCTTGAAAGAAAAACAACCTTTCGCTTCTATGGAAAATAGTAAAGTTCTTTTTGATGTTTCCTTATGGCAGATTTGGAAGGATAGAAATTTTTTGAGAATAAAATCATGCCTTGGCAACAAAGTTGTTTGTTTGTTTGTTTGTTTTTTATTTTTTATTTTTTTTTATTCAAACTTACACTTCACAAATTATTAAAGCCTTTCAAGCATCTATTCTTATGAAATCTGTGAGTCCTAAATTTGTGAAATGGTGTTTGCCTTCCATAGGTCGAACCAAGTTGAGCATGGATGGTTGTGCTTGAGGGGATCCGGGCAGTGGAGGCTTCGGTAGACTGTTTAGAGAAGACTCAGGAATTTGGCTCTGTGGTTACTTTGGGAAACTAGAAAAATGTTCAAGCTTAAAGGCAGAGCTATGAGAGATTTATAGAGGGCTTACTGTTATCTTCCAAAAAGGCTACATCAATATGTTGATTGAATCAGACTCGGCTGAAGCTATGGAACTACTGCAAAGCCGAAGTGTTGTTAATGCTTCTCTTCGGAGCATTGTAGAAGATGCAAGACATCTCTTGAAAAGGTGTAAATGCTTTATCCAACACATTTTGAGAGAAGGAAACCAGTGTGCTGACAAGTTGGCTAATCTTGGAGCTGATCAAGAAAAACACCTGGTTGTCATGGAAGACCCTTCTAAGGAGGTTCAAAGTTTGGTGGTGGCTGACCTTCTGGGGCATGAATATCAGAGACTTTAGGCCTCTGTTTGCAGTTGTTTGTTTTCCTACTTTTATTTCCTTTCCTTTAAACTTTAGTGGTTTGTTTTAATTTGTCATCCTAGTTAGGCAATCCAAGAGGGAGGTGAATTGGGTTAAAAAAATAATTTACACTATTAAAAAAATAAACATAATATTTAGAATAAAAAACAAAAAAATAATTATCAATATAAAAGTAAAAGAGATAGGGAGAGAAAATCAAACACTAAAATTTATAGTGGTTCGGCACGCCGGGCCTACGTCTACTCCCTAAGGAACCTCGAGAATTTCTTTACTATCAAAATAAATCAATACACCACCAAGGCTTCACCAAGCTTGTGAGTTTTACACAAGTCTTACTTTTATCTATTGAGCCTCACGCAACAATAAATAGCTTACCCTTACAAAATCTCTCACAAAATAATGAATTAAAATAAGAGGTACTTTAACCCTTTTTTATAATAATTTTCTCACAAAGAGTAGATATGAAAGTGTAAGAACAAAGACTATATTTAGATCTGAAAGTGAAAGACCAGAATACAATACACTCAAAATTTTGGAGCACACATATTTTCTCTTCAAGTTCTTAATTTTTCTCCACACATACTACTTCTATTTATACCCAAAAATCTACCTGTTGAAGAGACAGATGCTCTTTCGGATCATGAGAAGTCATCACAAAGCTCCGTCATTATGGTGTTTCTTGAAGTCAAAAGCAATATGAAAATTGTGCCAGCTTGCACCTTTTTCTTTTTCTTTTTGTAGGCAAATTTAAACCAACTTCAAGGATAAAAAAAATAAATAAATCTTCTCCTGCAATCACTACATTATATTATATTAATTTCAAAACTTCGACTAATTATAATATTTGATGCACCGCACCACCACTGATTATTTATTAATTTTTAATATATTCAAAAGATGTTTAATATAAATCAACTATGTTTATAAAAGATATATTCAATATGATTGTAAAGTGAATTTGAATTTGGTGCAATATGCATCAAAATGATATAATACGAATTTACTCAAAAGAGACAATCACATTAAATTTGTCAAAAGATGAATAGTGATTAAAACATAAATAGTAAAATTTTCAAAATATTTTATTTAAATAATATTTATAACAAATGTATCATAAAGTATATATTTTAAACAGATAATATTTTGTGCCAAATAATATAAAATATGTATATTATTTACCTTTTCTCAATTAATATATTAGACATCATCAAAATTAAACCACATGATTAACAATCTCCCAATTTTTAATAATGGCAATACATGAATGGATTTGACACAAAATTAAAATCAATAAAATATTTAATAATTTTGCCACATGAGATATTTGATACATGCACAACAATTCACAATATACAGTATACATGCACAACAATTAACAGCAATTCAATTCATGTTTGTCTCCCCCTTTGACATCATTAAAATAAAATATGGAGATAGGAAGGTTTTAGAGAGAACAAAAAAATTGAAGTGATCAAAACAAAAATCAGACAAACACATGTGAGAAAATAATCTGAGATGCAAAAAAAATTATAATGATGGTGCTTATGTCTTGTCATGATCATTGTGGAGATTTTGGAGCATTGCTTGAAAAATGGTACAGCAACGTCCAAAATGTTGACAAACAAGTGTAGACTCGACTTTCTTCGTGCGCCTCCCTTTCGGAAAGGCGCGAATTGGTCTCCTATAGTTCGGACTCCTGTCACGGTTCTGAATATAATCTCACAAAGTGCAATGTGAGACTGATAAACACCAAAGAGTCCAATTCGGCAAATCATTTTGGAAAATCAGATTTTAAATCAAATAAGGCCAAAATTGGACTGCTTTGCCAGATTACAGAGTCGCCACCTAAATATTTTATTTTTGAAAAATTTAGGAAACCCTAACTCGTGCCAAAGGCCACGTGTCCGTCATTACCAAAGTTGCCTCGGCTCGGGAACTTGGGTACGAGAGGGGAAGGTCCTGAAATGAGCACCCCCGCTCACCCGATCAAAAGATCGTCCTCTACTAAGCATGATATGTTGTTGTATAAACACATGTGTTCTTATTCCGGTTATTAGCTAGCTTTACTATGTGACGCACACATACAAGTATAGACTAAATCGCGAGAATTGGAACAAAACAATTCATGTTTGTTTTCGAAAATGGTTTGAAATTGCCACTTGTAAATGGGCTAAAGCGCGGATTTTGCCATCCTCAAGTGGGCTTAAAACTCACATTCGACGAATTGTTCCAATTCAAGTAATAAAGCCTTCATCCACAGGCATTCATGCAGTTAATCACTTAAGCAAATAGCCTCGTGGCAAGCATGCTATCATGGCAACACTCACACTCATGCAAGTATGCTAAAGCGTAAAGACTTACCGAGTACTCTAAGCCAAAACAAAAGCTAGTTAGAAATATGCATGATCCTAACTATACGAGTGCCTAATGCAACACATGCAATAATGCAACTAAATAGCCTCGGCTATCTAAGATGACATATGAATGCAACATTTGATAACATGCTTTCAAACACGTATTCAAATAAGTATTGAAATACAATGCAGTTTGTATGATGCGTCGAGCCTGGTGCATGCAAGACAAATGAATGGATGCAAACATACAAAACATAAGGTATGCTAAACAAAACGTGCCCTAAACTAACCATCGAAAGCGGTTAAATAAAAGGGAGAAAGACGTGGGGTTGGAAGACATGCACACACACACGCACCCTTATTACAACATTATGTCCTCGCGAAAGAGTGTCCAAATAAATAAGCTAAGCTACTCTAAGCTAAGCTAATCAAACTAATCTAATTAAACTAATTAGACTAATTATTACAAACCAATCGAATAACTAGCAAACTAATTACTAATTATTACAACACTTCAACTAATTAACAATTTAATTAATTAAATTACAAAACCATGCTAAGTAACAAGTAGAGCATTAAACTACATTGCCTCAGCTCTGCTTCAAGGAATTGAACATGCATGCATTCGGTTTCCGCCCCCGAAAAGCCCACCGATTTGCTCTTGAGAGGCTCTGTTTGCAGGGTCACTCCAAGAACTTTCTGCTCCCCCTTACCAATTCACTACTGAGGAATGCACCAGTGGCTTGCTGGCCATGGGAGCTTGCTGCCGGCCACCTACCGGCTAAAGAGAGGCACTGCCGGCCAAGGATGAAGCCTTGCCGGCCATTGATGAGGCACTGCCGGCCACTTGTGTGCTGAATCACCATTCTGCAACAGAGCTCAAACAGAGGAAAATGGAGGGTCTCCCAAGGGTATGTTTGTACTGTGTCATCTCCTTATCATCTCAAAACATCAAAGGAGTGGTACTCTTGGATCCAAAACCACCAATCAAGCATTTTCAATGCATGATGGCCAAAGATCCAAGTTGTACACTTTCAATCAATGCACAAAAACAAGACTCAATATCACTACCTTATCATGGATGATCAAATGCAATGGAAACAAAGGAGATTGGCTCATTTAATCACTTTGAGTATGAAATGGACTAATCTACCTTGTGTTCAATATAACGTTCGATTGAACACAATACAATGCAAGCACAACATGCTTATCTTGGTCATGTTTTACTTGGCTAATTTTGTTTACACATTTTAAGTTACCAAACCATTCTTTAGTCAATTTGTCCAAGATGATTGTCCTCTAATGAGAGAGGGGTCAACCAAAAGATGGCTTAAGACATGAGAGAGATCATGCCATTGGCTAGGAGGAACCCTCAAAAGAGAGTTAAAGCCATTGAGCACAAGCTCTATCAAGCTTAAACACAACCTTAAGGTTGACCAACCCTGAAAACAAAAGGAAAAATGAAGAAATAAAGGAGGTTGCTGAATTTCAGTGCTGAAATGGCATGCTAAAGACACTAAATCATGCAAGCAAAGCATGCGAGACATGTTCAAAAGCCATAATCAACAAACTAGTGAAGAGCACAACACTAGAAACATGCAATATCAAGCACAAATGATCAAACCAGCTCTAGATAGAGCTTAAACATGGCAAATCAGTAGCCAAAACATGCTGAAATTTAGATACGAAAGGCAAGAAAAACATGCTCGTATGTTGGCTTACAAACAAGGCATAAAGCACATCTCTCAAAAGCAATGAAAGAGTAGAAAATGTGAGAGTGTGACAAAGCTATATGCACTAAAATCACATGCTAAATGATGCCAAAACATGCAATCATTACATGTACAACATGCTAGAGACCTTGAAAGACAAGGCTAGTAAAGGCCATTTACACTACAACCATGCATAACAAGACTTATATGACCAAGACCACTCAAAATAGAGTTAAAGCATGTTAAATCAGTAGCAAAAATATGTTGAGATCAAATCACAAATTGGTAGTGTTAGACTTATTTATTTTGATGATTTATTTAATTATGTTTTAATTTATTTGGAAGAGAAAAATAGTATCAAATTTATTTTGATGATTTATTTAATTATGTTTTAATTTATTTGAAAAAGAAAAATAGAATCCAAAATTTATTTTGATGATTTATTTAATTATATTTTAATCAAAATTTATTTTGATAATTTATTTGAAAGAGAAAAATAGAATCAAAATTTATTTTGATGATTTATTTGAAAGAGAAAAATAGAATCAAAATTTATTTTGTCCCATTATTTCTCACCTAAACCTTTATCTTAAATGTTGTTAGAATGTATTTAATATTTGATTAAATCAAGAGTTCAAACAGCCCAAAACAAAGGTTCAAACAGCCTAGCAGAGCAGTAGGCCAAAAGGTTCAAGTGGAAGATATTCAAATTAGTAATGATGAAGTACAACGGCTATAATTGGCTATAAAGGTTTAAAATGCCAAAAGGTTCAAAAGGTTCAAGTGAAAGATATTCAAATTTGTAATGATGGAGTGGAAGATATTCAAATTGGTAATGATGGAAGTACAACAGCTATAAACGGCTATAAATTCAAATGAATACAACGGCTATAAACGGCTATAATTTTCGTTATATATACCAAAGCCTCTAATGTAAACAAGTAATAACAAAAAAACTTGAAAATATTCTTTGATCTATAATCACTTACATCTATTCTTAGAAATAATACACTGAGCCTTATAACTTTAAGCCCATTTTTCTTGTGTGAGATTTACAGAAAAATCAAAGCTTCTTTTTATATATCTATCTTTGAGAGATATTTATTGTAAGCTTTCTTTGAAAGTAAAAATACCATTTCATCTTGTAAAAGTGTTGCAAACATTGTGTTCTTGAAATCTTGAGAGTGATTGTGAATCACCTAAGATTTGCAAGGGTTTGGACTTGTGAAGTCTGTGTAAAATCTGTGGAGGATTGCTCCATTTGTAAAGAGGTTGCTAGCACCCCTGTGAATCTAGAAGATAGTGGAAAATCTCAAGTGAAGCTTGAGGAGTGGACGTAGGCCGAATTGAAGCCAAACCACTATAAATTTGTTTGCCTCTCTCTCCCTTATTTCTTTATTTTATTTTAAATTGCCATACCTATATTTCACATTTTAACTGTGCTAAAATTATTAACTGACATAGTTGTTAAGACACTTGTTTTAATTATTTTTATTTCATTAATTATATTTATCTATTGTGCTAGTCATAATTTTATTAGGGTATTATTAATTTTAATTGTAAAAACCTAATTCACTCCCCCTCTTAGATTGTCTTTTGGGTAACAATTGGTAGCAGAGCCTAGACTCTTGTTTTAGATTTAGGAGTTTCAATCCATGGCAACCTTAGCTGAAGGACAAGCCACAAATAGGCCACTATTGTTTGAAGGAAACAACTATAGTCATTGGAAGGATAAGATGACTCTATACCTACAAGCCACTGATTATGCCATGTGGATTATTGTCACCAAAGGTCCAAAAATTCCTACCAAATTAGTAGACAATATTAGTGTACCTAAAACTGAAGATGAATGTGATGAGAGAGATCATAAATTATTGCAAGCCAATGGTAAAGCCAAACTCACCATTGTTTGTGAATTAGACTCTAAGGAGTATAATAGAATTTCAAGTTGTGATTTGGCAAAAGAAATTTGGGTCAAACTTGAGGTAACGTATGAAGGTACAAACCAAGTGAAGGAATCTCGTATTGATATGCTTGTTCATAGCTATAAATTGTTTAAAATGAATTCTGATGAATCTATTACAAGTATGTTTACTAGATTTACTGAAATTGTAAACTCTTTCAAATCTCTTGGCAAAATTTATACTAATAGTGAGTTGGTAAGAAAAATTCTGAAGTGTCTACCAAAGAATTGGGAAGCAAAGGTCACTGCCATTATAGAAGCCAAAGATCTCTCCACACTTGGATTGGATGAGCTTATGGGTTCCCGTATGACTCATGAGATCACCATGAAAGGACATGAGGATGTTGAAGACAAAAAGAAAAATGGAATTTGTAGACCGCCCGAACTTGCTCCGCGCGTGAAGGCGCGAATTGTAGTTCTAGCTACTACAGTTCAGACTCCTGTCACGGTTCTGAATCTAATCTCACAAAGTGCAATATAAGACTGATAAATCACCAAAGAGTCCAAATCCGGTAAATCGTTTTGGAAAATTGATTTTAATCAAATGCGCCAAACATGGACTGCTTTTCCAGATTTCAAAGTCGCTACCTAAATAATTTATTTTGGAAAATTTTGGAAACCCTGACTCGTGCCTAAGGCCACATGTCAGTTATCACCAAAGTTGTCTCGGCTCAGGAACTTGGGTACGAGAGGGGAAGGTCCTGAAATGAGCACCCCCGCTCGCCCGATCAAAGGATCGGCCTCTACTAAGCATGATATGTTGTTTTATAAACCTCATGTGTTCTTATTCTGATTATTAGCTAACTTTACTATGTGGCGCACACATACAAGTATAGACTCAATCACGAGAATTGGAACAAAACAACTCATGTTTATTTTTTTATATGGTTTGAAAGTGCTACTCGCAAGTAGGCTAAAGCGTGGATTTGCCACCTTCAAGTGGGCTTAAAACATGTTTTTGCAACTTCGCAAAGTGGGCTTAAAACTCACAATCATCGAATTGTCCCAATTCAGGCAATCAAGCCTTCACCCATAGGCATTCATGCAGTTAAACACTTAAGCAATTAGCCTCATGGCAAGGTTGCTATCATGGCAGTTACTTACACACATGCAAGGATGCTAAAGCGTAAACACTCACAGTGTACTCCGAGCCAAAACAGAAGCTAGTTAGAAATCATGCATGATCCTAAACGTTAAGATGCCTAATGCAACACATGCAAAATACAACTAAGTAGGCTCCGCTATTCTAAGATGGCATATGATTTACAATACTTGATAACATGCTTTGAAACACGTATTCAAGTAAATGTATTGAAATACAATGCAGTTTGAATGATACGCCGAGCCCGATGCATGCAATACGAATGAATGATGCACGCATGCAAAGCATAAGTATGCTAATTGAAACATGCCCTAAAACTAACCATTGAAAGCTGATAAGGGAGAAGATGTGGGGTTGGAAGACATTCACATACACACGCATACTTATTACAAAATTTTCCCTCTCGATGGAGGGTCCGAATAAATAATACAAGCTAGCTATGCTAAGCTAAGCTAAGCTACTTAACTAACCCAATAATCTAATTAGACTAATTATTACACAACACAAATTGAATGACTAACTACAACTAATTATTACAATACTTTAATTAATTAACAAATTAACTAAACATGGTAGCTAACTAAGCATGTGAGGTATGTGAACTAGGCTGCCACAGCTTTGCCTGAACAATGAAGGATGCATGCTCTCGATTGCCTCACTCGGAAATCCATTACCATGCCTAGAATTGCCTCTGTTTGCATTTGATTTGATCTCAGAACACTGCACAAACTTCCAGGTTGCTTCTGCTCCAACATGGGGACCTCCTGGTGGGCTACCGACCAGAAAAGGGTGGTGTAAACCACCTGTAGACTAGAAAAACTTGTTGTAGACCAGAAAAAGTGGTCGGTCGACTACCTTTACTGGTCTACCGACCAGAAATTCTGCCAAACTCCAGTTTTGCTGTAACAGAGAACAACAAGGGCATGACAGTGTATTTGTAAGGGAATGTGTGCACAACCACCCTTCCCATCATTTCTCAAGCTCAAGGGAGTGCGGTACTCGACTTTCGGGCCACCAACCATGCATCACAATGCACAATGGCCGAGAAGCCAAGTTTGCACGAGTCAATGTCGATGAATGCACAAATAACACATAAGGGCCTCCACCCCTATCATGCTTGATCAAGAGGGTCGACGACTGAGAAATGAGGCGCGTTTTATCACTTCAAGTATGAAACGCCTCTCATTTCTCGTGTTTGGATCAACATTCGATCCAAACACAATGCAATGCAACAACATGCAAATAACATGCAATGCAACAACATACAAACAACATGCTCTTCTACCAATGCTAGAATGGCATGCACAAGATTCTAACATATGAACAATGCATAGATGGCATGTTTGGAGGCTAAAGCATCAAAGCAAGTAAAGAGCATCATACAAGAGGCATGCAATACAATGCTCAATGGACTTAAACTAATTATGGACAGACCTAAGACAACTCAAAACAATGGCAAAACACATTAAGACTTAGGCACAAAAAGGCAAGATGTGCATGCTCATCATTTGCTTGGAAGCAAGGCAAAAGGCTTAACTTTCAAACACATCGAAAGAGTGGAAAATGTGAGAATGTGACAATGAAATATGCTCTGAAATCATGTAAGAAATGATGCCAAATCATGCACATATCACAAATAAAGCATGCTAGGAGGCTCAAAGCTTAAGACTAGCAAAGGCACTTGTACCATAGCCCTATCAAGCAAGCCCCAAAGGGCCAAGGTGACTCAAAACAGTCTCAAGGCAGGTCAAAACAATGCCAAAAACATGCTTGGAGTAAAGCTAACACATGTCAGAATGGGAGGCATAAAGCATGATGCATGCAAGGCCAATGAATGGGATTACATTACACATACCAAAACCAAGCATGAGGTGACTTCACCAACAAAAATCAAAGTTGTAACATGGTAAAATAATACCAAAAACACGTTGAGATGATAGCCCAAAAGTTTAGGCAAGCATGCATACATATTGGCTCATAAGTGAAGCATAAGGCTCAACCCTCAAACACAACAAAGGGATGATAAATGCAAGAATATGGCAGAGGTATATGGTCTGAAATAACATGCCAAATGATGCCATGCCATGCAAAAAGCTCATATATGACATGTTAAAGGTCCCAAAGCTTAAGGCTAACAAGGCCAATTACACTAGAGCTATACAAAGCAAGGCATGCATGACCAAAACCACTCAAATCAGACCTAAAGCATGTTAAATCAAAGCCAAAAATGTGCTGGAGTAGAGCATACACATGCTAGATCAATGGGCCAAAACACCAAACAAGCTAGGCTAGTGAACAAGTTTGCACTACAAGTGCATAAACCATGCAAGAGGTGACTTTGTTGACCAAAATTAGAGCTAAGGCATGCCAAAATATGAGTAAAAGCCTGCTGGAGTGGAGCCAAAAACATGCTAAAATGGTGGTCCAAAGCATAGAGCATGTTACGCTAACTAAGAGGATTGTACTACAAGTACATGAAGCATGTAAGAAGCATTCAAGACAGCCAAAAACAGAGTCATGGAAGGTCTAAAAAGTCACAAAAAAATGCTCAAACAAAGCCTCAAGAAGATAGAAATACATGCTCTTTTGATGGGCTATCAACACAAGTAAACAAGAGAAGAAGAGGGGGACAACCCCCACCCATTTGGGGCCTCAAAACCACCTTTTCACCACTAAAATTCCTCTGGAATTTTGTGGTTTAAAGGCCAAAAAAGTTGGTTTGAAAGGTGGTGAAAGATGGCTCAAAAGGCTTTACAAGCTAAGGAGCAAAATGAAGGAAAACCCCCTAGCCAAACAAGGCACAAACCAACACTTTAGGACTGAAAAATAGAGGAAAAAATAGAGGTTTTTGTAGTTCAACACCACCCCAAAAACAGCCCCAAAGTAGTGTGAAAAGATGTCCAAGCAAGCATGCAAAATAAGCTAAAAGGGAGAGAGTTCTTACCCTTGATGCACAACTGCAAAACAGGCACAAATATGAGCTCAAATCACCTTTTTGAGTTCAAACAAAGTCTCAAAGAATCTCAGCCCAGTGGTGGTCAAGTTTGGTTAAGGAAGTGTATGCAAAGGAGAGGTATATCTCCAAGTATATCTCTTGCATGCACACAAGGGCAAGAGGGAGAGCAAACTAGAGAGAAAAGTTGAAATTTAGCTCTAAAATTTGTAGAGAGAGAGAGATTTTAGTGTGAGAAGCTCCCACAGTTTCTCAAAATGTTCTCCTCTTGCAAAAAATGGGAGAAATGCCTCATATATAGCAATATACAAGAGTTTGATCGAAATATCTGATTATAGGACAGCTGGAGGTTGTGGAAGACAGTTGAAGGGAAAATATCTTCAAAAAATCTGAGTTTGGGACTTGTCAGCCACTTTTCTGGTCAACCGACCACCTTTTTGGGTCGACTGGCTACTTTTCTGGTCGACAGCCCATTTTTCTAGTCGATAGGCAAAATTATGCTTTCCAGGTCCAACTTCAAATGGCCATAACTCCTTCGTTTGGACTCTTTTTCAGGTCATTATTGTGTCCAAATTAAAGCCTCGGAAGTAAGCTTTCCAATGGTGGCAGCCTTGCATCAAAATTCTAACTGTGCAAAATGTTATGCCTGTTTTGGTGAAGATACTCAGTTTTAATCCTACTCGGATTCATGCCGAACTTCTCCCAAACTAGTTTTCTTCTCTCCTTTCCTCTTTTCTTCAACTCCAAACCCCCTAAACAAGGTGTTTTGAAAGATTTTTCAAAGATTTCATCTCTCTTTCATTCATTTCCACTTTGTCCTCGCTTGGTTTACCGAAAAGCGCAACATTTAACAAAATGTGAGCGTCGGAACATTGTAAGAACTTTTTTCAAAAAAATATTTTGAAAGAGAGGGTTTTAAGGTCTAAAAACCATTCAAAATAGCTTTGGTCCAAAATGAGGTGTAAGGTTGGGATTTGACTCTCCTCTTGCCGAAGAAATCGACCCTTTGCATAGCATAGCCTGCATCACTAAGTAAACAATCAATAGCGCCCAAGTCTTAAGGACGGTAAAAAATGGGGTGTCTATAGAATTGAATTCAAAGCATCATCAAATGAAAAAGAACATGAAAACTCCAGTAAAGATGAAAGCTCAAGTGATGAAATTGAAAATGAAGTAGCCAACTTGTGTCTCATGACTCTTGAAGATGAAGACTCTACTCAAGATGAGGTAACTACTCTTTATGAAGAACTTGAAAGTGCATTCCATGAACTAAAAGATGAATTTAGAAAAGTTTGTGCCAAAAATAATGTGTTAAAAAAATCTATTGCATCTTTATCTAGTAATGTAGAAGAATTAAAGAAAGAAAAAATTATTTCGAAAAATGATTTTGATACCATCTCTAATGAGAAAATTGCTTTAAAAAACAATGTTGATGATTTAACAAAAACACTTGAAAATTTTGTAAAGGGTAGAAATAATCTCAACATGCTTCTTGGAAATCAAAGATGTGTTTTCGATAAAGCGGGCATTGGATATGACCCTATTAAGAAACAAAAGAATCTCAATACAATTTTTGAAAAGGTACCTCTTATGACACACCCTCATATTACTTGTCATTATTGTAGAAAGAAAGGCCATTATATATATTATTGTCCATTCAAAAAGAATATGAACATAAGAATTAAAAAGATTTGGATTATTAAAGGATTTAACAAAACTAACCAAGAAGAACCCAAGAAACTATGGATACCAAAAACCAACACTTGATTGTTATCTTGTAGGTTTGCCTTAAGTCCAAAGCTAAAGAAGGGAAGTGGTACCTTGATAGTAGATGTTCTAGACACATGACCGGAGATAAATCATTCTTTACTACACTGTCATCCAAAGATGGAGGCCTTGTTATTTTTGGAGACAACAGGAAAGGAAAAATCATCGGTATTGGTAGCATTGGTATTTCTCCTAACCCTTCTATTGAAAATGTTTTACTTGTTGATGGACTTAAGTATAACCTACTTAGTATTAGCCAATTGTGTGATAAAGGTAATCGAGTTATTTTTGATAAATCACATTGCACAATTGAAAGCACAGATGATCATAAAGTTTTATTCATTAGTAATCGCCATGATAATGTTTATGTTTTTCATTTTAATAATCTCTATGCTAGTGATGTTAAATGTTTATATGTTAATAATGAAAATAGTTGGTTATGGCATAGAAGACTTGGTTATGCTCATATGGATTTAATTGCTAAACTTTTGAGAAAGAATTTGGTCATTGGACTTCCAAAAATTAAATTTGAAAAAGATCATCTTTGTAATGCTTGTTAACAAGGAAAACGAACTAAAACATCATTTAAATCAAAATCTCATATTTCCATAACTAGACCTTTACAACTATTGCATATGGATTTATTTGGTCTCTCAAGGACATCTAGTCTAGGTGGTAAACGTTATTGTCTTGTAATTGTTGATGATTATTCAAGATGTACATGGGTTATGTTTTTAGCACACAAAGATGAAATATTTTCTTCTTTCACAAAACTCTGTCGTAGAATTCAAAATGAAAAAGGCTTTCTTATTACTAATATGTTAATTCCTTTTTGAGTCACATCTTTGTAAAATCAATTTTGATGTCATAGCATGTTTTTGAGATGTATACTATCTATATTTTGAATTGTACATTTATGATATCAAGAATATGCTCAATATGAAAATTTCATACTTATATGCTTTACATTGGAATATTTGAATGAGTTATGAAATTCGTTGATTATGATCCATCAACAATGTCTAAATGAAAAGAAGTATCATACGTTTGTAGAGACATTGCATCTATCCTATTGAATATCTTTTGAATGTGGATTATATTGGCATACATCTCATGAAATGCTTTTGATTGATAAATTGTTGAATTAATTGTTTATAACATTCATGTTGTGTTCCACATTAAGTAAAATGTTTTATCACACTTGAGTATATGGATTGAATTGATGAAAATGCCTCTTGATAATGTTATGTGATTAAATGAGATTGTTGCATCATTTTTTAATAAAACAAAGTGCATAACACTATTTTCTTATGCATATTATGCTATGTGCTACAACTTGAAAATTCTGAAAAATAGCATTCCAAACTCTGGTTTGATCATTGAATTATTTTTCACTTTTTCAGTTTGTGATAAAAAGTGATTTGTACTGTATTTTTATTGAGTAATAGTGTTTATTCTATGAATACTATATTTACACAAATCACATTAGAAAAGGATAGCACCAACTTAGGGAGAGAAATCATTTTGCTAACATACTTGTTAAACCCTTTTGAGATGAACTCCTCATGAAAGAAAATTGAAGATTGAAAAGCTTCCATCTCTTGAACCTAACGCATGCCTCATATACTCTCTTAAGCTTTTGAGGTAAAAATTCTATCTTATATCTTTTGAGTTAATATTGTTATTACTTTGATATAAAAAAGATTGATTATGCTTCATATGATTTGCAATGTGTACTCTTTGATGATGCTCTTGCCTAAAAATTATGCCTATGCTTAAAATGTGTGCTATATATATTCATGATTTTTCTTGGCATATGGATTGCTATACCTTGAACATGCTTCATTTTTTGGATTTACATTAGCTCCATGAGATTATATTGAGTTTAACCTATTATGAGCAATATTTGGTATTTTACATAATGCTTGAGTTATGATTGTTAAATCTTCTAGATTGCATATTGGTATCCTTGGTAGATTGCATGTTGGTATCATTTTGGCATCCTTATTGGTAACATTTGGCATCCTATTTGATATTATTGAGGAGAACATTTCAATTATGAGCTTTCATTGTTCATATCTCCTATTGATTTTGCCAAATGAAACAAGGGGAAGAATTTAAACTTGATTAGTTTTAAACTATGTAATTTTTTTTTGGGTTCTGCATCTTGAGGTAAAATTAACTTTGCATACATTGATTTTTTTTAAACCCCCATGGTATTTTTTTTACATTACCATTCCAGCAATACCAACGTCCCATTAAGTTTAATTTCTGCTAATATTATTTTATTTTATTTTACTTTATTTTTATTTTTTTATTTTGCTATTAGGTTTCATTTATTTTATTTATTTATTTATTTATTTATTTATTTTTCATTATTATTTTTTTGTTTGGGCTTAATTTTCTTAATTTTTTTTGTTTTTTAATTTCATTTTTCAGTACTTAAACATAAAAAAAAAAAAAAAAAATCAAAATACAAATATTTACGTAAAAAAAAAAAACACCCTTCATTTTTTTACGGCCATATGTCGATCAAACTAAACATATTTCAAAAAAAAAAAAAAAAAAACAAACAAAACAAACAAAACAACCCTTCATTTTTTTTCGGCCATATGCCGACTTCACTTACTCGCCTCTTCCATCGTTTTCTTCTTCTTTTTATCACCTTTGGCGACCCTTGACGCCCCTGCCCTCGTACTTTCATCGAGAGCGACGACTCCCCGCTGACTATCAAAGGCCAAGAACGACGTTGCTCCTTATCGGGCCATGGAGGTGGTCTTCTGTTTAAGCTCTTTATTTTTGGCCTTCAGTGCGCCTATTTCTGCTCGTGCATCCTTGTACATGCGCTGGAGCAGAGAGAGTTGGGCGTTAACCTAATGGAGCTCACTCGTCTTGTTCTGTAATCGGTGAGCCAATTTTGTGACTGCAGTCACTGTCTCCATACAGGACGTCAGTGTGAAATGATTGGCTTCAATGTCTAATTGAGCTACCATTATTTGCTCAATCAACATCATAGGAAGGTTAGGAAGAGGAATGACAGGAAGAGTAAGAGTAGGGGCACTCGGTCCAGCAGAGCTTATGGGATCATTTAGGTCCGGAAATAGAGTGAGGGGACGGGATGAGGAAGCCATGGTTTAGAGGTGAGAGCTGTGAACGAAATAAGTTGTAGAGAAATAGAAGAGAACAGACTAAGGTTTGGCCTCCTCCGTTCAGTTTTTTTGTCTCTCGATGAGGAAGAAGAAACAGACGAGAGTGGCGAAGAAGAGATAGAAGAGAATGGTGAAGAAGAAAATGGAAGAGTGTGTGATTTAGAAGAAGGCTAAAGATAAGAGGCTGAAGAGAAGAAGACAAGGACGGCGAGATAGCTGAGGCGAGCGGCAATCGAGGAGAGTTGCTTTTGTCGGCCAATGAAGTAAAAGACAGGCCGCGTGGCAACCGCGTTTTGCGAAAAACGAGAGCAATGCGGAAGAGTTGTATATGTAATATATATATATATATATATTTGTTAATTGACCGTTGATTGATATATATATATATATATATTTGATGTCATTTATCACTATCATTTTCCTCCTACTTCTCTAGATTCTGACCCATGATTTCCTTTTGATAATATCACAAGGGGAGAAATTATATGATGTTATGTATTATGGTATTATTTTCAAATTATGGTATTATTTGAGAACTAATTTGATGATTATGTATTTATTGTTTGATATCTTAATCTCATATCATGTCTCTAATTGACATGTAGTTGACAAAACTACTGCATTTTGTTTTTTACAAAACCATGATGTGAGAGAGTTTTCAAGAAAATGGCAAGTGCCCCCAGTACTTTTTCGGTCAAATCTACATCCTGCAAAGTCAGCATCTGAGTAACTATAAAGTCCAAAAGTGGTTTCCTTAGGATACCATAAACCCAAATTTGGAGTACCAACAAGATATCTGAAAATACGTGTGACTCTTTTGGTGTGGATTGAAAACATGCACACACACAAACACTAAACATTATATCGGGTCTACTTGCAGTAAGATAGAGTAAGGAACAAATCATATCTCAAAATTTATTTTCATCTACAGGTTTACCTTGCTTATCTTTGTCAATTTTTATTGATGTGCTTATTGGAGTTGTTGCAGGCTTTGATGATTCCATTTCAAACCTTTTGAGTAGATCCTTGATATATTTCGTTTGATTTAAATAGATTTCATCATTAGTTGGTTTAATTTGTAGACCAATGAAGTAATTTAACTCTCCCATCATATTCATTTCAAAGTCACCCTGCATATCTTTAGCAAAACTCTTTGCACAAATTTTCATTAGTAGCACCAAAAATAATATCATCAATATAAATTTGAACAATTAGCATATTCTCTTTTTTGGTTTTTATAAAAAGTGTTGTATCAATTTTTCCTCTAGAAAAACCTTTATCAAGTAGAAAATTATTTAATCTTTTATACCGCGCTCTAGGAGCTTGTTTTAAACCATATAAAGCTTTTGAAAGTTGAAAACATGATCCGGGTATTTATGACTTTCAAAACCGGATGGTTGTTCAACATAAACTTCCTCCGAAATGTACTTATTTAAGAAAGCACTTTTAACATCCATTTGATACAATTTGAAATCTTTAAAATATGTAAAAGTAAATATTCTAATAGCTTCAAGCCTAGCAACCGATGCAAAAGTTTCATCAAAATCAATGCCTTCTTCTTGATTATAACCTTGGGCTACCAATTTAGCTTTATTTCTAGTTACAATTCCAGATTTATCCATTTTGTTTTGAAAAACCCATTTTGTTCCAACAATTGGATGATGCTTAGGCCAATGGGTCAAAAACCAAACTTCATTTCTTTCAAATTGATTTAATTCTTCTTGTATTGCTAAAATTCAATTTTCATCTTTTTTAGCATCTAAAAACGATTTTGGTTCAATTTGTAAAACAAATGCTAAGTTACAACAAACATTTCTAATAGAGGAACGAGTTTTTATACATTTCGCTGCTTCACTTATGATAAGGTTTTTAGGATGGCCATGAGCATACTTCCATTCCTTTGGTAGATTTGATTCGTTTTCTAGATAAGCATATTCTTCTTGAAGATTTTTCATTGTGGTTTCTTCTTTTTGTTCAGGAGATGGATTTTCTTCATTTGTTATGTAAATGCTCTTCATTCTTGGATGTGTTTCTGTAGTATCATCACTTACAAGATTCTTGGAAACAACGTTGTTAGATTCATCAAAGGCAACGTGTACAAATTCTTCAACAAGTAAAGTTCTTTTATTGAATACTCTATAGGCTTTACTAGAATTCGAATAACTGAGAAATACAGCTTCATCCGATTTAGCATCAAATTTTTCTAAGTTATCTTTATTGTTATTAAATACAAAACATTTACAACCAAAAGCACATAAGTGGCTAATATTAGGCTTTCGACCTTTCCAAAGTTCATAAGGGGTTTTCTTAAGAATAGGTCTAATCATGGCACAGTTTACAACATAACATGCAGTGAAAATGGCTTCATCCCAAAAATATCTAGGTAAATTATTCTCACAAAGCATAGTACGGGCCATTTCTTCAAGAGTTCTATTTTTTTTTTTCAACCACACCATTTTGTTGAGGAGTTTTAGGGACTCAGAAATTATGATCTATTCCTAAGTCATCACAAAACATAATAAAATTATCATTTTCAAATGCTCTATCATGATCACTTCTAATACTACAAATATTAAGACTTTTTTCATTTTGAATTCTTTTACATAGTTTTGAGAAATTATAAAAGTTTTCGTTTCTGTGT
Source organism: Camellia lanceoleosa (assembly GCA_025200525.1). Taxonomy (NCBI): domain Eukaryota; kingdom Viridiplantae; phylum Streptophyta; class Magnoliopsida; order Ericales; family Theaceae; genus Camellia; species Camellia lanceoleosa. The sequence goes on from CM045768.1 coordinate 9,987,448, forward strand.
GCTAAAAATAATACCCATGTATATCTAGTATAATCATCAACACAAACAAGAACATACGATTTTCTTTTTAAACTTAATGTTCTAGATGTTCCAAATAAATCAATATGCAAGAGTTGAAGCGGTCTAGTAGTTGAAACGATATTAATGGATTTAAAAGAAATTCTAGTTTGTTTTCCAAGTTGCATGCATCACAAAGTTTATCTTTTTCAAAACTAATTTTAGACAAACCAATGACTAACTCTGTAATGAACCAGGAAATTTTTTTTTTTTTAAAATAGCCAATGTATAATTTAATTGAGCAAATTTTCAAATTTGAGTGCTATGTAAATTCTGTGCGAAAACAATTTGGTTTTGTATTTTTTTAAAATAGTTACCGATCTCAGAAAATTATGAAATTTTTGTATGTTGTTCACATACGAGTCTAGCACGTTGGGTAAAAATTTCAGAATTTATTGATGAGTATTTATTTTATGAAAATTCACGGACTGATTAGTGTTCAGTTTAAATTATAGCAAAAATTTGTTATTTAATTTTTAATGTTTAAACCATGATTTGAGATAAATTAGTTGAGTCTATTTTAGTATATAATTGGACCATGTTTCACTTATGGATGAGACCCATGATTTAAATTCAATTTAATTTGAATTTGTTTATGATTCATGTTTAATTATTTGGTCATTTTTAATTATATGATTGGTAGTAACCACATTTGAAGTTGTTATTATTTATTATATAGGGTTATAATAAATATTTAAAAGTTAAATTTATGGTGTGTACCATACGGTGAAAAAATTATATATTTTATAAAGAATGAAACATGTATTATTGTGAAATGAGCAAAATATTATATTTTATAGTGTACAAAAAGATTATATTTTGTGGTGAGAAAAATTATATCATTTTATAATTTATATTATAAAATTTTGAATTATTATTACAAAAATTATATATATTTTTTTAAGAAAAGAATCAAACTTTGGGAGACACACCCATGTGGGTGGCCTCCATTTTTGTCTTGCCCATCATTCCTTTTCTTCCTTTTCCCTTTCTTTTCTTTCCATTTTCATTTGGTGGAATTGAGCAGAGAGCTCTGCTCTCTTGGTCCCTCTCAATGTCTCTCTCTCTCTCTCTCTCTCTCTCTTAAATTTTCACCATTATTGCTCAAGCTTTGAGCTTAGAGTGGGAGTATTTAAAGTGAAATATTGCAAAAGTGTTGTAAACGAAAAATGGAGAGCTCGTCGTAATTTTCGCAATGGTGTTCTCGGATTCATGATCGGACGACGTTTGCACTTTCAGATTTGTTTTTCTTCATATTTGAGGTAGGAACTTTCTTCATATTTTTACATTAAAGTTATGGTAGGATTATTTTGAGAAAATATATCATTATAAGAGGTATTGCATATGGATATATTTTCAGATTGTTGTTTGGTAATTTTTGGAAGAAAAATTATGTTGAAATGTTAAGAATGTTGGTATTTTGAGATTGATTTTAAAAAAATCATTTTGTGTTGTTAATTTTGTAAAAGAAATCCGAAAATAGAATTTAATAGTTGTATGGATTATATCTACATCATATTATGGTTAGATAATTTATTTTGAAAAATTAAGGTTGAAATATTTATCTCATCCTTGAGTTTTGGAATTTATTTTTTGAGAAAAATAAATTAATATTAAGAAATATAGTGTAAAGTGTTAAGTAGAGATTTTTCCTACACTTCTTTATGCACTTTTGCTTGATTATATGGAGTTTAGAGTTGTATATGATTTAATTAGAATTTTTGGAAATTTTGTATTTTATTTGCTTAAAAGAGAAATTTTGAAGAAAAAAAAAAGTTGATGCCCAAATTGCGAAAGTGTAAACTTGGAATATGTTTGTAAGGTTATGAAAGAGTTATGTTTTTAATTTGAACAAAAACGGACTTCAATTTGATTGGTTTTGAAATTTTTACCGGTTTGTAGCCAAAAGAGCATTTTTAAAGAAAATAAAGGAATTACGTTTAACTTTCGGGGCTTTCAATCAAAATAAGATGTCATAGTTGGATAATGCTTGGAGAATGAGTTTGGAAAGAAAATGATGTTTTTTTGGGTATTAACGATATTATTTTACTTAATGTATTTGTTGGAATAAAACCGACACAGTTAGAAATAGACCTTGAGAGGTTACCAGACGTAATTGTGATATGAAAACTAGTATAGTTCTTCATATTTGATAAAATGTGGAATATGATTGGTTTCTAAATGTTGGGAATCATGGGAGATTCTAAGTTGTAGTTATATGTTGGATTATATACCCATGTTGTTATCTTTTAATTAATATGTTAGAGATAACTATTTTGGCTATTGGTGAAAATTTACCATGTTGCATTTAAATGAAGATTTTGATCAAAATGGTAATGTTTAATAAGTAAGGATTCCTACTCATCTTTATGGGCTTTAACATAAATTTTGGATGTTTTGTATAAATGGTTTAATTTTGGAAGTTAGGGTTTCAAAATGTATAAAGAGGGGTTTCAAATCTTTGATTCACAAATGTGTATTTTGGGTTTCAAAATGAAGTATTTGATGTTGATAATAATATTTGGACATTTGAGTCAATATTTGGAAAAATGAGGAAAAATGCCATGTTTGGGTATAATTGGGTCATTAGTGTAATTAATGACATTTATCACGGAAATATGAAATTGAGTTGGAAATAATAAAATCGACTCAATATGAGGTAGAATGGTGGAGTTGGATTCATTAATCACTCACTTTGAAAATGTTGAGATTATATATATCTGTTGTAGCATTTATTTTCTGTTTAGAAATAACTACTTTGGGCTATCAGTGAAGGATAGTTGTGATTATTGTAGACAATGCATGATGATTAGGCAAACTAAAACTAATCGATTGAGTATGCTATAGAACTTAGCGGTTGGAATAATACATTAACCTTATGTATTGATTGACTGTGTATACGATCTATGTTTATATACATTATATTGTGTGGGAGGAGATAGGGGATGTACTCCACGGTTTATTGGAAGATGGGGGATGGACCTCTAAACCGGATTTTTTTTTGTGACATTGATACAGCACTATAATGTGTATCAAGTGTTGATTATGAAGTGTTGAATTGATTTGATATAGCACAAAAATGTATATCTTTATCAAGTGTGAAATGTAGAAGTGTTTCTATGTTATGTTGATACAACACCAAAATGTGTATCTTCGGTAAAGTAAGGAAGTGGTTTATGTGTTATTGATATAGCATCAGAATGTGTATCCAATATGAATTACGAAAGTGTTTAAAAGATGAGTTACAATCTCATTAAATTATTTGGTTAAGTGTTGAGTCTTGTTTCAAACTCAAAGTTGAAAGGAAATGGAAAATGAACTGGAACATGGACTTTAATGTCATGAAATTGAAATTTATTTTTGAAAGGATGTAAAGGGTATGGCCAGGTTCTGAGCCAGGATTATGAATTAAGAAATGGAAATTGTTATGAAACATGGATACATTTGTCATGTAATTAAAAAGGATTTGATGAATTGTTTAATAATTCAATTGATAATGAGATAACTGAATGGATTAAAAAGAATGTCATGTTACTATTGAAACATGTTTATTTATTTAAGTTAACTGGTTGTGGTTAATTAAATAAAATGGATTTAAGAGATTATGTGATAAAACCTTATGATTTTGACATGATATAATTTCATGAAAATTTATAAGTATCTTTGTACTCGCATATCTTTTAATGTTTTAATATGGGATAGTTCGGTGAGTTTTGCTCACCCCCTGCCTGTACATGTGTACAGGGAATGCTTTTTTTCGGATTTGAAGATCAAACAATGGGTTTTACCATTTCATAAGCGTAATGTAGAAATGGATTGTACTACTTCATTTGTTGTTTGGCTGAGTACTATCTTTTTGTAAAGAGTAGTGTCCTTTCTTTTATTGTAAGCCTCAGGGCATTTCTTTTATATGTATGTAAATGTCATTGTTGTATAATGAGAGGGAATATGTATATTTAATTATTCATCATTTCATCCAATGATGAAATGTTATTTGTAAATGGACTTAATTAATGAATATTGGTAAGGTTATCTGAGTAATAAAATATGGGGCTTGACAAACTTATTTTTTGAAAGCTTTGAAATTAAATCTAAATGAGCATATCCTAATCTTCTATGCCATAACCAGCCAGTTTCATCTAAAAGATTCTCATCCTCTCTCGTTTGTGAGGATGAGAACGATATCACTTGGAAATTGGAAGAGAAAGTTCGGCGTATGCACCCGGAGCTTTTTGTTTAGTACTCTCTCCTATCGAATCTCGGGACAAGATTCTTTTGAGATGTGTATATTGTAGCGACCGTGTTTTTTCGTACGTCTTTATTTATTTATTATTTCTGGATTTTATCTTTGACTTTATTAATTGTGTAGTTATATTAGAATTCAATGTGGTATTTAATTAATTTAATGTGCTAGTTAATTATATATAATTAATCTGAATATTTATATTTATATATTTATATATATATATATATAAGAAATTATTGATATAGATTTTATATAAGATATTTATATTTATATATGTTATATTTGTAATTTATTTGTATAATATAATATAATAGAAAATTAGGTTATTATATATTTAGACTTAAGTTTATAATATAATATAATATAAGAAATCAATTAGGTTTAGAAGTTAATAAGAAAACAAAGAAAGAAAGAGAGGGTTTGTGGGGTGTGGCAACAAAGAGAGAGCCACGGGAAGAGAGAGAGAGAGAGAGTAATCAAAGAAAAAAAAGAGAGTGCTCTTGGCTCGGTGTGTGTAAGAGAGAGATGACAGAAGGTGGAGAAAAAGGATTAGAGTTTTATTTTAGTGGCTTTATTAATTTTTTAAGTGATTATTTGATCTTTAAAAAATTGGGCGCCGATTCATCCCCCGAAAGGGGGGCTCCCCGAATCCCCCGTTTTTCCATTTTAAATATAAAAAAAAAAGAAAATAGAAAAAAAAAACAGTTTGCCAAAAATAGAAATTAGGGGGATTAGAGGAAGTTTTTTTAGGGGGATTATTCATTTTCCTAAAAAAATATTGTGAATATAAAATTCACTTCCCTTGATTTATATTTAATTTGTTGTTTTTATTTATTTATTTATTTATTTATTTATTTATTTATTTATTTGATGTTGAATTGATTTCGTATTTGCATATAGATGATCAATCGATTTTAATTATTTTGATTAGTTGTGTATGTAAGGTTTAGGATTTTTAGATGATGGATTGATTTTAATTATTTTGTTTAGTTGTGTATGTAAGGTTTAGGGTTTTTAGATGATTGATTGATTTTAATTACTTTGATTAGTTGTATATGCCAGGTTTAGGATTTTTATATGTATTTATTTTATGGTTGTAATCACACTCATGGATATATGAAATTAAAATAAATTCGAAACTCATGGATAAATTCCTTACACTCCACTATGACTCCATGAACTGTTGTTTTATTTGAGTATTTGTGAGAAATAGTGTATAAAAAAAAATGAGGATTATGAGATTTGTTTGAATGCCTTAAGCTTGGCATTGTTATGTTTGTTCTCATGAGTGAGATGTTTTGTATATATATATTGTTGCATCGTTCTCATGAGTAGACGAGTGCTTTGATTTACGTGCCTACGTATATGTTAACCATCCGGGGAGTGTGAGTCAAACTCGGGATGACATCCCCGTGCAAGTTTGGCTTCGGAGCGGTGTTAGGCATACGGGAGGCACATGGGATATATGTGTAGGACGGAAGTGGAGGCCGAAGTGGTGGAGTTAAGGTACAAAGAATTTAATTACGAGTTTATTAGTATAGTCTGAATTGTATTGATTTTGTACATTTTGAAAAATAGTAAACGACTTCAATAAATTATGAAATTTGAGCAGAGGCATGTATATGTGATTCTAGACAACTTTTGTGTTTTAACTTTTTATTAAAAAGATTGATTAGAACTTATAATCAGATGATCTTGGTTATTGTAGTTTTGATTCATTTTAGCAATCCAGATTTTAGAGGCAGTTTTAACCCATAGAACGAGCTCATTTTTATTGGTTTCATGTAAAATGAAGTAAAACATTATTCTGAACACTTTTCATGTGTTGAACTTTTTCGAAAAAAATTATCTTAGGGTAGTTTCTTTTCGTTTTCAATTTCAGATTTTTCGGTTGAATTCCGTCTAGGTTCTTTTGTCAAATTTTTCTCTCAACCTGTTTAGTTTCTATTAAATTCGTTCATGCAGTCTTTTAAAAAATTTGATTCTCTACAACTTTTGTTCTTTGAGTTCTGGTCAATTCGAATTATTTAAGTATGAAACGGTACATTTTTATACTTTTTCAGTAAGTTATTTATGATTAAATTATATTAACTTTATTTTTTGTAGGACTATGGGTCTTACTAACTTTTTATGCAAGACTGACCCACCATATTTTTATTTTTATTTTGTTTATTTATTATCTAAGTTATTTTGATTTCGTATTTTTACTTTAATGTTGGAGGTATTGGTTAGTTATGAAATTATGGTGGATGGTTTGGTTGGCGTTTAGTTTTTTTTGTTTCACCCCTAGGATTTGGATGATGGAATATTGATTGGGGTTTAGTCCTAATTTAATATTTAATTATCTAAATTTTGGGGCGTGACAGTTTGGTAAACATTTAACACCAAAATGAGAAAACAAGTTATACAAATCAAACACATATACATTCTCATATCTATGTCATACAAACAATGATTTATTGTCTTTAGTGTTCTCAATTGTGTTGTAAGTTTTTTCAAAAATTACTCTATTACATTTATTACATAATTGACTAATGTTAAACAAGTTATGTTTTAAACACATTTTCTATAATAGGAGAAGAATTTTTATCAATACTATCTACACCAATGATCTTTCTCTTGCTATTGTTGCCGAAAGTCACTTATCCGCCATCCTTTTACTGGAGTGTGGCGAACATAAATTTATTTTTGGTCATGTGCCTCGAACATGCACTGTCGAGATACCATCTATCGTTACTAGATTTTGTCTTGAAACATACCTACAAAAATTGATTTTTCTATTGGTATCCATATTTTCTTGAGTCCATAAAAGTTAGAGTTTGACACTTTTGAAATGTCCTTAGGGACCCACATCTTTTTTATTTTAGAAAAATGATTTCTTTTAACAGGATATGAAGGTGAAATATGACATTTCATACCACAAAAATGACATGTGAGATGAGAGTGACTAGAAAATGCATGCACAAAACCATTTTTGACAGTTTTTACTTTTGAAAAAGGTTTATATCTAATTCTGACTCTACCAAAAGTACGATTTTGAATTTTAAGAATTTTATCTAAAGTCTCTCTACTCTGAATGAATTTTGAAAGAGTATTTTTCAAGTTTTCGATATTTTCTTTCAAAACAATTTGCTCATTTTTTAAAGACTCATTTTCTTCTTGCAATACAACTAATCTTTTCTCAGAAATTGAAGTCACTTTTCGAGTTAAAATATCATTTTTCTTTTTCATTTTTATGATTTCATTTTCTAAAGCATTTATCTTGGAATTTAAGGATTCATTTTCTTTTGATAAACTTAAAATCATTTTCTTTTGACATTTACTTTTCAAACTAAGTTTCATAAATTCAGCATGTAATTCATCAAAAGCTGGTTGTAATTCATCAAACGTAAAAGATTTGTCATTTATCTCATTTTTGTTTCCAAGTACCATTAAGCATAGGTTAGCAATCTCATTTTTGCAAATTTCGATTTTTGAGTCGCTTTCATCGCTATCTTCTCCCTATGCTACAATCATGGCTTTCTTCTTGTCCTTCTTGAATTGTTTCTTAAGTTCCGGATATTTTGATTTGTAGTGTCCAGGTTTGTTGCATTCGCAGCAGGTAATTTCAGATTTTTTTGTGATTTTCTCCCCTTTGAAAATCCATGTTGTTGGAGTATTTTCTGGAAAATTTTAACATGCTTTGTTTATTTTTCACAAATCTTTTGAACTTCCTAGTGATGAATGCCATTTTCTCATCATCATCCGAATCATCTTCCTTATCCTCTTGATGTTTTGAGGCGGATTTAAAGGCTATTCATTTCTTTTTGTTGTTGTCTTCATCTTCCTTTCCTTCTTGCATTATGAGCTCATGAGTTAAGAGAGATCCCATTAACTCATCTAGACTTAGCTTTGATAAATCCTTGACTTCGGTAAATTTCAGTATTAGTATATATTTTGCCAAGAGAAGTTAAACTATTAATAATATCAGTAAAGCAAGTAAACATTTGATGAATAATTTCATCATGTTTCATTTTAAATAGTTCATAATTATGGACTAGCAAACTGACTCTAGATTTTTTAACTTGTTCGGTTTTCTCATCAGTCACTATAAGCTTATCCCAAATTTCTTTTGCGGTTTTACATGTGGAAATTCTGTTGAACTCATTTGCAACTAATGCACAGTATAATATGTTTGTGACTTTGACATTTATTTGGGCCATTCTAGTATCTGATTCATTCCGCTTTTCTTTAGATTTTGGTACCTTAAGGCCCATCTACGATTTTGGTAGAAATTTTTGGACCATGACAAATAATTTTTCAACATTCATAATCATTAGATTGAACATGTATAGTTATTCTAGTTTTCTAATAGTTAAAATTTGTGCCGCTAAACAGTAGTGACCTATTGGATGCTTGTCCCTCGGGTAATGAATAACTAGGGGTTGCCATAATCTACTCTAAGATAGTTAAGTCACACAAACTAGAATTTAGGCTCTGATACTAATTGTTATCGTAGCTAGGCAACTCAAGAGGGAGATGAATTTGGTTAAGAAAATAATCTACAATATTAAAAAAAATAAACACAATATTCAGAATAAAAAAATAAAATAATAATTATCAATATAAAAGTAAAAGAGATAGGGAGAGAAAATCAAACACTAGAATTTATAGTGGTTCGGCACGTTGGGCTTACGTCCACTCTCCAAGGAACCTCCTTAAGAATTTTTTTACTATCAAAATGAATCAATACACCACCAAGGTTTCACTAAGCTTGTGGATTTTACATGGTTTTACTTTTATCTATTGAGCCTTACTCAACAATAAATACCCTACCCTTACAAAATCTCTCACAAAATAATGAATAAAAATAAGAGGTATTTTAACCCTCTTTTACAATAATTTTCTTACAAAGAATAGATATGAAAGTGTAAGAATAAAGACTACACTTAGATTTAAAAGTGAAAGAGTAGAATACAGTATACTCAAAATTTTGGAGCACGCAGATTTTTCTCTTCAAGTTCTTAATTTTTCCCCACGCACATTACTTTTATTTATACTAAAAAATCTACCCATTGAATAGACAGACGCTCCTTTGGATCATGAGAAGTTGGCACAAAGCTCTGTCATTATGGTATTCCTTGAAGTCAAAAGCAATATAAAAATTGTGCCAACTTGCACTTTTTTTTTTTTGGTAGGCAAATTCAAACCAACTTCAAAGATAAAAAAAATAAATAAATATTTTCATGCAATCACTACATTATATTATATTAATTTCAAAACTCTGACTAAATATAATATTTGATGCATCGCACTGCCAATGACTATTTATTAATCTTCAATATATTCAAAAAATATTCCATATAAATCAACTATGTTTATAAAAGATACATTCAATATGATTATAAAGTAAATTTAAATTTGGTGCAATATGTATCAAAATGATATAATACAAATTTACTCAGAAGAGACAATCACATCAAATTTGTCAAAAGATGAATAGTGATTAAAACATGAATAGTAAAATTTTCAAAATATTTTATTTAAATAATATTTATGACAAATGTATCATAAAGTATATATTTTAAATAGATAATTTTTTGTGTCAAATAATATAAAATATGTATATTATTTACCTTTTCTCAGTTAATATATTAGACATCATCAAAATTAAACAACATGATTAACATAATCCTTTCCGGAGTACCCCCAAAATAATAATAATAATAATACCTACCTATTAAAAAAATTACTTTACTTTTCAGATGTAACTCACTTAAATATATTTAAAAAGTAAAATTTTTATAAAAAATATTTAAAATTCAATAAATATACAAAGATATAAAAATATATTAAATTTTTGTATTTTTGGTATTTAGTATATTTTGTAAAAGTTTTGTTCACAAATATTATATTTTTAAGTATATTTATAGGGACTTATATATAGATCCTAATAGGTGGACTTATTGTTCAATAGGTCCTATGATAATTAATAGCGTTTTTCATCAAATACTATTAAAAAATATCACTAATTTTTAATTTTCAGTGATAGATTAAAAATTTTATCACAAAAATGTCACTAATTATAAGTTTTAGCGACAGTTTAAAAAATCGTCACACAAAAATATCACTAATTTTCAATTTTTAGTTACAGTTTAAAAATTATCACAGAAAAACGTCACTAATCGTAAGTTTTAGCAACAATTTAAAAAAAATCGTGAAAAAAAAAAGTCACTAATTATTAATTTTAGGGTAAATTACAAATACACCCCCTAAGATTTGTTTAAAATATGAATTGTCTCCTGTGGTTTGGAAAATTACAAATACCTTCATGTCAGAATTTTTTATTTAACAGAATTAATTGAAAAAGTGAAAATTGTAACCGTTCGCCCATATAATAATAAAATTATTTGAATTATTAATTGAAATAAAATTTTAACATTATTAAAAACTATTAATTAACTTGATACTTTATTAATAAAATAACCTATTTGTTACGAAATTAAAAACCTTAGAAGGTATAATGTAATTTCTAAAACCACAAAGAGTAATTTGTAATTTAAGTAAATCTCAGGGGGTGTGTTTATAATTTACCCCTAATTTTAACAACACATGCAAAAAAATGTTACAAAAAATTATTTTTAGCGACGATTTTACTAGGACTTTTTTTTTATAAGACTCGATAAGAATTAAACTATTAGGACCTATTGGTAGTTTACTCTATTTAGTCATATTAGGTGTACCTAAAAACTAAAAATATTATTTTAAATATTAAAAAAAATTAATAAAAAAAAAAACTCAACTTTTAAAAAAGATAATTCAACCAAACAAGGTGGTGCTTTTAAATTTTTTCTTGTCGCAAAGAAAATCCTATAAATGTGACGTATACATAAAGCTAGGCATGGAAATAAGTTGACCTGGTCATATCTGCCTTCAAAAGATTGTTGTGACTCATCCTCTGCATGGTCCAAGCAGAAGTAGCCATTCTGACACAAGTTACATCCTCAGCTTCCTCATCTTGTATGAATCACGCCCAAAAGAAATTGGATCAACATATAAATCAGCAATAATCTTTTAGAGCTCTAAATTGGGAGTACTAGAGCATCACTAATGATGTGGCACAAGAAGTCCCACAAAAGTGATATAATATTTTAGCTTGAGTTTGTTTGTTTGTTTTTTTTTTTTTAGTTCATTAGTGTTATTAGTGATCAAAAAATTAATGGGATGAATCACCACCCATAAATCAAAATGGAGACTATCTAAAATTTAATACAAACTGTGGCCCAAGTAACATTATTATTATTTGAACATATAAATCAAAATAAAGTAGTGCCTCACATGTTAAAATGTTAAAAAAAATTATACGCGTGGTATATAAAAATACATGTAATAAGGAATATATTATTTTTTCTGCATTAAGAGCACTTATTAATCAAAAAAATAATTTAATTATGTGCCAGTAATAATGTAATGGGCCTTTTATTTGCCAATGAATAAATTTAAATAACTCATATCACTATGTTAACATTGTATTAGCATTTATATACATAAATTTTAAAGAATTGATATATGAATTCACAGATTTTTTTTTTCCAACTTCTCTAAATTTTATTCATTAATGCTAGGCAATTTTTTTCTCTATCTTATCTTATTACTTGATGAGTTAATCTAGTTATTAATATTAATTAAAAATGAGTGATAAAACTAAATACACCATAATTGAGTTGACAAATTAAACAAAACGTATGAAAAAATTGTAAATCAGCAGCGTCTTCACAAAATATTTATAAATTTATAAAAAAAAACTTATAACTTTAATTATAAAAATTGATAAAATTTATAACTGATTTGAAATATTTTAAAGAGAAAAGAGTGGGAGCTCGAGGGATGCTCCCCCCGAAAGCCCCGAATTGCCATTTTTGGCAAAAAAAAAAAAAATGCAAGGCAAGTAAAAAAAAAAAAAAAAAAAACAGTTTACTGAAAATGGAAATTAGGGGGATTCGGGGAAGCCAATTTCGAGCTACCAATCAAAGTTGTATTTTAAAAACTTTTATTAAATTACAATTTTCCTAAAAATATTATACACGTCGCATTAACATTATTTCATGAAATCCCGTTAGAATCACACATTTTTAAAAATATTTTTTTACTCATTTCATAGGATGATGTGCCATGTACTCACACTTTTTGTTTCTTTTGGGTGACAGGATCCATTCGTTCTTACGCCACTTTTGAAAAGAGGGTGAAGAGCCATTTTTAGGATTGGTTCGGGAAGTTTTAAAAAAATATATTTTTTAATTTATTGATTTGTATGAGTTGGATTTGATGTGATGTATTAGAGAGATGATGTGATTTAAATAAGATGATGTGACTTAAATATGATAGTAATTTTTCGACTTTTTTTATTATTTAGGGTTGGTTTGGGATGTTCTAAAAAAGTGTACCTTTTGACTTATTGGTTTATATGGGTTGAATTTTGGTTGGATTTGATGTGATGTGTTACAAAGGTGATGTGATTTAAATAAGATGATATGACTTAAATAGGATAGTGACTTTTTGACTTTTTGTATTATTTAGGTTATGTCAAACTTGACCTTAGTAGATGCCAAACTTGACCTTAATGTTTAACATATTTTAGGCTTGGATTCATATCTCTTAAAAAAAATAAAAAGTCAAAAAATTATTATTTTATTTAAGTTACATTATCTTATTTAAGTCATATTACTTTTTTATCACATCACTTCAAATTCAATTCATATTTCATTAAAAGTCAAAAAGTATATTTATTTATATCATTCCAAACCACCCCTAGTTTATATTATTATATATAAATTTTTAATACTTCTTTTTAAAAAATAAAAAATAAAAAAATTAATTTTTAACTAATTTTTCAAAAGGACCTTACTAATAGACGATGAAAGAATAGAAAATGTTTAGACTCTCATGATCCGCATTGATGTATTGACTATTGATATGTTTAAATTTTTTTTAAGAATTATATGTGATAATGATATGAATAATTCAAATTATTTTAAAAATTGTAAGTGTGATATTTTGTAAAAATCTCTATCGTTATTGTTAAAGAATAGGACAGAAGAAAAAATATGTGACGGTAGCAAAACTCAGTAGGCACGCGTTGGGCTCCGTTACATTGGGATGTAGTACAATCTGTACTAAGGACAAGAACACGAGAGAGAAAGTACAAAATAAGGAGAGTACAGGTTTTTAAAGCGACAAGCAGTGGGCGCCGTGGTAAATGTCCGAAACTAGCGGCGCAGTTGGAATTTGCAAGAATCCGTCCAATTTATGGGTGTTTGGAAAGTGAATTTTTATGTAAATTTTTTTAATTATAAGATATTATTAGATAAAGAATTTTGATATTTGAAAAAATAGTTAATTTTTTTGTAGTTAGATGTGATGTTTGTGAAAGAAAAAATGAAGTGATTATGAAATTGAATGTGATATTTTATTTGAATTTATTTATTTTTTTAATTTTACAAAAACTTTACATTTTAGTGAAAAAAATAAAAAATTAAAACTCAACCAAATCTTGTCAAACACCGCTATAATACTAATAAAAAAGTAGAGAGATTTTGTTTTTATTTTTTTAATATATATTTTGAATAAATAAACATAAATTTAAAGAATTATTTCGAATTTTTTGTTAAATTTTGTTTTTTTTTTGCTTTTACGCTTTTACATCTGATTACATTACAGGACCCAAAAAAATTTTAAAAAAAATTTACCAAAAACTAAAACAAAGTAAAAAAAAATTAATTTCTTTTTAGATATGAAAAAAAAATGGTCATTAAATTCTTTTAGAATAGAATGACTAGAAAATAAGGGAATTTTTTTTTTTAAGATCCATGATATTAAAATTTTTGGTAAATTATATTGACACCTCTTGAGATTTGGTCCAATTATATTCCACTCCTTGATGTTATGAAAATTACATTTTCACTTCTGTGGTTCATTTCACAAATCTTTCTGCTTATATAAAAGACAACAACTTTTAATAGAAAAATAAAAGAAATTATATATATTTTTAAAAAAAAAAGTAAAGCAAAGGGAGAAAAAAAAGTAAAACAAAACAAGAAAAGAGAATGCATGAATTTAATATCTTTTTGATACTAATGTTAATGTCGCCCAAATAATTGCAATGATGGGGGATTAATGTAATTTCCTAATCAGGGAGTTATATATATTAAATCAAAACCTCAGGAGGTATAAGTGTAATTTACAGACATTTATAGGATAAAAAACATACAATATTTTTATAGTAATTAGGATCCCTCGACATTTTTATAGAGAAAATTCAACTAAGAGAAATTTGTACTTGACTCAGAGAAATTTTAGTTCGATTTAGAGAAATTTCAGTCTGAATTTAGAGAAATTTCTCTGATATGATCACAGAAAAATTTTATTGAGTGACTTTAGCCAACAAAAAAAATATCTTAAATCTTTCCTACTATACAAAATTGAAGAGAGATGTTTTATTAATTTTTTTGAAAATAAATATTGTTGATATATATATATATATAATCGTTAAAGACTATTTTGAAAATAAAATAAAATAAAATTTTGACTTCTACCAAACAAACTAAAAAATAACTGTTTCCATAATGAAATTTGCCAGGACCATTCAACCATGGTGTTTGGCAATATTTGATTTTGGGTTTTTTTTGATTTTTTTTCACTAAAAGGTAAAGATTTTGCAAAATTAAAAAAAATAAATCCAAAAAAAATATTACATCTAATCCTATAATTATTTCACTTTTTCTCCCACAAACATCATATCCAACCACAAAAAAACTTAACTATTTTTCCCAAATACCAAAATTTTTTTATCTTATAATATCTTACAACTAAAAAAACTTACATAAAAACCCATTTTCCAAACACTCATAAAGATTGTTTTGGTATTCAAAAGGTGTTTTTTCATATATATATATATATGTATATCTATATATTTTGGGTTCGATAATGATTTTTTTTTACAAATTCTTAAACTAAAAATTTAATTATGAATTTCAATAGATATTTAAAAAGAAAAAAAGTAAAAGAAATGAAAGCTATATATATATATATATATATAATCTTTCCTTTCATTCAAACAGTAAAAAAGTGCTCAAAAGTAAAAAATATTATTATTATTTATTTGGTTTTTTGAATTTTTCATATCATAATATGAGCATAAATTTACAGCATTCCATGAAACTTCTCCAACTACTTAACTCTAATCAACAAGAAGAATAAACAAAATCTTAACAATTAACAAGAACATGTGAATAAATCAAAAAATGAAAATAACAATTTATTTTGGGAATTTGGTTTGTCAAAGACAATTTACGACAAAAAAAAAAAAAAAAAACAATAAATATAATAATTCCTAGACTGGCCACAAAACCATTTAATTTACCCAAATTTACAGACAACACAAAACAGATAAATCTAAAAAGAAACAAGAAAGAAAAGAAAATGCAAAAGAAAAAAAAAAGGGAAATTTTCAGGCGACGTCAAGAGCAACGTCATCGAAGCTCCAGAGTTCCACGGGGGCGTCACCGCCGCCGACGCTCTCATGGGCGGGAATGGGCGGAGCAGCGGCTGACTGGCCGTCGAGGTAAGGAATTTGATAGAATTTCATGTAGGACTCGAAGACCATCAGCTCCTCCGAGAGTTTCTGCACTTGGTTCTGTTCCTCCTCTGCCTCCGCCACTTCGATCAACGCCGATTCTTTGCTCTTTTCTCTTACCTCTTTCTTCTCTTCCTCTTCCTTCACTTTCACCTCACCCGAACTCACCGACTCGTAAGCACTTTCTGAACCAGACCCATAAAATTCTTCGCCGTAGAACCCATTACAGTTGTATGTCCCGAACTGGTTCAAATCATCACCAAACCCCTTGTGGGTTTGATGCGGAGGAGGATTGGGATTACACTTAGTGGTTGATGGAATGTAATTGTCGCCTTCGTTGGGGAAGTTAACTTTGGCTTTCTTTCCTCTGATTTTGCGAGCTGCCTTGTCGTAGGCTCTTGCAGCTTCTTCGGGGGTGTTGAAGGTGCCAAGCCAAACCCTCACACCTTTTCTAGGATCTCGGATCTCAGCTGCCCATTTTCCCCACGGACGCTGCCTGATTCCCCTGTAGAGGTTCTTCCGCTGCCTCTTGACAGGCTTTTCGAGTTGCTCCTCACCTGTTCGAAGAAAGTCCTCAATCAGAAACAAAAATTAAAAACACAAACATACACAGTGAAGATCGAGAAAGGGGATTACCGGGTCGTTTGGAAATGGGTTGTGGAACTTGTGGGGAGATGGAATTGAGGTCGGAGGGGAAGGTGTTGAATTTGGTGGCGAAGGGGGAGTTGGGCCAGAGGTCCAAGGCGGAGACGCCACGGTTGCCGTTGCGAGGAAAGAGACCCTCGAGGATTGCGCCGCCACACATTTTTTTTTTTTTTCTCTTTAATGATAATGATATGAGTGAGTAGACAAGTAATTGTGGGAAGAATTTATAGAAGCGCCGACAAGGAATGGTAGAAAGTAAGTAATTGTTGAAGTAGAAGCTTGTTGTTCTTTGAAGGAGAAAGAGAGAGACGGGGTTTTTGTAGGAATAAGAAGACAGACAGAGAGAGAGCCGACAAAGAATGGTAGAAAGTAATTGTTGAAGTAGAAGCTTGTTGTTCTTTGAATGAGAAAGAGAGAGACGGGGGCTTTTGTAGGAAGAAGATGAGAGAGAGAGAGAGAGAGAGTGTGTGCGCGGTGTGGGTGACAACAGGGGTGGGTAAGGTAGGGTAGGGTAGGGTAGGGTAGGGTAGGAAGGGAGGTAGAGAGAGGAAGCCGAACTTTCGTTGAGTTACCAATTCCTTTCCTCCAACTTTTTTGTTTTTACCTTGTTTTCCTGGTCTTGCGTGGTAGGCAAGTTATTATTTTTTTTTTCCCGAAAAAATTACTATTATAGATTTATAAAAAAAGGGGCATGCATCAATAAATTCTAAATTTGTATCTTGTAACCCATTTGGTCCTATGAATTTTCTTATGAACCGTTAGGTCCTATCCCGATGTTAATGACCATTGAACATCATCAACATCAAATCATCAACATTAAACATCACCAAACATTAAACATTAAACATCATCATCAACATTAAACAATAAACATCATCAAACATTAAACATTAAACATTATTCATCATCAACATCAAATATCAAACATCAGACATAAAACATTATTTTTCAACATTAAACATTATACATCATCATAAAACATTAAACATCATCATCAACATTAAACATTAAACATTAAACATCATCATCAACATTAAACATTAAACATCTCCAAACATTAAACATTAAACATTATTCATCATCAACATCAAACATCAAACATCATACATAAAACATTAGTCTTCAACATTAAACATTATACATCATCATCAAACATTAAACATCATCATCAATATTAAACATTAAACATCATCAAACATTAAACATTTCTTAATATCAAAACAAATCTTCATAGTCACTGAAATCTGCAAATATCAAAACAAATCTTCACTCTCTCTGTAGAAAAGCATCGCGATCACGATCGGTTATCTAGAGTTAATTTTATACATACATACATATGGATATCCAATTTCTTTGCAGCAAATGGCAGACCCCAAAGCGCGAAGAACACGAAAGATCGGAACGGGGTTCCTTTAAGGGTTTATAAGATCATCTCTACAAGACTCCAACTTTCTCTTCCTCCAACTTTCTCTTCCTGGTATGTGATTACACTTCAATTTCATTACATAGCTTCGTTTTAGACCCAAATTAACTGTAGATAACATTCGGTTTTAGATAACCGATCGCGATATAGAGTTAATTTTATAATTCAATTTCTTCCCTAGATCGCGATCGTTTTTAGATAACATTCGGTTTTTATTTTTTACATTGATCGACATTTAGGGCATATTTTTTTTTTAAGGATTTTTTTGTTAATGTTGATAATGTAGCTAATGTTTTGATGATGTTAATAATGTTGTTGATGTTGTTGATGTTGATAGTGGGACTAAATGGTGCATAAGAAAATTCATAGGATTAAATGGTTCAACTTTCTATCATATAGGATTTACTGGTAATTTTTCCAAAAAAAAATTGTAATTTAATTAGGAAAAAATTATTATATAGACTTCTCAAATGATATATACTATATGTATCTTATAAATACATAAGAAAATGATATAATTTAATACTTTTTGAGTTATAACTACAAAAAAAAAAAAAAAATCATAATCAAATACAAAAAATAATGTCATAACTAAATATAAAAAGGAGTTTTCTTAAGTGTGCAAGTGCACACTATGTGCCACTTACACAAAAAGTATAAGTGTAAGGTGTAAGTATAAGTATAAGGTGTAAGTGTAAGGTGTAAGGTGTAAGTGAGTTGCATATGGTGTGCAACATCAAAAAATGTGTAAGTGTAAGGTTTAATTTTTCACAAAAGGTGTAAGTGTAAGGTATAAGGTATAAGGTGTAAGTTGCACACCATAACCAAACCCATATAAAAATAGCATAACTAAAAGTGCATATGATATGGAGTGTATATAATAAAATTATCTTTTTAATTATAAATGTATATAAAATTTGTCATTTATCTATGATTTTGTTAAAAGTGTATATTGTACTGAAATTTGTCATTTATCTATGATTTTTTTAAATGTGTATAAAATTTGTCATTTATCTAGTTTTTAACCATCTTGTTGAAACAATCCTTAAAAAAAATTTATAATAGATAAATGTGAAAGAAAAAATAATTGATTGATGTGTAGGATGTGAAAAAAAGAGAGGAAAGAAAAAAAAAAGTAATTGATTGACGTGTAATACAGATAAAAGGGATTTTGATTTTTAAAAAAAAAAAAAAAATTCAACCAAACAAAATTTTGAATTTTTTTTTCAAAAATTGTCTTTAAGAGACAAACCAAACAAGGCTTTAAACTTTTTGTGAGATGTATGACTCGAGTTAGTGAGACTCTGTTTGAGAATTAATTATTTTATTTTATGTTTTATAAAAAATATATAAAATAATAAAATAAATAATATAATAATTTGTAATGGCCTTTTGACATTTCAATTAAAGTTCCGTTTGGGAAGTGGGTTGGCTTTTTGGCTTTTTGGCTTTTTTGGCTTTTTTAGCCTGGGCTTAAAAGTTTGGTTTGGGAAGGGCTTTTTGGCTTTTTGGCTTTTTTGACTTTTTTTGTGAGAGAGGAGTGTAATGATTATGGCTAAAAAAGCCTATTCTGTTTTTTGTGGCTAAAAAAGCCTATTTTGTCTTTTGTGGCTAAAAAAGCCAAAAAACCCCAAAAAAGCTCTTGCCAAACATAGGCTAAACTATCCAAACAGCATCTCAAAGTTACTTAAAAATTAATTACAATGGTATCTTCTATTATTATTTTTAAAAATGATATACAAATATAATTTTTATATTTATTTTTTAAATTTAATAATGTGTAAGTAAGATAATTAATTAATAATTAGTAAAGATATAAAAAAATAACACACTAAAATAATTAATTAATTAATCATTAAATTTAAAAATTTTAATTTAATTTTTAAATTTAAATAACACTACCCTATTTTTTTATGTCAAGTAAAAACTTTCAGCCTAACATCTATTATAGGACTGGAACCCAAGTTTTTAATTTTTTTTTTTTTTTTTTCAAAATACTTTATTATTGGTCAATCCTTATAGCTTTTTTTTTTGATGAGGTCAATCCTTATAGCTGGATAGACGAGAACATGCTTCGCCTAATCGCTGACTCGTAAAGTTTCTGTTGATGTATGACTGAGAAAACCACAACGCACATTGTATTTCAAAACTCATGGCCAACTCCGAGAGATGTTATTGGTTGATTTTAAAACAGTGATATTTTAATAATATTGTAAATGATAAAAAGGTAAAATTTACAAATTTATGTTGAGTTGTTAAAAAATGAGGAGACTTATTTATAAGTTTTTTTTTTAAATATTTATGTTAGGTTAAATTCTATATAATTTTTTATAGAGTCTCAAGTCTTATTTAGATAGGAATGTATTCTACAAAATCCTACATAAAACGTAACGTAACGTGACACCTATATAAACGTAACGTAACGTAGCACCTATATAAACGTAATATGACACCTACATAAACGTAACGTGTCACGTTACGTTTCGCAAACTTAATGAGTTTTTATTTTTTAAAATTGAATGTGAAAATGTTGCTGATTTATGTTGGTGTCACGTTACGTTTCATATAAATATGATTTATGGCAACATTTAATTTCCTATACGGAAATTAAATGTTGCCATAAATCATAAGTGTCACGTTACGTTACGTTTGTGTAGGTGTCACGTTACATTACGTTTATGTAAATATGATCTATGGTAACATTCAATTACCTATATAAGAAATTGAATGTTGCTATAGATCATAGGTGTCACGTTACGTTTATGTATGTGTCACGTTACATTACGTTACATTTATATAGATATGATTTATGGTAATATTCAATTTCCTATATATGGTTTTACTATTATTTATGATATTAAAAAATAATATTGAAGGTAAATATGTCAACAAATTTTTCACAAGACTTATGGGAACATAAATTTTTTTATAAGACCATATGTAGTATAAATCTCCTTAATAGGACTTATAAATAATTTTTCTTAAAAAATATAAAAAATATAATAAATTATAAAGGTTGAGGATTATAATTGTCCAGAATCAATCCATAATTTTTTCAATTTTCAAAACCATCGCAGTTAACTAACACGTACGTCTTGTATAGTACTACTAACTAGTTGGTAGATGATGCACAGAAATTTATTTTTAAATTGAATAATTTTGAATCTTAATATTTTTTTTTTAAAAAAATTAATAATTAAAAGCTAAATATAAATGAATTTGTTAATGACTAATAAAAATTATTGTCACTGTATGTGATCCTATTTAAAATAAATTGATAAAAATAATTTCTTTTAAAGTTAAAAAATATACATATTTTCAAGGGGAAAGCACCAATAAATCCTAAATTTGGGAATGTTAATCCATTTAGTCCTGAAGGTTTTTTGTTAGACTAATAGGTCCTATTTCCCAAGAAACTTACTATAGGCCTTTTTATGATTTCCCTTCTTTTCAAACATCAAACATTATTCATCAAACAGTAAACATTAGCAACGTCAGGATTATTCATCAAACATCAACCACTAAACATTAGAATTATTCATCAAACATCAAATACAGATTCTGAATCATTAAATATTAGGATTATTCATTAAACATCAAACATCAAACACAAATTATGAACCATCAAACATTATTCATCAAACATCAAATGTTATTCATCAAACATCAAATATTACCCCCTCAATTTACTGACCCAGAACATCAAACGTCACAACATCAAACATTAGCAAAATTAAAACTAACGTTGTGAACATCATCGCCATCATCAAGCTTTCTTGCGAGCGCAGAGATACAAAAAAATAATACAACCCATAAATATCCTATCAAAGAAAATCCATTTGGTTGTCACACTGAACCAACATTTTCTGTAAAATCCTAATTGAACTCTTATTGGCCATGAAAACCCTATAAACATGGAAACAACCCCCCAACAGAGATCACAAAATATCAAGATCCATCCTCAGAACATCAAACATTAGCAAAATTAAAACTAACGTTGTGAACATCATCGCCATCATCAAGCTTTCTTGCGAGCGCAGAGATACAAAAAAATAATACAACCCATAAATCTCCTATCAAAGAAAACCCATTTGGTTGTCACACTCAACCAACATTTTCTGCAAAATCCTCTAATTGAACTCTTATTGGCCATGAAAACCCCATAAACATGGAAACAATTGAACCCCCAACAGAGATCACAAAACATCAAGATCCATCATAAAAACCAATTCAATTCAGAAAACAACAGAACCCTAATTCAGAATACTAATCAAACATCATAACATCGCCATTAACGTCGCCATGTGTTGATGATGATGTTTGATTTTTTCCTGAGAAATTGCCACCGAAGAGAGGTAGAGAGAGTCGGAAAACCGCCATCGAGGAGTGAAATCCGCCGGAAACCCATAGTTGGAGTGGCGGAGGAGATCCGGAGGTGAGGTAGAAGACAGGGTGAATAACAAGGTGAAGGACTTTAAACCAAGCGCAGGAGACTGACAGGAAGACCGACAGGAAGACCAAACCGTACACGATCTGAAGCGCCATTAGAGAGAGAATTCAAAATCTGATCGATTCGTAGAAAGCGATTAGAGTGAAGATCGAGATCTAGATTAGATGCATAGCATATATATATATATATATATAGAGAGAGAGAGAGAGAGAGAGAGAGAGTAATGTTATGTGATTGGGTTTTGAATTTAGCCAAATCTGATGGTGATTGCGTTGCAATGGGAGGGATGAGCCATGTGTTGATGATGATGTTTGATGAGCCATGTTGTTTTGATGATAATGTTTGATGTTGTTTGATGATGATGTTGTGAGGTTTGATGTTGTTTTAATGATGATGTTTGATGTTGTTTTGATGATGATGTTGTGATGTTAAAAAAGGATTAAATGGTTTATAAAAAAACACTCAGGACTAGATGGAGTAACATTTTTTAATATGGGATTTATGAGTAATTTTCCCTATTTTGAATCTGAAATCATATTCTCATTTGTATTAATTAAATTTACTAAAAATCACAAATTTCACTCGTATCAAAATATTTTTTCTGAAAAAAAAATAAAAAAAACGGAAAATTTTATAATATACAAATTATGATTATAACTCATGATGTATTATTTTGGTTATTAATCGAAAAATTTTTCGCTAATTTTTTATATTTTTGTTTATGTCTAAAGTGATTCATTATGTATTTAATTATACTTCAAGTGGTGGTGTTTGATTATGATCAATTATAATATTTTTATATGACAACATTTAAGTATTTTACTACACAAAAAATGCTTAAGGTATGTTGACTAAAAGATAGAATTTATACTTATATCAGTTGGAACGTAAGAGTTATTTACATTGATACAAAGATAATTATAAATTCAAATTATAAATAATATCCTCAAAGAAAATTAGTGACAAAATCTCTATAACTTGAATAATTTTACATCCTAAAGGAGTTCTGATTAATTATGTGACACATCATAATACCCGCAAATTTTTTATTCCAGTCAAATTATTTTGCATATCCTTTCTGACAGAGCTCATGAAGGTGTATTATCAATAATACTATAAATTCAAAACTTTTATTTAAAAATTGTTCAATAAACATCAATAAGTGTCTTAAATATATACAATTATTTTCGATAAATCATTATTCTTTAATAATATTCCACACTATTTATCATTTGACAGTTGTCGATTTATCTTCTAAAAGCTTAACAAAAAAATATTGAGTTCTATTATTTTAATCAATCAATATCAAATTAGATACTACGTGTGTATGTAAATCACTTCTAGAAATATGATATTGACATAAAATCGTAATGGAATTAACTTTAGGAAGATTGACCAATAAGTTTTATATTTTAAACTTGTAATCTATATAGTCTTATATTTTTTCTTGTGATCCATTTAATCCTTTTAAATATGTAATGACTCATTTGCCCGCTGTATTGGAGTGTCACATTTAGAAAAAGTATACCAAAGAATTTTTTAATGTCACATCATACCCGCCACGTTAAAGTGTCACATTTATAAAAAAAAATGAGTTTGGTTATGGTGTGCAACTTACACCTTGCACCTTATACCTTACACTTACACCTTTTGTGAAAAATTAAACCTTACACTTACACCTTTTTTGAGGTTGCACACCATATGCAACCCACTTACACCTTACACCTTACACTTACACCTACACCTTATACTTATACTTACACCTTACACTTACACCTTTTGTGTAAGTGGCACATGGTGTGCACTTGCACACTTAAGAAAACTCTAAAAAAAATACACTAAAGAGTTTTTAATTTTTTTAGAGTGTCACATCATACTCCGTTACGTTGAAGTGTCACATGTCCCGTTTAAAAAAAGTACACTAAGAAGTTTTTAATGTTTTTAGAGTGTCACATCATACTCGTTACGTTGTCATGTTTGAGAAAAATACACTAATGAGTTTTTATTTTTTTTGAAGTATCAGATTATACTCACTACGTTGTCACATTTAGAAAAAATACACTAAAGAGTTTTTAATTTGTTAGAGTGTCACATCGTTAGAGTGTCAAATTAATACCTGTTACATTAGAGTGTCACATTAATAAAAAGGTATAGATGTGTACCAAAACACTACCAAAATAAAAAATAAGACTACACAGAAAGAAATTTTTGACTAATAAGACTTAACAGTTCAATAGAAAAAATTTGGAACTAATTGGAGTATTTATTTGTGAGATGAGATTTATTGGTAAATGTCCCTTAACTTTAATTAATGTAATGATGTTTTATACTATGATATGTATTACAAGAGAATAATATTAATTTTAATAAAAAATAATTTTTAAATTTAAATTTAAATTATTTAATTTAATAATCTTAGGTTTATCGTTTTATAAAAATGTTATTTGAATACCTATATATTATAAACTTAATTAAATTATTTGTTTATTTTGATAATTTTACTTCTATTGTGCTATAAAAATATAATTATCATATAATTATTTTATATGATATATATTAAATTATAAAATAGTAAAATAAATACTCATTTTGATATTAAACATAATAGTTAAATTAGAAAGAAAATTATTATTATAAAACCAAAAGTGATTCTAATTTTTTTTTTATTTAGAAAATAAAAATATGTAAAACTAGAATTCCACAAAATTTATTTAAAAGATTAAATATAAATATGTTGTCATTGGATTAGGAAGAAAATATATAAATTAAATATGTAAAGTATTGATTTTTTTTTCTTTAATATTCTTTTTGAATTATTCATACATGTTGCATATAGGTGGAAAAAATTTAAATTAAATATAAATGTTTTGTAATAAATAATTTCATATTAAATAAAAAATTAATATTAACACTCAATAAGATAGATAAAAATATAAAATATAAAAAAAAAATTAATTTGACCCGTGCGATACACATAATTATGTACATTTTGTTTTATTTATTTATTTGTATATCGATATAATTTTTTTTTCAAATATCATAATAATTAAATTAAAATATCAACTAAATAAAATAAATCTGACAACAAAAAAACTGAATACACGATAAAAAATATATAAAAAATAAGTATTTCTCAAATAGAATCCATATAAAATTGATTATTATAATTGAAAAGTTTGTGTGAAACTTTACATGTAAGGCTTCTTCTTAGGTGTGCAACCCACAAAAGGTGTAAGTGGTTTGCACACCATGTGCCACTCACACAAAAGGTGTAAGTGTAAGATGTAAGTGTAAGTGGAAGGTATAAATGAAATTTATAAGTTGCACACCATGTGCCACTTACACAAAAGGTGTAAGTGCAAGGTAAAAAAGGTGTAAGTGTAAGGTGTAAGTGAACACAAAAAGGTGTAAGGTGTAAGTTGCACACTATAGCATTACCCTGTATGTAAATGGAAAAGGCATGCCAAAGTGACTTTATTTGGGTAAACTACCAATAGGTCCTAATAGTTAGACTTAATTCCCATTAAGTCCTATTGAAAATAAGCCTTGGTAAAATTGTAGCTAAAAATAATTTTTTTTGACAAATTTTACATACGTCGCTAAAAATTGACAATTAGTGACTTTTTTTGGTCATGATTTTTATAAATTGTCACTAAAACTTACAATTAGGTCCCGTTTGGGGACTTACCTTTTTAGTCAAAAAGTCAAAAAGTTACCTTTTTAGCCAAAAAGCCAACAACTCATACCAAAAAGTCAATGATTCTCTTTTCTCTCTACTTTTTGCACATCTTTTCATAATTAGCCAAAAAGTCATCCCAAACATATAAGTTTTTTTTACCTACCTTTTTAGCCAAATAGCCAAAAAGTTACTAAATTAACCTGTTCCCAAACGAAGCCTTAGTGACCTTTTTTTGTAACAAATTTTTCTCAAGAGACCTATTAGACAATAGGTCTACTTATTATGACTTACACTTAAGTATCCCAAAAAAGTAAGCTTTTAAAATGTGTCACCTAAGCAAAAGAAAAACATTACTTTTATATATAGTAGCAGTTGACCCGTGCAACGCACATGCTATTTTTTTTTCAAAAAATATTTAATGGTACAATGTGTATTATAAAAGAATAATTTTAATTTTAAATTAAAATTAAAGTATGATTTTAATTATTTGTTTTTGATAATATTGGCACTATCGTTTTATAAAATTGTTACTTGAATACTTATATATATTAATTTTAGTTCAATTATTTGTATATTTTGATAATTTTAGTTATATTATATTATAAAAATGTAATTATCATATAATAATTTTGTATGATATATATTAAATTATAAAATAGTAAAAAAAATATTCATTTTGATATTAAAAAATAATAGTTAAATTAGAAGAAGAATTAGTAACATAAAATTAAAAGTAATTCTAACAATTTAATTTTCTTTTATGTTAATTTAGAAAATAAAAATATGTAGAAATAGAAATTATATAAATTTATTAAAAAAATTAAATATAAATATGTTGTAGTTAGATTATCATATAATGATTTTATATGATTTATATATATATATATTAAATTATAAAATTGTAAAATAAATACTCTTAATTAAATTAAAATACCAACTATATAAAATAAATTTAATAACGACTAACTAAGAAATAATAACATAACAACATCTAAATCAAAAAAGAAATAATAATGACACTACAAAAAATTAAAGTTTTAGAGATCAAAATTTATGGACAAAGTTATTTTTTATGGACCAAATAATTTTGTTGCGAAAAGTGTCATTATTATATTTTTAGCAACAAAAAGTGGACATTAGTGATAAATTATTATCTTTTTTGGACCAAATTTTTTATCTCAAAGAATAAACCATTTTAAGACCAAATTATTTTATCCCTAAAAGTTTATTTATTAGTGACATTTTCAAAATTTTGTCACTAAAAGCCTTATTTTTGACTTTTCAGAATGACTTTTTAGCGACTATTTTCATAACGATGGAAATTGGTCCTAAATGTCTTTTATAACAAAATTTTCACTTTTAGATACCAAAACATTTAGTATTTAAAACTCTTATATGTTGTAGTGTGAAAACATCCAAATGATAGATACATTTTAGAGTGTAAAATGACTAATCATCTATAATATGATGTCAAACATAAAAGAACTTACGGTTGAATAACTGAAAAAGTAATTCACGTAGTGAATTCAAACTTCAAAAGTTCCTCGAGAGTATCATTTGTTATGTAAGTTTTTCCTCATGTGAGTTGTGATTATATAAAATAATGTAGGAAATGAAGTATAATTCACATATAGAATTACTATAAAATTTAAACGACAAATTCATAATATAGAATAAATATTGGGTATAGAATAATGCACGGAAAAATAAGAAGAAAAAAAGGCAATTTAGCTTTAAAAAAAAATCTTAATACCCTTGAAAGAATTACGAAAGAAAACGTGAAATGGATTATCTCAATTTACTATGAAAAAATATAGAAAATAAATATTTGTCGAATAAAGTCCATATAAAATATGTAAAGTTAGTATGATTTAAATTATATTTGAATTTGTGTGAAACTCTATGTAATTAAGAAAACACATGCTGACGTGATTCTCTTAAAAAAAATAAAACCTTATAATGTGCCACATCATATGGGAAAAACACTGCTTTTAAATATATATATATATATAGATATATGATATACTAGAAATTGACTCGTGCAATGCACCTGTTATTTTGTTTTCAAAAAATATTTGATGGTACAATGTGTGTTATAAAAGGATAGTTTTAATTAAAATTTAAATTAAAGTATGATTTTAATTATTTATTTTGATAATATTGACGCTATCGTTCTATAAAATTGTTGTTTGAATTCTTATATATATTGATTTTAGTTAAATTATTTGTGTATTTTGATAATTTTAGTTCTATCATATTATAAAAATGTAGTTATCATATAATAATTTTGTATGATATATATTAAATTATAAAATAGTAAAATAAATACTCATTTTGATATTAAAAATAATAGTTAAATTAGAAGAAGAATGAGTAACATAAAATTAAAAGTAATTCTAACTATTTAATTTTCTTTTATATTAATTTGGAAAACAAAAATATATAGAAACAGAAATTATATAAAATTTATTTAAAAAATTAAAGTGGAATTTTTTTAAAGGTCCTTACTATTAAGATTTTATAAGATAAAAGACATGCAATATTTTATAGTGGTTGGGGTCCCTCATTATTTTTTCAGAGAAATTTCAATTCAGAGAAATTTCGATCCAAAGAAATTTCTCTAGTTTGTTCAATTTTTCTAATTTTCTCTGTGTTTTAAAATTTCTGTAGGTTGAAATTTCTCTGATTTGTTGATAAATGTCTTTGTGTTTTGACCAATTTTTTCTAGTTTGCTCACAATTTTCTTTGTGTTTTAACCAAGCTAGAGAAAATTAAAACTTAGAGAAAATTGAACCAGTCTACTTATATAGGTAACTAGAGAAAATTAAAATCCAGAAAAAATTGAACTAGTCTACTGATATATGTAGACTAGTGTTGTTACCTAAGCATCATCATTATAGTAATTGCCATATGTTATCATCATTAAAAACATTAACCTTGAGATGCAAGAACCTCTCTTCTTCTTCTTCATCTTCTTCTATAAACCTTCTTACTGAACCGTAGCCTATATTCACCTTCGCAAGTCCTTTGTACCCACAACTGGTGCTAACCTTGGCCTTAGTTTTGACTTCTTGACTTGCACTGTTGATGGAATCAACGACTTGGTCACCCTTTGAGACCTTAGGTCCACACAGGCCACATCTATATATCTTAAATAAATGGCATCGCCGATTTCTCCAACAAACTCACTAAAGACCCCCTTTTCAATTGCGCCGATATTGTCACAATCGCCATTCTCAAGATGCTCAACGTTAGATCGGTTGGCCTCTCCCTCTCCCTCATTGAAGGCTTGCCTTTGGGTAGCAGAGAAGAACATAACATAGAAGAGAAGAACATAATAGAGGAAAAACGAGAGGTTTAGTGCGAGAAGAGAGATGAGAGATAATGAGAGTGTGAGTGAGGGACCTTAGGTCATAAAAAAAAATATTATGGACCTCTCCCATTACTAAAACTTGGAGAGCGATATTAGACCAATTTATCCAAAATTAAATACTACTACAAATATGCTTAAAGATCACACTTAAGGAAATATAAACATGACACTTTTAATGAACGTGTAATTAAAAAAATCAAATTAATATTTTAATCACACCTAATTTAATTGAGTATGATAATATTTATTTTTTATGTCACTTTTCAATTAAGTGTGATTATATCTTTTTTTTTTTTTTTTTTTTAATCACAACTTCTAATTAATATGTGATTATATATATTTTTAAAATTTTATTTTTAAATCTAATATTCCCACATAAGCATCCTTATTTTGAATACGAGGGAAACCGATCGACTCTCTGACTCTCTCTCTCTCTCTCAACCCTAAGCTTTCGTTTTAAGGGTTCCAATCAACAGATTCAACACAGAGCCCTCATATTCAACATAGGGTTCCGATTTTAGATAATTATATTGTATATCTTTCTCTTTGGCTTTGTTGTTCTTCTTCGAAGCTTGAATCTCTCTCTCATTGTGCTCGATTCTTCGTCTTTGCGTTTGAATTCAAGTATCTGATGATTCAAAGGCCTATTCATTTCTGGTAAAGATTCTAATCTTCTCTCTCTGGCTTTGTTGTGCTTGTTTGAAGCTTGAATCTCTCTTTCATTTCTTAAACATGTTCCATTTTTTTTTCCCATTTTTACATTTGAATTCAAGTATTTGATGATTCGAAGCCCTAATTCATTTCGTAATGACTCGAGATAAGGAGTTTTCCATGGCTACACAAGACATTTGATTTGCATTTGATCTCAATTTTTTTTATTCATTTTCGATTCTGAAACTACTTGGATCTATATTCAATTAGTTTGTATTTGGTTAGTTTGTTCGATTGACTTATGGTTTCGATTTTGGGGGTTTTGAAACATTTGTGTTATCGATGTTTTGGTCGTGTAGAGATTTTTAGGTTTTTCTTTTTAAACATTTGTGTCGATGATGAACAACTCCGATTCTCTCCCAATCTATCCTTGGTAAAGGTTTTGACTCCATCTTTCTTCACATCTTAAGTTAACTTATTCTTCTTTGTTTTATATATGTATGTATCTATAGACTGGTATATATGTGTTTATGATACATACATATATGTGTGTATGTGTATGTATTATAAAAATGATATGTATTGTTGTACTAAGAATCCTAGTGTGGTTAAGGTGATCAATGAAGTATTTTGCGCACTAAGCAGTTACTTGTGGATTGGAATCAAATTTATTTTATTAGCTATCTCTTCTTTTGGTTTGCTTTTCTTTGATCTCAAAAGACTTTCAGTTTACTCTATTCCTGAACACATTCAAAGTTTAAACATGATGGTTTTAGATAGTATTTGAGAACTTGGATAATCAAATGAGAATATAGGGTTCATTTTGTTGTCCATTTTGTTTTAATTAAAAAACACCTTCCATCAAATATAGACAAAAAATGGATGATGCTATTTATCCTAACACATGCATCTTTGTTTTTCAAATAAGTAAATTGGAAAAGGAAGAAGGAACATTAACATTCTTGTTACCAGTATTTTAGAACTTGGACAAGGAGGAATTGGAAAGCAATGTTGAGGTGAAGTTTGAAAGAAGGTGAGAGGAATGGTGGCTTTATTTTATAAGACAAGAGAGTGCAGATGCTCTTGCACACTTTGTTTGTAGTCTTGATCCTCTGATGGTAATAGGAATTTTAGGCCTAAGGGGTGTAGAAATTATCAGCCTAGTTGTTGGTTTTGTAGTTGAATGAAGTGTTAACTAAGGTGTCTTAAGAGTTTAGAATGCTTTTGTCAAAGTAGACATAGTTTCAAAGTAGACATAGTCTAATGGGAATTTGAATTTTATATTGGGGAGTGGGATTAGTGGTTTTTCTATAAATTGGATAAAAGACGTTCATGAGAATTTAACCACATGAATTGGAACTTCCTTTTGTACTTGGTAGAGAGGATATGCTTTGTGGAGGACAAGTGGTAGATATGAATTTTGATTTGTATCTGGAAGATGAGGCTCACAATTGGCTATTTAGCATTCTCCCCAAAAGAAAAACTTAGGGGAGTGTTCTAGGAAGACTTGGATTAAATTTATTTATTTATTTCTTATGTTTATGGAGGCATTAAGTGGGATAATGGGTAGGTTGATGTAGGGAGGTTTTAGGGTGAACTTTCAAGTTAGGCAGGTGGATGGTTCCCTTTGTAAGTGTTATTCCGATGAAACTATCATATTCAACGGGGCAAATAAAAAGTATTTCTTTAGTGTGTTTGCTTTGTTTCAATGTTGTTTTTGTTTTAAATATGGAGATTAATGATGGTTAGTGCTTTGTCTTTGGAGTTAGGTACATGGGCAATATTAAGGCATTCTTTGTATGTTTAGTCAGTTGAGCACATTTTCCATTTCCATATTGTTCTGGCTCTTCATTTGGAACCTGATGCATTCATGCCAGTTTGGTTGAAAGTAGGTCAAAGGGAGATCCTTGAGTTTGGTGTGTGTTTATCATGTAGCCTTAAAGCTATCATTGTGAGCTTGATAGCATGTAAATATACTATTCTTCAATTGATATTCCTCGTTCTATTAAAGAAGTTGTATAAATAATACATATTTTTTTATAGCGAACCTGGTTTTGACTCGACTCCTATGGTATTCCAGACTCAGGTTTAATGCTTTCATATTGTTGTTTACCTCTTTCTTCCCTTATATCTTTTCGAAATTGGCTTTGGGGTCACCGTGGTTGTGTTTGGGTAGGTTGGTCGCTTGTTTTTCAAACCTTGTGTTGTCCAGAATTTTGGTCCTTTGCTCGAGCGGCCTTTCTTGCGCTCGAGCATTGGTCTGTTGTCTGCAAAACTTTTGGATGCGTGTTTTCCACGCTTGAGTGTCACTTCTTGCGCTCGAGCGGTAAGTGTCTTGTTTATTGTGTCTTGGTGCTTAAGTGGCATTTCTTGCGCTTGAGCGGAACAACATTTTTGTGTCTGATGCTCGAGCGTCAAGTCTTGCACTCAAGCAGACTGTGTGTATATCAGATCATGAAAATGACTTTTTACATCACTTTTTAAGATCTTTTCTCCCTAAAACCTAAATTTGAAACCCTTTCTCTCTCTCTCTCTCTCTCTCTCTCTCTCTCTACATTTTCACCTACTTCCAGTGATTTCCTCACTATAATCCCTTTGATAAAAAGGTAGACCATCACAACATCTCAATTTTGATCCGAATCGAGTTGGGTTTCACTCCTTCTTGGCTCATCTTCTCTTCTTGAGGTAGGGATTTTCTACACTTTCATATGGTTTTTAGCTTAGTTATTTGTCAGTGTGTAACAATGGTGGGATTTGGGAAGTAGTTTGAGCAAACCTAGGGTTTGGGTGTGAAATAAAAGAGGGATTTCTAAGTGAATGTGAAATAAATGGTTATGGGGTTGAAAGTGAGGTTGTATTATGGCCAAATACTTGATTTGGGCCATTTGGGTTGGTATTTGGAAAAATGGGAGTTTTGCCCTAAATGGGTCAAATTGTTATTTTGTGTAAATAACTGAAATTGATAATAGTAATGTGAAATTGGATGATTGTTGATGTAAATGGTAGAGTTGGATACGTTCTCACCTATGAGAATTTGAATAATATATCTGTTTAGAAATATCTGTATTGGGCTATCGGTGGAGGATAGCTATGATTGTTGTAAAAATTACATGAGGATTAGGTAAATTGAAACTAATTTGTTATTGGTTGTCATTGAATATGACTATGACTTATATACATTATATATGTATGATTGTTTGGGAGGAGATAGATAGTAAAAGTCCCGAAATCTTGTGTATACATGGGTGCCGATCTCGCAGATGAAATTTTCGTAAAATAGCAGATTTGAAGTGTTTTTGTGGTAGTGTATTGAATTGGAAAATCATTGAGTTGTAATCTCAGTTAGGTTATTGAAAGATAATGGAATTAACTCATGAATTGAGAAGAATAAATGAACTTGAAATGGATTGAAGGAAAATGAATTAGAATATGAATCTTGGTGCTTCATGATTATATAAAACGTGGTTCTTTTGTTACAAACATTGTATATGCACATCATACTTATATCTTTGTTAAATCTCATATATTGTGTTAGATTGTTCCTACTGGGTTTTGGCTCACCTTATTTAGGAAAAACTATTTTCAGATGCTGGTGATATGCTTCCGCCAAGGCAGTAGCTTGGAGGGATTTTCGGGAATAAGGGCTTCTTTATTTTGTTATATTATTTTGTATAGCCAAGGGCTTAAATTGTATTGAGCTAGGCTCACTTTTGTGTAACCAAGCAATGACTTGGAAAAATTTAAGCTTATAGGGCATATGACTATATGTTTAAATTTTAATTCTCTTAACATTGCAACACATGTTGTAGATTCAGGATGAACATTTGTGAATGTATATTACATGTGTTAATTTTTGTAAACGAAATCTAATGAATGAAAGTATCTTATTTCTATTATTCTTCTACTTATGAGTTGGTTTTATCATATTGTTTTGGGGGCGTTACAACTTGGTATCAGAGCATACCGAGTTTGAATACTTAGTGCCTGGCACAACACTGGTTTCTATGGCACCGTATCGGTTTGCACCAATTGAATTGAGTGAGTTGAAGATTTAACTCCAGGAATTGTTGGATACGGGTTTTATCCACCCTAGTATTTTACCTTGGGGAGCACCGACTCTTTTTGCTAAAAAGAAAGATGGTGTGTTGCGACTTTGTATAGATTACTGAAAGTTAAATAGGGTAACTGTTAAGAACAAGTACCCAATGCCTCGTATAGATGATTTGTTTGATTAGTTGAAGGGGTTTTGTTGCTTCTCCAAGATAGACCTGAGATCGGGTTATCACCAGTCGAGGGCAAGGGAGGAGGATATCTCGAAGACGGTATTCCGTACGCGGTATGGCCATTATGAGTTCTTAGTGATGCCTTTTGGGCTGACTAATGCACCGGTTGTATTTATAAATTTGATAAACCGTATCCTTCGTGAGTTCCTAGATCGTTTTGTGGTTGTCTTTGTGGATGAAATTTTAATTTACTCACCCACTAAGGAGGAGTACAAGGAACATTTGCGAGTAGTACTTGAATTACTTATAGTCCACAAGTTGTATGCTAAGTTTGGGAAGTGTGAGTTCTGGTTGAAGGAGGTTAAGTTCTTAGGCCATGTGGTGTCCAGGGAAGGGGTGACTGTAAATTTATCCAAGATAGAGGCAGTGCAAGATTGGGTACAACCTAGGAATGCTTTTGAGATCCGTAGTTTCCTAGGGTTGGCCGGGTATTAATGGAGATTTGTGAAGGATTTCTCTAGATTAGCTTCACCGTTAACTAGACTAACAAGGAAGGAAGTTATGTTTGGGTGGAATGAGACTTGTGAGAAGTCATTTCAAGAGCTTAAGGTTAGACTTACCACTGCTCTAGTCTTGATTATTCTAGAGAGGGGTTTGGGTTATTCAGTTTATTGTCACGAGAAGGTTTGGGTTATGTTTTTATGCAAGAGGGGAAGGTAGTAGCCTATGGCTTACGGTAATTGAAAACACGTGAGAGGAACTACCCCACTCACGACCCAGAGTTAGCGGCGGTGATGCCTTGAAAATTTGGAGACATTATTTGTATGGTAAGAGATTTGAAGTGTTTTCTGATCACAAGAGTCTGAAATATCTATTTACACAGAAGGATTTAAATTTGAGGCAGAAAAGGTGGATGGAGTTCATAGAGGATTATGATTTCAAGTTGCATTATCACCTGGGGAAGGCCAATGTTGTAGCTAACGCCTTGAGTAGGAAATCTGTTAGCAGTGTGGCTAGTATTGCCATCCGGGAGTGGGAGATGTTGGATGCTCTTGGCGAGTTTGACTTGCATCTTAGCAAGTCCATTGAATCTGTGGCTTTGTTTACGGTGGTTGCTCAACTGAGTGATGGAGGCACAGAGAGGTGACCTTAAAGTGGAATCCCTCCGGGAGAAGATCTCCAGTGGGAAAGTGGAAAGGGGCTTGAGTGTGTATCCTGACCAGAGTGTGATCTATCAAGACCGTTTGGTCGTACCAGAGTCTTTTTGGGGAGAGGTATTCCGAGAGTTTCACTATTCGCACATTGCGGTGCATCTGGGAGGCACAAAGATGTATTACGATCTTAGCTACCAGTTTTGGTGGAGACGTATGAAGAAGGATGTGGCCGTGTTTGTGTCGAAGTGCCTTACTTGTCAGTAAGTGAAGACCGAGTATCAGAGGCTAGCGGGTTTGTTGCACCCTTACCTATAGCCGAGTGGAAGTGAAAGCATGTTACAATGGATTTTGTTGTGGGTCTTACGAGGATTCTATAGGATAGTGATTTCATTTGGATAGTAGTTGACCGGTTAATCAAGTTTGCGCATTTTATACCTATGCGTGTGAGTGATTCGGTAGACTGTCTTGCCGACCTGTATATTAGGGACATAGTGAGGTTGCACGGGGTCCCTATGACGATTGTTTTGGATAGAGATCCACGTTTCACTGCTCGGTTGTGGCAAAGCTTGCAAAGTGCACTGGGTACTAGATTGACCTTTAGTATTGCATACCATCCTCAGACCGACGGGCAGTCCGAGCGTACTATTCAGATTCTTGAGGATATGCTTCGAGAGTGTGTCCCTGATTTCAAGGGTTCATGGGAGAGGCACTTACCTTTAGTGGAGTTTGCCTATAACAATAGTTTTCAACCGAGTATTGGCATGGCACCATTTGAGGCCTTTTATGGCAGATCGTGTACATCTCCTGTGTGTTGGGCCGAGGTGGGTGATGTACCTTTGTTGGGGTCAGAGTTGGTTCAGGAAACGACGGAGAAAGTGACACTTATTCGTAAGAGGTTGGTTACGGCTCAGAGTTGTCAGAAAAGTTATGCCGACTGTAGGAGGAGACTCTTGTCTTTTGAGGTAGGAGACCATGTGTTCTTGAAGATATCACCTAGGCGGGGTTTGATGAGATTTGGGAAGAGTAAGAAGTTGTCCCCTCGATTTATTGGGCCTTTTGAGATCCTTGAGCAGATCAGAGATGTTGCTTATCGTTTGGTGTCGCCGCTACAACTTTCCAAGGTTTATGATGTGTTTCATATTAGCATGCTTCGAAAGTAGATGAGGATGTCTCGTATAAGGAGAGACTGGTAAAGTCTTGGACACTCGGGACCAAGTCTTGCGAGGCAAGACGATTTCCTTGGTTAAGGTTTTGTGGAAACATCACGGGGTTGAGGAAGCAATTTGGCAGCGTGAATCGAAAGTCTGAGAGAAATATCCAGACTTATTTGTTGGTGTTTGAACATATACTGAGGTTTTGATTATGTTAATGAAATTTAAAAGCATTGTATATGTTTTGAAATATGAGAATATTGTATATGTTGAATATGTTTTGGAAATATGGAATATATATATATTGAAATCGGTTAAAACTATGGGAAAATATATGTTAAGATTTATATTGAGACTTGTTCATCATGTGATGGGATTGAGTGACCAGTGGATGGGTCTTAGTGTTGAAAATTGATTTGTAATCATTGTGAAAATTTGTTTAAAACATGGTTTTGAAATGTGATTTGTAATTTCGGGAATGAAATTCTTTAAGGGGAGAGGTTATAGCGATCCCTATTTTGATCCGACTCTTGTGGTATTTCAGACTCAAGTTAATGCTTTTATATTGTTGTTTACCTTTTTCTTCCCCTATATCTCTTTAAAATTGGCTTTAGGGTCGCCATGGTTGTGTTTGGGTAGGTTGGTCGCTTATTTTTCAAACCTTGTGTTGCCTAGAATTTTGGTCCTCCGCTCTAGTGGCACTTTCTGCCCTCGAGTAGGCTTTGCAAACACTCAGCACTTTTGCAGGTTTGCAAAACCACTAGGAGAGTGATTTCTACGCTCGAGCGAGTGGGCGCTCGAGCGGCCTTTTTTGCGCTCGAGCGTTGGTCTGTTGTCTGTAAAACTACTGGATGTGTGTTTTCTACACTCGAGCGTCACTTCTTGCGCTCGAGCAGTAAGCGTCTTGTTCATTGCGTCTTCGCACTCTAGCGGAATTTCTTGCGCTCGAGTGGAACAACATTTTTGTGTTTGACGCTCGAGCGTCAAGTCTTGCGCTTGAGAGGACTGTGTACATATCAGATCGCGAAAATGACTTTTTACATCACTTTTTCAGATTTTTTCTTCCTAAAAACTAAAGTTGAGACTCTCTCTCTCTAAAACACACACACACACACACACACACACTCTCTCTCTCTCTCTCTCTCTCTCTCTCTCTCTCTACATTTTCACCTACTTCTAGTGATTTCCTCATCCTAATCCCTTTGATAAAAAGGTAGACCATCACAAGATCTCCATTTTGATCCGAATAGAGTTAGGTTTGGGCATCTTTGAAGTCTCACTCTTGCTTAGCTCGTCTTCTCTTCTTGAGGTAGAGATTTTCTACATTTTCATATGATTTTTAGCTTAGTTATTTATCATTGTGTAACAATGGTGGGATTTAGGGAGTAATTTGAGCAAACCTAGGGTTTGGGTGTGAAATAAAAGAGGGATTTCTAAATGAATGTGAAATAAATGGTTATGGGGTTGAAAGTGAGGTTGTATTATGGCCAAATACTTGATTTGGGCCATTTGGGTTGGTATTTGGAAAAAAAGGGAGTTTTGCCCTAAATGGGTCAAATTATTATTTTGTGTAAATAACTGAAATTGATAATGGTAATGTGAAATTGGATGATTGTTGATGTAAATGGTAGAGTTGGACACGTGCTGTCTCTC
Source organism: Camellia lanceoleosa (assembly GCA_025200525.1). Lineage (NCBI taxonomy): Eukaryota > Viridiplantae > Streptophyta > Magnoliopsida > Ericales > Theaceae > Camellia > Camellia lanceoleosa. Next base: position 10,025,764 of record CM045768.1, read on the forward strand.
ATCCATGGAATTTGAATAAAAGATCTGTTTAAAAATATCTATATTGGGCTGTCGGTGGAGGATAACTATGATTATTGTAGAAATTGCATGAGGATTAGGTAAATTGAAACTAATTTGTTATGGTTGTCATGAATATGACTATGACTTATATACATTGTATATGTATGATTGTTTGGGAGGAGAAAGGGGGTGTACTCCATTGTTTGGAAGGAGATAGATGATGGATTCCATTGAAATTAAGTTGGTCGGAGTGTCCAGGGTGGAAGTCCTGAAATCTTGTGTATACATGGGTACCGATCTTGCGGACGAAATTTTCATAAAATGGCAGATTTGAAGTGTTTGTGTGGTAGCGTATTGAATTGGAAAATTACTGAGTTGTAGTCTCAGTTAGGTTGTTGAAAGATAATGGAATTAACTCATGAATTGAGAAGAATAAATGAACTGAAATGGATTGAAGGAAAATGAATTGAAATATGAATCTTGGTGCTTCACGGTTATATAAAACGTGGTTATTTTGTTAAAAACATTGTATATGCAAATCGTACTTATATCTTTATTAGATCTCATATATTGTGTTAGATTGTTCCTACTAGGCTTTGGTTTACCCTATTTGGTAAAAACTATTTTCAGGTACTGGTGATATGCTTCTGCCAGGGCAGTAGCTTGGAGGGAATTTTGGGAGCAAAGGTTTCTTTATTTTGTTATATTCTTTTGTATAGCCAAGGGCTTAAATTGTATTGAGCTAGGCTCACTTTTGTGTAACCAAGCAATGACTTGGAAAAATGTAAGCCTATAGGGCATATGACTATATGTTTAAATTTTAATTCTCTTAACATTGCAATACATGTTGTAGATTCAAGATGAACATTTGTGAATGTATATCGCATGTGTTAATTTTTGTAAACGAACTCTGATGAATGAAAGTATCTTATTTTTATTATTCTTCTGCTTATGAATTAGTTTTATCATATTATTTTGGGGGCGTTACATTTTTTCTATTTAGTGAGAGAGTCCATGCAACATTTATTTAATTTTTTGTGACAGATTTTTTTAATTCATTTTAAAGATGCCTAATTTAGTTATTATTTTTTTAAACCTGTCTCTTATGGTATTGTGGAAATATATATATGACATGGAAAATAAGTATAGTAGTTTGTGTTTGAATTTTATAGAGTATGTGGATATATTTATATCTTCATGCAACTGTAAAATCATGGCATTGTTGTCAGTATTGCAGTATTCACGAAATGTGAGTCAGACTCGATGGATTATTGATGATAAAAGTATGGGAGAAGCATCTGTTGAGGTACTATCTTATGTTTCAGCTACGGTAATTGTCCTTCTAGAGGACTTGATGTGATATAATTTGAAAACTAACAGTCTAAAGTGCTTACTCTACAAGCGATAATTGGTAGTAACATCCTTTCTATGTGTTAGCGTGATAATTACAAGTTTCATGTTGCTGGTAGAGAGGAAATCGATGTATTAAGAAAATCTTCTTTCCTAATTAGAAGTCATATTATTGGATGAATGCTATTCTGATTGTTGGAAACTGTTGTTTCCAGGTCTGGATGTTGGGCACAGGTCAGCCTTTTCTGGTTGAGATACAAAATGCATGCCATGTTCCCTTTGAGATGTCATTAAAAGAAATAGAAGGGAAAATAAATAGCCTGGAAAATAAGTTGGTGAGCTTAATTTCAAATGCGTTTACCTTTGTTTCTTGAATTTGGAACATCTATGTTTTAGCTATGCAAAAAACATTCTGCAATTAGGTTAAGGTGAAAAATGTCAAGATTGTGGGTTGCTAGGGGTGGAGCCTGATGCGTGAAGAAGAAGCAAGTTAATTTTCACTTTGTGGTTAAATCCTATCATGGTTCCAAGTTATTTATTGACTTGCAAATGACCCATTTTTATATCCCGTTTATTTCTTGCAGAAGCAATATGCTGCACTAGTATGGATTTCGCGTTCTCTCCAGGATGATGACTTGAAAACTCTATCTGCATTTAAGGACACGGTGAGTTGTGCAACACTTCATTCTCTCTCTCTCTCTCTCTCTCTCTCTCTCTCTCTCTCACATTCACTTTGATTATGGATTCCCAATACGTGTGTCTGAGGCTCTATATTTATTCTGTTGTTGAAGCCCCTGTTTTGGATCTAAGGCTAGGTCAGGTTATGGGTTTTATTTCTGTTAGGGCATGTGTTTTAATTACAATGAAATTTATTACTAAATTTTAGTTACTTGGTTAGTGACAAAACCTGTCGTAATTATATTTTTTGTGACAATGGCCGGCTGGCTAGAAATTAACCACCAGAATTTTTTGAAGCCTGACCACTCAGAGGCTTGTAGGCCAACTAGTGGCCGGCTAGCTAGAAATTAGTGGCCATCCGTCACCCACTTGGCCAGCCAACCAATTGTTCAGTAAAGCAAATATTTACTGCCAACTGTCCCCCCATGTGCATGCACTGCACCAGCTGGCTTAATACATATATTTCCGAGATACCAACCAGTTGTTCTATATATAGAGAGCCATACCTTATGTTTTTAGGTTAGAAAAATTTGTGAAGTACAAAATTCTTGAAAATATTTCTCTCTCTCTCTCTACCTTGCAACCTATATTCACTCTATCTATACTTCCTAAACCAAATTTTTATGGCTCATTGCTGAGGTTCTTGAGCTTGAATTTCAACACTTGAGGGTGAGAAATTGTTGGTTTGTGAATCAAAGTGTTACTCCTCTTCAAGAGGTACAACTTCTAGCTTCTTTGCACTACTTCCTCCCTGTCTTTACTTGCTATTTTTGGACTATTTTTCCACTGTTTTTATGGGCTAAAACTTGTGGCTTAAAGCTATCAAAGGTAAAGGGGTTAACCACCATTCTTTGAACCTTGTTCTCTAAGCTTTTGCCCTTATGTTTCCCACTTCTCTCTTAACTTTTTTTCCAACTTTTTACCATTGTTTTTCAGAGTTTTTCATAGGCTAAAAATGTGGTTTTGAGGTTTGTAGACGTCCCTGAACGTCCCGGGAAAATCCCGTTTTGTTCATTGGGCTCACTACAGTTCGGACTCAAATGTCACGGTTCTGAATCTAATCTCGCAAAGTACAATGCGAGACCGATAAATCACCAAAGAGTCCAAATCCGGCAAATCGTTTTGAAAAACAGATTTTTAGAAAGAAGTGCCAAACATGGACTGCTTTGCCAGATACAGAGTTGCCACTTAAATATTTTGTTTTGGGGGAATTTAGGAAACCCTGACTCGTGCCTAAGGCCACGTGTCCATCATCACCAAAGTTGCCTCGGCTCGAGAACTTGGGTACGATTGGGGAAGGTCATCTATGAGCACCTCCGCTCGCCCGGTCCGAAGATCGGCCTGTACTAAGCATGATATCGAGTTTTGAAAACACATGCGTTCTTATTCCGGTTTATTAGCCTAAGATTACTATGTGATGCACACAGCACACAAGTATAGACTAGATCGTCTAACTTGGAACAAAGCATCGCATATCCGTTTATTTGGAAATTGTTTGAAGTTTGCTACTTGTAAGTAGGCTAAAACGTAGATTTCAATGAATTGTTCCAATTCAAGTAATCCAACCTTCACCCACAGGCATTCAAGCAGGTATATCACATAAGTAGTTAGCCTCATGGCAAGCATGCTGACATGTCAACACTTAGAGGCTTGCTTTACCGAACAAAATTTTTTCAAGCCTGACCACTCAGAGGCTTGCAGGCCAACTAGTGGCCGGTTGGCTAGAAATTAGTGGCCATCCGTCACCCACTTGGCCAGCCAACCAATTGTTTGGTAAAGCAAATATTTACTGCCAGCTGTCCCCCCATGTGCATGCACTGCACCAGCTGGCTTAATACATATATTTCTGAGATACCAACCAGTTGTTCTATATATAGAGAGCCATACCTTATGTTTTTAGGTTAGAAAAATTTGTGAAGTACAAAATTCTTGAAAATATTTCTCTCTCTCTCTTTACCTTGCAACCTATATTCACTCTATCTATACTTCCTAAACCAAATTTTTATGGCTCATTGCTGAGGTTCTTGAGCTTGAATTTCAACACTTGAGGGTGAGAAATTGTTGGTTTGTGAATCAAAGTGTTACTCCTCTTCAAGAGGTACAACTTCTAGCTTCTTTGCACTACTTCCTCCCTATCTTTACTTGCTATTTTTGGACTGTTTTTCCACTGTTTTTATGGGCTAAAACTTGTGGCTTAAAGCTATCAAAGGTAGTGGGGTTAACCACCATTCTTTGAACCTTGTTCTCTAAGCTTTTGTCCTTGTGTTTCCCACTTCTCTCTTAACTTTTTTCCAACTTTTTACCATTGTTTTTTTGAGATTTTCATAAGCTAAAAATGTAGTTTTGAGGTCTGTAGACGTCCCCGAACGTCCCGGAAAAATCCTGTTTTGTTCATTGGGCTCACTACAGTTCGGACTCGAATGTCACGGTTCTGAATCTAATGTCGCAAAGTACAATGCGAGATCGATAAATCACCAAAGAGTCCAAATCCGGCAAATCGTTTTGAAAAATAGATTTTTAGAAAGAAGTGCCAAACATGGATTGCTTTGCCAGATACAGAGTTGCCACCTAAATATTTTGTTTTGGGGGAATTTAGGAAACCCTGACTCGTGCCTAAGGCCACATGTCCGTCATCACCAAAGTTGCCTCGGCTCGGGAACTTGGGTACGATTGGGGAAGGTCATCTATGAGCACCCTCGCTCGCCTGATTCGAAGATCGGCCTGTACTAAGCATGATATTGAGTTTTTGAAAACACATGCATTCTTATTCTGGTTTATTAGCCTAAGATTACTATGTGATGCACACAGCACACAAGTATAGACTAGATTGTCTAACTTGGAACAAAGCATCGCATATCCGTTTATTTGGAAATTGTTTGAAGTTTGTTACTCGTAAGTAGGCTAAAACGTAGATTTCAATGAATTGTTCCAATTCAAGTAATCCAACCTTCACCCACAAGCATTCAGGCAAGTATATCACATAAGTAGTTAGCCTCATGGCAAGCATGCTGACATGTCAACACTTAGAGCCTTGCTTTACCGAACAGCATTTTTTCAAGCCTGACCACTCAGAGGCTTGCAGGCCAACTAGTGGCCGGCTAGCTAGAAATTAGTGGCCATCCGTCACCCACTTGGCCAGCCAACCAATTGTTCGGTAAAGCAAATATTTACTGCCAGCTGTCCCCCCATGTGCATGCACTGCACCAGCTGGCTTAATACATATATTTCTGAGATACCAACCAGTTGTTCTATATATAGCGAGCCATACCTTATGTTTTTAGGTTAGAAAAATTTGTGAAGTACAAAATTCTTGAAAATATTTCTCTCTCTACCTTGCAACCTATATTCACTCTATCTATACTTCTTAAACCAAATTTTTATGGCTCATTGCTGAGGTTCTTGAGCTTGAATTTCAACACTTGAGGGTGAGAAATTGTTGGTTTGTGAATCAAAGTGTTACTCCTCTTCAAGAGGTACAACTTCTAGCTTCTTTGCACTACTTCCTCCCTATCTTTACTTGCTATTTTTGGACTATTTTTCCACTGTTTTTATGGGCTAAAACTTGTGGCTTAAAGCTATCAAAGGTAGTGGGGTTAACCACCATTCTTTAAACCTTGTTCTCTAAGCTTTTGCCCTTATGTTTCCCGCTTCTCTCTTAACTTTTTTTTCCAACTTTTTACCATTGTTTTTCAGAGTTTTTCATAGGCTAAAAATGTGGTTTTGAGGTCTGTAGACGTTCCCGAACGTCCCGGGAAAATCCCATTTTGTTCATTGGGCTCACTACAGTTCGGACTCGAATGTCACGGTTCTGAATCTAATGTCGCAAAGTACAATGCGAGACCCATAAATCACCAAAGAGTCCAAATCCGGCAAATCGTTTTGAAAAATAGATTTTTAGAAAGAAGTGCCAAACATGGACTACTTTGCCAGATACAGAGTTGCCACCTAAATATTTTGTTTTGGGGGAATTTAGGAAACCTTGACTCGTGCCTAAGGCCACGTGTCCGTCATCACCAAAGTTACCTCGGCTCGAGAACTTGGGTACGATTGGGAAAGGTCATCTATGAGCACCCTCGCTCGCCCGATCCAAAGATCGGCCTGTACTAAGCATGATATCGAGTTTTTGAAAACACATGAGTTCTTATTCTGGTTTGTTAGTCTAAGATTACTATGTGATGCACACAACATACAAGTATAGACTAGATCGTCTAACTTGGAACAAAGCATTGCATATCCGTTTATTTGGAAATTGTTTGAAGTTTGCTACTCGTAAGTAGGCTAAAACGTGGATTTCAATGAATTCTTCCAATTCAAGTAATCCAACCTTCACCCACAGGCATTTAGGTAGGTATATCACATAAGTAGTTAGCCTCATGGCAAGCATGCTGACAGGTCAACACTTACACACATGCAAGATGCTAAAGCATAAACACTCACAGTGTACTCCGAGCCAAAGCAAAGAACATGTTAGTAATCAAATGTATGATCCAAGTCCATGTTAAAATGGCTAATGCATCGCAAGAAAAATACAACTAGAATAGGCTCGGCTAATCTAAGAATGGCATGTGAAATGCGACAACTCGATACACGTATTCAAGTTAGAATTGAAGTACTATGCAATTAGTATGATACGCCGAGCCCCGTGCATGCAATACAAATGAATGAATGCAAACATGCATAGCATAAAGTATGCTAAATCAAATATGCCCTAAAACTAACCATCATAAGCGGTTAAATAAAAGGGAGAAAGAAGTGGGAGTTGGAAGACATGCATCTCACATACGCATGCTTATTACACAATTGCGCCCTCTCGAGGGGGGTCCGAAAGAATAATACAAATTAATTAACTAATAAGCTAATTAAATATTACAAAGTACTTAATCAATTAAATGAATTATTTAAGTTAAGAAAGCAGTAAAGAGGCCTCGAGAAGAGGGATGAATGCATGCACGCTTGGCTCTGCTCGGAAATCCATCACCATGCTCATGCTGCCTCTGTTTACATTGTTTTGCTCCTTTGAAAACTTTGCAAGTTCCAAAGATGCTTCTGAATCACCTTCTGAGTACTGTGGGATATCACCGTCTAGGAGTCAAGGTCACTGGCCAAGGGAACTGGTCATCGACCACTTGTGGCAATATCGGCCAGAAATTCATGGCCAGCTGGCACTGAAGATGGTCGACCGACCATTTTTTCCTGCAGAACCCTGTTTTGCTGCAGTAGAGGACAGATAAGGCATGGCAATGCATTTTCAAAGTAATGTTCGCACCACCACCCTCCTTATCATGTCTAAGACTCAAAGGAGCATGGTGCTCGACCCTCGGGCCACCAATCACGCATTTCGATGCATGATGGCCAAAGAGGCCAAGTGTGCAACTTCAATATTAAATGAAATGCATATAAACACATATGGGGACCCCAAGCCTCTATCATGATTGATCAAGAGGCAAGGGATGCATGTCCGATGCTATGCAACCTAAACATGCGGGCATACTAGTGCAAAATGAGCACACAAGAAACAATGTTACACAAGGTAATTAGCATATAACAATATGCAAAGACAAGCATGCAAACAAGCATGTGACTTCATTCAATCATGTAACAACATGTGAGGCAAACATGTAACAACATGTTAAGCAACCTAAAACCAAAAGAATGCCTGCCAAATGCACTACCACGTAAGCATGCAACAACATGTTATGGGCCGAGTATACAACAAGGCATAATCGAACTAGCATGCTACAACATACAATTTTCCAAATATGCAACAAGCATGTGACAACATACAAGGCAAATAACATGCAGGGATGGACTTAAACCAAAATGGACAGCTCTCGAATAGGCCCAAATCAGTGGCCAAAGTTAAGAATTGGAGGCATGAAAATGCAAAACAATCATGCACATGTAAGTGGTCCAACACTTAGGCAGCTATGCACAATCCTCAAGCATGAGCAAGATGTGATAGATATGAGAATATGAAAATGCATTAAGCTCTGAAAATATGTGAGGAATGATGCCAAATCAACCAAATAAAGCAAGCAAAGCATGCAAAAAAAAGGTCCAAGGCCTAAGGCTAACCAAAAGGGTCAAACCATGGCCATACAAGGCAAGACCCAAAGGGTCAAAGGGACTTAAAACAGTCCCAATGCAGGCCAAGACAAGGCCAAAAACACACTTAGATGGCATCCAAATGGCCTAAGCATGGATGCATACACAATGATCTGTTCAAGAAACATAAGACACAAACTATCCAAAGCATGGAATAGGTGACAAATGCAAGTATTTGAGCATACTATATGGACTAAAATAACATGACAAGTGATGTCAAACCACTGAAACGGCCCAAGTAAAGCATGCTAAGAGCTTGGACACCCGAGGCCTACGAGCTAAAATACATGGTGGCTATACAAAGCAAGTCATGGACGACCAAGACAACCAAAATTAGACCTCAAGCATGGAAAAACAAAGCTAAAAACTTCTCAAAGTTAAGCCAAAACATGTGAGCATGGTGGTCTAAACACGAGGTGCATGTTGAGGCAAATGAGGGGATTGCAAAGCAAGTATATGAAGCATGTAAGAGCCAAGTAAACCTGCCCAAAACAGAGTCATGGCATGCTAAAACAACACCAAAAACCCACTGAAATGAGGTCAACATGAGCTAGGAGGGCATGTTCAAACATGAAGCATACAAGACTAGTTTGTGAAATTTACACTACGAGTGCATAAACCAAGCATGACATGACCAAGATAGGCAAAAATAGTGGCATATGATAGAAAAATAACCACAAATACTAGCTAAGACATGGCCAACATGAACTTAACAAAAGTGCTCACACGTGAGGCTAATATGACAAGTATTGAAGACAACAAGGAGAGGGGGTGGCCCTCTCCTTCTTAGGACCTCAAAACACCATCTCCACCACTGAAATCCCTCTGGATTTCGGTGGTGAGAAGGCCAATACAAGGTGGTCCCGGAGCTCACAAAGAAGGGCACAAAAAAGAGGCCAAACAAGGCCTAAGAGGGGGTAAACAACCCCAAACAACAAAGTGATCTTAAACAACTATTTTAAGCACTTAAAAAAAGAACTTTTATCAGTTATAAGTTAAGCTTAAAAACAGATGCAAGATAGGCTAAAAGCTTGTGCAAAATTGGGGAATAAAGGAGTAGTTTCTCACCTTTGAAGAACACTTCAAGAACACCAACCTCCAGCACCTTCTTTGATCAAAATCAGCCCAAGAACCCTAAAAACAACTCCTTAGAGCCTCAGTAGCCAAGAATGGTGTAATGCTAGGTGTTTGTGTGCAATAGTGTGAACAAAACACCCTTTAGAGCACAAAACACACACAAATGTAAACAGAGGGAACTATAGAGATAGATAGATACAGATTCTCTAACCTAAATTCCAGAACCTCTGAGAAGGGAGGAGGGCCTCCCCTCTTATAGGAATTCAATTCCTAAGCTTCTTGGAAAAGCTAACACAAGGGAGCAAATCCCTCCATACACGTGTATGGAGAGGGTGTAATGTGGATGCCAGCTGTGACAGCTGGCATAAAATATCTACCAAAAGCAGATGGAAAGGGGTCGACCAGCAGAAATGGCCGATTGACCAACAAAGGTGGCCGACCGACCAACAAAGGTGCCGACCGGCCACAACCTTTGGTCGATGGCAAGAAAAAAGGGCCGGTGGCATCATGCCTTGGCCGGTGGGTTGAGGAGATGGCCAACAAGCCACCTTCTTCCCTTAAAAACAGAAATACAAGTGTTTGGTCCACAACCAAGTACAAAACAGTCAAGTTGAGAGATCTTGAGGCGAGGCGCGCGGCCGAGACCTCTGAGAACTCAAAATGAACACGAACATGGATGATCACCGAGTGTTCAAATGGTGACGTCCAAGTCTTGAGGACGGTCAAAAATGGGGTGTCTACAAGGTCCAAAAAGTAGAGGGGTTAGCCACATCTCCTTAGGCTTGCTTACTAGCTTTATTTCTCTGTTGTTTTAGCTTACTTTTTCTAACTTTTTCATATTAATTCTAGCATTGTTTTAATGAGTTTTAGGACTGTTTTAGTGTGTTTACTTTATTTATACTTTGTATAGTAGGCTTGTAGTGTAGTGGTCCTCGTAGGTTTAGTGGTTTAGGCACTAGACCCCAACCTATTTAAGTTGATAGCATTTATTTTATGTTTTTCATACCTATGTTGTAACGCCTCAAAAATAATACACAAACCCATCTCATAAGTAGAAATATAATTAAATCAACATGCTTTCATTCATCGGAGTTTAATATACATGAGAGACAGATGCAAGAAGGAATAAAAGTTACGTAGACATTCATTTGCCCTAATGGCTTACATCTTTCCTAGTCGCTGCTTGGTTACAACAAAAACGAGCATAGTTCAACACAATTTAAAGCCCTTGGCTATACAATATATATATATATATAACAAAAATAGAAGCTCGTGCTTCAAATCCCTCAAAGCTACTATCTTGGTGGAGGCATATCACCAACGCTTGAAAATGGTTTTTCCCAAATAGGATGAGCCAAAACCTAGTAGAAACAATCTAACACAATATGTGAGTCTTAACAAAGATATAAGTAAAGTGTGCACATACAATGTCCATGGTCAAATTTTTCATGTTTTACAAAATCATAATATGCCAAGTTTTATATCACAATTCAAGCTATCTTAATCTCATTTTTATCTTAATTCATTTTATCTCATTTCATGAGCTATTTCCATTTATCACAAACAACCATACTAAGGATACAACTCAAAGGTTCTCAACGCGATATAATCATCACATAAACACTTCCATTTGCCATTTTACAGAATTTTCGTCCGTAGGAACTGGCACCCATGTATACACAACATTTTGGGACTTTCACCATGGACACACATACCAACTTAATTCAATGGAGTCCATCTCTTTCTCCTCCCAAACAATGGAGTACATCTCCTAACTCCTTCCAAACAATGTACATATACAATGTATTAAAATATATAGTCATATTCAATGACAACCAACAAGAGATTAGTTTCAATTCATCTAATCCTCATGCAATTTCTAAAACAATTATAGCTATCCTCCACCGATAGCCCAATACAGATATTCATCCTTAAAATAGAAAATTTATTCAAAATTTCATAGGTGAGTGATAATACATATTCTTCTCCACCTTTTATGTTAACATCCATTCAATTTCATATTTTCAATCCCAATTCCATTTATTTATACAAAATAAATATTAGAAACATGTTAGGGCAAACTCTCTCTTTCCCAAATATCAACCCAAATGCCAAAATCAACTATTTTGTCATAATATAACTTCATATTCACCCCCATAACCATTTATAACTCATTCACTTAGAAATCCTTATTTTGATTCAATACCCAAACTCTAGGTTTGCTCAAAATACTCCCAAGTCCTACCATTGCTACACAACGACCAATAACTAAGTTAAAAACCATATGAAAGTATAGAAAATTCCTACCTCAAAGAGAGAAGATGAGCAAAGCAAAGATGAAACTCAAATGACGCCGAAACCAAAGTCTATTCGGATCAAAACAATGCCCTTGAGGTGCTCTACCTTTTTATCAAAGGGGGTAGGGTGGAGAAACTACTAGATCTAGATGGACATGTAGAGAGGAGGTAGTTTAGAGAGAGAGAGTGTCTTAACTTTAGGGTTTGGAAGGAATAGATTTGAAAAAGTGACGTAAAAAGTCACTTTCGCGATCTGATATACGCACAGTCCGCTCGAGCATAAGAAGTGATGCTCGAGCGCTAGACACAATACAAAAAGGCATTATCGCTTGAGCTCAATAAGTGACGCTCGAGCGCAGAATGCACACATCTAGTAGTTTTGCAAACAATAAGCCAACGCTCGAGCGCCAGAGGGGTTGCTCGAGCGCCCATCCGCTCGAGCATAGGAAACGCCGCTTAAGCGTAGAAAACACTCTCCTAGTAGTTTTGCAAACCTGCAAAAGTGGTGAGAGTTCGCAAATCCCACTTGAGTACAATAAGTGTCGCTTGAGCGGAGGACCAAAAAAATCTAGGCAACATATGGTTTGAAATACAAGCGTCCAACCTGTTCCAAATGCTTGATACAACCACATAGCCAAATTCAAATAAGAAAAGGGAAAAAATGATAATGAACAACATTCAGAAACTATAAACCCGAGTCCAGAATATCAAAAGGGTCGTGTCTAAAACCAGAATTGTTATAATCTCCCCCCCTTAAGGAATTTCATCCCCGAAATTTCAAATCAAGTTTTAAAGCTATGTTCAAACCAATTACAATAATGATAATCAATCCATTCCATCACCATGACCCATTCTCGGGTCATCCATTCTTATCAACTCGATACATGAGTTCCAATATTGAAAGTACAATCCACATTTTTCGAAACATATACAATGTTTATATTAAACACGTGTTTCCAAAACATATACAACATATACAATGTTTCCATACTCTCAAAACATATACAATGTTTTCATATTTTTATTAACATAACAAAATTTCATTACATGCTCAAACACCAATAAATAGATCCGGATATTTCTTACAAACTTCCAATTCATGTTACCAAGTTGCTTTCTTGATCCCGTGATGTTCGCATAGCACCTTAACTAATAGAAACGTCTTGCTTCACAAGACTCGACTCAAACAAGGAACGAACTCGAATGCCTCCCTAACCGGAAAAACTCGCGGCGGTTTATGAGATACGAACAAATACCCCCGATAACAATAATAACAGTAACAACAACTCCAACAACAACAACAATGCTCTAAGACATCCACCACGTCTCGACCACCTACAATATCCAAACCACCGTTAAGTGCTTAACACTCAAACATAGGGAATAAGAAAACCACTTGCACATAGGGCTTTTAGTCAACTCTCCTAGAGTGAGGATGCAAAATAAAACACAATTAACCGACAACGTTATGGCACATCAATGCCCGACAATTTTAAGTCCTTTCCAAAAAGACATACAACATGTAACTAGCAACTTAGGCTAGATTGAAATGCGACTTCTCAACACAAGCTATAGGATATTCCGTTTAGGTTAAGAAAATGCTTTATTTATCCCCATTTGTCTCAAAATACTTGGTTTTCCCCAAAAAGGTGTTCAAACTTACACCGCCACAGTTCAAATATGTTATTAACTACCCGCAGCAAAACTCAGAGATTTCCAAACTATTTTTCCGAAAACCAAAATTGCAAATTCACGTTTCAACCCAAAACCGTTTTAGTTTATGAAAAGTACCCAAGGCCACAATACTAAAAGAGAGAGTTTGGTTTTTCTCCAAATCATTCATCAACATTCCTCCAGTGAATCATAACACAGTCACCAACAAAATCCATTACCCTTACAGTAATGCCATAATACCCAAAACAAAATTTCCATGATGAGAACCCCTATAAATTTTCAAAGTGCCAGCTATACAATCACACAAGGGAAGAAATTTCATACCCACCAATCACAAAATGGCACAAAGCGCTCATAAGACCAAGGTTCTCAACCGAAATCCCAAACCGGTTGATAGGTTCAAGATTCAAGGTCTACCGCTTCCCTTGATCAATTCCATGATAGGGAGGAGGTCTCATTGGTCTTATAGTTTCACTTATTGAGCCTTTGTCCAATCGAGTCATGGATCATCATGTAATAACCTTGCGACCATTGATGATTTGTGAATCGATTATACCCCTTCTTTGATCAATTTCATGATAATGAAAGGCAGATAGGATAAAGATCCCCTAGAAACACTCTGTTTCTGCTTTGTTTCTTTTCTGTTACAACAAGGCGGTATCAAAATAGTGGCCGGCCAGCCATCATTTGAATCCGGCCAACCACTTTCCCTGGCTGGCTGACCACCTCTTTTTAGACAAAAAGTGTCTTTTTCTTGCAGAACAGAGCAGAAATTGAGACAAAAACAGAAGTATTTTCTGCAGACAGAACAGTTCTAGTAGCAAAACAGAAACGTTTCTGGGAGGATGTTCGCATCGACACGTGTGGTTCTTTAACCCTCGCTCGAGTTTAATTAGTTTATATAGCTCTTAGTTAATTAGTTAATTAGTTGATTAATTTCGTGTCGTAACTAATTAGTTAGTTTAATTCTAATTTCTAATAATTAGCTAGTGTAGTTAATTTATTTATTTGGGTTATGTAATATTTAGTTAATTTGGTCATTAGCTAGTTTAATTCGGACATTTATTCGAACCCTTCTGCGCGAGGGCTTGTAATATTGTGTATGTCTTCTAACCTCATTTCTTTCTCCCTTTTATTTACTCATTTATGATGGATAACATAAAGCATCATGTTTTAAATTAGTATTTTCCATGACTTGCATCCATTTGTCTTGCATGCATTGGGTTCATCGCATCATTCTAACTTTTGGTTATTTCACATTCTTCATTTGAATACATGGTTAACTATATGCTATTAAATTAATCCACATGCCATGCTAGTAGCCTAGCCTAGTAATTGCATCTTTGCATGTGTTGCATTACTCATTTGCATTGTTAGGAGCATGCATTTCTTCTAATTATTTCATCTTCTTTGGCTTGTCCTGGAGTACTAGGTAAGCAGTTTTGCTTTAGCATATTGCATGTGTGCGATTGCTGTCATGTCAACCATAATACCATGAGGCTAAGTGCTTAAATGATATATCTATTTGAATGCCTGTGGATGAAGACTTATTGCTCAAATTGGGATAGTTTGATCAAATGTACATATGTGATCACTTTTTTGAGTGGTACATATTCAAAACACTTTTCAAACAAATACGAAATCAAAGTATTCCAAAGTGGGTGAATTAGTCTATACTTGTGTGCAACACATAGTAAGAATAGCCTAATAATCGAAACAAGAGCATATAATGTAAATAGGAATCACATCATGATTACTAGAAGCCGATCTTTAATCGGGTGAGTGGGGTGCTCAATTCATAACCTTCCCCTTTCATACCTAAATTCTCGAGCTGAGACACTTTGGTGATGACAGGCACGTGGATTTTGGTACGAGTCATGGGTTTTCTAAATTTTTCAAAAATATTTAGGTGGTGACTCTGTAATATGGAAAAGTAGTCCATTTTGGCATTTTGATTCAAAATCGATTTTTCAAAAGATTTCCTGAATTTGGACTCATTTGTATTTATCTATTTCACATTGTACTTGTGAAATCAGATTCAGAATCATGGGAGTCTAAACTATAGGGCTATCGTATCCGAAAGGAGCATGAAAAGCAAGCTACACTTTTCATTGTGTTGATCCACAAATTTAAATGGAGGATGTTCCACCCTCACTTGTATTATTGATTGTGGCTGATGCTAGGTCTTTTTAAGGTTCGTTTGGGATGTGGGTTGGTTTCTTAATTTTTTGTTTTTTTTAATTATTTTAATATGAAATTAAAAGGTCTTGTTTGAGATAAACTTTTTAGCTTTTTTGACTTTTGTAAAAGAAAAAATGAAATGATTATGGTTTGGATGTGACATTTTGAATTCATTTGGCAATGACTTTTTTTAGTTGCCTTTTTGGCTTTTTTTGACTTTTTTAGTCTGAGACTTTTTTTTTGTCTATTTGGTTTTCTTGTTTGGCTTTTTTAATTTTTTTGCATTGGAAATGATGTTCCAAAGTGAAATGACAAAATTGCCCTCTACTTGGAAATGATGCTTTTTTGACTTTTTGTTTACATATTGGTCAGTTTGGTAATTTTGCATTCCAACTCAAGTGTTTTGGTATTTTATGATTTGTAGCTTTTTTTTTTGTCCATATGTGATTATTCAGCCCCACAACAAATGCCAAACCGGGGCTTTATCTTATTAGGCTAAAAAGCTTATTTTGTCTTTTTGTGGGTATTTTAGTTAAAAAAAACTCCATTTTAGCTTATTCTAAAAGAAGACTTAATAATATTTATCATCCTTCTAAGCCTTCGTTTGGGATGTGGGTTGGTTTTTTTGCTTTTTAATTTTTTGGTTATTTTAATCTGGGGTTAAAAAGTCTTGTTTAGGATAAACTTTTTAACTTTTGTGAGAGCAAAAATAAAATAATTATAATTTGAATGTGACATTTTATTTTAATAACTTTTTAGCCTATTTTATCTTTTTGTGACTAAAATAACTAGAAAAACTCATGCCAAACATAGCCTAAAAAAAGTAACTTTAAGTTATGAGAGTGACGTAAGCAGAAAAAAAAAAAAAATTGCGTTGTTTGATTTCAATTTTTTAGAAATTAAGTTATTTATTTTTCATATTTTTTTATTTTTAGTAATATTTTAAAAATTTTAAACAATTTTTTTTTTTTAAAAAAATTTTAGACACACCTTACTTAGATTATATCTAAAAAGTAAAATATTTATAAATTTTTTTTTAAAAAAAATCAATAAATACATAAGAATAAAAAAAATGTACTAAATTTTCATATTTTTTTATATATATTTTTGGTATTTAGTAAATTTTAAAATTTTTTTTTACAAATATTATACCTTTTAAGTATATTTATATTAAATGTATCTAAAAATTAAAAAAATTCTTAAAATATAAAAAAAAATTTAGTGAAAACAAAAAAAAATATATAGAAAATAAAAAATTTCAATTTTTTGAAAAATGAATCTAAAAAATTAAAACCAAATAAGGTGATTTAATTTCCAAATTACACTTTTTTAACATATATAACTTTCATTTAGAAGTAAAATATATATTTAAAATGTCTACCTTAAATATCATAACATTTTTTTCAATAATTAATAGTAATTGGATTAGTAGTGGGATGCTAGGATTTGCAATTTCTCATGGTTGTGAAGAAGGTGAAGCATTCACGTTTATTGGTTCAAACCCCCCCAAATCCATCAGATTTTTATATATGCTATCGTGCCACCGACTTGTAGTACGTAGCTTTTGTATTTTAATTTAGCTAGCAGATGTGAGAATATGCTATCTAAACGCAGATAAGAATTAACAAATAATTCAAGAAAATATTGGTACAATCACCTTATAAAAGGCAATTGAAGCTAAACAAAAAACTTCGTCACCATCCATTCAAACCCTTTACCTTCCACCCCAAGCCTATCCCAAGCCTATCCCTTGCATATTACACAACAAGTTTATCAATGGCTTTCACCCACTTCCCGCTCTCTATCTCTTTAGTATTGGTGGTAGTGGCTTCTACTAGCGGTTATGGGTATGCCTCAAAATCAGAGCTTGAAAAACCTCAGCTCACTTGTAACAATCTCGACTTATGATTAACTGTTAAATCATGATTAAAAATGCCTAATAAGTAATTAAGAAGAAATTTTACATTAATTGCATGTGCGTTGCAATATTGGTGTTTTTATCTATCTACTGTAGAAAGATCTGTTTGTGTTTCTATTTGTTTTATAAATTGAAGGCCTTATCGGTATCCGATCACGAAATTGACTTAGGTTATGTGTTATTTTGAATTTTTGGTATTTTATGGTATGTTCAATTTAAATTCGAATCAGAATTAAATAATTAGAATAAATAATGTCAATTAATTAGAGTCACTAATGTAACCTATATAAAGCTTCTACAACCTCTAGAATACATTTTGCATCTTCATACCATCATCCTTGAGAGCAAACAAACGTGGAGAGAGAGAGAGAGAGAGAGAGAGAGAGAGAGAGAGAGAGAGGAGTATAGTGAGTTCAAATTAAGGGGATTGTCCACTACAACAAAAATAGTCTTTAGACACGAAAACTAATGACGAAATTTTTTTTTGTCACGAAATATGTATTTTTTAATGACGAAAACCATATTTCGTCTCCAAATATACCATTTTTGGAGACAAAAATAAAATTTCGTCACCAATCTAAATCATAATAAAAAACATAGGTGACGAAATTATATTTCGTCATTATTTATATTTTTTTTGTCACCAAATATTTTCTCGCTAATATTTTCAGAGGGCGCCAAAATTAATAGACTTTTGGTGACGAAAAAGTTGGTCACCAATTATAAAATTATTAATGACGAATATATTTTTGTCACCAATAATTTTTAATATTTTAATATCATTTAGTGACAAAACTATTTTTGTGGCCAGTATTTTTATCTTTAGTGAAGAAATAATTTTGTCACCAAAACATAATTTAGTCACTAAATATTTTAGGGGGGAAATAAAAATGAAAAAAGATAAAAAAAACTATGTCGTTTTGAAATTCTTAAATCAAAAATATGTTTCCTGAACCTTGAGCTTCCCTCATTGTTGCCCTCTTCCTTAATAAAAAAAACGTTTCATGTTTCCTTGAGCTTCCGATCGGTTCATCAAGCCCTACCCACCATCTCCTCACTTCGTCCCCTGGGTTTGCCGCTCTTCATCTTAGCCTCTGCCTTGAACTTACCAGGTTAGTCTCTCTCAATCTCTCTCTCTCTATTCATGTTTATATATAATCGATCGATTGACCTTCCTTTTTCATCGTTGCAACTCCTCACTTCCGATAGGTTCATCAAACCCTTTCGGCTCTACCGTTGTGCTTACCAGGTCAGTCTCTCTCTGTCTCTCTCTCTCTCTCTCTCTCTCTCTCTCTATATATATATATATATCTCAATATACAACGATTTTTTTTTGGATCCCTCTAATCAGTTTTGTTTCATCGAATGCTCTTTGCAATTTGTCAACTCACTGCCCTCATTTCTATTTCTAGTGAAGAATCCATATCTATGTCTATATTTATAACTCTATCATTTTATTTTCATACATACTTTCTGATTTTTTTTCTTTTTAATCTCTATCATTTGATTTTCATACATAGACTTTTTGATTGATTTGCAATTGATCTGTGCTTCTCTCTTATTTTTCTTTTATACCCTTGTGTTTGTATATTTATTTCTGATGCAAGATTGTTTCTTTTTTTTAAGCACCAAAATAAAAATTTTAAGTGCCAAACACCAAAAAATTAAAAAAAGAAAGAAAGAAATAATCAAAGGCTTTGGCTTATGTCCAGTCCTTAATCGGATTAGACCGTGCTGTTGGGCCCATGGGGGCCTACTACGGGTCCCATTTTGATAATCTGAACCGTTCAATGTGTAGAACTCGTCGAGTACTATATGCCTGTAAAAAATCACGTTGATCGGATATCGATAGCTATGTGATCAAAACAGACTTACTTTTTTTGCACATCGTAAATACTTTTCCAACCACGGTGTGTCTATTGCGTAGGCCGTAAATGGTAATAATGATAATTTTTTTACGGCTTGCAATGCACGCCGTAAATAATAAAAGTTTCCATGACGTGCATATGACATGCCGTTAATACATCAATTACACACGATGCACAAACGCCAGCCGTGAAAAGTGAATACTTTTCACGGCGTACAGAACGCCTACCGTTAAAGGTATTGCACTTTTTACGACGCACACATCGCCTGCCGTTAAAAGTATTATTTTTTTACGACACACAATGCATGTCGTGAATTATATGATTTAAAAAACAAACAAAAAAAGCGCCAATATGAAATTTGGGGCGCCAATCACCAAAAAATATTTATATTATAAACTTTTTTTTCCAAAATAACTATTTTACGTTCCTCTAATCAGAATAGAATACCAAAAAATTTTTTAAAAAATAAAATCACAGGCCCTAGCTCTTCAGCCCAACCAAAAAAAAAAAAAAAAAAAAAAATCAAAATACAAGGCTTTGGCTTCTAACGAAAATAAACCCAGAAGGTTTCATCAAAGGGGAGAATAGAATGGGCTTCCATTCAAAAGATGGGTTAGAGAGAGAAGCTCTCTAGAAAACGTTGTCTTCTAGGGTTTCAATTGCTCATTGATTTCTTGATGTCTGTAGGTATTGTTACCATTGATGATGAAAATTTGGGGGTTTTTACTCAGAATTGTTTGGGCAATCTAGGGCTTGAAAACTGTGCATGTGAAGCACTGTGTGCGTCTGCGATTAAGATGGTGGAACATTCTGGTTCCCCTTCTAAATAGATGGAAGAAATCAGAGAGAGATTGAATGTGATGGAAGCAAATATTACCGAGGTAAATCAGGAGAAGGGTTCGTCTCATTGAAGAAGGGTTACCTGGTACATTGCTTCCTCCTCTCCTTCCTCTTATCTTTGTTGATTTCTATTATAGTGATCACTCATTATTTCTTTTGTTTTGCTTTCGATTTCTATTTCGATTTTGATCATCTCATCTCATCGATTTCGATTTCGATTTCGCTTGCATCTCTCTATTGCATATTGTCTTTCTTTTTATGGTAAACTGCTGCTGTTGCTTCTCTCTCTCTCTCTCTCTCTCAGATTATATATTTTGGTTTTTTATTTTTTATTTATAGATTTTTTTTATTTTTTTGGTGCGTGTGTGTGTGAATGCATATTGGTCTGGTAATAACTAGGATTTTGGCTGATTTTCCAAGACTCCTAATGGCTGACGTCAGAGAACTTAGGGGTTTTGGTTTGGAACTTCAAACAATTGATCATTTAGAGCATCACTGACCATCTAAGGTAAGAATTCAACTTTTAAGCTTTGGAATTGAGTCACTTAATACTTGAATTCAAAGAATTAAGTTGTGTAATGCAAGAACCAAGCTTAGATAAATGGTTTGAGGAGTGTATCATGGATGTATGCATGCATAATTCACATGATTTTGAAGTTGAATTCAAAGAATTTTCTCTTGCATGTCCTTATTTTGGACTTGTTCTAAGAATTCAACATGTTTTTGAGTTAAACACCTCATTTTATCATGTTTTGAAAGCTTTGAACTTGTACCTTTACATGCATGATATGTAATGATACGTTTTCACAATTTCAAGTTTGAGTTTTGAGCTATTGACAAAGCTTTTGTGCTTAATTGTGCAAAAATGATTTTGAATTCACCATAGTTTATCAGTTTACAAGTGTTTCCTCAAGTTTTTGGTCCAAAAGACCATGATTTACAACTTTGAATTGGAGTTTTGAACTTGGAAGAGCAATCTGGAAATTCTAGATGTTTCTCTGCTTAAGCAACAACTCACATCTTTGAGTCTTCGCTCAAGCGAAGGAAGTTGCACTTGAGAGAAGGCCCTGTTTTCATCAAATTTTGTTAAGTGTTTCAAAGGGCATTTTGGCATCCTCATTGCATCCTAGGCATTCCTAGGCCATAATTAAGACATAATAATGAAGATAAAAAGTAGAAACACACCAAGACAAGAAAGAATTAAGTTAATGATTCTGAATGCATAATTTAGTACGTATTCGTTTTGTGTCTGTATGGGTCACACGCCGCAAGTTTTCTGATTTGTCTGCTTTGTCTGTATGCTTTGGAGCCATTTGTGAGTAATAACTCTGTAAAGTTATGTTTAACTTTAATTATTTCTGATGATACGAAATGATCAGTTTATTGAAATGCTACGTTTTGTTTGAATAAATGATTGTCCAAGTTTCTGAAATGTATTCGTGGCATCCTTAGCATCATATGATATGTGTCTCATTATGGGTCATTGGTTTGCCTTTATGGCTGTCCTTTTATGGGTCATCGAAAACGTCTCTATACACATGAGTCATCGGAATGCCTTGTGGCTACCTTCACGGCCGTCCCTTCATGGGTCATTGAATTTGTTAATGCTAATGGATGTACCACGTACTGTCATGTGAAATGTATGAACTTTGATTACGAATATGATTATGTATATGAATCTGTTTCTGCTTTGACATTTGATTATGTACAAGACTTTGTTTCTGTTACGGACATCATTCATTAAAACATTTACTCTGTTATTATTCACTGGGCTTCCACTCACTATTTATATTACGTATGTAGGTGAGCAGACGCATGACCAGGCCTAAACTGCTGCCTGGAGAGTTTGGTTTAGTCAGCCAGCCACTGTGCCTTTCGGTGAGGTTCCTATTTGAAAAGTCGAGTTTTGTGAATCATATTAAGAATGTTTTGCTTTGTTTCATTTGACTAAATGTACATTGGGCTTAGTCCCTTTTGGTGATACCTATACGGTGTTGCGTAACTTATGAACTTTTGTTGTCATATGTATGTATAAATTTTGAAATTATCTATCTCATGTTTGTCTGCACAACTCGATAGACGTTGTATTTTGTATATTTGCTCTACACCCCTTTTATTTATATGATTTTCAGGTCATGAACTCATGAATTGAAACAAATGAATTGGGATTGAATGTTCTGAATATTGTGACAAGAATTATTGGCCTATGTTTCTAAGTGCTCTATTTTCCTATAGCAATGGAAAATACAAGAAGTGACAGTACAGCTGAATCCTCTGAGGCTCGCATGAGTCGCGTGGAACAAATGCTTGCAGCCTTAACGGAATCTCTGAGGTAACAACCCATGCCTCTTCCGCCTCCACCAATACAAAATGAACCAGATAACAATGATATAATCAACCTAACCCAGAAGTTTATGAAGATGAAACCGCCAACGTTCTTGGGTGGGATTGAACCATTGAAGGCTGAGACATGGTTACTTGAAATGGAAAAGCTATATGAAGTCTTTCCCTACTCTAAGACTCAGAAGGTGCTCTTGGCCACCTATACTTTAAATAATGAAGCTCGAAGGTGGTGGTTGTTAATCCAAAACGATAATGGGAACATGGCATGGACTCAATTTAAGGAAATCTTTTACGACAAGTATTTCCCTCAATGTTTTCGGGACCGAAAAGTTTCTGAATTTCAAGAACTCAAGCAAGGCAATATGTCAATTGTTGAATATGAAGCTAAGTTCACCGAATTGGCCCGGTTTGCTCCACACATGGTGGATACCGATTATAAAAAGGCACAAAAATTTGAAGGACGCTTGACTTTGGAAGTGTTTGATTAGGTTGGCATCTTGAAGTTACTTACCTATGTGGAAGTATTAGACAGAGCATTGATGGAGAAAG
The DNA here is from genome assembly GCA_025200525.1 of Camellia lanceoleosa. NCBI lineage: Eukaryota > Viridiplantae > Streptophyta > Magnoliopsida > Ericales > Theaceae > Camellia > Camellia lanceoleosa. Next base: position 10,048,644 of record CM045768.1, read on the forward strand.
CTACCTTAGTAGCTATGAGGCAAAACAAGGCTCCAATAACAACAGAATGGAGAGGTAAGAGATCGGGGAACAGGTTTAGAAGGGGCAACTCCTTTGGAAGTAAGAAGCAAAACACAGGGTCCTCCAGTAGCTCTAGTCAGAGTAATGGCTCTATACCAGTTTGTCCGGATTATAGAAGGAAATATAAGAGCTTTTGTTATCGAGCAATGGGTGCCTGTTTCAGATGTGGTAAAACTAACCACATGATGAGAGATTGTCCAGTCCGGTTCGAGAATGCCAATCACCCCGCAGTAAGTTCAGTCGGATCTGCTTCCGTAATAAGGTCAAATGCCAGAACTAATGCCAAGGGTAACACTAGGAATGAAACGCTAAGACAAGGGAGAGTGTTCGCACTAGTGCCTGGAGATATATAGAATACTGAATCAGTGGTGTCAGGTATAATCTCTATCTGTGCTCAGAATGCCTATGTGTTGATAGATTCTGGTTCCACGCACTCATTTGTATCGCATGTTTTTTATCAAAAATTAATTAGACATTTGGAACCTAATGAACTGTTTACTATCTGTGTCTACACCTCTAGAAGTTCTATGATATGTGCTTATATTTATCCGGCATTTGATATTATGATTGGTGATATGACATTGTATGTTGATTTGCTGCCTTTGAGCATTAACCATTTTGACTGTATATTGGGCATGGATTGGTTGACGAAGTATTGTGCAACTATTGATTATGTGAATAAAACTGTTGTGTTTCGACCACCTGGCATGTCTGAGTTTGTATTTGTTGGGAATGGGGTAATTCCTCCATTGTATTTGATTTCTTTTGTGAAAGCCAGAAAGTTATTAAGAAAAAGGTGTCGGGGTTACTTATGTTACGTTTTGACTGTGACTTCTGATGGTTCTATTGTTGAGAACATCTTTGTAGTAAATGAATTTCCCAATGTATTTCCAAATGACTTACTTGCAGACTTAATTGATAGGGAAATTGAGTTTACTATTGATGTTGTACCAAGGACACAACCGATTTCTAAAACCCCATACCGAATGTTAATTTATGAGTTGAAAGAATTAAAAGTTCAACTCCAAGAACTCTTAGACAAGAAATTCATTCACCCGAACACTTCACCTTGGGGTGCTCTAGTTTTGTTTGTCAAAAAGAAAGATGGATTGTTGAGATTGTGTATAGACTATTGGGAATTAAACAAAGTGACTTTCAAGAACAAATACCCACTACCCTGAATAGATGATCTATTTGACTAACTTTAGGGAGCACAAGTGTTCTTCAAGATAGACCTCAGATTCAGGTATCACCAGTTAAAAGTCAAGGCAAAAGGTGTAGAGAAAACGACATTCAAAACTAGATATGGGCACTATGAATTTTTTGTGATGCCATTTGGGGTAACTAACGCACCCGCAACTTTTATGGACCTAATGAATAGGGTTTTTAAACAATTTCTGGATAAATTTATAGTTGTATTTATTGATGATATTCTGATCTACTCCAAAAGTAGGGAAAAGCATGAGAATCATTTGAGAACTGCCTTACAGATTTTGAGATAAAAGAAGTTATATGCAAAATTTTCTAAATGTAAATTCTGGCTTGACAGTGTAGCATTTCTGGGACATGTGATCAACAAAGATGGTATATCAGTGAACCCACAAAAAATTGAGGCCATTGTAGATTAGTCAAGACCAACCAATGTGTTAGAAATCAGAAGTTTCTTGGGGCTTGCAGGTTACTATTACAGATTCGTGAAAGACTTTTCAAAACTTGATATGCCACTAACACAGTTGACACAGAAAAATGTACCATTTGATTGGACTGAGCATTGAGAATCAACCTTCTAGGAATTGAAGACTAGATTGATACTTGCACTTATTCTGACATTGCCTAACGGAACCAATGGGTTTCAAATTTACAGTGATGTTTCTTATAAAGGCTTGGGGTGTGTGTTAATGCAGAATGGGAAGGTAATTGCGTATGCTTCTCAACAACTCTGATCATATGAAAAGAACTATCTAACACATGACCTTGAATTAGCAGCTGTGGTGTTTGCTCTGAAGATTTGGCGACACTATCTGTATGGTGTGACTTGTAAGGTGTATACGAATCATAAAAGCTTGAAGTATTTCTTCACCAAAAAAGAACTGAACATAAGACAAAGGCGATGGCTTGAATTAATTAAGGATTATGATTTGCAGATCTTGTACCATCCAGGGAAAGCCAATACCGTAGCAGATGCCTTGAGCTGAAAATCCATTGGCAATTTGTTTTGTTTGCTCACCGGTCAAAGGGAGTTGTTATGTGACTTCGAGAAGAATGAGATTGAAATTGTGTTGTGTGAATAAGGCGGGATCTTAGTCGCCATTTCTGTTTAGCCTGTAATTATTGAAGAGATTAGAGAGAAACAACTGCAAGGTGAATTTCTGAAGAAGATTGTGAATGAAATTGACTCGAAACCAAGGCCGGGATTTGTGTTTGACAATAATGTGTTGAAATTTCAAAATCGACTCTGTGTACCGGATTGTTTTGACTTGAGGAAACGTGTTATGATTGACGCTCACAACACCAAATTTGCTATGCATCCAGGGAATACAAAGATGTACCATGACTTGAAACAGAATTTCTGGTGGCTTGAAATGAAAAAGAGCATTGCTGACTTTGTAGCGAGATGTTTGCTTTGCCAACAAGTTAATGCTGAGCATCAATGACTTGCTGGATTGCTACAGTCGCTTCCAATACTAGAATGGAAATAAGAGCATATTACCATGGACTTCATTGTGGGATTGTCTCGCTCTTCTTGAGGTATGGATTCTATTTGGGTAATCGTTGATTGGTTGACTAAGTCGGCACATTTCTTACCTGTTAAAACTTTTTATAATGCGGAGAAATTGGCTAACATGTATGTGAATGAGATTGTGAGATTACACGGTATGCCAGTATCTATCGTATCTGACAGAGATCCTAAGTTCACTTCAAGATTCTGGCAGAGTCTACAACAGGCTTTGGGAATTGAGTTAAGACTGAGCAGCGCATATCACCCACAAGCAGATGGCCAATCAGAAAGAATGATACAGACTTTGGAAGATATGCTTAGAATGTGTGCTCTAGATTTCCAAGGTAATTGGGAGACCTACTTACCATTAGCTGAGGTTGTGTATAACAACAACTACCATTCAAGTATCGGTATGGCTTCTTATAAAGCATTGTATGGTAGAAAATGCTGTTCTCTGATCTATTGGGTTGAAATAGGTGACAGACCTTTGTTGGGACCGAAACTTGTGCAAGAACCACTGAAAACGTGAAATTGATTCAATAACAATTGAAAATTGCACAAAGCCGCCAAAAGAGTGATGCGGACGTCCAAAGAAGAGAATGGGAGTATGAAGTTAGGGATCATGTATTTATCAAAGTAACTACTATGAAAGTCCAGACGCAGTTTGGTGTAAAGGGCAAGCTAGTACTGAGATATGCTAGGCCATATGAAATTCTTGAAAAAATCAATCTAGTGACATATTGAGTAGCCTTACCACTAGTCATGGAACATATGCATAATGTTTTTCATGTCTCAACGCTTCGGGAATATCTACGAAATCAAATCCATGTGATTAAGCCGACTCATGTGCTTCTAAAAGATGACTATATGTACGAAGAGATGCCAATTCAGATTGTAAACCGCAGAATTAAGAGATTAAGGAACAAAGAAATACCATTGGTGAAGGTCGATTGGCAAAACCACAAAGGGACCTATGCAACTTGGGAGACTGAAGAAGATATGATGAAAAGATACCTGATTTGTTCCCTCTGGATCCGATATTCTACCAAAACAAAGGTAATTTGAGTTTGGAGAACCAAACTCTTTAAGGGAAAAAGACTGTAACAACCCTGACCTCTGATTAATTGTTAAACCATGATTAAAGATGACTAATAAGTAATTAAGAAGAAATTCTACATTAATTGCATGTGTGTTGCATTATTGGTGTTTTTATCTGTCTATTGTAGAAAGATTTGTTTGTGTTTCTATTTGTTCTATTAATTGAAGTTCTTATCGGCATTCGATCACAAAATTGACTTAGGTTATGTGTTATTTAGAATTTTTGGTATTTTATGGTAGGTTCAATTTAAATTTGAATTAAAACCAAATAATTAGAATAAATAGTGTCAATTAATTAGTCATTAATTAGAGCCACTCATGAAACCTATATAAGGCTCCTATAACCTTTAGAATACATTTTGCACCTTCATATCATCGTCCTTGACAGCAAACAAACATAGAGAGAGAGAGAGAGAGAGAGAGAGAGTGAGAGAGAGAGAGAGAGGAGTAGAGTGAGTTCAAATTAAGGGGATTGTTAGAGAACTTAGGGGTTTTGGCTTGGAACCTCAAACAATTGATCGTTTAGAGCATCATTGACCATCTAAGGTAAGAATTCAACCTTTGAGCTTTGGAATTGAGTCACTTAACACCTGAATTCAAAGAATTAAGTTGTGTAATGCAAGAACCAAGCTTAGATAAATGGTTTGAGGAGTGTATCATGCATGCATGCATAATTCTCATGATTTTGAAGTTGAATTCAAAGAATTTTCTCTTGCATGTCCTCATTTTGGCCTTGTTCTAAGAATTCAACATATTTTTGAGTTAAACACTCGTTTGATCATGTTTTGAAAGCTTTGAACTTGCATTTTTACATGCATGATATGCAATGATATGTTTTCACAATTTCAAGTTTGAGTTTTGAATGATTGACAAAGCTTTTGGGGCTTAATTGTGCGAAATTATTTTAAATTCACCATGGTTTATCAGTTTACAAGTGTTTCTTCAAGTTTTTGGTCCAAAAGACCATGATTTGCAGCTTTGATTGGAAAAGCAATCTAGAAATTCCAGATTTTGTCTCTCCGCTCGAGCAACAAAACTTGTGCTCAAGCAACCACATTTTTTTTTTGCATTTCCGCTCGAGCGACCAAAAGTTGGCTAGAGCGTAAAATGCATGCTCTCAGAAGTTTATAATTTTTGTAGACTGCTTGAGTGACAAGAGTTGTGCTTGAGCGAAGACCTCAGTCTCATGCTCGAGTGACCGTTGTGCGAAGAATTCACACAACTAGTACTTTTATAGAAGTTTACAGACCGCTCGAGTGACCGAAGTTACGCTTGAGCGACCACTCATATCTTTGAGTTTCTACTCGAGCGAAAGAAGTTGCGCTCGAGAAAAAAGCCCTGTTTTCAGCAAATTTTGTTAAGTGTTTCAAAGGGCATTTTGGCATTCTCATTGCATCCTAGGCATTCCTAGGCCATTAAGACATAATAATAAAGATAAGAAGTAGAAACACACCAAGACAAGAAAGAATTAAGTTAATGATTTCGGATGTGTAATGCAGTACGTATTTGTTCTGTGTTTGTATACGTCACACGTCACAAGTTATCTGATTTGTCTGCTCTGTTCGTATGCTTTGAAGCCATCTGTGAGTAATAACTCTGTAAAGTTATGTTTAACTTTAATTATTTCTGATGATACGAAATGATTAGTTTACTGAAATGTTATGTTTTGTTTGAATGATTGATTGTCCAAGTTTCTGAAATATATTTGTGACATCCTTAGCATCATATGATATGTGTCCCTTTATGGGTCATCGGAATGCCTTTATGGACGTCCCTTTATGGGTCATCGAAAACGTCTCTGTGTACATGAGTCATCGGAATGCCTTATGGTTGTCCCTTTATGGGTCATCGGAATGCCTTCATAGCTGTCCCTTCATAGGTCGTCGAATTTGTTAACACTAATGGATGTACCATGTACTGTCGTGTGAAAAGTATGAACCTTGATTACGAATATGATTATGTATATGAATCTGTTTCTGCTTTGACATTTGATTATGTACAAGACTATGTTTTTGTTATGAACATCATTCATTAAAACCTTTACTTTGTTATTATTCATTGGGCTTCCACTTACTATTTATATTACGTATTTAGGTAAGCAGATGCATGACCAGGCCTAAGCTGCTATGTGGAGAGTTTTATTTTGTCATCCAGCTAGCGTGTCTCTCGTGGAGGTTCCTGTTTGAAAAGTTGAGTTTTGTGAATCATGTTAAGAATGTTTTGCTTTGTTTCGTTTGACTAAATGTATATTGGGCTTAGTCTCTTTTGGTGATACCTATACGGTGTTGCATAACTTATGAACTTTTGTTGTCATATGCATGTATAAAGTTTTGAATTATCAATCTCATGTTTGTCTGCACAGCTCAATGGATGTTGTATTTTGTATATTTGCTTCTGTAGCCTCTTTATTTATATGATTTTCAGGTTAGAGGCCTTCAGCAATCCCAAGATTACTGGCTGGTTATGACGCTAAACCTATGGGGCAGGTTTGGGTCGTGACATCACTAGTTATAATCCAAACCCTAACTTAGATTATGCCCCAAAGCCAGAGTTTAAGAAACCTAAGATCACTGCTTATAGTTTGAACCCTAAACTTGAGAAACCTAAAACCTAAGATCACTGGTTATGGTTCAAACCTTAAGTCTGAGAAACCTAACTTAGGGTACTCTCAAAAATCAAAGTCTGAGAAACTTAATTAAGACCACTGGTTATGGTCCAAACCCAAACCTTGAGAAACCTAACTTAGGGTATACCCAAAAACCAAAGGTTGAAAAACCTAAGACCACTGCTTATATCTCAAAACTAGATCTTGAAAAACCTGAGACAATGTATGATCCAAAACCTAAGACAATTCCTTATGTCCCAGAGCCGAAGGTTGAGAAACCTATGATGGGGTATGCCTCCCTGAAGCCTGTGCTTGAGAAACCTAAGACTATTCCTTATGTCCCAAAGCCAAAGCTTGAAAAACCTAAAACAGGGTATGTCCCAAAATCAAAGCTCGAGAAACCTAAGATTATTCCTTATGTCCCAAAGTGAGAGCTTAAGAAACCTACTACATATACAAGGTATGCTCCAAAACCAAAGCTTGAGAAACCAAAGACGGGTGGTTATGAGTTTGTCCCAATGCCATAACTTGATAAACCCAAGACAAATGGTTATGGGTAGGCTCCAAAGCGAGAGCTTGAGAAACCTAAGACACAAGGAAAGCTGCTAAACTGCGTCACTGGCATTCAAGGACCCAGTTATTTTAAATCTGGCGCCAAACTCATTCCAGTTGAAGGTAATTTCCACATATGATAATCATTTTTACCCTGTCATAAAAAAATTTCAAGGTAGTTATACTATATCAAGATGCAACATCATTGCCTGTTACTAGACACTAATCGTGCATGGCACACCTAGTTTTGCTGCAACCATCACTTATCACATGCAGGTGTCATATGTAGTAGATTTGATTAGTTGTTCAAATAGATTAACTAACAGCAATGTTGCTCAGTATAAAATGTTATTACATGGGCATAAATGTATATTTATCTTTATTTTATTTTTTCGGTGGTAGATATGGTGTGGATTGCTGGATAAAGATCCACCAAGGTGTATCTATTTTAATTTTTTTTGAGTAGTAAGGGAGAGTCCAAAATGGGGTTATCAACATATAACAAGGGTTCCATAGGGGGGACAATTAAATAGAATCTTTGATTGCATACATACGCGTGTATATCACAGCCACACAGACACACAAAAACAAACAAAATCAAAAGACTAACACGAGATGTCCGCTTCAACCTCCGAGACCGATCCACACTCACTCTGTTTACAAGTAGAGAATACGAAGAAACCCAAGAAGCAAGAAAAGCATAAGATGGCGATCTGAGTTGGCGGTGGTAGGGGTGGTGGTGTTGTTGGAGTTGTTTTGTGGGGTGGAGTAGTGGCGGTTGCAACATTCTTATCGATTTAAGCAATCAGATTGAGGAAAAGACATAAACAAAAGTCACAATCCACCACCACCACCACCACAAAAACCAACAAGTTCATCACAGTCTAAAGCTGAACCCATTGTTGATCTACCAAACAAGTTGGAATTGAAGAAGAAGAAAAACAATGATGATGATCAAGGAAAAGGCCTTTTTGTTCTTCTTCAAGATTATTCTCCACCTATAGATTACCATCCAAGGTTTGAGCCTAAACATTTAGTCTTTTCATTTGGGAATGTATTGGGAATGTATCAAATTGAAATTGTGTTGTATTGTTCATTTTTTCAATTGCAATACTGACGGAACAACAGAAATGCCTATTACCCAGATTGATTCCACATCGTTAGACTTCACAAAAACTTCCAGCTTGGTAATTAGTTTCTTAAATTTCTAGACCATTGATACTTTTATTTTTTTTTAATCCTAATTCTCTAAATGATCAAGAACCTTTGAATGTGGTTAAACAAATTTACTAGACCCTAAAGAACCAATCTCCTTCAATGAATTTGAGTGCTGATATTTTGGTATTTTGATTCAGGATGACAACTCAGTGCTTGATATCAGTGGCCCAACAAAGAGCCCCACCTATTTGGAAATTCTTTTATCTGATAATCCAAAGCCAAAAAATAGTCTCTTGATCATTGATTATGGTGTCAATGTGCAAGAGTACTCATTGCCAGTGTTGGACAGACCTTCGCTTCTCAAATCCAGAAACATGAACAAAAATGAGCATATAGGGGACAGTAGATGTGGAAGAAGATAACCCGCCAGTGGAATTGATTGAGAAAGGGGAAGGAGGAGAAGTAGAAGACCATGACGATGTAGAAAATACTATAGAGATTAGTGAAGTAGTAGTTGAGACAAATTTGGTGAAACAGTTTGCCATGGAAGGCTACTCGATAATCTCTAAAGTTATATGGGAGGACAAGGCAGTTGAGGGACCTTATGTGGGTCAGATTGAGGAAGTAGACAATAGACATACCAAATTGATTGAAATTGTTATTAAGAAAGGGGAAGCAGAGTACAACCCAAAAATGCAATTGATTGAAGAAGAACAAGAAATGATGGTAGAGGAATTGCTGTAGAAAAAAAAGATGAAGCAATTGAGACAGTGGTTCAGACAAATCAGGTTGCAGTTGATCAAGCTGAGCCACAAGTGACAGTACTGAGCGAAGATAAGGATGAGGATGAAGATTGTACATACCGGATTCTGCACTAGATGAAAGTGGATCAAGGCTCCGCACTCGGTTGGACTATCCAGGGACTGAGGTTCCTGCCACAAGAAGCACCATTAGAGCTGCCCGATCGGGGTTGGCCGGATAACCCTTCCGGTGTGGGAATCAGTGATCGGAGAAGAGATGAGTTTGTAAGTGATAGGGGTTCAGCTTGGAATAGTTTAGTTACCTTCAATGTGAAGTGAATGAAGTATATATAGGGTTCCTTGCTTGCTTCTCAAGATGGTTTCATGGAGCTTAGATGTTGCCAAGTTTCCTTTTAGCCTTGCCCAAGGTGGGGGACCACCTGATAGTTGTCATAGAATGCATATACTCATTGTAGTCATGTTGATAACAAACCACATTCCTTTGGTTCAACAACTTCTGTGATTCTAGGTGTAGGGGACCAGCTGAGGTGGCAACTTGCACATGCACATCCTCATGGCTTCCACGTTTCTTTGTGAGGTTCCCTCAGCTCGGTACCTTCGTGCCCTAGCTCGATACCGTTGTGCCTCGGCTCGGCCTTTTACAAGATCGTTTATAGAGATGATCTGGTCCATTCGAATATCTTTGTATGGGCTCGGTCCACTTTAGTTTGGCCTATTTGTTAGGTCTTGCAGCTCAGCCTAGCCCAGCATTGCGGCTGGACTAGCCTTTCCACTGCGGGTTGGGCCCAAGTGCTTGAGGACTTGGGTAGGCTGTTGATCATGGAGTTGGGCTCAATTGGCCTGCCCATAAATTCATCTAACCCGCTTGGATTTGGGCTTTAGTGGCTTGGACTGGCCCAAGGCTTGGATCCGGCCCATTTCATATTTAGCCCTTTCATTTTCCCCCTAGCTCGCGCTAAGGTTCCCCTTGGGGGAGCTATTGTTCTGCTCTCCAAACGTCTTGTCGCTTCGGTTTTGCCCCAGTTCGGCCTTGTTGACGGTTCAATCCTGACACACAATCTCTGCATGCATCCTTTCAAGGTGACACGTGGCGACGTGGGATAGGTGTGTAGAGATAGTGTGTCGATTCCATACCGAAAGTCGTGCTTCGTGTACCTTCCCGTCGGCTGGTGCAATAAATGCTCTGGCTGTCAATACAAATCCCTTTATCTGCTTTTTCGTTCTTTTAGAGAGTTTCAAAGAGAGAAGAAGAACTGTTCCCGTTCCTCTGAACCAGTCTCGTTGGTGCTTTGCTCGGACTTTTTCGCCGCCGGTCTTGCTTTGCTACCACTGCTCTAATCTCTGTAAGTCCTCTTGTGATTCTTCTTCTCTTGTCTCTTTCTATCTTAATCATCTTGTCTAGCCCTCTCGCTGTTTGTGTTCCACACTCTGTTATCTGAGTCCTACCTCTGTCCCATTAGGTTTGTTCGATGGGGAAGTTCCGCTCACTAGTTGATACCCCTAAGGCCATGGCCATGTTCCGCTTTGACTATAATATTCCCAATGACGTGACCCTTTCGTTGGCAAAAGTTGATGCCAAGCGTATGGGCACTAGGAGCACCATTGCCTTTCCGATTGCGGCCATCGTCGAGGAAGGGGTTCGGTTTCCTCTCGACCCTTTGGTGTGCCGGTTTCTGCATCAAGTCCAGTTAACCCCAATGCAAGTGTCTGTGAACTTGTTCCGTGTCGTCTGTGGTGTGTCCGCCCTCAACAGGCGGTTAGGTTTGAACCTTGATATCTGGGATATTTTAGGCTGCTACACTCTTTCACACAACAAGGACCATAGCACGTATTACCTGCGTGTTCGTTTGGTCGATTGTCATTTGGTGACTGGGTTGCCCAATTTGGATAAACACAATGATGATTTCCTACAAGTTGGTGGCAACTGGGAGTTCCCCGTTGGGATTGAATTCCAGTCTGAGCGGATGCCTCAGAAGGACGGCTACCCAGGTTCAGGTCCTTCCCTCTAGTGTCTTTTGTATCTTTTACTTTGTTTTGGATGTTACTCTAATGGATCACTTCTTTTTTGTAGAGGCCTTTCGTTTTCAACGCAAGCCGAACCGGGAAAACACTGAGGCCATAAAAGATGCTCTGAGGTATAAGAAGAGATCTGCGCCCGAGTTATTGGATTACCAGTCAACTTACCGTTCCACCATTCCAAAGAAGGTGAGGCTCGCTGCTTCCCTTCTGGATTTTGACACCGAGACTGACACATCTCTTACTCCTCTGGTTACGAATTGTCACCGAAGCCAGGGTGCACCATTTGAGAGAACGCCCTCTCCTGCCCCTAGTTTCGCAGGGGGCTGGTCTGTGTCGAAGAGAAGGGTGCTGGTGGATTTAGAGGCTGAGGCTTTTGGCGCCTCTGATGTTTTGGAAACCCCTGTGGAAAATGCCGAGGCGAAGAGCCTCATGGAAATGAAAATGAAGGTAGGAGCTTCTGGGACCCCTGCGACTGCTGCTGAGCCCTCAGCTTCGGTTACTGTGCGAGCAAAAAAGAGAAGGAGAGGCTGGCAAAGCAGTGGTGGGGGAAGCTTCTGAGGATCCTGTTGAGGATGAGGCATTTGAGAAATGAGAGTCGCCAATGTTGCATTAAGGCAGGCCCATTTCTACTTCTGATTCGGTTGTTGCTTCCCAAGATTTTGCTTTTGATTTGACCAGGTTTCTGTTGATGCCAGTTGATATGGCTAACCATAATGGGCCCCGCGATATTCCTATTTTGAAGGGGACCCTTCAGATGATGACTGCTGTAAGTGTTTTCTCGTTTTACTTCTTTTTGGTGTTATGCTGCTGTTTCCTTTTCTCTTAATACTTTACTGTCCTTTGTAGTGTATCTAGAGGATGCATCTGTCCATCACTCGTGCTGAAGAACTAGAAAGGGCCGTGTTGGAGGCTGCAATGAACGCTGAGAGACTGACAGTAAGCCTGGAGACCGAGAAAGAAGGACACCGAACTGCGGAGAGGGAAGCATTTCGTTTGAACAAGATTGTTGCTTCAGTTGAAAAATCAAAGGAGGCTGCATTGGGATGCAGGCTCAACTCGAAGGAACGGTGGCCAAACTGGAGGCCGTTATCGCCGTGATGGCTATCGAACGTTCTACGTTGGAGGCCAAGCATTGGCAACAAGGTTGGGATGAGGCTAGGGCTGCTTATAAAGAGGAGGTGCTAATGCTGCGAGACAAGTTTTTGTAAAGGGTTGGACGAGTGCTTTAGCTGCTACCCTGGTTCCTGAAGGCTCTTCCCTATTTCAGGATGTCCCAGTTCCCTCAAGATCCTTGGGTTCAAAGACTCTCTCCCCCCCTGCTGTTCTTCCAACTGAAGTTTCCCTAGAAATTGATTCTGCAAACAAGACCCAGGACAGTAATGTTGCTGCTAAAACGGTGAATGTTGAAGGGGGTGAAACCTTAGAGACTGAAGCCGCGGGAGATGTGGTTAAGGAGACTTCTACTTCTCAGGAAGTTGGAGCTGCCTCTACTTTTCCTTCCCAAGACGGCCTGGACAAGATCGTGGACGTTGCTCCTGAGGTTCTCTCTGTTAATGAAAGTTGAAGTTTTTTCTAAAAGGAATTGAAGTTTTTGCTTTTCTGTTTTGATGTACTGTGGCTCGGTTCCTTTGACGAGTTTTCTTTTTGTACTTGCCAAGATAATTTTTCTTTTCTCTTTTCCTTTCTTTGTTGTTGGTTATGAGGCCATCTGTGCCTTCTGTTGGATGATAGGATTTTCTCTTTGAATTTGCAACCTGTAGATGCGCCCGTGAGGGCCTCACTCTACAGTTCGGACTCCCTTGTTTTTGTTTGTTTTGTTGCGGTTCTTAATCTGAACCAAAGCGTCCAACTCTGGCAAATCGTTTGAGAAAACAGATTTTTGAAAAGTAGTGCAAACATGGACTGCTTTGCCAGATACAGAGTCGCCACCTAAATATTTTTAAAATGGGAAATTTAGGAAACCCTGACTCGGTGCTGAAGGCCACATGTCCGTCATCACCAAAGTTGTCTTGGCTCGGGAGCTTGGGTACGATCGGGGAAGGTCAGCTATGAGCACCCCATTTTGCCCGATCCGAAGACCGGCCTCTACTAACCGTGATATCCGTTTTTGAAAACATTATGTGTTCTTATTCCAATTATTAACCTAGAATTACTATATTATGCGTGCAGCAAATAAGTATAGACTAGATTGCCTAATTTGGAAACAAGCATTGCATATCCGTTTGTTTGGAAAACAGTTTGAAATTGTTACTCGCAAGTAGGCTAAAATATGGATTTCAATGAGTCATTCCAACTCAAGCAATCCAACCTTCACCCACAGGCATTCAAACAGTTATATCACATAAGCAACTAGCCGCATGGTGAGCCTACTATCATGTCAACATTCACACGCATGTGATATGCTAAAGCATAAATACTTACATCGTACTCCGTGCCAAGACAACAAACTAGTTAGCAAAAATGCATGCCCTAGTTCATGTTAAGATGACTAATGCAACACATACGGAGTGCAATTAGATAGGCTCGGCTATCCTAAACATGGCATCTGAAATGCTACAAGTAACAAGTATTCAATTTGGAAATTGAAATACAATGCAGTTAGCATGATGTACCGAGCCCGGTGCATGTAAGACAAATGTATGGATGCACGCATGCATTGCATAAGGTATGCTAAAATAAATGTGCCCTAATCTACCATCATAAGCAGGTAAATAAAAGGGAAGAAAGAAATGGGGGTTGGAAGACATACACGCACTCACGCACACTTATTACAAATACGCCCTCACTCGGAGAGACCAAAAGAATAATACAAATAATTAACTACGCAAGCTAATTAAATATTACAAATTAATTAAATTAACAAATTAATTAATCTAAGGAAAAACAGTAAACTGCCTCGGGGCGAGGGCTCAATGCACACGCGCTCGGATTCCGCTCGGAATTGCACTACCATGCCTAGACTGCCTCTGTTTTCCCTGCTTTGTTCCTCTGAAAACTGCCAAAGTCTCAGAACTACTTCCTTGGATACTGGGAATCACCACCGGCTAAACAGAATAGCCACCGACTGCTATATGTGGCCATCGGCACAGAATTCATCCACCGGCTGATAATTGACTGCCGGTCGGCACTAAACATTGCCGGCTGGCAATGAATTCCTGCAGAACCTACAACTCACAACAGCAGAGGGCAAAACTTGCATGGCAGCTTAATTCAAACAATGTATGCACCAAACACATTCCTTATCATGTTTGTGACTCAAAGGAGGATGTGCCTCGATTCTCGGGCCACCAATCACACATTTCCATGCATGATGGTCCGAAGAACCAAGTTGTGCACTTTCATGTCAAATGCATACAAACCAAACAAACAAAAAGCCCAATCCCTATCACCAAATCAAGGGACAAGGCATGCATGCAAGATGCATTGCAACCTAATCATGTTAGCTAAGGATGCAACATGGCATGGCAAGACACTTATGCAAGCATACAAGCAAACATGAGGTGAGCATGCAAGCAAGCAAATGATGGTTTAAAAACATGACTTAGGCAACTCCAAATAGGCCTAAAATCAGTGGCCAAAATGCCCCCAAAATGAAAGCCAACACACACACACACACATGCATATGTTAAGACTTAACACTTAGGCACTAAGTAAGCAACCCTCAAGCACACTTGAAAGGGGATATCATGGACACTAAGAATGCATCATAAGCTTTGAAAATCATGTTATAGAAGGTTCCAAACCCAACTAAATAAACCGAGTAAAGCATGCAAAAGGCCCAAATACTCAAAGCTCACCAAAGAGGTAATGGACTACACTTAACGCAACCATACATGGCATGCATTAGGCGACCAAAAATAGAGTTTTAACACATAAAACTAAGTCCAAAAGACCACTTAGATGGCACCTAAGTGACTCAAATTCAAAGGCATACATAATGGCCAAAACAAAGGGCATACAACACATGCCTTCAAAGCAATAAAGAGGCGACTTAGGAAAGCATATGAGCATGCCAAAGGGACTGAAATTACATGTTGGATGGTTCCAAACCACCAAAATGATGCAAGTAACACATGCTACACATTCACATACTTGAGGCATACAAGCCCGGCAAGCCACAAATGCAAAGGAGCTATGTTAAACATGCCAAAATCGACCCAAACGACTATGGACAGACCTAAAGCATGGCAAAACAAGCACAAAACATTCATGAGTCCAAGCCTAAATCATGCTCGAACAAAGGCTAACAACCTAAGACATGTTAAGGGAATTACAAGGCATTACATGGCAACTACACTAAACATGAATGGAGCACCAAAACCAACACACAACATGATTATATTATGGCATAATAAGCATGAAATGCAGCCTAGACATGATCAACACACACTTGAACATAGGCTTCCTTAAGAGAGCAAAATAGGTCCTTTTCAAGGACAACAAGGAGAGGGGGTGGCCCTCCCCTTTTGGAGACTTCAAGGCACCATCTCTACCACTGAAATCCCTCAAGACTTCAGTGGTGAAGAGGCCCAAACACCAAAGTCTCGAAACTTGCACAAAATAGCACAAAATGAGGCCTTTCAAGGCCTAAGAGGGGCCAAACTTCCCCAAAGCACAAAACACTCTTAATAAACTATCAAGAGGGCTTAAAAAAAGAACTTTTTTGTATTAAACACTAAGCTTAAAAACAGCTTTAAGACAGGTAAAAATAGGATGCAAAAATGGGGAATAAAAGGCAAGTTTCTCACCCTTGTTGACCACCTTCACAAGTGTTGATGTTGTTGCTTCCTTGGGCTCAAATCCAGCCAAGAACACCAAGAACAACCTCTTTGAACCTCAGAAACCAAGGAAAGGTGAAAGACTAGGTTCTTGTGTGCAATAATATGAACAAATGCACCTAGAACACTTAAGAGAAAGAGGTATAGAGATATGATATGTATCAATCCTAGACCTAAAACCAGAGCTCTCTCTGAGTTGTTTTCTCTCCAAAAAGCCAACCCTAAAGCCAAGGGGGAAGGCCTCTTCTTATAGAAGAGGCAATCTTGTAAGCTTAGTCACTAAGTAAGACAAGAAGTGCATCCCTCCATACACGTGTATGGAGGGGAAGCCAAAGCCATACAACTGTTTCAAAATATTTGAAAAAGCAATCGACAAGAATGCCTACCAAGGCAAAGAATGTCATTTTGACAAAATTGAGTGTCGGCCAGCAACAAAGAGTGCCGACCGGCAATATATATTGCTGATGGCAAGAAAAACCAGCCGGTGGCCTCTAGCTAGTGCCGGTGGTGTGTGGGGATACCTCACAAGGCATTCCCTGCCCCTCCAAGGCAAAACACAAGTGTTTGGTGCAAAACCAGACACAAAACAGTCGAGTTCGGAGATCCTGAGGCAAGGCGCGTAGCCGAGAACTCCGGGAACTCCAAACAAACACAAACATGGATAATCACCAAGTGTTCAAACGGTGACGTCCGAGTCTTGAGGACGGTCAAAAATGGGGTGTCTACACAACCCGATGCTGTTTGGCTTTTATGTCTATCTAATTTTGTACTGCTTGCCCTCGGCCGAGCACTGTTGGGACCTCGGGGCCGAATAAAGGCTTGGTCTGGTTCTGTACTGTTTGCCCCTAATCGAAACCTTTGTTGGGACCTCGGGGCGAACAACAGGCTCGATGCAGTTCTGTCTTGTTGCCCGGCCAAGCACTATTAGGACCTTGGGGCCAAATAGAGGCTTGATCTGTTTCTGTACTGTTTGCCCCCGGCCGAGCACTGTTGGGACCTCGGGGCCGAACAGATGCTCGGTGTGGCTAATGAATATGTGGTATGGCTGTGCTTGAGTTCGTAGAGGGTCTTACTTAGGTCTAGGTTGGTTTTAAAAAACAATTGTTTGCCCCCACCTGGAGCTAAGTAAGATTGGTACTGAAGATTGTGCTCTTAGGTAGAACTGCTTAAGTCTGTTTCAACTTTGATAGCACAGATGCATTTGAATGGGATAAAGGCATGGAGAGGTGTCTTACTCAGGTCTAGGTTGGTTTGAAAAAACAATTGTTTGCCCCTACCTGGAGTTGAGTAAGACTAATGCTGGAAGTTTGCTCCTGACAGAGCTTAGTCAAGTTTGTTCTCACTCTGTGTGTTCGCGTCAGTACTGAAGTGTTGACGTGTTGATACTTAAGAAATTCTGTGGATTTAGAGGCGTTTACTTAAGATATGTTAGTGTGGTTTCCACCAAGCAATTCTGCTTGGCTTAAATCCAATTTAGTTTCCAAACATAATTCCACCAAGCAATACCATTTGGCATGTTTGAGTGCTAACCAAATTTAAATTTCGTTCAGTCGTTCTGAAACTAAGTCCATTTGGGTTAGAACCAAAGCTAATTCCGTTTGATAAACATCAAAGCTGACTTCGTTTGATAAACATCAAAGCTAATTCCGTTTGGTAAGTACCAAAGCTAATTTCGTTTGATAAACATCAAAGCTAATTCCGTTTGGCGAATACCAAAGCTAATTCCATTTGATAAACGTCAAAGCAAAGTACAAGAATTTGGTAAATTTGAGAGAAGTGGGGAAGCACTTGCATTGGTCAACAGATAAATGCCTTTACATTCTATTGATAGTATTTCTTGAGATTTGCTACATTCCAGGGCCGAGGTATAGCTCTGCCTTTCAGATCTTCTAGGTAGTAAGCTTCATTTCCAACAATAACTGCGACTTTGTACGGACCCTCCCAGTTAGGCCCAAGTTTGCCTTCGCCAGGCACCCTTTTGTGATCCATAACTTTCCTCAGAACCAGTTCTCTAGGTGTAAATTGCCTTGGGAAAACTTTTTGGTTGAAACTCTTGATGAGTTGTTGCTGATACGCTACAAGTCTGATCAGTGCTGCTTCTCTTCGGCCCTCTGCCATATCCAGTGCTTGTGCAATAGCTTCCCCATTACTGGTGCTTTCAAACAATTCAGACCGAAGGGTTGGGAGACCTACTTCGAGCGGAATGATGGCCTCTATTCCATAAGTTAGGGAGTAAGGTGTTTCCCCCGTTGAGTGCTGTGATGTGGTTCGGTAGGCCCATAATACGTGGGGTAACTCTTCAACCCACTTGCCTTTTGCATGTTCAAGCCGTTTCTTTACTCCGTTGATGATGGTTTTGTTTGACGCTTCTGCTTGTCCATTGCTTTGCGGGTACCCTAGAGAAGAGTTCCTATACTCGATTCTGAGGTCGGCACAAAACGTTTTGAAGATCATACCATCGAACTGTGTTCCATTATTCGCAATCAGTATCCGCGGGATGCCGAAACGCACCACCACGTTTCTCATGACAAACCGCTTTGTGTCTGCTTCTTTGATACTTGCCAGTGCTTCGACTTCGACCCACTTAGTGAAATAGTCGGTTGCAGCAATGAAGAATTGCCTGTTTCCAGTGCCTCGTGCCAATGGTCCGACAATATCTAGACCCCATTGGGCTGGTCAGGGGAGTAAGAGTTTTGGCTGGCTGATGAATGAGTGGAGCAAACCTCTGACATTTATCACACTTCTGTATGTACTATTGCGCATCTTGTTGTATCCGTGGCCACCAGTACCTGTGAGTGAGGGCTCGATGCGCCAGTGATCTTCCACCAACGTGGCATCCACAAATCGTATCGTGAATTTCATAGAGAACATTCTCGACCAGATTTGGATGCACACTGTAGACGTCCCCGAATGTCCCGGAAAAAATCCCGTTTTGTTCATTTGGGCTTACTATAGTTCGGACTCAAATGTCACGGTTCTTAATCTGATCTAGCAAAGTGCAATGCAAGATTGATAAATTACCAAAGAGTCCAAATCCAACAAATCGTTTCGGAAAACTGATTTTTAAGAAAGAAGTGCCAAACATGGACTGCTTTGTCAAATATAGAGTCGCCACCTAAATATTTTATTTTTGGAAAAATTTTAGGAAACTCTGACTCGTTGCCTAAGGCCACGTGTCCGTCATCACCAAAGTTGCCTCAGCTTGGGAACTTGGGTATGATTGGGGAAGGTCATCTATGAGCACCCCCGCTCGCCCGATCAAAGATCGGCCTGTACTAAACATGATATCGAGTTTTTGAAAACACATGCATTCTTATTCCGGTTATTTAGCTAGAATTACTATGTGATGCGCACAACACACAAGTATAGACTAGATCGCCTAATTTGGAACAAAGCATCGCATATCCGTTTGTTTGGAAGGCAATTTGAAGCTTGCTACTCGCAAGTAGGCTAAATCACGGATTTCAATGAATTATCCCAATTCAAGCAACCCAACCTTCACCCACAGGCATTCAAGCAGTTATATCACATAAGCAATTAGCCTCATGGTAAGCATGCTGTCATGTTAACACTTACACACATGCAAGATGCTAAAGCATAAACACTTACAGTGCACTCCGAGCCAAAACAAGAAGCTAGTTAGAAATCATGCATGATCCTAGTTCATGTTATGATGGCTAATGCAACACATGCAAAATGAAACTAGAATAGGCTTGGCTAATCTAAGAATGGCATGTGAAATGCGACAACTTGATACACGTATTCAAGTTGGTATTGAAATACTATGCAATTAATATGATGCACCGAGTCCGGTGCGTGCAATACGAATGAATGTATGCAAACATGCTAACATAAGTATGCTAATTGAAACATGACCTAAAACTAACCATTAAAAGCAGGTAAGTAAAAGGGAGAAAGATGTGGGGTTGGAAGACATTCACACATGCACGCACACTTATTACAAAATTCTCCCTCTCGACGGAGGGTCCGAATAAATAATACAAACCAAATGATTAATCAACTATCTTAGCTAATTAATTATTACAAACCCTTAATTAATTAACAAATTAATTACAAAAGGAGGCCGCCGCAGAATGATTGAATGATGCATGCTCGATCGCCTCGCTCAGAAACCCGTTGCCATGCCACATGTTGCCTCTGTTTGCACTGTTTTGCTCCTCTAAAAACTGCACAGGTCCCAAGGATGCTTCTAAACCACTCCCTAAGCATTGTGTGATGCCACTGGCCAAGAGATAGGACCACCGGCCATTGGAAAATGGTTATCGACCACTTATAAGGGTCTCGGTCAGATTTTGGTAGCCGGCTGGCATTGAAGATGGCCGACCGGTCATATCTTCCTGCAGGATTCTGTTTTTGCTGCAGCAGAGGACATACAGTACATGGCAAGGCATTTACAAGATAATGTATGCACAACCATCCTCCCCATCATGCTATAAACTCAAGGGAGTATGGCTCCCGACCCTTGGACCACCAGTCACGTATTTCAATGCACGATGGCCAAAGGTGCCAAGTGTGCAAATTGATGTGGAATGAATGCAACAAAACATATGAATGCCTAGAAATCTATCATGCTTGATCAAGAGCATCGGCAACCGAGGGTTGAGACACGTTTCGTCACTTCAAGTACGAAACGTCTCTCGGCCCTCATGTTTGGTTTGACACGCCAAACCAAACACAATGCAATGCATGCAACCGAGTACAATACAACATGTAAATGTAAGGCCATGTAACATGAGCCTGCCAAGTGCAATGTGATGCAACCTAACATGCAAATAGCATGGCAATGCAACAAGTATGCAATACTACAATGCAACCTAGATATGGAAATACACGAAGTGATAGGCATGCAACAATGACACCAACCATAAGGATACAACAACATGTAACGCGATAAGCACACAACAATACACAAATGCATGATCTATGGACTTACACTAAAGATGGGTAGACCTTAGCTGTACCAAAAACAGCAGCCAAAACACCCAAATCAAGGTACCAAAAAGGGAGTCATGCATGCACATACATGGATCCATAAGCTAGGCAACGATGCACAATCCTCAACCATGAGCAAAATGGGATAAACATGGGAACATGACAATGCAATGAGCTCTGAAATCATGTGAAAAATGATGCCAAATCATATACACAAGTGAAGCATAGCATGCTAATGGGCTCAATGCCCAAAGCTAGTCAAGGGGTTCTCACCATGGCTATGTCAACTAAGCCCCAAAGGGTCAAAGTGACCTAAGACAGTCCTAGGGTAGGCCAAAACAAGGCTAGAACATGCATGGGATGTGGTCAAAACATGCTAGAAAGGTGAGCACAAAACAAGACGCATACAAGGCCAAAATGGAAAATTGCACTACACCTATTACAACCAAACATGGCATGACTCAACCAAGGGAAATCAGAGCTATAATGTGTTAAAACAAACCCCAAAACCCAATGAGATGGCATCCCAAAGACCTAATCATGGAGACATACACAATGGCCCAATCTTAAGGCACAAAACAACAACTCTTCAAAGCATTGACAAGATGGCAAATATAAGTGTGTGGCTACACTACATGGACTGAAATGTGATTTCAAATGATGCCAAATCATGAGAATAGTCAAAACAATGCATGCTAGCAACTTGGAGCACAAAGCTTAACAAGCTAGGATGAACTAAGGCTATACAAAGCAATGCACATATGATCAAATCAACACCAAACAGAGCTTAAACATGACTAAAAGTTCCTTGGAGTTGAGCCGAAATATGCAAGCATGATGGTCCAAATGCAAAATACATGTTAAGGCAATAGAAGGGATTATAAGGAAAGTACATGGTGCATGCAAGAGACCAACCAACCAACTTAAAACAGAGGTATATCATGCCAAGATAACACCAAATACTTGCTGAAATGGGGCCAAAACATGCTACAATGGTGAGCCAACAATGTAAACAAATGAGACCCAAAGGGAGGGGGGTGTCCCTCCCTTATTCAAGACTTCAAAACCACTTCTCCACCACTGAAAATCCTCTAGATTTCAGTGGTGAGAAGGTCAAAACAAAAGGGTCTCAAAACTCAAAAAGAAGGTCACAAAATAAGGCCAAACAAGGCCTAAGAGGGGGTAGACAACCCCCAACCCAAAAGTAACATAAAACAAACATATTTAGCATACAAAAAAAAACTTTTTTCAGTTGGACACTAAGCTTAAAACAGTATGCAAGTATTGCTAAAAGCTTAAGCAAAAATGGGAAATAAAAGAGTAGTTTCTCACCCTTGAAGAATACTTCAAGAACACCAACTTCAGCACCTCCTTCTGACCAAAACCAACTCAAAAACTCTAAAATCAACTCCTTAGCACCTCAGTAACTAAGGGATAGTGTACCACTAGGTGCTTTAGTGCAAAAATATGAACAAAAATACCATTTAGAACACTATTACACACACAACTATAGAGAGAGAAGAGATATATATATAGAGAGAGAGTGATATATATATTCTATATCAGTTGGCTGAACCCCTGGAAAGGGAGGGGAGGCCCTCCTCTTATAGGAAGTCCAATTCAAAGCTTCTAAGAGAAGCTAAGTGTTGGTTTAAATCCCTCCATACACGTGTATGGAGGGCAGAGCCTATGCTCACCAGCTGGCACAGCTGGCATGCACAATTATTGAAAAAGGCAAAGAAAAGGCCTTGGCCAGAAAAAGTGGCCGATTGACCAAAGAAATGGCCGGCCGACCAACTAAAATGCCGATCGGCCAACACTCTTAGCCGATAGCAAGAAAACAAGGCCGGTGGCCTCAGGCCATGGCTAGTGGGTTAAGGGGATGGCCAACAAGCCACTTCCTACCCTCAGGTGCAAAAACCACAAGTCCTTGGTCCACAACCAAGCACAAAGCAGTCAAGTTGAGAGATCCTAAGGCAAGACGCGCAGCCGAGACCTTCGGGAACTCAAAACAAACACGAGCATAGATGATCATCGAGTGTTCAAATGATGACGTCCAAGTCTTAAGGACGGTCAAAAATGGGGTGTCTACACACGCACAAAAGATAAGGGCCAAGATAGGAGCGTCTGTACTGCTTTCCAGATGGTGAGATCCAAAACTGAGCTGACTTATGTCTGACTTTGTTGGCTTCCTTTTTGTCTTCGGGGAGAGTGCCAGATTTTAGAAAAGCTACTATTGGATCCATCCAGCTTGGCTCTAGGTTGCTGCAGAGGACTAGAGATGCAATGCTTGGTTATGGCACGAACTCAACCCAAACTTTTCTAGCATCTTTGGTATCCACTGATGATCCTAGGCAAGCCAGAGCATCAGCATGGCTGTTTTTGTCTCGACTAATTCGTTCCACTCGTATGGATTGAAATTTTCTAAGTAAGTCTCTGGCCTTGCCTGCGTATATAGCCATTCTTTCATCTCGTGTTTCATAGACCCCGGAAAGCTGGTTTACCACTAGTTGTGAATCGCTGAAAACAAGAAGCTGTTCTGCACTATGTAAGCTAGCCAATAATGCTTCGTACTTTACATCGTTGTTTGAAGCCTTCCAACCGAGCCTGAGAGCCTGTTCCCAGATAAATCCTTCTGGTGAGACAAGTACTACTCCTGCCCTCGAGCCTCGGTTATTGGACGACTAGTCAACATAAAGCTTCCAAATGTTTCCAATAAAGAGTTTCCATGCTTCTAAAGCGCAGGGCTTTCCCTGTTCGATGGTGAGTGG
Source organism: Camellia lanceoleosa (assembly GCA_025200525.1). Taxonomy (NCBI): domain Eukaryota; kingdom Viridiplantae; phylum Streptophyta; class Magnoliopsida; order Ericales; family Theaceae; genus Camellia; species Camellia lanceoleosa. The sequence continues at coordinate 10,072,118 of CM045768.1, forward strand.
CACCTGTGCCGAACTCGGATTCCCTGGCTCAGCACTCTAGGCAGGAGCAAATTCTGTGACGAAATCTGCTAAGACTTGGGCCTTGATTGCTGTCTTGGGTTGATACCGAATGTCAAACTCGCCAAGTTCTACCGCCCATTTTGCTGTTCAGCCAGAGAAATCGGCTCAGCTGAATACAGATCTGAGGGGGAATTCAATGAGGACATTGATGGTATGCCCTTGGAAGTAGTGTTGTAACTTTCTCGAGGCGATAAGCAGCGCGCAAGCTAACTTTTCCAAGGGTAGATACTGTGTCTCGACATCTAGTAAAGTCTTGCTAACATAGTATACTGGCCTCTGTTCCTTGTTAACTTCTCGAATTAATACTGCGCTTACGGCATGATCTGAGTCTGCTAGATATAGGTACAGCTCTTCTCCTGGTTCTGGAGTGGATAGAAGAGGTTGTGTGCTGAGGTATCTTTTGAGACTTTGCAGTGCTTCGGTACACTCACAACTCCATTCAAAGGCTGCCATTTTCCTCAAAAGCTGGAAGAAGGGCTTCATTCGATCTGAAGATTTGCTGATGAACCGATTTAGTGCGGCCACCATTCCAGCCAGTTTCTGTAGCTCTTTAGCCTTTGTTGGTACTTCAAGATCTTGTATTGCTTTGATTTGGTCCGGATTTGCCTCAATTCCTCTGTGAGTGACCATATATCCTAGGAACTTTCCTGTTCTTACCTCGAAAGCGCATTTCGAGGCATTGAGGCGAAGCTGATAGTTTTTCAAGATGCCAAAACTTCTCTCAAGTCTGTAAGGTGGTCTGTAGCGAACTTGCTTTTTACTACCATATCATCTATATAAGCTTCCATAGTTTTCCCAAGTTGGTCTTTGAACATCCGAGTGATCATCCGTTGGTAGGTTGCTCTGGCGTTCTTGAGGCCGAACGGTATCACTTTGTAGCAGTAAGTTCCTCTCGAAGTGATAAATGCTGTCTTTTCTTGATCCGGACCGAACAGTGGTATTTGGTGATAGCCGCTATAAGCGTCCAGAAAGCTCATGCGTTTATGCCCTACTGTTGAGTCTACTAGCTGATCGACGCAAGGCAGTGGAAAGCTATCTTTAGGGCAGGCTTTGTTTAAGCAAGTGAAGTTAATGCAAACTCTCCATTTTTCGTTCTTCTTTTTTACTACAACTGTGTTGGACAGCCATTGCGGGTATTGAACTTCTCTGATTGCTCCCGATGCCAGGAGTTTTTCGACTTCGGTAATTACTGCTTTAGTGTGCTCAACTGATGATCTCTGACTTTTCTATACGACGGGCCGAGCAGAAGGGTTGATGTTGAGCTTGTGGCAAGCAAATTCTGGGTCTAACCCTTTAGTATCATATGTTGACCATGCGAATACCCTCATTTTTTCCCTTAGCAGTTCCAGCAGTTGAAGTTTCTCATCAGCGCCTAGTGAGGTACTGATAAGGAAGTACTTTTCTGGATCATCCTCTTTTACCAGGACTTTCTCCAAATCCTCTACTATCTTTTCCACGGGGGCTCCCCCTACATCTTCCAGGATTGGCTGTTCGGCCACTTCTACTGTCTGTACCCGATTGCAGAGCTGCTTTGCCTTTAATGCCGCCATGAAGCAATGTTTGGACGCAACTTAATCCCCTGAAATCTGCTCTACTCCGTGTTCCGTTGGGAATCGGATGAGTTGGTGGTAGGTAGAAGGGACCGCCTCCATTTGATGAATCCATAAACGGCCAAGTATGGCGTATTAAGGGGATAGTGTATTAATAACTAGGAACTCTATCTGGAGGGTTTTTGTTCTTGCCACGACTGGCGACACTATTCTCGTTACAGTTCGAATTGAGGCCAACTAACTGGCTGCCATTGGGTGAGGTGTCTTTGCCGGAGAGACCAAGCTTTTTGAACAGGTCATAATATAATGTCTGCTGCACTGCCTTGATCTACCAGGACTCGTTTTACATCAAATCGTTTCCCAATTCCTACAGTTATAATCAGTGCATCAGTATGTGAGTGCTATATGCTTTCTAAATACTTTCTAGTAAATGAAACAGTGCGCAAAGGGGATTTGGGTACCATGCGTACCTTTTTCGATGCTGGCTCCACTGACATGACTTGTTGGATTTGCACTGCCTTAGCAATCTCTTCTCTCAATGTCTCCTCAGGTTCCTGAATCACTGTCCCATGGATCACATTTATTATCAACCGAGGTGGGTGCTCAATATTTGGTTATGGTGGTGGGTTCCCTGGTTCGGTCACTTCCTTATCCTGATCAACGTAATCCCGAAGGTGTCTAGCTGCTACCAAGTCCTCCAAGTGTTGGTTTAGTGCCCTGCAGTTCTGAGTCATGTGCCTCCTGTCTTGGTGATAGGTGCATCTGAGCTTCTGATTGCGCCGAGCTGGATCTCCTAACATTTTCGATGGCTAGACAAAGAAGGGCTCTCTCTTGATCTTTTCTAGGATTCGATAGATCGGCTCTTTGAATACGGTTATGACAGCTTCGTGGGATTTGGACTTATCCACTTCATTCACTGTGATCCTTCGGTGTTCTCCTCGATCTGTTCTCTTCTTGTGCCGAGCCATTTGTTCTGCTGATGCTACCTCGATGGGATCTAATCATCTTCGAGGCGAGCGTACTGCTCAATCCTGGCACGCAAGTCTTTCAATGTTGTGGCCGGGTGCTTGGTAAGTGATTGTCTCAACTTACTTTCTGGGCGCAGACCATGTTTGAAAGACATAACGGTTATCTGCTCGCTGCATACATTTTCCTCCGGCTCATTGTACTCTTCCCAGTACCTCCTAGCGATAAGCTGCTTTCCTCCTGCTTCCTTCGAGGTCAGTGTATCCTATTGCCGGGATCTTAATGTTGGAGACGAACCTGGCTAGGAACTCTTCGGAGAGCTGCTTCCAGCCATGAATCGATCCAGTCGGGAGTCGATCGAACCATCGAAGTCTGGTTTCTTCCAAGCTGGATGGGAAGACTTTGCACATCAGTGCCTCATCTCGGCTCCATAGAGACATCATATATCCGTAATGGCTAATATGTGTCAGCGGGTCCGACTTCCCATCATACGAAGTGAACTTTGGTGGGGTGAATTTCTTTAGAGGTCTTATAGTCTCAATCTCTGAGGAGAATGGTGAGGAAACAAACCTATCCAGCGCTTGGTGCTCTCTCTGGTGAACGGTACGGTCCAGATGATCCCGACGCTGCTTGTTCTGTTTGTTGCCGATCAACCAAGTACGAAGGTCTTGAAGAGGGAATTCAGTCTGTTGGCTAATCGTCTTCTGCTTCTTAGCCCTTCTCCGGCGTGACCTACAGGTGTGGCTGCTTGCCGCCTCACTCTGTACCGGGATAGGTTGGCTTTGTTGCCCGGACTCATTTCTGGGAAACTTCTTTACTGGTGGCTCTCTGGATGAGCTCCTCCGTCGCAAACGAGAGGGCTCTGCTTCAGTCTTCTTTTTCGTTGGATCACCCATAACCCTTTTAATTTGGGTTTTTAGTTCCAGTATCTCCATCCCCATGGAGTCTATGATTCGATCTCTGTAATCCTTTTCCAGAAGAAAATGATAAGAAGAACCTCCAGCGAAGGGTAATCGATGCTCGACAGATTTAGGGGTCCAGTTATTGTTTCCAGTTTGTTCCTCCAAGACTGTTAGGAGTGCCAAGCCTTTGTCCTTCGTCTTCTCCGTTTGTGGAGTATGTGTCGAAGGCAGGATGTCCTCAATCCCCATCGCTGGAACTAAGCGCAGAGCTTAGAGATGAAGTGATCCACGCTTACCGCACCAATTGTGAGTACCGGATTCCGCACTAGATGAAAGTGGATCGGGGCTTCGCACTCGGTTGGACTATCCAGGGACTGAGGTTCCTGCCACAAGAAGCACCATTAGAGCTACCCGGCTAGGGTTGGTCGGATAACCCTTCCGGTGTGGGAATCAGTGATCAGAGAAGAGATGAGTTTGTAAGTGAGAGGGGTTCAGCTCGGAACAATTCAGTTACCTTTAATGTGAAGTGAATGAAGTATATATAGGATTCCTTACTTGCTTCTCAAGATGGTTTCATGGAGCTTAGATGCTGCCAAGTTTTCTTTTAGCCTTGCCCAAGGTGGGGGACCACCTGGTAGTTGTCATAGAATGCATATACTCATTGTAGTCATATTGATAACAAACCACATTCCTTTGGTTCAACAGCTTCCGTGATTCTAGGTGTAGGGGACCAGCTGAGGTGGCAACTTGCACATGCACATCCTTATGGCTTCCACGTTTCTCTGTGAGGTTCCCTCAGCTCGGTACCTTTGTGCCCCAGCTCGGTACCATTGTGCCTCGGCTCGACCTTTTACAAGATCGTTTATAGAGATGGTCTCGTCTATTCGAATATCTTTGTATGGGCTCAACCCACTTTAGTTTGGCCCATGGGTTAGGTCTTGCAGCTCGGCCTAGCCCAGCATCACGGCTGGACTAGTCTTTCCACTGCGGGTTGGGCCCAAGTGCTTGAGGACTTGGGTAGACTATTGATCATGGAGTTGGGCTCAATTGGCCTGCTCATAAATTCATATAACCCACTTGGATTTGGGCTTTAGTGGATTGGATCGACCCAAGGCTTGGATCCGACCCATTTCATATTCAGCCTCTTCAAAGATGATGATGAAATGGATGTTAATAAGGATGAGGACGAGGAAGAAATTATAGATAAAGGTGAAGAGAGCCCAAACGGAAGAGGAGACTCATCTATGGAATCCAATGCTGAGGCAATTTGGCCGGCAGAGTCAATATAGGAATTATCACTTGAATTCAAAGAATTGAAGATCATTAACAAGACATTAGATGACTAGATTGACGAGATTAAAGACCACAATTGCTACAACAACAGTATCACATATGAGGGTAATATTTATGTCAATGGCCACCATAACAATGAAGAAACAGGAAAATCAATCGTGATAGCAAGCAAGGGGGGTATAAAGGAGCTTCTGGCGAGTATTAAATTATCAACAGATTCATCAAACACGAGAATTTGGATATGGCCATCGTCGGTGCTGTTGGTGTGTAGACGCGCTCCCGGGAACTCTCCGATATCCGCACTCGCGATGGGGCGCGAATCTCGTTTTGTTCTGAGCTACTACAGTTCGGACTCAATGTCACGATTCTGAATCTAATCTTACAATGTGCGATGTAAGATCGATAAATCACCAAAGAGTCCAAATCTGGCAAATCGTTTTGGAAAACTAATTTTTATAAAGAAGTGCCAAACATGGACTACTTTGCCAGATATAGAGTCGCAACCTAAATATTTTATTTTTAGGGAATTTAGGAAACCCTGACTCGTGCCTAAGGCCACGTGTTTGTCATTACCAAAGTTGCCTTGGCTCGGGAACTTGGGTATGGGAGGGGAAGGTCATGCAATGAGCACCCCTGCTCGCTTGATCAAAGATTGGCCTGTACTAAGCATGATATTTTGTTTTTGAAAACACATGTGCTCTTATTCCGGTTAATTAGCTAATCTTACTACGTGATGCGCACAACAAACAAGTATAGACTAGATCGCATAATTTGGAACAAAACATTGCATATTCGTTTGAAAATGGTTTGGAGTTTGCTACTTGTAAGTAGGCTAAATCAGGGATTTTAATGAATTGTTCCAATTCAAGTAATCTAACCTTCACCCACAGGCATTCAGGTAGTTATATCAACTAAGCAGTTAGCCTCATGGCATGCATGCTTTCATGGCCGTCAATAACACACATGCAGTATGCTAAAACGTAAACACTCATAGTGTACTCCGAGCCAAAACAAAGAACTGGTTAGAAATCATACATGATCCCAGTTCATGTTAAAATGGCTAATGCAACACATGCAAAAATGCAACTCAGATAGGCTCGGCTATTCTAAGATGGCATGTGAAATGCAACTTGAGAACATGTATTCAACTAAATGTATTTGAAATACAATGTAATTAGTATGATGTACTGAGCCTGGTGTATGCAAAACAGATGAATGATGCACGAATGCGAGCATAAAGTATGCTAAACGAAATATGCCCTAAAACTAACCATCGTAAGCGGTTAAGTAAAAGGGAGAAAGAAATGGAGGTTGGAAGACATGCATCACACACACGCACGCTTATTACAACAGTTGGCCCTCTCGACGGAGGGTCCAAATAAGAAGCTAACTAGCTAATCTAAACTAATTAAACTAATTATTACATCACAACGAAGCTAATTAACTAATCCTAGTTAACTAACTATTACAAAACAGATTGAATAGTTAAATGCATTAACTATCTAAGTACAAAACAAAGCATAAGCTACCTATCTAAGCATGGCAGCTAAGGAAAGCAATAAAGTAGGAGCCTTGAGGCGAGGAGTTTATGCATGCTCGGCCGCTTCGTTCAGAAATCCAACGCGATGTCCCGATTTGCCTCTGTTTGCAACTGTTCTCAGAACCTTACACCAAGCTCCAGAAAGCTTCCAACTCACCTTGGAGACCTGTAGGAGGGATGCCGACCAGTTGTTGGCATTGGAGACCACCTGCCAACCACTTTCTGTGCTGAAAAACCAGAAAAAGTGGTCGGACAGCTAGTAATGTTGGTTGGCCGACCACTTGTTGCTGCCAAACTGCAATTTGCTGCAACAGAGAGCAAGAAAGGGCATGGCAATGTATTTGCAAGATATGTGTGTACGACCACCCTCCCTATCATTTCATAAGCTCAAGGGAGTGTGGTTCTCGACCCTCGAGCCACCAATCGCGCATTTCAATGCGTGATGGCTGAGAAGCCAAATTGCACAATTCAATGTAAAATGAATGCACAAGTAAACACATAAGGCCTAGAACTCTATCATGTATGACCAAGAGCGTCGACGACCGAGAATTGAGGCATGTTTCATCACTTCAAGTATGAAACGTCCCTCATTTCTCGGGTTTGGACTAACACTCAATCCAAACAACAATGCAACACATAACATGGCATACACAATGCAATGCAACTCAAACATGCAAGCATGCAATACAATAAAACAAACATGCAAACATGCAATGGACTAGCATGCTAACAACATGTAAGGCAACATAACATAGCATACTCAATGCTCGATGGCATGCATGCTCAATGCAAAGCAACTTAAGATTCTAAATACAATGTAATGCATGCATGCACAATGCAATGCAACAAGGGCAACTTATCAATGCTAGGGACATGAAAACTCAATGCAAAGGACTATTTAGCATACACAATGCAAAGAACTACATGGCATGCATAATGCAATGTAAGATGGTATACTCAATGCAATAAACAATAAGCATGCGCAATGCAAACAATCATGGAAACCAACATGTTCAAGGGACTTAAACCAAAATTGACAGACCTCAGTCATGCCCAAATCAGTGGCCATAACACCAAAATAAAGGCACAAAATATAAAGCATGCATACACAATGCATTGGCCATACAAGTAGGCCTAAGAGCACAACCCTCGAGAAGGCTCAAGGAAGGACAAATGCAGAAGTGTAACAACACTAAATGCACTAAAATTAAGTAAGAAATGATGCCAAATCATTCAATCAAACACAAGTACAACATGCAAAGGTCCTAAAGCATGAAAGCTATTAAGGAGGACTACAAAGGAGGCATGCAATATATGGCAAATATGCATGAACCAACCATAAACAGAGCTCAAGTAGGTCTAAACATGGACCAAAAAATGCTAAGTTAGGGGCTTAAAGGCCTAGGCAAGATGGCATACATGCTAGGCCATAAGTAAGGCAACAATGCACAACACTTAAAGGCATTTAAAGCATGAAAGAAATGGGAACATGGCAATTCTATAAGCTCTGAAATGAAGTATTAAATGATACCAAATCATCTAAATAGCTCAAAAATAGCATGCATGAGTCAACGAAACACAAAGCTAGCAAGGCCAAATGCACTACAGTTATACAAAGCATGAAGGATAAGGCAAAGGCAACCCAAAACAGTCCTAGAACATGTCAAAATGATACTAAAACATGCATGGAAGGAAGCCAAAACACGCTAGCATGAAGGGCATAAGGCATAATGCATACAAGGCAAATAAGGTGGATTACACTACACCTATTAAGACCAAGCATGGGATGACTTAACCAACAAAAATCAGAGTTATATCATGGCAAGATAACCCAAAAAATACATTGAAATGATGGCTCGCAAGTGTAGACACCCCATTTTTGACCGTCCTCAAGACTTGGACGTCACCGCTTGAACACTTGGTGATCATCCATGTTTGTGTTTGTCTTGAGTTCTCGGAGGTCTCGGCCACGTGCCTTGCCTCAGGATCTCTCAGCTTGACTGTTTTGTGTCTGGTTTCACACCAAACACTTGTGTTTTGCCTTTGAAGGGTAGGGAATGGCTTGTTGGCCATCCCCACACATCACCGGCCATGGCTTGAGGCCACCGACCATTGGTTTGTTGCCACCGGCCAAATGTTTGGCCGGCCGGCGCTCTTTGTGGCCTGCTGACCATATATTTTGGTCAAATTGCATTTTGGCCGGCCGACCACTGTTCATCTGCTTTTGCAGATATTTTTATGCCAGCTGTGCTAGCTGGCATACACTTTGCTCCCCTCCATACATCTCCCTCTTGACTAGCTTGTTTGGAAAGCTTTACAAGAGGGATTGTCTATAAGAGGGAGCCTCCTCTCCCTCCATTGAGGTTAGACATTTTTTTTCAGAGCTCTGAGTTTTAGGGTTAGGGTTTGCATATCCCCCATCTCTATATCTCTTTCTCTTTTGTGTATAAGTGTGTGTTTGGTCTTATTATTGCACACAAACACCCACCATTACGCCTTGCCTTTGCTACTGAGGTGCTAAGGAGCTGTTGTTGAAGTTCTTGACTGGTTTTGAGCTCAAAGAACCAGCTGGAGCATTGTTTGTGAAGAGGGTCAACAAGGGTAAGAACTTACTCCTTTTTACCCCATTTTTGCATAGTCTTTTAGCCTATCTTGCAACTGTTTTTAGACTTTGTGTATAACTAATAAAAGTCCTATTTTTCATTTCTTTAAATAGTTACTTAAGGGTGTTTTGAGCTTTGAGGTTGTTTGACCCCTCTTAAGCCTTGTTAGGCCCTATTTTTGTGCTATTTTGGTGAGCTCCGGGACCACTTTGTTTGGGCCTCCTCACCACTGAAATCTTGAGAGATTTTAGTGGTAAGGATGGTGCCTTGAGGTCCCAAGAAGGAGAGGGCCACCCCCTCTCCTTATTGTCCTTGAAAAGGGTCATTTTTGCCTCATGTGTGAGCATCTAATTTAGGTTCATGTTGGCCATGTCCTAGCTATTTTTTGTGCTTATTATGTCATGATATGGCTCTGTTTTTACTTGGTTTAGACACACCATGCATGCTTAGCATACTTGTCTTGTAATGCCTTAAATTTGCCTTAACATGCTTTGGGCTTTGACCCTTGTTCTAGCATGATTTAGGCCTAGCTTTGTGAAACTTTCATGCTTGTTTTAGTGTGCTTTAGCCCTATTTTCAGTTGCTTTGGTCATGCTCAACATGCTTTGTATAGTCTCTTTGCATTTTGGCTTGATTGGCCTCGGATGTGTGAGTCTTGGTTGCATGCTTTGCTTGCTTTAATTAGTTGGTTTAGCACCTTTCATGACTTGATTTTTAGAGCCTATAATGCATGCCATTTGTCCATGTTTAGCCCCTTTTAATTGTGCTTAAAGGTTGCTTGTTTGATGCTTAAGTGTTGGCCCATTTGCATGCATGTTTGTATGTGTAATTGTCCCTCATTTTCATAGCATTCGCCACTATTTTAGGCTTGTTTGAGGACTGCCTAAATTGGTTTAGGTCCCTCCTTTGCATGTTGGTTGCATGCTCAACTTGTGTGTTGGTGAATACTTGACCCCTTTGGTATGTTGTTGCATGCTTAGGTGGTAGTGCATTTGGCATGCATCTCTTACTAAATTGTCTAACATGATATATACTTTGCACGCTTGTTAGTTGCATGTTTGCATGTTTAGTTGCATGTTCATGTTGCATACTAGCTCCATGCCTAGGCCTCATCGCATTAAGCATGCATTCCTTGCCTCTTGATTGAGCATAATAGAGGTTAGGATTTATTGGGTGCTTTTGTGCGCATTTCATGTAAAACCAAAATGCACAACTTGGTTTTTCGAGCCATCACGCATTAAAATGCGCGATTGGTGGCCTGAGAATCGAGGAACATACCTCTTTGAGTCATGAACATGATAAAAGGTGTGTTTGGTGCAAACATTGCTTGAAATACATTGCTATGCCTTGTTTTGCCCTCTGTTGCTGTCAAAACAGGATTCTACAGGAAGACTTGGCCGGCCGGCCATCTATAGTGCCGACCGACCAACAATTGGTAGCCGGTGATCATTTCCAGTGGCCAGTGGTCATTCCATTTGATCGGTGACCATTTCCCTTGGCCGGTGGTATCCTACAAGGTCCATAGAGTGCACCTTGGAAATTTTGCAATGATTAGAGAAGCAGAGCAGGGAAAACAAAGGCAACTTGTGCATGGCAGTGGACTTCTGAGCGGAGCCGAGCACGCATTGCATTGGGCCTTTTTCCCGAGGCTGTTTACTATTTTATTAGATTAGTTAATTTGCTTAATTAGTTTAATCGGTCTATAATATTTAATTAGCTTGTAGGCTAGTTAAATCTGTAATATTTATTCGGACCCTCTGAGCGAGGGCAAATTTGTAATAAGTATGGGTGCGTGTGTGCATGTCTTCCAACCTCCACTTCTTTCTCCCTTTTACTTACCTGCTTTTGATGGTTAGTATTAGGGCATATTTAAATTAGCATACCTTATGCTATACATATGTGCATCCATACATTTGTCTTGCATGCACCGGGCTCGGCGCATCATACTAAGTGCATTGTATTTCAATTTCAAGTTGAATACGTGTTAGTTGTAGCATCATCATATGCCATCTTAGAATAGCCGAGCCTATCATAGTTGCATCTTGCATGTGTTGCATTAGCCATCTTAACATGAACTAGGATCATGCATATGATTACTAACTAGTTTCTGTTTTGGCTTGGAGTACTCGGTAAGCATTTATGTTTTAGCATCCTTGCATGAGTGTGAATGTTAAACATGACAGCATGCTTACCATGTGGCTAGATGATTATGTGATATAAACTGCCTGAATACCTGTGGGTGAAGGTTGGATTGTTTGAGTTTGAATGACTCGTTGAAATCCGTGCTTTAGCCTACTTGCGAGTAGCAAATCTCAAATCATTTTCCAAACAAAATGGATATGTCATGCTTTGTTCCAAATTAGGCAATCTAGTCTATACTTTCGTGCTATGCGCATCACATAGTAAATCTAGGCTAATAACCGGAATAAGAACGCATAATGTTTTCAAAACAAGATATCATGGTTAGTAGAGGCTGATCTTTGATCGGGCGAGCGGGGGTGCTCATAGCTGACCTTCCCCAATCATACCCAAGTTCCCGAGCCGAGGCAACTTTGGTGATGACGAACACGTGGCCAAAGGCAAATGAGTCAGGGTTTCCTAAATTCCCCCAAAATAAATATTTAGGTGGCGACTCTGTATCTGGTAAAGCAGTCTATGTTTGGCACTTCTTTACAAAAAAATCTGTTTTCAAAAACGATTTGCCGGATTTGGACTCTTTGGTTCAGATTAAGAACCGTGACAAAATTGAGTCTGAACTGTGGCACGTGAGGCCCTACGCGGGTGCATCCACAGCAAGCTAAGGCATGAAGGCATACATAATGATTCATGTTAAGGCATAAAGGGGGAAACCCTCCAATGCATTGAATAAGTGATAAATGCAAGTGCATGACCATGAAACATGGACTGAAATCACATAACAAATGATGCCAAATCATTCAAATAGGCTAAGCAATGCATGCTAGTGGACTTGATGCACAAAGCTAGCAAGCTAGGATGCACTATAGCTATACAAAGCATGGCATGCATGACCAAAACAACCAAAATCAGAGCTAAAGCATGTTAAAACATGGACAAAAGCTTCTTGAAGTTAAGCCAAAAGTATGCTAGAATGACATGTTAAAGCATGATGCATATTAGGCTATTTCATGAAATTGCACTACAAGTGCATGGAGCATGCAAAGGCTAACCAAACCAAACCCTAATAGAAGTATGACATGGCAAAACAACGCCAAAAACATGCTGAAATGGAAACAAAACAAGCTAGAATGACATGCTACTTCATGAAGCATACAAGACTAGTTTGTGTGATTTATACTACAAGTGTATTAGGCATGCATGGAGTGACTAAACCAAGTAAAAATAGTGGTATGCCATAGCAAAATAAGCCCAAATACAAGCTAAGATATGGCCAACATAAACTTAACAAACATGCTCAAACATGAGGCATTCAAAGCAAGTATTGAAGAAACAAGGAGAGGGGATGACCTCTCCTTTTTGGGACCACAAAACACCCTTCCCATCACTGAAATTGCTTTGAGTTTCAGTGGTGAGAAGGCCAAAACAAGGTGGTCCCAAAGGCTTAAAAAGTAGGCACAAAAGCAAGGCCAAACAAGGCCTAAGAGGGGGTAAACAACCCGCAACACAAAAATGACCTTAAACAAAGATCTTAAGCACCAAAATTCAGAACTTTTTTTAGTTAAGAGTCAAGCTTAAAACAACATGCAAAACGGTCCAAAAGCTTAAGCAAGAATGGGGGTTTAAAAGGTTAAAAACTCACCCTTGAAGATCCTCTTCAAAACCAAAACTCCAGCAGCTTTTTCTAACCAAAACCAGTCCAAAAGCTTCAAAAATAACCTCAAGGGACCTCAGCTCCAAGAATATGGTGTTTGAGTGTGTGTTTGTGTGTTAAAGTGTGGTAAAACTACACTTTTAAGGTACAAAAATGAAGTAAAGGGCAAGATAGATACAAGAGTGTATCTATAACTCTCAAGGCAATTTTTTTGAACCTAGAGGAGGGAGGATGAGGTTCCCTCTTATAGAGAATAAAAGCTAAAGCTTCTTGAGGAAGCTAAAGTTCAAGGCCATCCCTCCATACATGTGTATGGAGGATGGCTTCAATGCCCTTCAGCTGTGCCAGCTAGAGAAAAATATCTCCAAAAAGGTGACAAAAAGCAGCCGACCACTTGAAGTGGTTGGCTGACCACTTTAAGTGGTCGGCCATGGTGGGAGATGATCAGCACACTGAAAACAAGCTAGGGGTGGGGTGGCCGACCAGAAAAGATGGCCTAAAGACCAAGGAGACTAGTTGTCTGACCAGAAAACTGGCTGGCGGGAAGAAAAATGGTCTCTAAGGGGAAATACTGGTCTCCCACCCTTGTACCACCTTCCAAACAAGGAAAACAAGGTTTGTACCAAAAACAAACCAAAACCGATGCAAGACGAAAGTTCGAGAGGCAAAGCGCGCAGCCAAAAGCCTCGAAAACTAGTCTACGGGCATCAAAGGTGGTCTACAACCACAAAAGTGGTCTCCCGGACCACAGTGTTTGTGATACCCCTGTTTCGTAATATGTCAATTGGTCCTTAATATGAGTATAATTATGTGATTGATATGATTTCATGTGCCATTATGTGAAAATATGTGGTTTTGAATTTCTATCTGTTCACCGTAGGAATATCTGTTCGATTCTCCTACTTCGGAAATTAAATTGAAGGCCCTATCGGCCACAGAACCCGAAATTGATTATGCCATTGTGGTTGGCATAATTTTTAGAACCTATGGTGAAATTTAATTGGAAATTGATTCAGATCAAATTAGATTGATTAAATTAATGAATTAAGTGCCCAATTGTTTATAATGAAAAAATGTGTTGAGTGGGGCTAAATAGGGGCCTTATTATAATCAATTCCTTTTCCATATATCATTTTGGCTGATGCTAACTCAAGAAAGAAAGGAGAGGGTCGGCCCTAGAGAGAAAGAGAGAGAATTGTGTAGCTTGGCTCAAGGCTTGGAAATCTTGAAGATTAAGTCCAAGAATTGACTAGAGTTTGGAAGATTAAGCTCCTTGGTGAGTAATTTATGTATTTTTAGTTATCATCTTGTGAATTCAAGTTTGAAAGAGGGTCAAGAACATGGATTAGTTTGATCATAAGGAAATTGAGTTGAATTTGTTGTAATGAAGACCCATATGTGCATGCATGTGTGTAATTGCTTTGAATATTGCATGTTTGAGCTCAATGGGTATGATCCTTGTGAATTTGTAGTTGAAGCTCGTGTTTTGATTACCTCTTCATCATCTAAGTTGAGAGTAAGGGTTGTATAGCACATGCATGTACAATTCATGAGAATATGAGCTTGAATGCATGAATTTGTTATGTTAGAATGAGTTTGATGGGAGATTGGGGCATGCATGTGATTTATTTATGAAATTAAGCTTCATTGGGTTGTAATTTGGGGTTTATACCATGTTAGTATAATTATATTTGAGATTTGAGCCATTGCATGCAAGAAATGTTGGCTTGAAGGTCGAATCAGAGTTCAAGAACACAATCTGGGAAACCCAGAATTTTGATGTCCGCTCGAGCGGAAGAAGTGCCGCTCAAGCGGGAAATACGTGCTCCCAGTACTTTTTGTAGACTTGGTGTCCACTGGAGCTGGGTATTTCACGCTCGAGCGAGGGAGCTTTGTAGACAGGCCTTCCGCTTGAGCGCTCTATTTAACGCTCGAGTGTATTTTTCATGCAATCAGTACTTTTGCAGGCCTTAAGGGTCCGCTCGAGCAGGGTATTTCACGCTCGAGCGGGGACCCTGTTTTCTGAAATTTTGAAAATGTATTATGTGTTCTGTTTTTCCATTGCCTTTCACTTCTAAACACTCTTAAGCATACATTGAGCATTGTAATTGAATTAAAGAAGTAAGAATGAAGCCTAAAGAGGAATATGTGAATTAAAGAACGGATTGAATTATTTGTGACCCATATGTGTTACGTGATATGTAAGGTCAAGCTCCAGGGCAATTCAACCAACCGATCACTGTGAGTAATGTCTGACATATGTTATTGTCCAATGGCTACTTCTATGTAAATTTTGTGAAGTTCATTAATTTGAATGGTGGACACAATTTAATATGAAAGGCCTATAAGCCAATTTGATATGAAAGGCCTATGAGCCAGTTTGATATAAATATGGACCGAAGGTCGTTTTAACATAAATGAATGGATCGAAGGTCGTTTTGGCATAAATGAATAGACTGAAGGTCGTTTTGGCATGAATAAATGGACCGAAGGTTGTTTTGACATGAATGAATGGGCCAGAGGCCGTTCTGTCATGAATGAAAGTCTGAATGGGCCAAAGGCCAGTTTGTCATTTAGATGGGCCAAAGGCTAGTTTGTCACTTGAGTGGGCCAAAGGCCAGTGTGACACGAATGATAGTTTGACATAAATAATAGTTTGACACGAATGATAGTTTGATATAAGTAATAGTTTGACACGAATAACAGTTCGATCTGAATAATAGAATGAATGGCCAGAGGCCGTTTTGACATGAACGAAAGTCTGAATGGGCTAAGGGCCAGTTTGTTATGGAAAGAGAAATGGGCCAAAGGCCAATATGTTTGGAACCATGGTCACTTGACCTAAATTATGTATATATATGTTAAATAGAAATATGAATTGGGCCCAAGGCCGTTTGGAGCATGTTGTTCTACATATCGTTTGTATAACTTCTGTATTTGATATTATTCACTGGGCTATCGCTCACGCTCATTCATGTGTTTGTAGGTGGGCCAAGAGAAGTCCAAACCCAGCCCTAGTGAAGTCTGTCAGGAACAACAAAGGTTTTGGAGAGTCAGCTCTTGTGTCTCACGCACGAGACCCGTCTTTGCCGTTTGGTTATGTATTATATTTTGTCATGTGGGTGAGGACTTTGTGTATATCTGTATATAGTTGAGATGGGTTGACTTAGACTCGAATGATCCTATTGTGCAGAACTTTTTGGTACTATGTTTTTGTTGTGAGTTATTAACGTGCCTATGTATGGTTTATTTTGATGTGCATATAAGCACGGCTCTATGGACAAAGTTTAAAATTTTCGCTTCCGTTGGCCCCTATACTCTGTCGAGTTACGTTTGTTTTGGTTTGAGGTCGTAGGTAGTCTCAGGATTACTGGCCGGTTATGTCCTTAACCCATAGGGGCGGGTTCGGGTCATGACAGAGTGGTATCAGAGCACGAGTTAGTAACTCACACACTTGTTCAAAAGAGCAATAAGCATCTAGAAAAGATTTAGGATACATTCATGTGATAAATGTTAACTTAGAAGCATCAAGAATATGCTTAATTGTTTCGATATTAACAGTTATGTGCTATAAATTCGTGAATTGCTCGCATTGTAAACCATTGGAATATGTATGCTCTCTAGTATATGCATACTTGTGAATCTTTTGTATAAAGTATAATGCAAGTTTAATCAAATGGTGAACTTTAATTATTTTCTGATGATATGAAATGACAAGTTCCCTGAAATGCTATGTTTTGCATAAGTGAATAACTGTCTAAATTTTCTTCGAATGTAATTGTGGTATCGTTAGCAGAAGCCCTCGCCCATGGGACATAATACTGTGGCTTATGGTCATGAGGCCCTAACCCGGGGGAAATAATACCGTGCCCCAGGCCCTCGCCCGGGGGAAACAATACCGTGGCTTATGAATGAGATATGTTACCCGGTACCGAAGGTCCCATTATGGAACTTATTATGCTTGACCAACATGATATGTTACGCTAAAGGAAATACCACACATGGTTTGAATATGTGATATGAATTATTACACTATTGTGTACAATAAAATTTGTTTTGTTATAGTGCATATACATGAACATATGAACCATGAAAAGTTGCTTATGTGCATTCGATTCTGCCAATGGGTGCCTATGTGAAACATGAACATGATTTGAGTATATAATTACTTAGTAAATATTCAGCATGCGATATTTGATAAGTATGCAATCATCTGTTACCTATGTGATTAATTGTGTTGGGACGGTGCATAAAATGAGAATATAACAATGTGTCTATGTGCGAATGTACCCATGTGTATCTGTGTTTATTTTTGTATTTGGCACCCTAGTATTTGGCAAGGCTTAATAAGAGATTGTGTAGAGTATGGATAAAGTAAGGGCATACGGATTAGAAGGCTCTTCCACAGCCCGACTTGATAGCCTGGAAAGAGTAGTACAAGAAATGGCAGGGATCTTAAGATAACAGCGTCAGATGCCGCTACGGCAAGAACCTTTGCCACCACCAATGTAAGAAACACCGAAGAGTTTGTTATCAGATTTTCTGGTGCTCATTATAGATGTGGTAGAATGGACCATACAGTAAGGAACTGTCCCTGAACTGAACAAATGTAAATAAATCTTCTACCTCGGTTGAATTCGTACCAATGGTAGGAATTGCTAATCGAGTTAGAGTAATTGCACTCGTCCTAGAAAGCCCTCAGAATACTGCAACCGTTATCCTAGGTATCTATATTGTTTATAAACGAATGCCTATGTGTTGATTGGTTCTGAATTAGTACATGTGTACATTTTTGCTTGGGAAAATTGTGAAATATGTATTGGGATATTGATTAACTCCGCACATGCACCTGTACATCTAAACCTATGCTCAGGGTGATTTATTATATTACTGTCTTCAATGACTAAACCACTGGAATTGTGACCTTGTGATTGTATAACTGAGTTGAGCACCCCAAATAATAAACTCTGCAAATTACGGACCACGTATGTGGACTGGTAGAAAATTGACTGAACTACGTGACTAAACTGAGCGTGACTCGTAAGCCTATGTTTTGTGACTGATTTGGAACCCCTGCGTGACGAATCCTATATATTATGTGTAACCAAAGAACTTTGTTAAATGTGTTGCGGTGTACCATGTGCTTGCATATAAGACCTATTTGAGAACTGCTATCCTGATTACGATTTATGCCCCCTGATATGAACGCCTGCATATGCAACTATACCTGAACTTATGTGAACAATGCCATATTGTACATGACTTGAAATACTTTGACATGAACAGTTGTGATAAATGACTCCGATTTGACTTTGGGAACTGATGAACTTAGGACAGTTGTGAAATTATCAACCATGTACCTAAGTAAACAAAGTGTGCCTTACAGAACCAAATACCCCATTTAAGAAAACTTTTATCTGATTCGATCCAATAGAAGTTTTGTCTGATTTGACCTGATAGAACCCTCATTGGATATAATTTGATGGAACCTTTGCTTGATTTAATTTGACAAGACCTTTGCTTGGGTTGATTTGATAAGAGTCTCTATCTGAGTTGATTTTGTTAAGAGGGATCACGGATGGTTTATAAATAAATGGCCAGATTATTCTTGGCAGAAAAACTGATAGACCTAAAACTTGAATCCGTTGGAATACTTGACTAAATTGAAAGACCCTTGTGGGCTATCAACAGATTGATTTGATTGTGAACTGTACTGAATATTTATCCTCGACTAATTAGAATATGTTTCATGCGTTTGCTTCAAGTGTTATCGGGTTTTGGGAAATCAGGTTATAGTAAGTGATATTGCGTTTGTTTTGATGACATTCTTGAGACGTCCTTTTGTGCTAGGGGGCGTTAAGCCTATGTAGCACTTTTGTTGAGAATCTCTTTTGCCACCGACGGTTTTGTACGGGTGGGTTTGTCTAATCGATCTCGAGTCGGCCACCGACGGTCGTGAACGAGTGTGCTTTGACTCCGAGATGATTATTCCTTTGTTCTGTCCAGAATGTCATCATTTGGTATTAGGTAGATGTTACTAACACCCAAGAAGCTTTGAAAAACCCTGATTGTCCGAAAGTGTGTGAATTTAGTGCGCCTTGTGTAGATAACTGCTCAGTGTCATTATATTCTGCAATTGGGGCTTTGAGGATGTGTAAATTGTGTTCAACATGTGATTGACTATTTCTGATAATATCTTTGGCGCCATGGGGATTAATATATGAATTGCCTTATGCTTTTGACGACTAGCAGATGATGTGGAAAGACTCGATAGAACAGGGAATTAAATATTGAACCGAATTACAAGCTGTAAACTATTGAATGAATTGAGAACACGTGTATTATGTTAGAGGTTGACTGCATCGGTGTTATTGTGCTTTACAATTGGTACTATGGGGATTTATGAGTTACGTATGTCACGTGATTGATTGCTTCGTTGTTATCTTTGTTGACTCGGGAATCAATGTCTAGATCCACCTTATGTTCCTGAAGACTTTTGATTGACCTTGGATGATTGTGATGAGTCCCTGGACTAAATACCGAATCGGATTGTGAATTGTGGAATTATTGAAGAACGAATTGGACTTTTGTGACAAGGAAATAGACCGAACTTCTGTGATAAAGTTAGCTGACGTTTGAAATAAATATGTTGGCAACCTATTGTGAAGAGGGAAATTGTTGAATTATGTCTGAATGTTTTAGTGCCAACAAGTCGAAGTTGAATATCGGGTATTGGCAGAACTACTTCAATCTTTCTCTATTTCGGAATGGAAATAGGGATATGTGACTACGAAGTCCATTGTGGGGCTACCTTGAGCACCCAAGGTTTAAGTCCCGTTTGGGTTATTGTATGTAGAATTACTAAGTTTGCTCATTGCCTCCCTGTAAAATTTTTGTATGATGCTAGTTGACTAGCCACTGTTTACATTGTCAAGATTGTTTGTTTGCATGGGGTCCCAATATCTATCGTTTTAGACAAAAATTCTAAAATGTGTTTGAATTTTGACAAGCCTTCAAGGGGCAATGGGGACTGAATTATGATTCGGCGCTGTTTTCCATCCGCGAATTGATGTATAATCAGAAAGAACTTTTTAGATTCTGGGAGAAATGCTCCAAATGTGTGTGTTAGATTTTCGGGGAATTGGAAAGATCTATCCATCGTTGGAAAACTTTGTTTACAACAACAGCTCACACTCTAGTTTCGGTATGGCACCATACAAGCCTTGCATGGCAGAAAGGGTAAGTCTCTAACTAATTGAAAATAGAGTGTTGCTTGATTTGAGACTAGGTGAATGACTATCAGAAAGGATTGGAACTGTTAAATGAAAAATGTTCCGAATTGTTTTCGACTGAACGTAAATCAAGTTTGGAGGACCAAACTTCCTAAAGGGGGGAAAGACTGTGATACCCCTATTCCGTAATATGTCAATTGGTCCTTAATATGAGTTTAACTATGTGATTGATATGATTTCATGTGCCATTATGTGAAAATATGTGGTTTTGAATTTCTATCTGTTCACCGTAGGAATATTTATTTGATTCTCCCGCTTCGGAAATTAAATTGAAGGCCCTATCGGCCACAGAACCCAAAATTGATTACACCATTGTGGTTGGCATAATATTTAGAACCTATAGTGAAATTTAATTGGAAATTGATTCAGATCAAATTAGATTGATTAAATTAATGAATTAAGTGCCCAATTGTTTATAATGAAATAATGTGTTGAGTGGGGCTAAATAGGGGCCTTATTATAATCAATTCCTCTTCCATATATCATTTTGGCTGATGCTAACTCAAGAAAGAAAGGAGAGGGTCGGCCCTAGAGAGAGAGAGAGAGAGAGAGAGAGAGAGAATTGTATAGCTTGGCTCAAGGCTTGGAAATCTTGAAGATTAAGTCCAAGAATTGACTAGAGTTTGGAAGATTAAGCTCCTTGGTGAGTAATTTATGTATTTTTAGTTATCATCTTGTGAATTCAAGTTTGAAAGAGGGTCAAGAACATGGATTAGTTTGATCATAAGGAAATTGAGTTGAATTTGTTGTAATGAAGACCCATATGTGCATGCATGTGTGTAATTGCTTTGAATATTGCATGTTTGAGCTCAAAGGGTATGATCCTTGTAAAATTGTAGTTGAAGCTCATGTTTTGATTACCTCTTCATCATCTAAGTTGAGAGTAAGGGTTGTATAGCACATGCATGTACAATTCATGAGAATATGAGCTTGAATGCATGAATTTGTTATGTTAGAATGAGTTTGATGGGAGATTGGGGCATGCATGTGATTTATTTATGAAATTAAGCTTCATTGGGTTGTAATTTGGGGTTTATACCATGTTAGTATAATTATATTTGAGATTTGAGCCATTGCATGCAAGAAATGTTGGCTTGAAGGTCGAATCAGAGTTCAAGAACACAATCTGGGAAACCCAGAATTTTGATGTCCGCTCGAGCGGGGGAAGTGCCGCTCAAGCGGGAAATACGTGCTCCCAGTACTTTTTGCAGACTTAGTGTCCGCTCGAGCTGGGTATTTCACGCTCGAGCGGGGGAGCTTTGTAGACAGGCCTTCCGCTCGAGCGCTCTATTTAACACTCGAGCGTATTTTTCATGCAATCAGTACTTTTGCAGGCCTTAAGGGTCCGCTCGAGCGGGGTATTTCACGCTCGAGCGGGGACCCTGTTTTCTGAAATTTTGAAAATGTATTCTGTGTTCTTTTTTTCCGTTCCCTTTCACTTCTAAGCACTCTTAGGCATACATTGAGCATTGTAATTGAATTAAAGAAGTAAGAATGAAGCCTAAAGAGGAATATGTGAATTAAAGAACGGATTGAATTATTTGTGACCCATATGTGTTACGTGATATGTTAGGGTCAAGCTCCAGGGCAATTCAACCAACCGATCACTGTAAGTAATATCTGACATATGTTATTGTCCAATGGCTACTTCTA
This sequence comes from Camellia lanceoleosa, assembly GCA_025200525.1. NCBI lineage: Eukaryota > Viridiplantae > Streptophyta > Magnoliopsida > Ericales > Theaceae > Camellia > Camellia lanceoleosa. The sequence continues at coordinate 10,093,767 of CM045768.1, forward strand.
TGTAAGTTTTGTAAAGTTCACTAATTTGAATGGTGGACACAATTTAATATGAAAGGCCTATAAGCCAATTTGATATGAAAGGCCTATGAGCCAGTTTGATATAAATATGGACCGAAGGTCGTTTTGACATAAATGAATGGATCGAAGGTCGTTTTGGCATAAATGAATGGACTAAAGGTCGTTTTGGCATAAATGAATGGACCGAAGGTCGTTTTGGCATAAATGAATGGACCGAAGGTCGTTTTGGCATGAATAAATGGACCAAAGGTCGTTTTGACAAGAATGAATGGGCTAGAGGCTGTTCTGTCATGAATGAAAGTCTGAATGGGCCAAAGCCCAGTTTGTCATTTAGATGGGCCAAAGCCCAGTTTGTCATTTAGATGGGCCAAAGGCCAGTTTGTCACTTGAGTGGGCCAAAGGCCAGTGTGACACGAATGATAGTTTGACATAAATAATAGTTTGACGCGAATGATAGTTTGACATAAATAATAGTTTGACACGAATGATAGTTTGATATAAGTAATAGTTTGACACGAATAATAGTTCGATCTGAATAATAGAATGAATGGCCAGAGGCCGTTTTGACATGAACGAAAGTCTGAATGGGCTAAGGGCCAGGTTGTTATGGAAAAAGAAATGGGCCAAAGGCCAATATGTTTGGAACCACGGTCACTTGACCTAAATTATGTATATATATGTTTAATAGAAATATGAATTGGGCCCAAGGCCGTTTGGAGCATGTTGTTCTACATATCGTTTGTATAACTTCTGTATTCGATATTATTCACTGGGCTATCGCTCACGCTCATTCATGTGTTTGTAGGTGGGCCAAGAGAAGTCCAAACCCAGCCCTAGTGAAGTCTGTCAGGAACAACAAAGGTTTTGGAGAGTCAGCCCTTGTGTCTCACGCACAAGACCCGTCTTTGCCGTTTGGTTATGTATTATATTTTGTCATGTGGGCGAGGACTTTGTGTATATCTGTATATAGTTGAGATGGGTTGACTTAGACTCGAATGATCCTGTTGTGCAGAACTTTTTGGTACTATGTTTTTTTTTTGTGAGTTATTAACGTGCCTATGTATGGTTTGTTTTGATGTGCATATAAGCACGGCTCTATGGACAAAGTTTAAAATTTTTGCTTCCGTTGGCCCCTATACTCTGATGAGTTATGTTTGTTTTGGTTTGAGGCCATAGGTAGTCTCAGGAGTACTGGCCGGTTTTGTTCTTAACCCATAGAGGCTGGTTCGGGTCATGACAGTGTTCCTCTAGGCAGAGGCAACAAGGTGTGGTTCAAAAATCACGCCAAACGGAGAACGTTAAGCGGTCTCGAGACAAGGCGCGCGGCCGAAGGCTCTGAAAAACCGAAAACTGGTCTCCAAATGGGAAAAGTGGTGTACGACCACAAAGAGATGGTCTACGACCACTCCCTCCCTCCAAGGAAGAGAAACAAGGCTTGGTCCACAAACCGAGTCAAAGCACAAAGAGTTCGGAGGCCTGAAGGCAAGGCTCTTAGCCAAAACTCTGGAAACTCGAAACGAGCACAACATGCACTATCACCGAGTGCTCAATCGATGACGTCTGAGTCTTAAGATCGGTCAAAAATAGGGTATCTACAGTTGCCCCTCTTTGACAGAACTCAAAAGTCATAAGTGATAGAAGTGAATGTCAAAGCCCAGAGGCGACCCATTTTTGACAAGGCCGAAAACTTAGACAAACAGGCAAGATAACAAAGAGATGCGCCCGCAGGCTAGGGCAAGATGCAAATGACATGCACAAACCCGAACATAACTTATGATCATGCAAAGAAAACTGTAATGAAGCAATTATACATAATACATGCAATAGTTTAAGTGGACAAATACAAATAAAACTACATTACATATAGAAAGGATGTAAGAGAATTATACAATTCTCGCTTCGTCTCATGCGAAGAATATACAATACCGTCCTCTTCATCTGGTCGTGCCAGCTTCAAATGAACCGTACATACAATATCGTGCCTGCAAAAGAAAGAAACTCAATAGGTACAATATCATTAGAAACATGCGTAGCAATGCAAGTGAAAAGTGCGTGACAATGCAAGTGGAGGGGTGCATAACAATGCAACCTAAGTGCGATGCATAACAATGCGGCGGGGGAGGGGGGGGAGGGGGTGCATAACAATGTGGAAGGGGTGCATGATAATGCAACCTAGGTGTGACGCATAACAATGCGGAAGGGGTGCATGACAATGCAACCTAGGTGTGACGCATAACAATGTGGAAGGGGTGCATAACAATGCAACCTAAGTGTGACGCATAACAATGCGAAAGGGGTGCATAACAATGCAACCTAAGTGTGATGCATAACAATGCGGAAGGGGTGCATAACAATGCAACCTAAGTGTGACGCATAACAATGCAGAAGGGATGCATGACAATGCAAGCAAAATGTGCGCATAACAAAGCGACAAGTAGTGTGCATAACAAAGCAACAAGTGGTGGGCATAACAATGCAATGAGACGTGCATAACAATGCAAGAAAAGTGCAACTTCAAAAGCATGTTTGAAACAAGATGCTGAAAGAGGAAATGCAAGCCTTAACAAGATTAACCTAACCGGAACCTCCGATTTACCATGCGGAGGGGTCATAATGTACTCAAAAAGGATACACCTTGCGCTTGATGAGTAACGATGAGCCACGCATCGAAGAGTTGAATTTGAAGTTCCTGCGGGGACATTTCACGCCGAAAAGTGTACTTTTCTTATACTTTCTCGAGAGTCAAGGACTCCAATCATTACCAAAACACACAGGGAGAGCAATGGGACCGTGGCGATCATCCAGGAGAGTGGCCGACCACCTAGGCTAGTGGCCGACTAGTTGTTGACCACAAAAGTGGTCGGCCGACCAAAAAAACTGGCTGGCCGACCAGTTTATGAAAACAGGGGCAGTTTTGTCTTTTCATGCTCGGTTCTTTAAGTACACAACTCTAAATCAATTTTGCTCACACCTCCAAGGCTGAAATCAGCTTCTCTTCCTCCCTAGACCCTTTTTTCTATCAGATCTGCACTTTATATGCGTTTTCCAACGCCCTACGTGAAGTTGTTTCGCAAAAACTTTCGATTCTCTTCGTTTTGAACCGATTAGAATTTGTTTTTGGAGCTTCTTTCTCCATTTTCACCACTTGAGGTATGTTTTTCTCGAAGTTTAGCACTTTTTCTCAAGCGTTGACTTTTGTTGACTTTTTCTTTTCCCAAGAGTTGACTTTTGTTGACTTTTTGCAATTTTGGCCCATTTTGCTCATTTTTTGCATCTTTTTGCAGATTTCTTCAGATGGTCGATGATATTCTGTATAGCGGAGCCTTCCCTGGAGTAGAGGATGAGCCGGACGTCATGTCACTGCCTCCGAGGGTTCAGCCATTCGATTCGAAGGAGTACCACCTGCGGGAGCATATCCTTCCTCCAAGTACCTTCCACCACTTCACGGACTTCACGCGACGGGCGCCCCCAGACTTGCTGCTACGAGAGCCGGAGTCTCACCTATCTCATCGCGCGCATGAGGTGTGTACCTTACTTTAGTTTTTTGCATTGTATTTTGTCTGCTCGTTCTGAACACATTCGCATACATAGTACTTCTGTTCACAGCATCCGATTCATTTGGCATACAACTCTTAACAAAACACTTTGTTCATGACATGCACAACTTGCACACAACATTTTGCTGATTTGGCACGTAGCTCATTGGGTACACAGCTCATTTGGGCACACAGCACATTTTTGGGCACACAGCATATTCGGGCACACAACTCATAATACTGCTCAATCTGAACACACAGTTCATGACACAGCATTTGCTCAATCTGAACACACAGTTCATAACGCAGTTTTTGCTCAATCTGAACACATAGTCCATAACGCAGTTTTTGCTCAATTTGAACACACAGTTCATAACACAGTTTTTGCTCAATCTGAACACCCAGTCCATAATGCAGTTTTTGCTCAATCTAAACACACAGTTCATAACGCAGTTTTTGCTCAATCTGAACACATAGTTCATAACGCAGTTTTTGCTCAATCTGAACACACAGTTCATAACGCAGTTTTTTGCTCAATCTGAACACACAGTCCATAATGCAGTTTTTGCTCAATCTGAACAGACAGTCCATAACGTAGTTTTTTCTCAATCTGAACACATAGTTCATAACGCAGTTTTTGCTCAATCTAAACACACAGTTCATAACGCAGTTTTTGCTCAATCCGAACACACAGTTCATAACGCAGTTTTTCTCAATCTGAACACAGTCCATAACACAGCTTTTGCTCGATCTGAACACGCAGTCCATAACGCAATTTTTGCTCGATCTGAACACGCAGTCCATAACGTAATTTTTGCTCGATCTAAACACGCAGTCCATAACACAGTTTTTGCTCAATCTGAACACACAGTCCATAACGTAGTTTTTGCTCAATCTGAACATAGTCCATAACGCAGTTTTTGCTCAATCTAAACACACAGTTCATAACGCAGTTTTTGCTCAATCCGAACACGCAGTCCATAACGCAATTTTTGCTCAATCTGAACACAGTCCATAATGAAGTTTTTGCTCAATCTGAACATGCAGTTCATAATGCAGTTTTTGCTCAAGTTGAACACACAGTTCATAACGCAGTTTTTGCTTAATCTAAACACACAGTTCATAATGCAATTTTTGCTCAATCTAAACACACAGTCCATAACGCAGTTTTTGCTCAATCTAAACACGTAGTTCATAATGCAGTTTTTGCTCAATCTGAACACATAGTTCATAACGCAGTTTTTTGTTTAATTTTGCACACAGCTCATTTCATAACACACTGTTCAATCTGAACACGCAGTTCATAACACAGCATTCTGTTTAATTTTGCACGTAGCTCATTTCATAACACACTGTTAAATCTAAACACGCAATTCATAACACAACATTCTATTTAATTTTGCACGCAACTCATTTCATAACACACTGCTCAATCTGAACACACAGTTCATAACACAGGATTCTGTTTAATTTTGAAACTAAATACATCTGTTCATTTTACATGCATGTATCATCTTGTTTCACTGGGGGGTACGGATCGATTATTGCCAGGGAGTGGTATATGGAGCTCCCAGATCCCGTTCGACATATTGTGAACGAGGCAGGATTTGGCCGATTCTGTATAGGGTTGTCGCATCATCCAGCGAGCAGGACCCTCCTAGGCGCGCTGGTAGAGAGATGGTGGGACGCCACCAACTCCTTTCATTTCTCTGCTATCGGGGACATGACGATGACCCCGTATGACTTCTCTATGCTGATGGGCCTCGACGTAGCGGGCCAGCCGATCCCATACAATGCAGATATGGGTGAGTGGGAGGCAGCTTGGGTTTATCTACTCAGAGCCCATTCGCCGATCGACAGATCATCTGGTCGGGTCAGCTACACCTGGTTTGCTGAGCAGTACAGAGGGTTTATGCCGGAGACCTTCGAGGCCATACAACAGTATGCCCGGGGATTTGTGATGTTCCTGTTCGGGACCACTCTGTTCTCCGACAGGGGGAACACAGTTGGGCTTTATCTACTTAGTGCTCTGGTAGACCTATTACAGGTCCAGCACCTTGATTGGGGCGGCGCTGGCCTCGCTACCCTTTACTACTACATGAGCACGACTTCCCGAGAGCGGGGGACCATTAGTAGGGGCTACTGGTGAGCCTAGGAGGTATAGTCTGCCCTCTTGATTTACATTTCTGCTTTTCATTACATGTACACTGCACATAGCATTCTGCACTCAACATTTTGCATTTTCTGATTTTCATTATCTGTACACTACACTCAGTATTCTGCACTTAACATTGTGTATTCTGACAGCCACTGTCTTGCCTTTCACAGCTATGGGTTTATGCCTACTTCCCGACACTCGCTTCCGAACTCGAGGTTGAGGCACCTTTTGAGATCCCTTCCTCATGCAGATTTGAGGGTCGGTGCCGGTCTAGGGCCCGGGAGACTCTGCCATATCTCCGGTAGTACTTTGACACTGTGCGGGCGTCCGAGGTAAACCAGAACTCTCAGTTCTTCATGCTTTCAGCTTTGATTCATCTTGCATATTTATGACATCTAATTAGTTTATGCATTTGCTATCCGCAGATTACTTGGCAACCTTGAATGGTGATGCTCGGGTCTCCACGGTTTCAGTTCCCTGGGACATGGGTCGCCTTCTGATATAGGGTTCTGTTTGAGGGACCAGCCGGCAGAGCCTGGTTTCTTGTGGATCTCTTCATGCGTCAGATGATGGGCAATGCCGATCAGGAGGCCCCTCAGCGCCTCCATTGGACATGCGGTCCACAGAGAATCTCACTCCCTGGGAGGTCAATGACCTTATGCTGGGTGTGGACGCAGTTCTGTTTCTGAAGGAGGGGGTGTACGCGACATATCGCTATACATACTTGATGCCCCCCTTGACCTGTCTATACCCCTACGAGGAGGGCTGCTGATATGCCATCATCGAGTCGCGCTCGAGCTGCAGGCGTCCCTTTCACTAGCAGGGCCGGTACATCGAGGGGTATGGCTAGAGGGATGCCCTTGACTTGTCATTATGCTGGATGGCCAGATCTTCCGACCGAGATGACGGGCTGGCAGTATGGGACTTCTTACCCGATTCCACTGGAGCCTCCGATGCCTGATTATCGATACATCAGTGACCCTGACTCACCACCGGTATGTTTTACAGTTTTCATTCATCACTCAGATATTTAGACATTCATTCATTCATTGATGACTTGAACTTGTATTTGCAGCCTCCCAGAGATTATACTGAGGGGTTACTCGGAGTGGTGCCCTCACTCGAGAGCATGGTCTTGCGGAGGGAGGCGATGCTATACGCTGTCGGCATTCCGGTACTTTTCAATTCCGTTATATTTATCATATATTGAAACTGAACGTTTTACCATACTAATTCACTGCATGTGTAGAGCACATCTGACATATCATACCCACATACTGTATCTGCATGCACACACTCCACGCATCATACCTACATCTGATATTTGATATACATACTCTGGCTGATGTATTCAAACTGCCCTTTTTAGGTTCCACTGTCGCGACCTGGGCCATCCAGGCCTTCCCGAGCAGCTGAGAGAGGGGGCTCGACTCACGGCCAAGGGAGACACAGAGCATCTGTCAGATATGACGAGGAGTCCAGCGAGGAGGAGGAGTCAGCACATCCACAGTCAGAGACATCTGCAGGCAGGGATGATTACTCCAATTCCGGTTCTGAGGATGGAGGTGATGCCGAGGAGGATCCCGAGGACAGTGACTCCGATTCAGATGGTGGTGGCGCAGAGGCTGCTCAGCCGAAGAGGACAAAGAGGGTCTCTCGGTTTTGAGCTTGATAGCACTGATACAGATGCTCTCTGCTTTCTTTTTCTTTTTACATGTAGTTGTAGTACATTGTATAGCTTAGACAGTAGTTTTTTTTTTTTACCTTAAAACTTGTACCTTGTTGTAAAATGTTGTAAAAAGAAGTTATGATAGAATGAAAATAGCTTTTATTCAAAAAGTGTTGTACTTGTGTTCTAAACATCGCATCACACTATTTTTCACAAAAATGAGATTAAATGGAAATTGAACATCGTGTATTGCCAAGTCAGGTAGTGAACCGACGCAACAAACTAAACAACTCAACTCAATAAAAAACAGCAAGACCTTAACAAGCTTACAACTCGATAGGCGAAGAGTAACAACTCGATAAACAAATGAGCAACAACTCGATAAGCAAAACTTAACAACTCGATAAGCAAGACTTAACAACTCAATAAGCAAATGCGTTTTGGATAAACTAAGCAACAGAACGCATCCGAAACAGAGGTAAACTCAGACCTTTCGCACTCTCAGCACACAGGAAAGCTAGAGACTTCCTTTTGGAGACAAGGAACAGCTAGAGACCATTTTTTGCACATGGTCGACCACCATAGGAGCCTGCCGACCAGTTGTTTGTTCTGCAGACCAAACAAGTAGCTGGTCAACCAAAAAAACTGGCTGGCCGACTAGAAAAAGTGGTCGGCTGGCCACTTGGCCTGGGGACCTCCAGTTTTTTGACACCTGTCCTCCAAATAGTGTCTTATCCTTCATAAAGGTTCCAGCTTCATGGTTTCCTCATTCTAACTCAGTTTTGCACCAAAATAGAAGTGTTTCTTGTTCAAAATCTCACAAATTGGATTGCTACCTTGGATGGCTCGGAAAAGGTAAATTCCGGGGCTTTGGCATAAATGCAATATTCATGCTGAGTCGCACCCCGCTGCGTTTTCTGTTCCTCTATGCCGCTGCAAGGTTTTGGAATCCGGTAACACACGTCTTTAGATTTGGCGGATAGGAGATATGTCCCACTTTCAAAGACTTCCAAGCTTTGATGGAGTCCAAATGCGAAGAAGAGATTTTACCACAGTTCCGCTTTGCCTACATCCAAGCCTTAGGACGAATGTGCGGACTCACTATGCATGACGCTCGGTCTTTGATCTGCGATGGAGCATTGGACATGCCCAGCTTAGTTCATCGGTTTTCTGATGCCGGTGACCGCGGAGATCATTACTGGTAAAGTTTTCGGTGACATGCGCTTTGCTTGTGCATGCTGTCTCATTTCTTGCTTGCCTTAGGCTCCAGAGGGTCTAGTATTCGTTTGATCGAGATCACTGAGGGCTTGAAAGAGGGCAAGAGCTGCATCACCATGACACTAGCTGAGACATTGATGGGTTTAGATGTTTTTCATCACTGGGAGACGACTAGATTCGCGGGGAGGCCACTACTACTGCAGGTAATGCTTCCCACCCCATCTCATATATATTTCTCACATTACTCGGCCATCAGGCTCGGTTGAGCCCCTTTGTGGCATCGCCGAACAAAGTTAATACAATCTTCCTCCATGGTGGACTAGTAGTAACCTTGTCTAAGGATCTTCTGGGCTAACTTCACCCCGTTCATGTGCGCTCCGTACTCTCCTCCATGGATGGCCTCCATCAGGCGCTTGGATTCTTCTGCATCAACACATAGTTTATACATCCTGAGATGACCTCTCTTGTACAATTTACCTCCGCAGACGATGAACTGAGCAGCCATTCTTCTAATTGCCCTCTTGTCTTTGGCATTTGCCCCTGGTGGATACGCTTCCTTCTCCAAAAAGTTCTAGACGTTGTAATACCAAGGATTCTCATCTTGTACTTCATCTATGGAGGTGATCAGCTCATAGGCCGGCACAAATTTCTATTCGATGATGATCGGACGCATCCGGACTCCGAAAGGGATGTCTATCATGGAAGATAGAGTTGCTAATGAATCTGCGAACCTATTGTTCTCTCTTAACAGATGAGTGAAATTCAATTTCTCAAACCGAGGAATGAACACGTCCAAGGCCTGGTGATAGATTTTCATCTTTTCTTCTATAACTTTCCAATCTCCTTTAGCTTGAGATACAATAAGGTTCGAGTCCTTGATGACATCCAACCGTTTTGCCCCTAGGTCTAGGGCGCCTTTTAGTCTAGCAATACATGCCTCATGTTCTGCCTCGTTGTTCGACACTTTGAACCGGAGTTTGAATGCTAGAGATATGCGGGAATTGTCGGGTGCTATTAGCAACACTCCTATCCCATACCCATATTGGTTTGACGCTCCGTCAAAGTACATCGTCCAGGTTTCATCTTCGACATGCAAAATGGCCTCGTCTGGGAATAGGTACTCAACTGCTTCATCCCCTTCGACTGGGTGATCGGCTAGGAACTCCGCTACCGCTCTCCCTTTCACCGACTTCCGCGTCACGTACTTCAGATCAAATTCGGAAAGCAAAAGCAACCAACAGGCTAGCCTACCTGTAAGTGTCGATTTCTCAAAAAGATATTTGATGGGATCGAATCTTGAAACTAGTATAACGGAGTGAGCTAACAGGTAGTGCCGCAGCTTCCTGGTAGCCCATACCAAGGCCAAACAAGCCTTCTCCAATGGAGTGTAGCGGGTCTCGTAATCCAGCATCTTCTTACTCAGGTAGTAGATAGCTCTCTCCACTTTGTCCTCAGACTCCTGTGTAAGCATGCAGCCCATTGTAGTTTCAGTCACTGAAAGATACAGAATCAACGGTTTTCTCGGCTCAGGCGGTGACAACACATGTGGGTTCTGTAAATATTACTTAATCTGTTCAAAAGCAGCTTAGCATCAACCGTCCCATTGGAACTTCGTTCCTTTCTTCAGGAGACCAAAGAGTGGTTCACAAGTCAAGGTTAATTTAGCAATAAACCGTCTTATGAATTGCACTTTTCCCAAAAAGCCTCGCACCTGCTTTTCAGTCCTCGGTAGTGGCATTTCTAAGATGGCCTTGATTTTGGAAGGATCGACCCCGATACCTCTCTGTGTGATCAAGAACCCCAGCATTTTCCCTGCTGTAACACCAAACATGCACTTCTGAGGATTTAGTCGCAACCGATACTCTCTAATCTGTTGAAAGAACTTCTGCAAGGCGGTGTAGTGGCCCTCTCTTTCCTTGGACTTGACAATCATGTTGTCCACGTACACCTCAACCTCTATATGGATCATGTCATGCAAAATTGTGGTCACAGCTCGTTGATACGTAGCCCCAGCATTCTTCAGCCCAAACGGCATCACCCTATAACAATAGGTTCCCCACGGGGTGGTGAAAGCAATTTTCTCCTGATCTTCGGGTGCCATCAATATCTGATTGTAGCCAGAAAACCCATCCATGAATGAGAGCAACACATGCCTAGCAGTAAAATCCACTAACTCGTCGATATGTGGTAGAGGAAAGTCGTCCTTCGGACTGGCTTTGTTCAAGTCCCTAAAGTCCATACATACCTGAATTCTGCCATCTTTCTTCGGCATTGGAACTATATTGGCCAACCAAGTTGGGTATTCGGATACCAGCAAGAACCCTGCGTCAATTTGCTTGGTGACCTCTTTTTTGATCTTGAGAGCCCAATCTGGGCGGATTGCTTAACAGGTCGGGCCTCTGGGTCAAGAGGGATCCGGTGCTGTACAATCGCAGGATCGATTCTAGGCATGTCTTCGTAAGACCACATGAAAACATCTTTGAAATCTTTTAATAAAGCGATTAAGCACTCGCGCTCGTCCGAAGACAACATGGACCCGATCTGGACCAGCCGCGGGTCCTTCTCAGTACTAACATTAATTTGGGTGATTTCATCAACCAAGGGTTTTACAAATCTCTCTTGCTCCTGATCAAGCAAATATTTCAAAACCGAAGGAATTTCTTCCTCATCGTTTTCATCAAAAATTTGAAAGTCCTGATTAATGCAATAAATTAAGGGCACAGAAAAGTATTCAAAGGCCACAGCCGCACAATTCTCATTAAGCACTTTCAAGTTGCCTGATTCCTCTGTTACAACAGACTCAAAGGAAAAAGAAAAAGACGACCTAGACAGGACTGTGGCATCTGGGTTGTCACCCCCAAGAATACCGGACTCAGACGAGCTGGAACCTAATTCCGACTCACTAGACTCGGTGGAATCAGATTTCGGCTCATTACCTGACCCAGTGCTACTCGATAAGAAGCCCTTCTCGTATTGCCAGACGATGGAGGGTGCGATGGATGCATCCAGAATGTTTGAAGATGGACTCACAGCTGTTTCATTCCCAATCATGGACGCCGAGAAGTTATCCCCCAAGCACTCATGTATGATCGGAGGACCTGAAAGTAGACAAGCCAGTGCTACCCCCCATTTTAATCTCTGCGCTATTAGAATCCTCCTCCCTGCATTGCTCAACCTCAGTTGATGGGTCTGTCTGCTTCTCAGCAACATCATCCCCAGATAATTGCAAGTCAAAGAATATCTCAAACCCTGGCAATCGTCACCTTTCTACGTTTAGCCATGGCTCTGGGAAGCCGTAGAACGGGAAGTCCTCTTCCTCCCGAACAAAGCGTCCGTTTAGGGTACCTTGGATAGGCTGGTGTATCAACTCATAAGGCTTCCCGGCTCGCTTGGCTTTGGCTCTTCTGGCCATCTCCTTGCCTTTCCTCACCCAGTCCTCTTTGGTAGGCAAATAACCTAAGCCAAAGGTATGCGGGTTATACGGCACTTCGGCCAATATTGCAATGCCTTTTCGACCACTGCGCCCTAATCCCATCCCAGGGATGTGCTGGAGCTTGTTCATAAAGTAGATTGATTGTGCGCTGACGTACAACCCCTCATCAATGGCTAAAATGTTCTGTATAACCCGGGCCTCGGCTAGGGTAAACCCTAACATGAACACATCCTCTGCGCCATGTTCAATCTCCAGTATTGGTATAGAAACCTCTGGCGGTGGATGGATTGACAAATTCCCAAAAACGATAGCCACCCCCTTCTCGCATATACCGATCTCGGTTTTCCCTTCCTTATTTACTGTATTCCTGACTCGGTTCCGTTGATAGTTGTTGTCGTCTATATTTCATTTCCATCATTCAATGCTTTGGATTGGTGTTTAGAAATGTCTTGGGCGTGTTTCGAACAGGTTGGTTGAGCTTTAGTCCCATTTCTTGTTGCTCAGATTTTTCGTGGTCCGCTCGAGCAGATCCCTTCGCGCTTGAGCGGAGTTTGCACACTTTCAGCATCTTGTGCGTCTGCAAAAGTACTGCAGGTTTATTTTTCACGCTCGAGCGGGTATCCTTGCACTCGAGCAGGTGTTCGATGTCTGTAAAAATACTAGAAGAGTGTAATCTACGCTCGAGCGGGTGTTCCTTTGCGCTCGAGCGGGTGGAGTTTTGCAATTGTGTCTTGGTGCTCGAGCGGGTATCCTTGTGCTCGAGCAGATCCGGATTTAGACTCTTTGGTGATTTATCAGTCTTGCATTGAACTTTGCAAGATCAGATTAAGAACCGTGACATTTGAGTCCGAACTGTGGTAAGCAAGGCCTTCGGGGCGCGTCCACAGTTTCTGGCAACTTTGCTGGGGATTTAAAGAACTTGACTCGAACTCATGATATCTTGTTTTGACTACATTTATGTGTCTCTTTGCATTGCATTTGCATTGGTGGGCCTAGGACACCGTGTTTGCCGTATGTTATTCCTGAACGGTTTGCCAGAGGCTTGCTTTGAGAAGTGTGCCATAAGGCTGACCGGTTGCGGACTCTGCCACGACGGGAACACAAACCTCGGTTTTTACCGGGGCACCCTTTTTGACCATTCGACCTAGTGCATATCGGAAATTGTAGTGAGCATTCCAAGCTAGGACAGGTTGCTTACCCGATTATAGGTTGTTTGAAACTGCTGCGTATATAGTGAAACCCTAGCTCCTGACAAAATAGGACAGGGAAACCCTACCCCAACATAGGGTGTTTTGGCTCTCATTTGCTTGATTATGTGCTTTTAGAGTGTGCCTCTATAGGGATTGCACGTATCAGCTTGCAAGTCAGAGTATCAGGCCTGCGGGCATCAGTGCTTTGAGAATCAGTTATATCTGTGGGTATCAGATTCAGTTTCGCGGTAGTGAATTTGGGAAATATGATCAGTGGTTGAATACAATTATTCAGCTATGCTTATGTCTATTCCGGTAAAATTGGACTGAGATGGTGCCTGTTTTCTCTTTTAGTTCAGAGATTCGGTTTAGAGCAAGTAGTGTTCTCCTTCGCGGAGGCAAGGCAGAAAGGGGTCAGTTAAGGCTTACCGGTTCATCAGATCTATCAGCCACCAGTTACATCACCTCTGTTTTGTTCAACAGACTCATGATGACACAAAATTCGGAAGAAATTGTGGTCATGGCAGCGACACTAAACCAGGGAACCACCATGCAGGGTGAAACTGATGTTGAAATGCAGCAACTGCCTAGGTCACCGGCCGCATGTCCAATCTGGGAACCCCAGTTATTTCAAAACCGTGAGCCCATCACTTTTGAGTTAATGGGAATGATTGGCAATCTCCAGAGATCTGTGGCTGATTTAGCATATGAAATGTCAGCTCCGCCACCGACTACATCGTATACCGGGAATTTCATGCCGGAAGAGTCCCCGCTATTGAGGCGAATTGTGATTGAGCTCAACCAACCTGAAGCCATCCCAAGTTCCGGCAATGGCATGTCGACAACAATGGGGCTCCGCTCTGATGTAGCAACCCAAACCTTCTGCCAAGTTGAGGCGAGTGGTAAGGACAAGGTGGAGGTGAACACCGATCCTTATGAACAACTCCTGTGGGCTGTTGAGGCTTTGAAAGCCGGAGGACTGAATAGACAGCAGGTGCTCGCTGTTGTTGTAAAAACTGTGGATGACACTTTCCCCACTTAGAGTGAGAGCAGTTCAAGCCAACGGGAAAATTGGGACAAGGACTGTCGTACCAGAACCGTTCCTTCCAACCCTAACCCTGCACCCGGAAAAGATTAGAAGACCAAGTTAGCACCTGCCGACCCTTTTGCCAATGCATCGGCAAAAGTTCGCAAACCTCGAAGTAGCTACCCCGAGGTCGTAGGGTCTTCCATGCCCTCTACATGCTTTTGTCTAAGGCGCTTCAAATTCTTGCTGAAAAAAACAGACCGGTCATACCACTGACAACTGCTTCCGTCTTCGCCATGAAGTACAGGATTTGTTTGACAATGGGGTCGTCCTCCCACTAAGCTCAGCAAAGTCCATTGTCACTGGATCAGTGAATTTGGAGGATAATCTAATGTGATCAGGGGATAAACCACCTGCGGACGGCATGCAGCTTACTTCAGATGTGGCGTATGGCATGCACTATTTTGAGCATTTGCGAATGCTAGCTTTTGTACTATCTAACTTGGGTATTCAGTCAGTTTTGTTGTCTTGTATATAGTCAGTCTTTTTGTACTATGTTAGTCGGGTCTGTCTTGTTGTATCGAGTCAGTCCTGTTGTACAAGAGTCGAGTGATTCTGGGGGTATTATCTCGGATATCACTGTTTTGTTTTGTATTTGTCTTTTTTGCTTTCTTTTGGGCCTGTTTCTGCCATGGAGCCAGTTACATCAAAAGATCTGAATGAAACAACAGTAAATTTTCATACTCTTGTGTTTGCTTCTGTCTTGCACCGGTTGTGCCAGAAAGTTTGAATGAAACGGCAGTGCTTTTTACTTACTTTTCTGTGACTCAAAATCATTGCATTGACCTAAGTTTTTCAAAACTCTTTTTGAACATTGCGGTAAAAACAAAGAGGGAGGAATTCCTCTGGATTTGCAAAAATTTGATCAATTAAGAGAAAAAGAGGCATGCTAAGCCCTTAATGAATGAGATCATGGTTGTTAATATGGGTACTGAGAAGGATCCTGGCTTGATCCAGATTGGTTCTACACTGTCTTCAGCGCGAGCGATTAGTCGCTTTCTTAAAAGATTTCAAAAAATGTTTTGCACCATCCCGTGAAGACCCGCGTGGAATCACTCTGGAGATTGTGCAGCTTAGGATCGCTCTCAGCCTCAAGACTCGACCCCCTTACTTTCAAACCTTGAACCTGGATTTAGATTGTTCAAACGGTCAACCACAATGTGAGGCCTGTGTGGCTAGATTCAAAGCAGCCCTCGAATAAGAGGCAAGAAAGTCGGATCAAGAAGGTCAAACGCCGTCAAAAGAAAGCTTGCAAAGCTAGATCAAAAGCACCCCTCAAACTAGGGCAAAAAGGTCAGATGTGCTCAAAGAGCAAAAAATTGGGGCATTTCTCAAGCTAACGAAGATCGGCAAGAATGTCAAATCCCAGAAGGGAGGAAAGAAGAAAGTATTCTGAAGAACAATCGAGTTCCTATCCACAACACTAGGGGCAAATTCAGCCCCCATTGGATGGACTTCTACATCATCAGCAGACAGCAGCCATTCTCTTGGATTCGGATGGCTTTGAGACCCTAAAACCATTTGGCATGGACAAAGCTACACTTTTACCCTTCAGAGGCTCGCTGGGCCTAAAACCCAGAAGGGCGACCCAGGTAAAAATTAGAGGAAGAAAAAAGAAAAAAGAAAAAAAGAAGAACAAAATTAAAAGAAAAGAAAATGAAAAATTTTGAAAAGAAAAAGAACAAAAAGAAGAAATGAAAAGAATTGAAAAGAAAAGAAAAACAGAGCTCGCAAGGTTGAAAACCCGGAAAGGCGGTCTTGGCAAAAGTCAGGGCATAAAAGGTGAGGGTTACTACACGAGTGTACCATAACCCGAACTACGTAAGGCTTGATTCCCATGTTTGGGATACGTAAGCAACTTCATTCTGAAGTCCAGCCATAAACACTTCCAAATTGAATGTGTCCATATAATGGTTTTGATCATCTTTGCCTTCTCTGTATCTGAGAGAGTTTGGTTGTGTTCGTCACTCTGAGGATTGACTACAATGCACTGCGATGCCATTCAGACAAGGGGCAACTCTCCATTGCCCTACAATGTGCTGCGGTGCTATTCAAACAAGAGGCAACTTTCCGTTGCCATGCTGTGTCCTTCAGATAAGGGGCAGTTTTCCATTGTTATGAATTTGAGGTTGTGCATCTCAAGAGTAGGTTCCATGCTCGTTGAACAGTGGCCATTTGCAAAAATAGTTTTTGATAATTTTTATTGAGGTTGACTAATTTTCTTGAAAATTATTCCATTTTTTTTCCAAAACTGGACCATTTCTTGGACCCAAAAAAAGAAAAATTTTCAGTGGTCATAACCTAACTTGCATGATTTTAAATCAGAAAGTTGAACAAGTGTGTTAATCTAACTCTCATATTGGTCAAAATTGTTTTAGTAGAAAGCCAAAACAAAAATGGTCAAAATGATGAACGAGGGGCACAATTGAGTCAGGTGTCCTGTCTTTTCCCCGTTGTCAACATACTTGCCAGAAAGGGCACATCGAAGCTAACAACAAAGAGCAGAAAACTCTCTCATCCTCCAAGCGAAGAGGTATCAAGCCAAGTGCGAAGCACAAACTGGAATGGAGCCAGATATTCCACTCCTTCGTTTGGACACATCTGATCACGTCCAAACTCCCTAGTAGAGCATCGTCAGTCGATGTCAGTTGCAAATTGGCTACACACCTAGTTGTACTGCAACCCTTTTGTCGAGAAGTTCACTGTTGTGAGCAGAAGAGGAAGAATCTAGCAGAATGCTAGGGGCAAGAGCCTGCAACCTCTTGTTTATCCATCAACCACCCAGGGGAGGGATAAAAAATGAGAGATTAAAGAATAGAGAGATGTGCGCTGAGAGAAAAAGTGAGGAAAAGGGCTTTTTCAGAAAAATAGAGCCTGAGGGTCGAGTGATGTGAGAATCACAAACAAGAAGGTGTGGGAAACAATACCCAGAGAAGCAGGTTCCCTGTGCACGTCTGAGTGTCGTGTCTTTTGTTTTGTCCTGTTTCAAGTGTTTCTCGATGTGTTTAGGTTGTTTACCCTTTTTGTCTTTCTTTATTGAGTCGTTTTGCGCTGTGTTCAGTCGTAGGCTCAATACCCAATTAAGAACTTATTTCTTAATTTCAAAAATAAATCGTTTTGTGCTCAGGAGTGTTGTGCCATTCTCCACATATGTGCAAAACAGATTTTGTTCTTTCATAAAACTGCAGGGTTTGACCCAGTTTATGCGAGAACAGTAAAACTAGGACCTATCTGAATCTGCATGGGTTCCGGGCTACAAAGCAAAAGAAAAGAGGGAAAATTTAGAGCATCCGAGTTTGTTTCAACTTCTGCATGTCCCGTTATGGCATTCCGTATGTTCAGAACGAACTGTTTGTTCAGAATGGGCCTTGTTCAGAATAAACGGAGTACTGTGTTATGAGCTGTGTGTTCAGAGTGAGCAGTATGCTGTATGAGTTGTATGCCAAACAAACCAAGTACTGTGTTATGAACTGTGTGTTCAGAATGAACAGTATGCTGTACGAGCTATGTGTTCAAAGTAAATAGAATACTGTGTCAACTACTTTCATACCAGAACGGTGATAAGAAGTGATCTCCTTGAGTACCAATCCCTGTCAGGGGCATCTTGGTTGAGTTTGTGATGAGTTCCTAAGAGATCAATTACGTTGGTGGAAACTAGAGTTCGAATGGCTGTTGCCTAGAACACAAAGGTTCGGGATTTCCAAGAGTAAAGTCTGGTTTAAATACCCAGGGGTGTATCTGTAACAACGCCTGCGGGGGACCTCGCTACAGTTCGGACTCCCTTTGTGTCGGTTCTGAATCTTGAACCAAAGAGTCCAAATCCGGCAAATCGTTTGAGAAAACAGATTTTTTTGAAAAGTAGTGCCAAACATGGACTGCTTTGCCAGATTATAGAGTCGCCACCTAAATATTTTAAAATGGAAAATTTAGGAAACCCTGACTCGGTGCCGAAGGCCATGTGTCCGTCATCACCAAAGTGGTCTTGGCTCGGGAGCTTGGGTACGATCGGGGAAGGTCAGCTATGAGCACCCCCTTTCGCCCCGTCCGAAGACCGGCCTCTACTAACCGTGATATCTGATTTTGAAAACTTTATGCGTTCTTATTCCAATTATTAACCTAGAATTACTATATGATGCGCGCAACACAAAAGTATAGACTAGATCGCCTAATTTGGAAACAAACATTGCATATCCGTTTTGTCTCGAAAAACGTGTTGTTTTCTTTTGCTACTCGCAAGTAGGCTAAAATACGGATTTCAATGAGTTGTTCCAACTCAGGCAATGCAACCTTCACCCACAGGCATTCAAACAGTAATATCACATAAGCATTTAGCCGCATGGTAAGCATACTCTCATGGCAAGACATTCACACGCATGTGGTATGCTAAAGCGTAAAATACTTACATCGTACTCCGCGCCAAAATAATAAACTAGTTGGCCAACATGCGTGCCTTAGTTCATGTTAAATGGCTAATGCAACACAGGCATAGATGTAATCTAGAGTAGGCTCAGCTAACCCTAAACATGGCATGTGAAATGCACTTTATTCGATGCACGTATTCAATTTGGAATTGAAAGTACGATGCGGTTTGCATGATGTGCCGAGCCCGATGCATGTAAACAAATGCATGAATGCACGCATGCATTGCATAGGGTATGCTAAATTAGATGTGTCCTAATCTACCATCATAAGCAGGTAAATAAAAGGGAGAAAGAAATGGGGATTGGAAGACATACATCCACTCACGCACACTTATTACAATTATGCCCTCACTCGGAGGGACCAAAAGAATAATACAGTCCAAAGAATAAATTATTAAATTATTACAAAATTCTAATTACTAAAATTAAATCAAGTAAATAAAAGAAGGGGGCCTCAGCCCTGCCTCGGGACGCACGAATGATGCATGTTCGAATCCGACTCGCCCGGAAAACCCACACCGCACCACTGCTGCCTCTGTTTTTACTGCCCTGCTTCTCCAAAATTTACCAACGCCCCAGGAAACCTTCCTTGTGTTCTGAAGAGTGCCACCGGCTGGAGGAAACTACCACCGGCTGCTTATGTGGCCACCGCAAAAATAGTATATCGGCCAGAATCTGATGCGGTCGGCACTCTCTCTGCCGGTCGGCACAAAATTCTGCAGAAGTTTAGCTGACAAAGAATGAAGAATGCATGGTATTGGGTTTTTGAGCATATTTATGCATGGCCAATACTTCCTATCACGAATGGGACTCAAGGAAACATGGCTCTCGGTTCTAGGGCTAACAATTGTGCACCATGGTGCATGATAGCCTAAGATACCAAGGTTGCATTTCAATGTAAAAAAAAAATGCATGCAACACAACAATGATAACTAAGTCCCTATCATGCCAAAGTCAAGGGCCTTAGTGACATGGGAATTGAGGTGTGTTTTGTCACTTGGAGTACAAACACTCCTCATTTCCCACACTTGGTTTGACACCCCAAACTGAGTAATGAAATGCAACTCATGTAAACATGCAAACGCGCAAACATGCAAACATGTATTATGGAAATTAGGATGCTAGCACACTAAGTATCACACCACTAGCACATTAGTCATGCAAAATGCCAGAGTATACAAGATGCTATCATCATGCCGATATGGACCAATCAAGCACAAGACCACCATGCTATAACATCTAATGGGGCAAACATGCAACAAATATATAACAAACATGCAATGAGGGACTTAGCCACAATGGGGCGGCCCTCAAGCCTCCCCAAAACAGTGGCAAAACATGCCCAAAATGGTGACCAAAATGTTATACAAATTATGCAAATTGATAAGCCTAAACTTAAGGCATCAAAGAGAGTATCTTTCCGTCATTACCGAAGCCACTCATGGCATGGATTAGGCCACCAAAAACAGAGTATTAGAATGCAAAATGACACCCGAATCCCCTCACATGGCGGTCCCGAAATGCACCAAGTATGCAAGCATACACAATGCCAATCCCTAGGCATACAAGAGCACACCCTTAAAGCATGAAATAGGCTACATATGCATACATACAAACATGATTTATGGACTGAAATAAGGTCACAAAGGATGCCAAAATCATGAGGGTGATCAATGTAGAACATACTAGGGGCCAAAATGCATGAGGCTTAAAAGCCTAAAATACAAAGCGACCATGTCAAGCACACTATACATGTCAAAATCAGTGGCTCATGGCCCTTATACATGGTAATATGATGCTAACACCCTCATGGAATCAAGCTAAAATGTGCAAAGAACATGGCCTACATGCATGACATGCTTTTAGGCACAAGAGAGCATTTCAAAGCAAGTATGAGAGGTATGCTAGAGGCCACAAATCTGACCAAAAACAGAGGTTAAACATGCTCCAAAACACTCAAAAAAATTCTAAAATGAAGCTAAATGCAAGCATGCACACATGCTACCTCATGAGCCAAGAATGAAAGCCAAAGGTGGACAAAGGGGAGAGGGGTGTCCCTCCCCTACATGAGACTCCCAAACACCTCCCTCACCACTGAAAACCCATTGGTTTTCAGTGGTGAGAAGACCAAAAACACTGAAGTTAGACAATGCTCCAAATAAAGGCACAAAAGGACCAAAACAAGGCCTAAGAGAGTGAGGCTTGACTCAAACCAAAAAGTGACCTTAATGAATGTTCTTGAGCAAGTAAAAAAAAGATTTTTTTATGTTATGCACAAAGCTTAAATCACAAAGCAAGAGGGGTAGAAACCAGTTGCAAGAATGGGGAAACTAAAGTTAAGAGTTTACCCTTGAAGATCCAATGAAGAAAAGGTGAAGCAGCCCTCCTCTAGTGATCAAAACCAGTCCAAGATCACACAAAACAAACCTCCAAGCTTCCCAATCTCGGATTAAGGTGTAGTAGTGTGTGTAATGGTGTAAAAGTAAGGTGAAATCACACTTTTTGGTCCAAAAACACACACACAAGAGGAGAGGGAGGGAGATATAGATATATATGTATGTATAAGCTCTGGTTTTGCCCTTCAATGTCTAACCTTGAGCCAAGAGGAGAAGCCTTGCTTATATAGACAAGCAAAGCTTACAAGCTAAGCAAACTAAAGGCTCATCCCTCCATACACGTGTATGGAAGGGAGCAAAAGGTGATACAACTGTCTAAAAATATCTCATAAAGTAGCTGTACAGTGGTCGGCAGGGTAAAATGGTCATTTTGCCAAAAAGAGTGCCGACCGGCACAAAACAGTGCCGACCGGCACAAAATAGTGCCGGTGGCAACACCAACCAGCCGGTGGTATGTGGGGATGCCTCAGAAGGCATTCCCTGCCCCTCAAAGGCAAAGCACAAGTGTTTGGTGCAAAACCGGACACAAAACAGTCAAGTTCGGAGGTCCTGAGGCAAGGCGCGTAGCCGAGAACTCCGGGAACTCCAAACAAACACAAACATGGATAATCACCGAGTGTTCAAGCGGTGACGTCCAAGTCTGGAGGACGGTAAAAAATGGGGTGTCTACAGTATCCCCGGCTTAAAATCCGTATGGAAACCCCATAGGTCGAGGCAGCGGGTATGGATCTCGATTTTGGGTACTGATCCAACCTAGTCTGTCATCCCGTTGAAGAATAGGGAAAGTTGTGAGTATGATCAGGGAGAAAAGCGGCATCCGTGGTTTCCCCAATAGATGTCGCTCCTTGTCAGCTTTTCAGTGCCTTTATATTGTGAGTTGAAGATAAGTGTTCGAGGAACACAATGCAAAGGGAGATCCCCGTCAGAGTAAAACGGTTCACCGCCACTCACCTCGTGAGGTCCTTTCTAAAGCGCCGCTTAGTCTGTTTATTGCATTCCTTTAAATGTCATGCATTATATTGCATCGTTATACCTATCTTGTTTCTCTCTCGTTTATGCATGGTGTTGTATGTACCGTTCATTTAGAGAAGTTTCGGTTTAGTTTTGACTGTTACCTTTCACCTCTCGCATTTAGGCATGCATTTGGACCTACCCTTCTCCTCTCGCGTTTGATACGCGTTTGGATGACTGTGCTTTCTTGCACAGTCTTTTCTTCTCTCGCGTCTGATACACTGAGAGGTTTTCTTTTTCTTCTCTCGTATTTGATACGCTGAGAGGTTTTCCTTTTTGTTTCGAAACACGGGGATATGTCCCTATGTTTCTCCTTTTCTGGTTTAGAGCATTTGGAATACGTTCCAATGCTCATACCATTTCGAAACACTCGGATATGTCCTTGTGTTTCTTCTTCTTTGGTCAAGAGCACTTGGAATACGTTCCAGTGTTTGTACCACTCTTTTCCCTCTCTCACGTGTGCTACGCTGAGAGATTTCCCGTTCCTTACACGATTTCAGTGTGTTTGGAATTTATCTCAAGACGTGTGATGCGCGGGCCTAGGCGGGTTTTATCTCAGGTTGTGTTTTGAACACACCTGGGCGGGTTGTTTTCAGACCTCCTCTCATGATTTCAGCATGGTTTGAGTGTCTCGTTCCTTACACGATTTCAGCGTGTTTGGAATTTATCTCAGGACGCGTGATGCATAGGCCTGGGTGGGTTTTATCTCAGTTTGTGTTTTGAACACGCCTGTGCGGGTTGTTTTCAGACCTCCTCTCACGATTTTAGCGTGGTTTGAATGTCCCGTTCCTTACACGATTTCAGCGTGTTTGGAATTTGTCCCAGGTTGCGTTGTATACGCGCCTGATTGTTTGTTTTTCCTCCTCTCAGGATTCCAGCATGGTTGGAGTATGTCATCCTTTCGCATCTACTGTATTATTTTGCTTCGCACTGTTTTGTGCATCTTATTTGCATTTTGCATGCATTTCATTTCGCGCTATTTTGCATATCGCGCTATTTTGCTCACCTCATATGCACCTGTTAGTGCATTGCATTGCATTCACGCTATTTTGCGCATCGCGCTATTCTACGCACCTCATATGCACCTGTTAGTGCATTACATTACATTCGCGCTATTTTGCGCACCTCACTTGCACTTGTTAGTGCATTGCTCGCGCTGTTTTGCGCACCTTACCTGCACTTGTTAGTGCATTGCATTGTTGTGTATACTCCACTTGTATTGTCTTGCATCCATACCGCATTGTTATGCGTCACACTTAGGTTGCATTGTCATGCATCCATTCCGCATTGTTATGCGTCACACTTAGGTTGCATTGTCTTGCATCCATACCACATTGTTATACATCACACTTAGGTTGCATTGTTTTGCATTCCTACCGCATTGTTATGCGTCACACTTAGGTTGCATTGTCTTGCATTCCTACCACATTGTTATGCATCACACTTAGGTTGTATTGTCTTGCATCCATTCCGCATTATTATGCGTCACCCTTAGGGTGCATTGTCTTGCACCACCTCACCTGCGTTGTCTCACACGCTTAGGTTGCATTGTCATGCACTTCACACTTCACTTGCGTTGTCACGCATTTCTCATTTGCATTACTATGCATGTTTCTAACGATATTGTACCTATCAAGTTTCTTTCTAATTTATGCACGATATTGTATGTACGGTTCATTTGAAACTGTCACAACCAAGCGATATTAGATGTGCGGTTCATTCAAAGAAGTTCCGTTTAAGATCATTTGCTTTAGTGTATCCATCACACTTCATTTGCTTTAGTGTATCCATCACACTTCATTCACTTTAGTGTATCTATCATACTCTGTTCACTTAGTGCATCTATCACACTTCGTGTTCACCTTTAGTGTATTTATCATACTCTGTTCACTTAGTGCATCTATCATACTTCGTGTTCACCTTTAGTGTATCTATCATACTTTGTTCACTTAGTGCATCTATCGCACTTCGTGTTCACCTTTAGTGTATCTATCATACTCTGTTCACTTAGTGCATCTATCACACTTCGTGTTCACCTTTAGTGTATCTATCATACTTGTTCACTCAGTGCATCTATCACACTTTGTGTTCACCTTTTGTGTATCCATCACACCTTGTTCACTAAGTGCATCTATCACACTTTGTGTTCACCTTTTTGTGTATCCATCACACTTTGTTCACTAAGTGCATCTATCACACTTTGTGTTCACCTTTTGTGTATCCATCACACTTTGGTCACTTAGTGCATCTATCACACTTTGTGTGTCTATCACACACTCACTTTGTGTATCCATCACACTCGTTTACTTTGTGTATCTATCACATGCTCACCTACTGTATCTATCACACGTTTACTTTGTGTATCTATCACACTATGCCCACTTTGTGTATCTATCACACGCTCGCTTTGTGTATCTCTCTCACACATTCACTTTTTGTATCTATCACACTACGCTCACCTTGTGTATCTATCACACTATTCTCACTTTGTGTATCTATCACACATGCTTGTCCATTTAGTGTATCTATCACACTTCGTTCGCTTTGTGTATCTATCGCACATGTTCGCTAAGATTGCATGATTCTCTTATATCCTTTCTGCATGTAATGTAGTTAGATTTGTATTTGCCTGCTTAAAACTGTTGCATGTTTTGCTTCGTTACAGCTTTCTTTGCATGATCATAAGTTATGTTCGGCATCGTGCATGTTCCTTGCATCTTGCCCCTGCCTTCGGGCACATATCTTTATTATCTTGTATGCTTGTCTAAGTCTTCGGCCTTGTCAAAAATGGGTCGTCTCTGGGCTTTGACATTCACTCCCGTCATCTTTATGACTTTCGAGTTCTGTCAAAGAGGGACAACTGTAGACACTCCATTTTTGACCATCCTCAAGACTTGGACGTCATCGTTTGAACACTCGATACTCACCCATGCTCGTGTTCGTTTTGAGTTTTCGAAGGTCTCGGCTACGTGCCTTGCCTCAAGATCTCTCAACTTGTCTGTTTTGTGCTTGGTTGTGGACCAAACACTTGTGTTTTTGCTTCTAAGGGAAGAGGGTGTCTTTTTTGCCATACCCTCAACCCACCGGCCAAGGCTTGAAGCCATCAGCCCTGTTTTCTTTCCATCAGCCAAAGGTATTGGCCGATCGGCACTATATTTGGTTGGCCGGCACTTATGTTGGTCGATCGGCCATTTTTGGTGGCCAAACCCTATTCATCTGCTTTATGCAGATATTTTGTGCCAACTAGCACAGTTGGCATCCACAATTAACCCCCTCTATACACGTGTATGGAGGGATTTGCCCTTTGATTAGCTTCTCCAAGAAGTTTTGCAAATTGGATTTCTATAAGAGAGGAGGCCCTCTTCCCTTTTCAGGGGTTTTGAAAAGGAGGGTTAGAAAAAGTTGTATCTCTCTATCTCTATATCTCCTTATCTCTATCATTTGTGTGTGTATTTGTGACCTAAAGTGATTTTTGTTCACACTATTGCACACAAACACCTAGCATTACACCATCCTTTGTTGCTGAGGTTCTAAGGAGTTGTTGTTAGGGTTCTTGGAGTGTTTTTTATTAGAGAAAGGTGCTGGTGTTGTGTTCTTGAAGGTGTTCTTCAAGGGTAAGCATTCTTGCTTTCGATACCCCTTTCTTGCTTAGGCTTTTATCCCTTCTTGCTTATTGTTTTAAGCTTAGCTATTAACTAAATAAAGTTCTGTTTTTACCTTCTTTTCAACTTTGTTTAAGGTCATTTTGAGGTTTGGGGTTGTTTACCCCCTCCAAGGCCTTGTTAGGCCTTGTTTTAGGCCATCCCTTTTGGTCCTTGCTTTGAGCTTTGCATGGCCTCTCTACCACTGATAGAGAGGTGGTAGAGAGGTGGTTTTGGTGCCCTAAATAGGTGAGAGTCATCCCCTCTCCTTGTTGTCTTGAATACTAGCATAAGTGGCTTATGTTGGTGGCTTGTATGCCTAGCTTGTTTTAGCTTCATTTCAGCAAGTATTTGGTGTTTTTTTTTTTTTTTGCATGATTTACCTCTGTTTAAAATTGGTTTAGTGGTCTCTTGCATGCACCATATACTTACTTTGCAATCCTTTTATTTTCCTTAACATGTACCTAGCATTTAGACTATCATGCTTGCATGTTTTGGCTCAACTCCATGAAGCTTCTAGCCTTGTTTTAACATGCTTGACTCTGTTTTTCATTGTTTTGGTCATGCTTACATTGTTTTGTATAGCTACCATGCAATCTAGCTTGTTAGCTTTGGGTGTTTGAGTCACTAGCATGCTCTATTCGGATCATTTCAGTGGTTTGGCATCACTTGTAATATTATTTCAGTCCATATAGTATGCTTGTACACTTGCATTTATCACTCCTTTAATGTTTTAAAGAGTTAATGTCTTATGCCTCATGAATGGACCATTATGTATGCCTCCATGTTTAGGCTTCTAGGATGACATTTCAATGTGTTTTTGGTCTTGTTCTAACATGCCATAACTCTGATTTTGGTTGCTTAAATCATACCATGCTTGGTTTTGATAGGTGTAGTGTAACACCCCTTTTGTAGCCTTGCATGCTCCATGTTTTGAACCCACCTTTCTAGCATGTTTTGACCTTGGCCATTGCATGTTTTAGGCTCATCTTGACATGATTTAAGACTATTTTGGGTCATACTTGCCATATGCTCTTTGTTTTGTATAGCTTTGGTTCAAGTCCCTTTACTAGTCTTAGGCTTCAAGCCTTATGCATGCCATGATTATGATTATATGTGTGATTTGGCATCATTTCTAGCATCATTTCTAACATCATTTTAGGGCATGTAGTGTTGTCACACTTGTATGCTTTTCACTCTTTTAAGTGTGCTTAAGAGTTGTGTCTTCATGCCTAGGTGATAGGCCAATTAGCATGCATGTTTGTATGTGTTTTTGTCCTCATTTCCATTGCATTTTGGCCACTGATTTGGGCCTATTTGAGAGCTGTCCATTTTGGTTTAAGACCATTATCGCATGTTGTTGCATGCTTGCCTTGCATGTTGTTGCATACTTGGCCTATTGCATGTTGTCACATGCTTGAGTTATATCGCATTTGGCATGCCCCTTTTGTTAAGTTGCTTTGCATGTTTGCATATATTGTCCCTTGCATGTTGTTGCATGCTTGCCCCACATGTTGTTATATGCTTGTTTAGGTTGCATTGCATTTGGTATGCTTATTACCATTAGCCTTGTATGGCATTGTCCTTGACATGCTTCATGTTGCATTAGTTTTGCTTGCATGATCGCATCCCTTGCCTCTTGATCAACCATGATAGAGGTTGAGACCCCTTATATGTTTATTTGCATTTCATTTGTTATAAATTGTACACTTGGCTCCTTTGGCCATCATGCATTGAAATGCTTAATTGATGGTCCAAGGGTCGAGAACTGTACTCCCTTGAGTTCATAACATGATAGGGAGAGTGGTCGTGCAAACATTATCTTGCAAATGTATTTCCATGCTCTGTTTGTCCTCTGCTACAGCAACATAGCATTCTGCAGGAAGATATGGCCAGTCGGCCATCTTCAGTGCTAGTCGGCTACAAATTGTTGGCTGTAGACACCCCATTTTTGACCGTCCTCAAGACTTGGACGTTACCGCTTGAACACTCGGTGATTATCCATGTTTGTGTTCGTTTGGAGTTCCCGGAGTTCTCGGCTATGCGCCTTGCCTCAGGATCTCTGAACTCGACTGTTTTGTGTCTGGTTTTGCACCAAACACTTGTGTTTTGCCTTGGAAGGGCAGAGAATGGCTTATTAGCCATCCCCACACACCACCGGCACTAGCTAGAGGCCACCGGCTGGTTTTTCTTGCCACCGGCAATGTACATTGCCGGTCGGCACTCTTTGTTGCCGGCCGGCAGTCATTTTTGTCAAAATGACATTTTTGCCCAGCTGACTACTGTTCAACTGCTTTTAGAGATATTTTCAGACAGCTGTATGGCTTTGACTTCCCCTCCATACACGTGTATGGAGGGATGCACTTCTTGTCTTGCTTAATGCCTAAGCTTACAAGATTGCCTCCTCTATAAGAGGAGGCCTTCCCCCTTGGCTTTAGGGTTGGCTTTTTAGTGAGAAAACAACTCAGAGCAAGCTCTGGTTTTAGGGTTTGAGTGCCATTCATATCCTATCTCTATATCTCCCTTGTGTGTGTTCTAGGTGCTTTGTGTCTTACTATATCACACAAACACCTAGTCTTTCACTTTTTCTTGGTTTCTTCAAGGACCAGAGCTTGTTCTTGAGGTTTTTGACTGGACTTGAGCCCAAGGAAGCAACAAGATCAACATTTGTGAAGAAGTTCTTCAAGGGTAAGAAACTAGTACTTTTTACCCCACTTTTGCATCCTATTTCTACCTATCTTAGAGCTGTCTTTGTGTTTAGTGTATAACATAAAAAAGTTCTATTTTTAAGCCCTCTTAATTGTTTGTTAAGGGTGTTTTGTGGTTTGGGTGTGTTTGACCACCCTTAGGCCTTGAAAGGCCTCATTTTGTGCCATTTTGTGCAAGTTTCGAGACTTTGGTGTTTGGGCCTCTTCACCACTAAAATCTTGAGGGATTTCAGTGGTGGAGATGGTGCCTTGAAGTCTCCAAAAGGGGAGGGCCACCCCCTCTCCTTGTTGTCCTTAAAAGGGACCATTTTTGGTCTCTTAAGGAAGCCTTTGTTCAAGTGTGTGTTGATCATGTCTAGGCTACATTTCATGCTTATTATGCCATAATATAATCATGTTGTGTGTTGGTTTTGGTGCTCCATTCATGCTTAGTGTAGTTGCCATGTAATGCCTTGAAATTCCCTTAACATGTCTTAGGTTGTTAGCCTTTGTTCGAGCATGATTTAGGCTTAGACTTATGAATGTTTTGTGCTTATTTTGCCATGCTTTAGGTCTGTCCATAGTCGTTTGGATCGATTTTGGCATGATTAGTATAGCTCCTTTGCATTTGTGGCTTTCCGGGCTTGTATGCCTCAAGTGTGTGAATGTATGGCATGTGCTGATTGCATCATTTTGGTGGTTTGGAACCATCCAACATGTAATTTCAGTCCCTTTGGTGTGCTTGTATGCTTGCCTTAGTTGTCTCTTTGTTGCTTTAAAAGTATGTGTTGTATGCCCTATGTTTTGACCATTGTGCATGCCTTTGGATTCATGTCATTTAGATGCCATCTAGGTGGCCTTTTGGGCTTAGTTTTATGTGTTAAAACTCTGTTTTTAGTTGCTTAAGTATTGCCATGTGTGGTTGTACTAAGTGTGGTTCAAGCCTTCATGACTTGCCTTGCATACTTGGACTATGTTTGCATGCTTTTGTTTGTCTTGTTTGAGTTGGTTTGGCACCACATTCTGACATGATTTTAAAGCTCATATTGCATGCTAATTGTTCATATTCGTGCCCTTTTAAATGTGTTTAAAACTCGCCCCATTTTGCTCAAAGTATTGGGCCACGAGTGTTTGCATAAGTTTGTGCATTTTGGCCTTCTTTTTTAGGTACTTTGGCCACTGATTTTAGGC
This sequence comes from Camellia lanceoleosa, assembly GCA_025200525.1. NCBI lineage: Eukaryota > Viridiplantae > Streptophyta > Magnoliopsida > Ericales > Theaceae > Camellia > Camellia lanceoleosa. The sequence continues at coordinate 10,123,423 of CM045768.1, forward strand.
TTAATTAGAGTTGCCTAAGTCATGTTTAAGACCATCATTTGCTTGCTTGCATGCTTACCTCATGTTTGCTTGTATGCTTGCATTGTTTGTTCACATGCTCATATTGCATCCCTAGCTAACATGATTAGGTTGCAATGCATCTTGCATGCATGCCTTGTCCCTTGATTTGGTGATGGGGATTGGGCTCTTTGATTGTCTAGTTTGCATTTCATTTGACATGAAAATTGCACACTTGTTTCTTTGGGCCATCATGCATGGAAATGCGTGATTGAGTCACAAACATGATAAGGAATGTGTTTGGTGCATACATTGCTTGAATTGAGCTGCCATGCAAGATTCTGTCCTCTGCTGCTGTGAGTTGCAAGTTCTGCAGGAATTCATTGCCGGCTGGTAATGTTTAGTGCCGACCGGCAATCAATTATCAGCCGATGGATGAATTCTGTGCCAATAGCCACATATAGCAGCCGGTGGCTATTCTGTTTAGCCGGTGGTGATCCCCAGTATCCAAGGAAGTAGTTCTGAGACTTTGGCAGTTCTCAGAAGGGCAAAGTAGGGAAAACAGAGGCAGTCTAGTCATGGCAGTGCAATTCCGAGCAAGACCCGAGCACGTGCTGCATTTGGCTCTCCTCCCGAGGCGGTTTACTGTTTTTCTTAGTTTAGTTAGTTTGTCAACTAATTAGGCAATTTGTAATATTTAATTAGCTTGCGTAGTTAATTATTTGTATTATTCTTTTGGTCCCTCCGAGCGAGGGCAAATCTGTAATAAGTGTGGGTGAGTGGTGTGTATGTCTTCCAACCCCCATTTCTTTCTCCCTTTTATTTACCTGCTTTTGATGGTAGATTAGGGCACGTTTATTTTAGCATACCTTATGCTATGCATGCGTGCATCCATACATTTGTCTTGCATGCACCGGGCTCGGTACATCATACAAACCGCATTGTATCTTTAATTTCCAACTCGAATACGTGCATCGAATGATTGCATTTCACATGCCATTTTAGGGTTAGCCGAGCCTATCCTAATTACATGCTGTATGCGATGCATTAGTCATTCTAACATGAACTAGGTCATGCATGTTTGCTAACTAGTTTATTGTTTTGGCACGGAGTACGATGTAAGTATTTATGCTTTAGCATATCGCATGTGTGTGAATGTTAACATAACGACATTATTACAATGTGGCTAAATGCTTATATGAGATAAACTGTCTGAATGCCTGTGGGTGGAGGTTGGATTGCTTGAGTTGGAAAACTCGTTGAAATCCGTGTTTTAGCCTACTCGTGAGTAGCAAATTCCGAAACGCTTTCAAAATGAACGGGTATGCAATGTTTATTTCCAAATTAGGAAATCTAGTCTATAACTTGTTTGCTGCGCGCATAACATAGTAATTCTAGGCTAATAACCGGACTAAGAACATATAAAGTTTTCAAAATCGGATATCATGGTTAGTAGAGGCCGGTCTTCGGACCGGGCGAAAGGGGGTGCTCATAGCTGACCTTCCCCGATCGTACCCAAGCTCCCGAGCCAAGACAACTTTGGTAATGACGGACACGTGGCCTTCGGCACCGAGTCAGGGTTTCCTAAATTTCCCATTTTAAAAATATTTAGGTGGCGACTCTGTATCTGGCAAAGCAGTCCATGTTTGGCACTACTTTTTCAAAGAAAAAAAATCTGTTTTCTCAAACGATTTGCCAGAGTTGGACTCTTTGGTTCAGATTACGAACCGCAACAAACAAAACAGGGGAGTCCGAACTGTAGAGTGAAGGCCCAAAGGGCGCGTCTACATTGGCCGAGAGCCTAAATTTTGGTCAATGACCAGTTTTCCTTGGCCGATGGCCCTATCTCTTGGCCGATGGACTCTCAGCATGTCCCCAAGGTGGTTCAACAGTGTCACAGAAGTTAGCACAATTTGCAGAGGTAGGAAACAGTGCAAATAGAGGCAATATGAGGCATGGCCACGGATTTCCGAGCGAAGCCGACCGAGCATGCATTTGTCCCTCTCCTCGAGGCCTCTTTACTGTTTTTCATAGCTTAATTAATTTGTTTAATTAGTTAAGTGTTGAGTAATTAATTAATTAGCTCGTTAGTTAGTTAATTAGTTAATTTGTATTATTCTTTCGGTTCCTCCGTCGAGAGGGCGCAATTGTGTAATGAGCGTACGTGTGTGTGATGCATGTCTTCTAACCTCCACTTATTTCTCCCTTTTACTTACCTGTTTTCAATGGTTAGTTCTAGGGCATATTTCAATTAGCATCCTTATGCTATGCATGTTTGCATCCATCCATCTGTATTGCATGCACCAGGCTTAGCGTATCATACTAACTGCATTGTATTTCAATTCTTACTTGCATACATGTATCGAGTTGTCGCATCTCATATGCCATTTTAGATTAGCCAAGCCTATTCTAGTTGCATTTTGCATGTGATGCTGTAGACGTCCCCCGAACGCCCCAGGAGGATGAACCCCCGTTCTGTTCATATTGGGGTAACTACAGTTCAAGGACCCAAATGTCACGGTTCTTAATCTTGAACCAAAGAGTCCAAATTCGGCAAATCGTTTTGAGAAAACTGATTTTTGAAAGAAGTGCCAAACATGGACTGCTTTGCCAGATACAGAGTCGCCACCTAAATGTTTTTTAATGGGAAATTTAGGAAACCCTAACTCGGTGCCAAAGGCCACGTGTCCGTCATCACCAAAGTTGCCTCGGCTCGGGAGCTTGGGTACGATCGGGGAAGGTCAGCTATGAGCACCCCCTTTCGCCCGGTCCGAAGACCGGCCTCTACTAACCATGATATCCGGTTTTGAAAACTTTATGCGTTCTTATTCCGGTTATTAGCCTAGAATTACTATGTTATGCGCACAGCAAACAAGTATAGACCAAATCGCCTAAATTGGAACAAAACACTACATGTATGTTTTGAAAATGGTTTGCTACTCGCAAGTAGGCCAAAATGCAGGTTTTGCCACCCTCAAGTGGGCTTTTAGAAAAGACAATTTTGCTACTATCTGGTGGGCTTAAAACTCACAGTTTTAATGCATTATTCCAATCTAGGTAATTTGACCTCCATCCACAAGCATTCAAACAGTTATATCACATAAGCACTTAGCCTCATGGTAGTCATGCTATTATGGCAACACTCACACACGTGCAAGGATGCTAAAGCATAAAAACTCACCTAGTACTCCAAGCCAAAACAGAAGCTCATTAGAAATCCATGCATGGACCTAAGCATACTGAAATGTCTAATGCAACACATGCAAAGATGTAATCTAGGCAGGCTCGGCTATCCTAAACATGGCATGTGGGATGCTACAAATAACACGTATTCAATTTGGAATTGAAATACAATGCAGTTTGTATGATGTACCGAGCCCGATGCATGTCAACAAATGCATGGATGCACGCATGCATTGCATACAGTATGCTAATTTTAAATATGCCCTAATCTACCATCATAAGCAGGTAAATAAAAGGGAAGAAAGAAATGGGGGTTGGAAGACATACACACACTCACCCACACTTATTATAAATATGCCCTCACACAGAGGGACCAAAAGAATATACAGTCCCAAATAATACAGTCCGAATACAGAATAAATTATTACAGAATTCTAATTATCAAATTAAATGCAAAAAGGAAAGGTGGCCACAGCCCCTGCCTCGGGATGTGCGAATGATGCATGCTTGAATCCGACTCGCCTAGAAAACCCGCACCATGCCACTGCTGCCTCTATTTACACTGCCCTGCCTCTCCAAAGACTGCCAAAGTCTCAAGACATGCTCCCTGCACACTGAGGATCATCATCGGCTGAATAGAATGTCCACCGGCCGTGTACAATGTCCATCGGCTGGAGATAAAGCTATCGGCTATCCATCAATGGCCGGTCGGCACTCCATACTGCCGATCGGCAAAAACTCCCTGCAGAAGACAGTTTTGACAGCAACAAGGACAGACAGTGTATGGCATGGAATTCCAAGCAAATGTATGCACGGACACACTCCCTATCATGCAATGGACTCAAGGGAGCATGGCCCTCGACCCCCGGGCCATCAATCACGCGTTTCAATGCATGATGGCCCAAAAGCCAAGTTAGCAACTTTGATATCAAATGAAATGCAAGCATAAAACACACCAAAGGGCCCCAACCTCTATCATAATTGATCAAGAGGCAAGGGATGCATGCTTAATGAAATGCAACCTAGGCATGGAGGCTAAGTATGTAACATGAACATACAAATGAGCAATGTATACTAGGCGTGCAACCTAAACATGTAAACAAACATGGCATGCAGCAACATGCAACGATGGACTTAAACTAACATGGGTAACTCGCAAGCATGCCAAAATCAGCGGCCATGGGGGGGGAAACAGCCCCGAAACCCGGTAAAATGACATCCGATGCAAGGAATGATCCCGAAATGCGAAGATAATTGCACAAAAATGACTTATAGCTAACAAAGCATGCATAATTGGTACATGACATGAAAAATAAAAAGCAAGGCAGCCCCAAAAATCACATTTTTACAGTTCAAATCATGGCCAAACAGCAATCACAAATAGGGCTAACATGGCACACAAAAATGACTCCGCAAGGGAGGTAATGAAGCAAGTAGTATATGCAGTGCCCAAAAAGAAAAATACCCTTCTACAACACTGAAGAGGGACCAAAAATATGCACATTTACAGTTTATGACAACCCCCAAATCAGTATGAAAACATGCTCAAAATGCCATGCCAGATTGAAGCCAACAAAGGCTATAATATGAGGTATACAAAACATGCATCAAACAGCAAAAGACCCTTCATGGGACATGGAGAGGGGGTCAAAATAAGACCCCTTCTAGTTCTGATTATGGCCCAAAAACAGAAGCAAGATAGGCTAACAAAGCATGCAAAAATGGGGGGGCAAGAGGGGTATAATGGTAAGTACTACATGGAGACCCCCAACAGTGTTGAGCCCTTCTTCAATGCTGAAGAGGGGCTCAAAATAAGCCTAACTTCAGTTCATGACATGCTCCAAAACAATTTACATGTAGGCCAAACAAATCATGCAAAATTACGGTAAATAGAAGAGATTATGAAGCAAGTGCAAGATAGGTGTCCCGAACAGGGTTGAGCCCTTCTTAAATGTTGAAGAAGGGCTCAAAATGAGCCTAATTACAGTTTACATTATGCCTCAAAACAGATTATACACAAGCCAAAAATACTATGCAAGAAAAATGGAATAAGAGGGCTAATGAAGGAAGTGCTAGATGCTGCCTTCAAACAGCAAGAGGTCCTCAATCAAACATGAAGAGGACCTCGAAATAAGACTATTTGAAGTTAGGGTCGGAGCCCAAACATGTAATAAACTATGGCTTAGATATGATGCAAGAATAGGCTAGAAAAGGGAAGAGGAGGACTTACCCTTGAAGACCAGCAAACCAGCACCTCTTGGAACAAGTTTAGGTGTTCCTAAGCTCTGCAAATGACCTCCAATGTGCTGGAATGGATGTTGGAGGTGTTGTGCTATGAGTTGATGAAGAAATGGCCCAAGAACAAGGGTGTTTGATGGTTGAATGGGAGAGATATAGTGAGAGATGGAGGGATATATGTATGTATATATCAGATATATCTATATATTTCTGGTTTTTTGTTCCAAACATCCAACCAAAACAAAGGAGAAGGGGCCTCTCTTATATAGGCAATGCTAAGCTTCTAAGACAAGCTTCAAAGGGTCAAAGGGGTCTAAGGGGAGGTCAAGGCTTATTGGAGAAGCTTGGACAGCTGGTAGGCTTCTTGTGGAAGCCAAGACAAGGGGTCAAAGCTTCCTCAAGAAGCTTTGAGCAAAGGGTGCATAAGAGGGGCCAAAAGTGGTGCAAATGGTGCAAAATAGCAACATATATGCACGTGGAGCTGGTTCTGTGCATCCCAGCTGGCACAGCTGGGATGCACCAGCCTTGGGGGGTGCAAAGGGTGCAAACCGGCCAGAAAAATTGGCCGTCGGCCAAAATAAAGTCCCAGTCGGCACTATTTTCTGCCGGTCGGAAAAATAGATTGCCGATAGATGATTCCAAGGTCAAAAAATGGCCGGTGGGTATGCAAATTGAAGCCCCGGAAGTTAGCTTTCCAATGGCGCAAACCTTGCATCAAAATTCCTCCTATGAAAAAAGTTATGCCCTTTTTGGTGAAGCCGCGCAGACTCAATCCAACCGGGATGATGCCCAGCTTCAACCAATCATATCTCCTCCACCCGGACTTGGATTTGGGAGATTCTTGAGTACAAAGTGAAGCCCCGGAAGTCTTCTTTCCAATGATGGTAGCCTCATAGCTTAACTCCAAGTATGCAATTGAATAAGCCTGATTCAGCGAGGGCCGCTCGACTTTCTTCTACCCAGATTCATGGCGAACTTCTTCTCCAACCTATTTTCTCCCCTCCTCTCCTCTTTTCTTCAACTCCAAACCCCCTAAACAAAGTGTTTTGAAGGGTTTGCCTCTCTTCTTGCCGAAGGAATTGAATCTTTGTCCTGCGCATCTCTCAACACCAAGCAAACCATCAGTAATGCCCAAGTCTTGAGGGCGGTCAAAAATGGGGTGTCTACAGATGCATTAGCTATTTCAACATGAACTAGGATCATGCATGATTTCTAACTAGTTCTTTGTTTTGGCTCGGAGTACACTGTGAGTACTTATGCTTTAGCATCTTGCACGCGTGTAAGTGTTGCCATGATAGCATGCTTATCATGAGGCTAATTGCTTATGTGATATAACTGCTTGAATACCTGTGGGTGAAGGTTGGATTACTTGAATTGGAACAATTCATTGGAACATTTCATTGGAATCCGTATTTTAGCCTACTTGCGAGTAGCAAACTTCAAACCGTTTTCAAACAAACGGATATGTGAAGCTTTGTTCCAAATTAGGCGATCTAGTCTATACTTGTGTGTTGTGCGCATCACATAGTAATTCTAGTTAATTAACCGGAATAAGAACGCATGTGTTTTCAAAAACAAGATATCATGTTTAGTACAGGCCGATCTTTGATTGGGCAAGCGGGGGTGCTTATAGGTAACCTTCCCCAATCGTACCCAAGTTCCCAAGCCGAAGCAACTTTGGTGATGACGGACACATGGCCTTAGGCACGAGTCAGGGTTTCCTAAATTCCCCAAAATAAAATATTTAGGTAGCGACTCTATATCTGGCAAAGTAATCGATGTTTGGCACTTCTTTCTTAAAAATTGGTTTTCCAAAATGATTTGCCGGATTTGGACTCTTTGGTGATTTATCAGTCTTGCATTGCACTTTGCAAGATCAGATTAAGAATCGTGACATTTGAGTCTGAACTGGTATTCTCTGCGCCGGCCCACAGTGGTCATACGATATCGCTTGGCTTTGGGTCATTTTAGATCACTTTTTCAACTCTCACTCTCTCTCTTACTTTTCAAAAACCTATTTTGAAAGCTTCTCTCACTACATTTCACCTTCTCTCTAAGGTTTGATCTAGTTTGAGTGATCTCCTACCTTAGTTCCTTTGCAAATAGTGTAGAGCTTGGCTTGGGCTACCTATCAATCCGAAAATCTTGGGATTTGGAGCACTTTTGATTTTCTTCACCTTCTCTTTTGGGCTCCGAATTTGAGGTAAGGATAACTACTCATATTTATGGTTTTTGATATAAACTTGTTGTCATTTTGATGTAATGTTGAAGTTGGGTAATTGTGGGTGTTAGGGTTTCAAATATGAAAAGAGGGGTTTTGATTCTTTTGGCCAATACATGTGTATTTGGGCCCTAAATTGAGATTGTGGATGTTTAATGATAATATTTGAACCTTTGGGTCAATTTTGGAAAAATGAAAAAAATACCATAGTTGGGTTATATTGGGTTATTAGTGTAATTAATGACTTTTATTGTGAACAGGGAAATTGGGAAGTTATGAGAAAGAATGGTGGAGTTGGATTGGTAAATCGCTCATTTTTTAGAATATTGATAATTTATCTGTTGATGCATTTATTATCTGTTTAGAAATAATTGTTTTGGGGTATCGGTGGAGGATAGTCTTGATTGTTGTAGACACTGTATGTTGATTAGGGAAAACTAAGACTAATCACGTTGAATATGTCATTGAATATGGTGGTTGGAATAACACATCGAATATGTGTATTGATTGATCCTGTATATGATAGATGTTTATATACATTGCATTGTGTAGGAGGAGATATGGGATGTACTCCACGGTTTGGGAGGAGATAAGGGATGGACTCCTAAACCGGATATTATTTGGGAGGAGATAGGGGATTGACTCCATTGATACAGCGAATCTATGTATCATTTATGAAGTATGGAAGTGTTTGAATATTGCATTGATACAGCAAATATGTGTATCTATTGTGAAGTATGGAATTGTTTTGTTATGAGTTATAATCTCATTTAAATTGTTGATATTGGAAAGGTTTTTAATATGAGTTGTAGTCTCATTTAAATTGTTTGGCCAGGTTCTTAGCCATGATTATGAATTGAAAATTTGTTGAGTAAAGGAAAGTAAAATGAGCATGGACATTTGTGTCATGAAACTGGAATGTGTTAAACATTTATCGAATGCTCATGTTTTAGTCATTACTCATATTATGTTTAGCATATCTTTACTGGGTGTTGGCTCACCCTATATGAGACATCAGTTTCAGGTGCAAGTGATATGCCGCCTCCAAGGACTTAGCTTGGGAGGTTTTAGAAGCTGAAGGCTTACTTTTGTAATTATTTTGTGTATTACATGTAATTCAAGCCAAGGGCTTATTTGTGTTTTGAGTTAGTACTCTCTTTTGTAACCAAGTGTTGGCTTGGAAAGTTGTAAGCTTGTAGGGCATTTACTTTTGTTGTCAACATGTAATACTTTTGGATTAAATACTCTGATGAATGGAAATATTTTTATTTCTCTTATGTTTATGGATGCCACGAATGTATGATTTATGGGTTTATTTTGAGGGCGTTACAACTTGGTATCAAAGTATACTGGGTTCGAATACTTTGGGTACGTGGGAAGTGGTTAGTGCTACAATGGGTTTGTCTCGCTTGTTAGAGACTTAGATGTAATGTTACGTGCTTATTTGATAACATGTTTATGTGACTACTTGGGTATGGGATTTAGTTTCTAGGATATTGATTGGATCCTTGGGTTTTTGGGAGTCCTATTGGAAAAGCACCTGCTCAATGCTGTTTCTAACGGGAACTCTAGTAACGCCTCGAGACTGTCATTATCCGGAAATGAAATTCGTAAGTGCTTATGTGATTATGTGCTTACGTGGAGTGAATTACTGTTGTCCATTGCATTAGGACGTGAGTGTTATAACTTCGGCACATTCGTGAATGTGCTAATGTTCCTGTTACCTTTATTAGGATGTTAGGACGAGGACGTAGAGGTAGGCGTGGTAGGCAAGAGATGCTTATACCGGATGAGATTCCGGTACAGCAGGAGGGTGTTGACCAGGCCAATGTGGCCGAGCCAGTAGGTCAGCAGGCCATGGGCGCCTTAGCCCACGAGATGGCAGGAGCTTTGAGGGAATCTATGGGCATTCTCAAGGCTAAGAATCAAGCCCAGGCCCCTGTAGTTGAGGCAGGGCCTTCCTTTCTAAAGAGGGAGTTCTTCCGGTCTAATCTGGACGAATTTGTTGGCGATCCGAAATAGCCACTTAAGGCTGATAAGTGGCTCGAAAAGATGACAAAGACATTTAAGATGCTTGGCATCGAAGACGGGGCTTTGAAGGTGACCTTGGTGTCTTTCCAGTTGAAGGGAGATGCGGGTCAGCGGTGGAAGTTCATGAGGGGTCGTGTTGGTGATACATGGGAGGCCTTTGTAGATGCTTTCCAGGAGAAGTTTTTGTCTCCAGTTGTTAGGGAGAGGTTGAGGGACAAGTTCTATCAGCTCAAGCAGCTGAGTATGCCTATGGCCGAGTTTGAGGCCGCAATTACCAGTTTGTCCAGGTTTGCACCTGAGCTTGTGGTGTCTGAGGAACGCCGTTGTTTGGAATTTGAGAGGAAGTTGAGACATGGGCTCAAGACCAGAGTTGGGGGATCCATGACCCGGGAGTATGGGTGCCTTGTGGATGCCGCAGCCCATATGGAGATTATGATGCAAGAGGAGGAGGAGGAGGAGAGGATGAGGGACTCCAAGAGAAGTCAGGATGGCCAGGAGAATGGTCGGAGGCAGAGGGGTTCTAACCCTCAACAGTCCCAAGGTGCTTTTACGAGATCTACTTTTCCAGTGCCAAGTGCAGGCTCTGGGAGGGGCAGTCAGGGAGATGTTACTTGTTACAAATGTGGTCAGCTGGGCCACAAGTCTCCAGTTTGCCCACAGAGGGGAGGAGGTCAGAGAGTAGCTTTATCTTCAGCTCGACCTCAGAGCCAGAGTCAGGGCAGAGCCCAGCCGCTCTCTTGTTACCAGTGTGGTCAGGCGGGGCACCTGAAGAGGTATTGATTGAGTGCAGCTTGAGTGGTCACATGGTTGGCCCGGAGCGCATATAGAGTTTTTATCCAGTCGATTCGGGCCTCGAGGGCCAATCAGGGGGCGTCATCGTCCCAGTCTGTGTAGCAATCTTTTGCTCCGAGAGGTGGCAGTAGACGAAGAGACCTTGGTAGCGTGTATCTTTGTTACCATGCAGGATCTTGTACCGGCTCCATCTGTTGTGAGAGGTACCTTTTTGTTTTTCAACTTGGTTGCCAATGTGTTGATTGATACGAGTGTATCCCATTCCCTTATATCTGCTGCATTTGCATCTGTTTTGGGATTGGAGTTGGTGTAGTTACCATCTCCTATTTATGTTGTATCACCTGTTGGGGGTGAGTTGATTTTGAAACAAGGGTGTCGGGATTGTGATATAGAGGTTACCGACCGCCGACTTCCATTTTCTTTTGTAGTTATGGCTATGTCGGGTTTTGATGTGATTTTGGGTATGGACTGGCTATCATCACAGTATGTATCTTGAGCGGGGATTGTTTCCATTTCTTAGGTGATCGGGTTGGTAGAGTATTGCCACCGGTGTATGATTTGCGAGGGCGAAGTGAGCTTAGTGGTCTTCTCGCTAGCCTTATGAGTAGTGAGTGTGATGAGACCGGGATTAAGTTGCCGAGAGTGGTTTGCGAGTATTCGGATGTTTTTCCCGAGGACCTTGTTAGGTTACCACCTCATCGAGAGATTGAGTTCTCTATTGATTTAGTGCCCGGCACGGCGTCGATTTCTATGCACCTTATCGTTTTGCCCCAGCCGAGTTGAGTGAGTTGAAGATTCAACTCCAGGAGTTGCTAGATAAGGGTTTTATATGCCCTAGTACTTCGCCGTGGGGAGCACCGGCCCTCTTTGCTAAGAAGAAAGATGGGGCTTTGAGACTTTGCATTAACTACTGGAAATTGAATCGAGCTACGGTTAAGAATAAATACCCTATGCCCCGTGTAGATGATCTGTTTGACCAGTCGAAGGGGTCCCGTTGTTTCTCTAAGATAGACTTGAGATCGAGTTACCACCAGTTGAGGGTTAGGGAGGAGGATATTCCGAAGACGGCATTCCGTACGCGGTATGGCCACAATGAGTTTCTAGTGATGCCTTTTGGGCTCACCAATGCACCGGCAGTGTTTATAGATTTGATGAAACGCATATTTTGGAAATTCTTAGATTGTTTTGTAGTCGTTTTCGTGGACGACATTCTGATTTATTCACCTTCTGAGGAAGAACACGAGGAACATTTGAGAGTGGTGCTTGAGTTGCTTAGAACCCATAAGCTGTATGCCAAGTTTGGGAAGTGTGAGTTCTAGCTAAGGCAGGTTAAATTCTTAGGCCATGTAGTCTCCAGGGAAGGGGTGTCCGTTGATACATCCAAGATTACGCAAGATTGGGCACAACCTAAGAGTGTTTTTGAGATCCACAGTTTTCTGGGATTAGTTGGGTATTATCGCCGGTTTTTGAAAGATTTCTCCAGGCTAGCTTCGCCGTTGACTAGATTGACGTGGAAAGGGGTCAAATTTGTGTGGAGTGAGACTTGTGAAAAATCGTTCCAGGAGTTGAAAGTTAGACTTACCACTGCTCTAGTGTTGATTATTCCGGAGAGAGATTTGGGTTATGCAGTTTATTGTGATGCCTCATGAGAGGGTTTAGGTGGTGTGCTGATGCAAGAAGGGAAAGTGGTAGCCTATGGCTCACGTCAGTTGAAAATTCACGAGAGGAATTACCCTACTCATGACCTAGAGTTAGTAGCTGTGATTTTTGCCTTGAAGATTTTGAGGCACTACCTTTATGGTGAGAGATTCGAGGTGTTCTCGGATTATAAGAGTTTGAAGTATCTGTTTACACAGAGAGATTTGAATTTGAGGCAGAGAAGGTGGATGGAGTTCATTAAGGATTATGACTTCGAGTTGCACTATCACCTGGGAAAGGCCAACGTTGTGGCCGATGCCCTTAGTAGGAAATCCATTAGCGATGTAGCTTGTATAGCAATCCGGGAGTGGGAGATGTTGGGTGCACTTGGCGAGTTTGATTTACTTTTGGGTGAATTCGTTGAGGCTGCGGCCTTATTTTCTGTTGTCGCGCAGCCTACACTTGTGACTCGGGTGTTAGAGGCACAGAGAGGTGACATTGAGCTAGAATCCCTCCGAGAGAAGATCTCCAATGGGAAGGTTGAAAAGGGTTTGACTGTGTATCCCGACCAAAGTGTGAGATACCGAGACTGTCTGTTTATACCGGAGTCTTGCCGAGAGGAGGTACTCCGAGTGTTTCACCATTCACGCCTTGCGGTGCATCCGGGAGACACTAAGATGTATCGTGATTTGGGTCGCCAGTTTTGGTGGCAGGGTATGAAGAAAGATGTGGCGATTTTTGTGTCTAAGTGCCTTACTTGTCAGCAAGTGAAGGCCGAGCATCAGAGGCCAGCGGATTTGTTACAACCCTTGCCTATTGCCGAGTGGAAGTGGGAGCATGTCACTATGGACTTCGTTGTAGGTCTTCCGAGGACTCAGCGGGGTAGTGTGGACGTCCCCGAACGCATCCCGGGGAAAGGGAGTGCGAGTTCCCCCCCCCCCTCCCCCCGCGTTCTGGTTCGATATTGGGTCACTACAGTTCGAAGGACTCAAATGCCATGGTTCTTAATCTTGAACCAAAGAGTCCAAATCCGGCAAATCGTTTTGAAAACAGATTTTTGAAAGAAGTGCCAAACATGGACTGCTTTGCCAGATACAGAGTCGCTACCTAAATATTTAAAAATGAGAAATTTAGGAAACCCTGACTCGGTGCCAAAAGGCCACGTGTCCGTCATCATCAAAGTTGCCTCGGCTCGGGAACTTGGGTACGATTGGGGAAGGTCACTTCGTGAGCATCCCTTCGCCGCAAAAGACCGGCCTCTACTAACCATGATATCTGTTTTTGAAAACGTTGTGAGTTCTTATTCCGGTTATTAGCCTAGGTTACTATGTGATGCGCACAGCATACAAGTATAGACTGAATCGCCTGAATTGGAACAAAACGTTTCATGTTTGTTTGTTTGAAAATGGTTTGATGGTGCTACCCGCAAGTAGGCTAAGACGCGGATTTGCCACCCTCGGGTGGGCTTAGGAAAACATGATTTTGCCACTATCTAGTGGGCTTAAAACAAACATTTGATGAATTGTCCAATCCAAGTAACTCAACCTCCACCCACAGGCATTCAAGGCAGTTATATCACATAAGCACATAGCCTCATGGTAAGCATGCTATTCATGGCAACACTCACACGCATGCAAGGATGCTAAAGCATAAAACTCACCGAGTACTCCAAGCCAAAACAGAAAACCGATTAGAAATCGTGCATGATCCTAAATATACAGAATTGCCTAATGCAACACATGCGAAGATGCAAACTATAGCAGGCTCGGCTGTCCTAAACATGGCATGTGAAATGCTACAATTATCACGTACTCAATTCGGAATTGAAATACAAATGCAGTTTGTATGATCTTGCGTGCAAAACAGATGAATGATGCAAACATGCTGTCATACTGTATGCTAATTGAAATATGCCCTATATCTAACCATCATAAGCGGGTAAATAAAAGGGAGAAAGAAGTGGGGGTTGGAAGACATACATCACACTCACCCACACTTATTACAATTATGCCCTCGCACAGAGGGTCCGAATAAATAATACAGTCCCGAATAAAAGAATAATACAGTCCGAAATAATATACAAATTCCTAATTAATTATCAAATTAAATAAGAAAGCTGTAGAATTGGCGTGCAAGCCAGGGGCTGCCTTGACTCCGCTCCGGATAATGAAATGATGCATGTTGGGCTGCCTTGCGCGGAAATCCACTGGGATGCCCCAATTAGCCTCTGTTTGCAATGTTTCTCAAAATGCGTGCCAGACTCCGAAAAGTTGCTAATCCTTGATTTATGCTGCAACAGAGAGCAGGAAAGGGGCATAGCAATGTATTTCACAAATATATGCATGCCTCGATCCTCGTGCCACCAATCGTGCATACCGATGCATGATAGCCGAGGAATCGAATTGCACAACTCAATATAGGATGAATGCAGATGAATGCTACAACAAAACCTAACTCCATCATGGATAATCCGGAGTGTCGGTGACTTGGGAATTGAGACCCGTTCCGTCACTCGAAGTACGAAACATGCCACGTTTCCCGTGCTCGGGCTAACTCCTATCCCGAACACGACGCAATATGCATGATATGCATGAATGTAACTAAAATACAACCCTAGCATGCATAATGCTATGAAAATGAGATGCCTCGAAATACGTGCACATGGGCAGGCAAACCGAGAAAATGATCCTAAGGCATAAAATGGCATACGCAATGCGATTGGACTTACACTAACACGAGAGGGCCTCAGCCACACTCACATAAGAGGCCGTCGGATGAAAAGTGAAGTGCCTCGAAATGCGTGCACACGGGCACGCAAACCGAGGAGATGGCATAAAGGCATGAAATGGCCTGAAATATGATATACAATGAGCCTAAAATGAGATGTCTCGAAATGCGTGTCCACGGGCACGCAAACCGAGAAAATGGCATACGGAATGCAACAAGACTAAAATGAGATATGCGATGCAGTATGGGCTTATACCAACATGAGAGGGCCTCAGCCACACTCACACAGGAGGCCAATGGGTGAGAATGAGATGCCTCGAAATGCGTGCACATAGGCACGCAAACCGAGGCAATGGCATACGCAATGCGATGAGACTAAAAATGGCATACAGAATGCAAAATGGACTTACACTAACATGAGAGAGCCTCAGCCACACTCACATAAGAAGCCGTCGGATGAAAAATGAGATGCCTCGAAATCGTTACTGCAGACGCAAACCGAGGCGATGACATTTGGAATGAAATGGCATACACAATGCAAATTGGACTTACACTAACATGAGAAGGCCTCAGCCAGACTCACATAAGAGGCCGTCGGATGAAAAATGATATGCCTCGAAATGCGTGCACACGGGCACGCAAACCGAGGCGATGACATATGGAATGAAATGGCATGGAATGAGACGTGGCATATGACATATGGAAAATGCAAATTTCAGCAGCCAAAATGATGCAAAAACAGCCCCCGAATTATAGCAAAATTACACCCTATGCCCGAAATGCTATTCTAAGTACCCGAAATGACTTGCAGCTATGCCAAACATGCACAATATGGACATGAAGTGTAAAGACAGATGCTAGGCAGCCCCTAAACTAGCATTTTTCCAGTACAAAGGATGGCCAAACAACAATCACAAGTATGGCAAATATAGCATGCAAAAATGGGGGAAAAGAGGGGAACAATGAAGCAGGTGGTATACGCAATGCTCAAACTGAAAAAAACAGTTCTAAAACATTGAAGAGTAACCAAAAATATGAACATTTACAGCTTATGACAACCCCCAAAACAGTATGTAGATATGCTAAGAATGCAATGCAAGATTGAAGCCACTAAAGGGCTATAACATGAAGCATGCTAAGCATTCATCAAACAGCCAAAGTCCCTTAATGAAATATGACAAGAAGGCCAAAATATAGATTTTTTCAGTACTGATGATGGCCGAAAACAGAATCTAAATAGGCCTAAAAAAGCATGCAAGAATGGGGGCCAAAGAGGGATATAAAGACAAGCACAACATGGAGACCCCCAAAAAAGTTGATCCCTTCTACAATGTTGTAGAGGGACACAAAATAAACTCAATCACAGTTTAAGTCATGCTCCAAAACAAACCCCATGTAGGTTAAACAAATCATGCAAGTTTACGGTAAATATGAGAGATTATGAAGCAAGTACATGATAGAGAGGCCAAAAAGGGTTGAGCCCTTCTTCAATGTTGAAGAGGGGATCAAAATAGGTCCACTCACAGTTTATATCATTCTCGAAAACAGATCACTCACAAGCTAGATGAAGCATGCAAAAACAAGGGTAAAACATGGATTCAAAGCAAGTGATATATGGAGCATGAAAACAAGGTTTATCCCTTCTTCAATGTTGAAGAGGGGCTCAAAATAATCACAATATCAGTTCATGAGATGCTCCAAATCAGATCACACATAGGCCAAATATTCAATGCAAAATAATGGCATATAAGAGGGGTATTGAGACAAGTGGTATATAGAGGGCTCAAACAGGGTTGAGCCCTTCTTAAATGTTGAAGAGGGGCTCAAAATAGGCCTAATCTCAGTTATGGTCGGAGCCCAAAACCACAAGAAAATAGGGTATAAAAATGATGCAAAAAAGTGCTAGAAAAGGCAAAATAGTGACTTACCCTTGAAGACTACACTTTGGTTGCTTCTTGGCTTTATTGCTTCTTAACCTCTGAAAAACCTTCCCTTGCTGCTGGAATGGAAGTGGTGAAGGTAGTGCTTGGTGTTGATGAACAAATGAGACCAAAACTTGAGAGTTTGAGAGAGATAGAGAGAGATATGCTTGGGGAAGATTTTCCAACCCTAGGGACTGAGTTGGGAGGCCCCTTATATGGACAAAAAAGAGGGTGTAAAGGTGGAGGGAAATGCACCCAAGCTTTCCCTCCCAAAATATCCCCCGGATGCCAAAGATATTTTGGAGAAAGCAATATCTGACTATAAAGTATGCACCGAGAGGATCTGGTAGGCAGTACTTTTATTGGAGATGGCCGGCCGGCCACCCCCCCTAGCCGACCGGCCAAGGGCAAAAATGGAAAGTTGGATTTGCTGGCCGAGCACCAAAGGGTAGTGTCCTCCCATATGTGTACAACAAGGCGCTGTGGTTGGAATTTGGTAACTCTGAAGCAGGAGAGACAACAAGCCACCTCCAGGAGAGGTCCAAAAATGAAAGGAAGAATTACTGGCCGAGCACCATTTTTTAGGGTCCTCCCATATGTGTACAACACAAATATGTGGTTTCGGCTCGAAAAAAATGGCCCTAGGGTGTTCAACATTGGCTCGGAAGTGAGAAAAATGGGCCCCGGGGGGCGCCGGAAGAGCATAACTAGTTGCTGAGACAATTGCTAGGATCCCACCCTCCAGTGACCTTCCTTATGATAAAACAGAGGTACCTGCCAAAAATGAACAAAAACTGATGCAAAACGAATGCTCAGTGGCCAAACCGCGAGGTTCGGGGCCCAAAAACCGGCCGTTAAGCACCGAAAGTGGTGTTTGGCCACGAAGTGGGTATCTAAGACCCCAGTGTCCTTCGTTATGACAAAACAGAGGTAACTGCCAAAAATGAACAAAAACTGATGCGAAACGAATGCTCGGGGGCCAAAACACGCAGTTCAAGATCCCAAAAACCGGCCGTTAAGCACCGAAAGTGGTGTTCGGCCACGAAGTGGGTATCTAAGACCCCAGTGTCCCTCGAAAGGGAGTAAATAAGATGCATGCTAAAAATCAGAGGAATCGGATATGGTTAGACGGTCTCGAACCGAGGCACACGGCCTGACGGAGCTCAAAATGGGCAAAATGGCCTACGGCCACGAAATGTAGCCCACGGCCACTGGGAGATAGTCTACGTGACCTCTCCCTCCCCTCAGGAAGGAAAACTGAGAAAACCGAGTCTGGTTCGCAAACCGAGACAAAGCATAGAAGAGAGTTTGGAAGTCCGGAGGTAGGGCGCACGGCCGCGACTCTGAGACTTCTGAACGAGCACAATATGCAACATCACCGAGCGCTCAATCGGTGACGTCTGAGTCTTAAGGTCGGTCAAAAATGGGGTGTCTACAGGTAGTGATACTATTTGGGTGGTTGTAGACCGGTTGACTAAGTCGGCGCACTTTATTCCTATGCACGTGAGAGATTCGGTAGATTATCTTACCGACTTGTATATTCGGGACATATTGAGATTGCACGGGGTCCCAGTGTCTATCGTCTCAGATAGAGATCCACGTTTTACTGCTAGATTGTGGCAAAGTTTGCAGAGTGCCTTGGGTACTAGACCGACTTTTAGCACGGCTTATCATCCTCAGATTAACGGGCAGTCCGAGCGTACTATTTAGATCCTTGAAGATATTCTTTGAGGTTGTGTCCTTGAATTTAGTGGGACGTGGGAGAGGCACTTGCCCTTGGTGGAGTTTGCCTACAACAACAATTTCCAGTCAAGTATCGGTATGGCACCATTTGAGGCCTTGTATGGCCGGCCGTGTAGGTCTCCAATTTGTTGGGCCGAGGTGGGTGATGCACCTTTGTTGGACCCAGAGTTGGTGAGGGAAACGACAAAGAAAGTTGAGCTTATCCATAGGAGGCTTGTTACAGCCCAGAGTGGCCAAAAGAGTTATGCCGACCATAGGAGGATGCCTTTGGCATTTGAGGCGGGTGATCATGTCTTTTTGAAAATATCACCTAGGCGGGGTTTGATGAGGTTTGGGAAGAGTGGGAAGTTGTCCCCTCGGTTTATTGTCCCTTTTGAGATCCTTGAGAGGATTGGCGAGTTTGCCTACCGTCTAGCTTTGCCGCCGCAGTTGTCCGGAGTTCATGACGTGTTTCATGTTAGTATGCTTCGAAAGTACGAGCCGGATCTGTCGCATGTATTGGATTGGACCGACTTAGAGGTAGACGAGAATGCCTCGTATGAGAAGAGACTGGTACAGGTCTTGGATAGGCGGGATCAAGTCTTGCGAGCCAAGACCATTCCATTGGTAAAGGTTTTGTGGAAATATCACGGAATGGAGGAAGCCACTCGGGAACGTAAGTTGGAGGTCCATGAGAAATACCCAAATCTATTTGTGGATGTTTGAGCAAATGTTGTATACTTTACTGTATTGATAAACATTAAGAGCATTGAATATGTCTTAAGTTGTAAAACATTGTAAATGTTTTGGTTTATGGAGATATCATGGAACTTGCCTTGAAATGGAAGTTTATTTTAACATTACATATGTTAATTCTGTTTTAGAAATGCAAATATATTATTGCCATTGAATATGTAATTGAATTGTGGAATATGTGTTGAAATTGATAAATTTCAAGGGAAAGCATGTTGATAATGCATGTTGTAACATATGTTGTATTTTGCCTCTTGAAAAGAGATGAGATGACCGGTAATGGGTCAGGTTGTTGAATATTGAGTTGTAATATTGTTAAGAACTGAGAAAAACTTGTTTTTGAAAACTTGTATCTAATTTTGGGGACGAAATTCCTTAAAAGGGGTAGGTTATAGCAATCCCAGTTTTCCTTTCCTTATTTACTATATTCCGGACTCGGTTCCGTTGATAGTTGTTGTCGTCTATATTTTATTTCTGTCATTTAATGCTTTGGATTGAAGTTTAGAAATGTCTTGGGCGTGTTTCGAATAGGTTGGTTGAGCTTTAGTCCCATTTCTTGTTGCTCAGATTTTTGGTGGTCCGCTCGAGCAGATCCCTTTGCGCTCGAGCAAATCCCTTCGCGCTCGAGCAGAGTTTGCACACTTTCAGCATCTTGTACATTTGCAAAAGTACTGTAGGTTTCTTTTTCACGCTCGAGCGGAATTCCTTACACTCGAGCGGGTCGTGCTCGAGCGGGTACCCTTGCGCTCGAGCGGGTGTTCGATGTCTGTAAAAGTACTGGAAGAGTGTAATTTACGCTCGAGCGGGTGTTCCTTTGTGCTCGAGTGGGTTATAGCGATCCCGGTTTTCCCTTCCTTTGTATATTGTATTCTGGACTTGGCTCCGTGGTTGTGTTGTTGTCTCGTTCTCATTTCCATCCCTTACTTTTTGTATTTGAGTCTCGAGTTGTGTTGGGCAAATTTGAAACAGGTTGGTTGTGCTTTGAAACCAAAGTTTGATGCCCAGAATTTGGCCTTTACGCTTAAGCAGGGCTTTTGACGCTCGAGCGGGCCCTTTGTTGTTGCTTCTCCGCTCGAGCGGGCTTTTTGACGCTCGAGCGTGAATTTCCATCTCCTAGTATTTTTCTCTGCAGGTCTTCGTATGCTCGAGCAGGAGTTTTGAAGCTCGAGCGTGACCCTTTGATTTTGTTCCTCCACTCGAGCGGGGAGTTTGACGCTCGAGCGGGGACCATCGCCTGTAAAACTTCTGGAAGTGTGCAATTGACACTCAAGCGACAATTTTGACGCCCGAGCATGAGTCTGTGTCTGACGTTCGAGCGGGGGTTTCCATGCTTGAGCGGGGTGACTTTTATACTACTTCGGGATTTCACTTTTTGGATCACTTTTCAACATTCTTTCTCTCTCTTACTTTTCAAAAACCACCATTTGAGAGCACCTCACTCTAAAACCTTAACTTCTCTCTAGGATTTGATCTAGTTAGAGTGATCTCCTACCCTTGAGCCTTTACAAAAAGTGTAGAGCTTAGTGTGGGCTTCCTATCAATCCGAAAATTTCTTGATTTGGAGCACTTCGGGATTTCTTCGTCTTCTTCATTTGAGCTCCGAATTTGATGTAGGGATAACTACTCAATTTTATGATCTTTGACATAAGTATTTAGTCATTTTGATTTAATATTGAAGCTCGGTGATTTTGGGGTGTTAGGGTTTCAAATGAATAAAGAGGGCTTTTGTTATTTTGGCTCATAAATGTGTATTTTGGGTCTTAAAATGATAGTATTGATGTTATTGAAGTTATTTTGGGCCTTTAGGTCAATATTGAGAAAATGGGGGAAAAAGCCCTAAATTGTTATGACAAATTAATTCATGTAATTAATTTGGGAAAGTATGGAATTATGAAATTAAGTTGGAAATAATGAAATTGGCATAATATGGGATGGAATAGTGGAGTTGGATTTATTAATCACTCACCTTTGAAAATTGTTGATAAATTATCTGTTGATGTAATTATTTTCTATTTAGAAATAATTGTTTTGGACTATCGGTGGAGGATAGTCTTGATTGTTGTAGACAATGCATGATGATTAGGCGAACTAAAACTAATCAATTAAATATGTCATTGAATATGACGGTTGGAAAAATATATCAGATTTATGTATTGATTGACTATATATATGATATGTGTTTATATACATTGTATTGCGTGGGAGGAGATATGGGATGTACTCCATAGTTTAGGAGAAGATAGGAGATGGACTCCTTCGATACAGTAAATATGTGTATCTATTGAAATAATGATACAGCAAATCTGTGTATCATATATAAAGTACGGAAGTGTTTTATTTGAGAATGATACAGCAATTATGTGTATCTATTATTGTGAAGTATGAATTGTTTAATTTGAGTTGTTATCTCAATTGAAATGGAACTACTGTTGATATGAGATGTAATCTCATTTAAATTGTTTGGCCGGGTTCTGATCCATAGTTATGAATTGAGAAATTGGATAAGAAATGGAAAATGGAATGAAACATGGACACGCTTGTCATGTAATTAAAATGAGTTTTGAATTGATTTATGTGAGTTAAACATTTATCAAATGGTAATGTTTTAGTTATTGCTCATATTATGTTTAGTATATCTCTATTGGGCGTTGGCTCACCCTATATGGGACATCATTTTCAGGTACAGGTAGCATGCCACCTCCAATGACGTAACTTGAGTGGCTTAGTGGCTAGGATATCTTTTGTGATTACATTCTTGTATTACATATATATTAAGCCATGGGCACATTTTGTATTTTGAGTTAGTACTCTCCTTTTTGTAACCAAGTGTTGGCTTGGAAAGTTATAAACCCGCAGGGCATTTACTTTTGTTGTCAACATGTAATACTTTTTGTAATGAATACTCTGATGAAATGTAATTATGCTTTATTCTCTTATGTCTAAGTTTGTCAAGAATGTATGATTTATGGGTTTATGTTGAGGGCATGACAACTTCGTATCAGAGCTTACCGGGTTTGAATACTTTGGGTACGTGGGAAGTGATTAGATTCACAATGGGTTTGTCTCGCTTGTTAGAGACTTATGCATGATAGTATGTGTTTATTTGATAACATGCTTCTATGACTATGGTGCTGTTTGGGAATAGTGGGTTGAGGCTATTATAGCCTAAAATGAAAAATAAGCCCAAAAGCAAAACTGTTCAAAGTTTTTCAAAAAAAAAAAAAAATTTATGACCGAGACGATTAATAAGTTGTGCCTACACTGTTAGTTGACAGATTGTTAAATCAATTGGAAAATTACAATTTCGTCCCTTTATATGAATTTAAAAAATTATAATCTTAGGGACAAATTTGTCATTTTAACTTCAAACATCATTTCAACACATTTTTCAATACAACAACTCAAATAAAAATCCATCTCATCTTCCCAAACACAAAAACTAAAATAGCCTACTAAAATAGCCAAAAAGCCAAAAATTCTATAAAATAGCCACTTCCCAAACAAGGCCTATATGGGTATGGGATTTAATTTCTAGGATGTTGATTGGATCCTTGGGTTTCTGTGAGTCTTGTTGGAAAAACACTTGATCAATGCTGTTTCTAACCGAAACTCTAGTAACGCCATGGGACTGTCATTATCCGGAAATGAAATTCGTAGGTTCTTATGTGATTATGTGCTTACGTGGAATGAATTAAAATTGTCCGTGCATTAGGATGCGAGTGTTCTAGCTTCGGCACATTTGTGAATGTGCTAATGTTCTTCGTTACCTTTATTAGGATGACAGGACGAGGACGAGGATGAGGACGTGGAGGTAGGCAGGAGATGCCTTTACCGGATGATATTCCGGCACAGCAGGAGGGTGTTGGTCAGGCCAATGTGGCCGAGCCAGCGAGTCAGCAGGCCATGGGTGCTTTAGCCCGCGAGATAGCAGGAGCCTTGAGGGAATCCATGGGCATCCTCAGAGTTGAGAATCAAGTTCAGGCCCAGGTTGTTGATGCAGGGCTTTTCTTTCTGAATAGGGAGTTTTTCTGGTCTAATCTGGATGAGTTTGTAGGGAATCCAAAAGAGCCACTGAAAGCTGATGAATGGCTCGACCAGATGACGAAGACGTTTGAGATGCTTGGCATCGAAGACGGGGTTTGAAGGTGACCTTGGCATCTTTCCAGCTTAAGGGAGATGCGGGTCAGTGGTGGAAATACATGAGGGGTCGTATTGGTGGCACGTTGGAGGCTTTTGTAGATGCTTTCCAGGAGAACTTTCTATCTCCAGCTGCCAGGGAGAAACTGAGAGACCAGTTTTGTCAGCTCAAGCAGATGAGTTTATCAGTGGCCGAGTTTGAGGCCGTATTTACCAGTCTATCTTGGTTCGCGCCTGAGCTTGTGGCGTCTGAGGAATGTCGTTGCCTTGAGTTTAAGAAAAAGCTGAGGCACGGGCTCAAGATGAGAGTTGGGGGGTTTATGACCCGGGATTATGGATGCCTTGTAGATGTTGCAACCCACATAGAGACTATGATGCAGGAGGATGAGGAGAGGCAGAGGGGCTCCAAGAGGAGTCAGGATGGTCAGGGGGACGGTAGGAGGCAGAGGGGTTCTAACTCTCAGCAGTCCCAGGGAGTTTTTGTGAGATCGACCTTTCCAGTACCGAGTTCGGGTTCTGGGAGAGGCAATCAGGGAGACATCACCTGTTACAAATGTGGTCAGCTGGGCCACAAGTCTCCAATTGCCTTGCATGAAGGCGGAGGTGAGAGCTTCATCTTGGCTCGACCTCGAGCGAGTCGAGGCGAGGCCACTCTCTTGTTACCAGTGTGGTCAGGCGGGGCACCTGAAGAGGTTTTGCCCGCAGTTGAGTGGCACTTCTGGTGCATCTGGGCAGAGGTAGAGTTTTCAGCCGGCTTAGTCAGTTTAGGCTTCGAGGGCCAATCAGGGAGCTTCGTTGTCCCAGTTTGTGCAGCAGTCTTTTGCTCCTAGAGGTGAGCAAGTAGATCAAGGGCCTACAGGGTGTGTGTATGTTGTTACCGTGCAGGATCTAGTACCAGCTCCATCTGTTGTGAGAGGTACCTTTTTGTTTTGCAACTCAATTACCAATGTGTTGATTGATACGGGTGCATCTCATTCCTTTATATCTGCTGCATTTGCATCTGTTTTGGGGTTGGAGTTGGCACAGTTAGCATCTCTTATTTGTGTAGTATCACCTGTTGGGGGTGAATTGATTTTGAAACAAGGGTGTAGAGGGTACGATGTAGAGGTCGCCAACTGCCGGCTTCTATTTTCTTTTGTAGTTATGGCTATGTCAGGTTTTGATGTTATTTTGGGTATGGACTGGTTATCGTCATACTGGGCTGTTATTGATTGTTACCGCCAGAGGGTCACAGTATGTACCTTGAGCAAGGATTGTTTTCACTTTTTAAGGGATCGAGTTGTTGGTGTTTTGCCACCGGTGTATGATCCGCGAGGGCGAAGTGAACTTAGTGGTCTTCTTGCTAGCCCTATGAGTAGTGAGTGTGATGAGACCCAAATTGTATTGCCGAGATTGGTTTGCGAGTATTCAGATGTTTTTCCCAGGGATCTTGTTAGTTTGCCACCACATCGAGAGATTGAGTTCTCTATTGATTTAGTGCCTGGCACAACGCCGATTTCTATGGCACCTTACCGTTTTGCCCCAGCTGAGTTGAGTGAGTTGAAGATTCAGCTCCAGGAGTTGCTAGATAAGGGTTTTATTCACCCTAGTGTTTCCCTATGGGGAGCATCGGCCCTCTTTGCTAAAAAGAAAGATGGTGCCTTGAGACTTTGTATCGATTATCGGAAGTTGAATCGGGCTACGATTAAGAATAAATACCATATGCCCCGTATAGATGATTTGTTTGACCAGTTGAAGGGGTCCCGTTGTTTCTCTAAGATAGACTTGAGATCGGGTTACCACCAGTTGAGAGTCAGGGAGGAGGATATTCCGAAGACGGCATTCCATATGCGGTATGGCCATTATGAGTTTCTGGTGAGCCGAATGCACCGGCAATATTTATGGACTTGATGAACCGGATATTCCGAGAATTCCTAGATCATTTTGTGCTCGTTTTCGTGGACGACATTCTGATTTACTCATCTTCAGAGGAGGAGCATGAGGAACACTTGAGAGTGGTGCTTGAGTTGCTTAGAGCCCATAGGTTGTATGCCAAGTTTGGGAAGTGTGAGTTCTGGCTAGGAGAGGTCAAGTTCTTAGGCCATGTGGTTTTCGGGGAAGGGGTGTCTGTTGATACATCCAAGATTGAGGCAGTGCAGGATTGGGCACAACCTTAGAGTGTTTTTGAGATCCGCAGTTTTCTGGGATTAGCTGGGTATTACCACCGGTTTGTAAAAGATTTCTCCAGGTTAGCTTCATTGTTGACTAGATTGACACGGAAAGGGGTCAAGTTTGTATGCAGTGAGACTTGTGAAAAGTCGTTCCAAGAGTTGAAGATTAGATTGACCACCGCTCCAGTTTTGATTATTCTGGAGAGAGGTTTGGGTTATGCGGTTTATTGTGATGCCTCACGAGAGGATTTGGGATGTGTGTTGATGCAAGAGGGGAAAGTGGTAGCCTATTGCTCATGTTAGTTGAAAATAGACGAGAGGAATTACCCTACACATGACCTAGAGTTAGCAGCCGTGATTTTTGCCTTGAATATTCAGAGGCACTACCTTTATGGTGAGAAATTCGAGGTATTCTCGGATCATAAGAATCTGAAGTATCTGTTTACACAGAGGGACTTGAATTTGAGGCAGAGAAGATGGATGGAGTTCATTGAGGATTACGACTTCGAGTTGCACTATCACCCGGGTAAGGCCAATGTTGTGGCCGATGCCCTTAGCAGAAAATCCATTAGTGATGTAGCTTGTATAGCTATTCGGGAGTGGGAGATGTTGGGTGCACTTGGCGAGTTTGATTTGCATCTGGGCGAATCCGTTGAGGCTGCGGCCTTGTTTTCTGTTGTTGCGCGACCTACACTTGTGAATTGAATGTTAGAGGCACAGAGAGGTAAC
This sequence comes from Camellia lanceoleosa, assembly GCA_025200525.1. Taxonomy (NCBI): domain Eukaryota; kingdom Viridiplantae; phylum Streptophyta; class Magnoliopsida; order Ericales; family Theaceae; genus Camellia; species Camellia lanceoleosa. The sequence continues at coordinate 10,149,663 of CM045768.1, forward strand.
CTTGAGGTAGAATCCCTTCGAGAGAAGATCTCCAGTGGGAAGGCTGAGAATGGTTTGTTTGTGTATCCTGACCTGAGTGTGAGATACCGAGACCACTTGTTTGTACCGGAGTCTTGTCGTGAGGAGGTACTCCGAGAGTTTCACCATTCACGCCTTGCGGTGCATCCGGGAGGCACCAAGATGTATCGTGATTTGGGTCGCTAGTTTTGGTGGCGGGGTATGAAGAGAGATGTGGCAGTTTTCGTATCAAAGTGCCTTACTTGTCAACAAGTGAAGGCCGAGCATCAGAGGCCAGCGGGTTTGTTGCAACCCTTGCCTATTGCCGAGTGGAAGTGGAAGCACGTCATTATGGACTTTGCTGTAGGTTTTCCGAGGACTCAGTGGGGTAGTGATGCTATTTGGGTGGTTGTAGACCGGTTGAGTAAGTCGGCGCACTTCATCCCTATGAGCGTGAGAGATTCGGTAGATCATCTCGCCGACTTGTATATTCGGGACAGAGTGAGGTTGCACGGGGTCCTAGTGTCGATCATCTCTGATAGAGATCCTCGGTTTACTGCTAGGTTATGGCAGAGTTTGCGGAGTGTTTTGGGCACTAGATTGATCTTTAGCACGGCTTATCATCCTCAGATTGACGGGCAGTCCGAGCGTACTATTCAGATCCTTGAGGATATGCTTCGAGGTTGTATCCTTGACTTTAGTGGGTCGTGGGAGAGGCACTTGCCCTTTGTGGAGTTTGCCTACAACAACAATTTTCAGTTGAGTATCGGTATGACACCGTTTGAGGCTTTGTATGGCCGACCGTGTAGGTCTCCAGTTTGTTGGGCCGAGGTGGGTGATGCACCTTTGTTGGGCCCAGAGTTGGTGAGAGAAACGACGGAGAAGGTTGAGCTTATCCGTAGGAGGCTTGTTACAGCCCAGAGTCGCCAAAAGAGTTATGCCGACCGTAGGAGGAGGCCTTTGGCATTTGAGACGGGTGATCATGTTTTTCTGAAAACATCACCTAGGTGGGGTTTGATGAGGTTTGGGAAGAGTGGGAAGTTGTCCTCTCGGTTTATAGGTCCCTTTGAGATTCTTGAGAGGATTGGCGAGGTTGCCTATCGTTTAGCTTTACCGCCGCAGTTGTCTGGGGTACATGACGTGTTTCATGTTAGTATGATTCGGAAGTATGAGCCAAATCCGTCCCATGTGCTGGATTGGACCGATTTGGAGGTTGACGAGGATATCTCATATGAGGAGAGACCGGTTCGGGTCTTGGATAGGCGAGATCAAGTCTTGCGAGGCAAGACGATTCCCTTGGTAAAGGTTTTGTGGAAACATCACGGAGTAGAGGAAGCCACTTGGGAACGTGAGGTGGATGTCCGTAAGAAATATCCGGACTTGTTCATAAATGTTTAACCATGTATTGGGATTTTGTAATATTGATAAACTTTAAGAGTATTAAATATATCTTGAGTTGTAAAACATTGTATATGTTTTGAATAATGGAAGTATTTTGAAACTTGCCTTGAAATGGAAGTTTAATGTAACATTGCATATGTTAAATGTATTGTAGAAATGGAAATATATCATGAACATTGGATATGATATAGAATTGTGAACTATGTGTTGAAATTGGTAAATTTCAAGGGAAAGCATGTTGATAATGCATATTGAGTATATATTGTGAAATGCCTCTTAAATAGAGATGGAATGATCGGTAATGGGTCAGGTGGTTGAATATTGAGTGTAATACTGTTGAGAATTGAGAAAATCACGTTTTTGAAAAACTTGCACTTAAATTCAGGGACGAAATTCTTTAAGGGGGGAAGGTTATAGCGGTCCTGGTTTTCCCTTCCTTTGTATATTGTATTCCGAACTTGGCTCTGTGGTTGTGTTGTTGTCTCGTTCTCATTTCCATCCCTTAGTTTTTGTATTTGAGTCTCGGGTTGTGTTGGGCAGATTTGAAACAGGTTGGTTGTGCTTTGAAACCAAAGGTTGATGCCCAGAATTTGGCCTTCACGCTCGAGCGGGCCCTTTGTTGTTGCTTCTTCACTCGAGCGGGCTTTTTGATGCTCGAACGTGAATTTCCATCTCCCATTATTTTTCTCTGCCGATTTTCGTACGCTCGAGCAAGAGTTTTGAAGCTCGAGCGTGACCCTTTGATTTTGTTCCTCCGCTCGAGTAGGGAGTTTAATGCTCGAGCGAGGACCATCGCCTGCAAAACTTCTGGAAGTGTGCAATCGACGCTCGAGCGGTGATTTTGACGCTCGAGCGTGAGTCTGTGTCTGACGCTCGAGCGGGGGTTTCCATGCTCGAGCGGGGCGACTTTTACATTACTTCGGGATCTCACTTTTTGGATCACTTTTTAACATCCTTTCTCTCTTTTACTTTTCGAAAACCACCATTTAAGAGCACGTCACTCTAAAACCTTAACTTCTCTCTAGGATTTGATCTAGTTAGAGTGATCTCCTACCCTTGAGCCTTTACAAAAAGTGTAGAGCTTGGTGTGGGCTTCCTATCAATCCGAAAATTTCTTGATTTGGAGCACTTCGGGATTTCTTCATCTTCTTTATTTGAGCTCCGAATTTGAGGTAGGGATAACTACTCATTTTTATGATCTTTGACATAAGCATTTAATCATTTTGATTTAATGTTGAAGCTGAGTGATTTTGGGGTGTTAGGGTTTCAAATGAATAAAGAGGGCTTTTGTTATTTTGGCTCATAAATGTGTATTTTGGGTTTTAAAATGATAGTATTGATGTTATTGAAGTTATTTTGGGCCTTTGGGTCAATATTGAGAAAATGGGGAAAAAGCCCTAAATTGTTATGACAAATTAATTCATGTAATTAATTTGGGAAAGTATGGAATTATGAAATTAAGTTGGAAATAATGAAATTGGCATAATATGGGATGGAATAGTGGAGTTGGATTTATTAATCACTCACCTTTGAAAATTGTTGATATATTATCTGTTCATGTAATTATTTTCTGTTTAGAAATAATTATTTTGGGCTATCGGTGGAGGATAGTCTTGATTGTTGTAGACAATGCATGATGATTAGGCGAACTAAAACTAATCAATTAAATATGTCATTGAATATGACGGTTGGAATAATATATCAGATTTATGTATTGATTGACTATGTATATGATATGTGTTTATATACATTGTATTGTGTGGGAGGAGATAAGGGATGTACTCCACGGTTTAGGGAAAAATAGGGAATGGACTCCCAAACCGGATATTGTGTGGGAGGAGATAAGGGATGGACTCCATCGATACAATAAATATGTGTATCTATTAAAGTAATGATACAGCAAATCTGTGTATCATATATAAAGTACGGAAGTGTTTTATTTGAGAATGATACAGCAATTATGTGTATCTATTGTGAAGTATGAAGTGTTTAATTTGAGTTGTTATCTCAATTGAAATGGAAGTACTGTTGATATGAGATGTAATCTCATTTAAATTGTTTGGCCAGGTTCTGAGCCATAGTTATGAATTGAGAAATTGGATAAGAAATGGAAAATGGAATGAAACATGGACACACTTGTCATGTAATTGAAATGAGTTTTGAATTGATTTATGTGTGTTAAACATTTATCAAATGGTAATGTTTTAGTTATTACTTATATTATGTTTAGCATATCTCTATTGGGCGTTGGCTCATCCTATATGGGACATCATTTTTAGGTACAGGTAGCATGCCACCTCCAAGGACGTAACTTGAGAGGCTTAGTGGCTGGGATATCTTTTGTGATTACATTCTTGTATTACATGTATATTAAGCCATGGGCACATTTTGTATTTTGAGTTAGTACTCTCCTTTTTGTAACCAAGTGTTGGCTTGGAAAGTTGTAAGCCCGCAGGCCATTTACTTTTATTGTCAACATGTAATACTTTTTGTAATGAATACTCTGATGAAATATAATTATGCTTTATTCTCTTATGTCTAAGCATGTCAAGACTGTATGATTTATGGGTTTATTTTGAGGGCGTGACATGGGTGGAGTTTTGCAGTTGTGTCTTGGCGCTCGAGCGGGTATCCTTGCGCTCGAGTAGGTCCAGTTTTTGTGTTTGACACTCAAGCCTCCTATTCTCCGCTCGAGCGGGTCATACGTATATCAGTTGGTAGCTGGGTCATTTTAGATCACTTTTTCAACTCTCACTCTCTCTCTTACTTTTCAAAAACCTATTTTGAGAGCTTCTCTCACTACATTTCACCTTCTCTCTAAGGTTTGATCTAGTTTAAGTGATCTCCTACCTTGGTTCCTTTGGAAATAGTGTAGAGCTTGGCTTAGGCTACCTATCAATCCGAAAAATCTTGGGATTTGGAGCACTTTTGATTTTCTTCACCTTCTTTTTTGGGCTCCGAATTTGAGGTAGGGATAACTACTCATATTTATTGTTTTTGACATAAACTTGTTGTCATTTTGATGTAATGTTGAAGTTGGGTAATTATGGGTGTTAGGGTTTCAAATATGAAAAGAGGGGTTTTGGTTCTTTTGGCCAATACATGTGTATTTGGGCCCTAAATTGAGATTGTGGATGTTTAATGATAATATTTGAACCTTTGGGTCAATTTTGGAAAAAGGAAAAAATACCATAGTTGGGTTTTATTGGGTCATTAGTGCAATTAATGACTTTTATTGTGAAATAGTGAAATTGGGAAGTTATGAAAAAGAATGGTGGAGTTGGATTGGTAAGTCGCTCATTTTTTAGAATATTGATAATTTATCTGTTGATGCATTTATTATCTGTTTAGAAATAATTGTTTTGGGGTATCGGTGGATGATAGTTTTGATTGTTGTAGACATTATATGTTGATTAGGGAAAACTAAAACTAATCACGTTGAATATGTCATTGAATATGGCGGTTGGAATAACACATCGAATATGTGTATTGATTGATCCTGTATATGATACATGTTTATATACATTGCATTGTGTGGGAGGAGATAGGGGATGTACTCCACGGTTTGAGAGGAGATAGTGGATGGACTCCTAAACCGGATGTTATTTGGGAGGAGATAGGGGATTGACTCCATTGATACAGCGAATCTGTGTATCATTTATGAAGTATGGAAGTGTTTGAATATGGCATTGATACAGCAAATATGTGTATCTATTCTGAAGTATGGAATTGTTTTGTTATGAGTTATAATCTCATTTAAATTGTTGATAGTGGAAAGATTTTTAATATGAGTTGTAGTCTCATTTAAATTGTTTGGCCAGGTTCTGAGCCATGATTATGAATTGAAAATTTGTTAAGTAAAGGAAAGTAAAATGAGCATGGACATTTGTGTCATGAAACTGGAATTTGTTATAAGTTGATTTATATAAGTTAAACATTTATCGAATGCTCATGTTTTAGTCATTGCTCATATTATGTTTAGCATATCTCTACTGGGCGTTGGCTCACCCTATATGGGACATCAGTTTCAGGTGCAGGTGATATGCCGCCTCCAAGGACTTAGCTTGGGAGGTTTTAGAAGCTGAAGGCTTACTTTTGTAATTATTTTGTGTATTACATGTAATTCAAACCAAGGGCTTATTTGTGTTTTGAGTTAGTACTCTTTTTTGTAACCAAGTGTTGGCTTGGAAAGTTGTAAGTCCGCAGGGCATTTACTTTTGTTGTCAACATGTAATACTTTTAGATTAAATACTCTGATGAAAGGAAATATGTTTATTTCTCTTATGTTTATGGATGCCATGAATGTATGATTTATGGGTTTATTTTGAGGGCATTACACCGCAGGGGTACTTAAGCATCTGGTGCAAGGTGGAAGAGACCGCCTTCACCTAGTGTAGCCACGGCCGCCCTAGGAGTAGATTGAAGGTCGCGGGAATGTCCAAGAGATGAAAGTCAATATCGTGTTGTCCTGGACCGACCTTAGTCTAAATCTACACAGTCCCCATCACTTCTCTACTAGTATTGTCATATGCCCGAATCACCTGGGCAGTAGGTCCGAAGTCCACGGGCTTTAACCGATTGCATATGCCATCCTCGACAGACATAGGTTGATGGCAGATCCTGTATCGACAAGAACTACTGGTATCCATTTGTCTCTACACTCCACAGAGATGTAGAGAGGTTTGTTATGGTTTGCGCCCTCAGGCTGCAGCTCCTTGTCAGTGAAGGTTAACATCGGGGAAGCTCCTCCCGAAAAGACTAACCCTACCAGCTATTCAGGCATGGTGTCAATTGATAGCTTGGCCCTGTCCATCGCAGAAAGGACAGCATGTCTATGAACTCTTGAGGCCATAAGCAGTCCCCAAATGGAGATGTCTGCTTGTATCTTTTTAAGTTGTCTCAGCACAGCCTCGTCCTCGAGCAGTTTTTCCTTCTGCCTTTCTGCCTCCTTGTCCTTCCCGGACGCCTCTGGTTGATCTAGGTGTGGGGGCTTGAAGTACCGTCTACTCCTGGTCATGTGATCCACCTCTCTAAGATACCAGGTATCATCTGGTTGGTTGTTCCCCCAATCTTCGTCTGTGTGGGCGAGACATAAGTCGTCATCTTCCCACCACATTCCATCGGCCATCGACAAGCAGCTATCTGGTTCTGTTACAACTGTTCCTGTGCTCACAGCACATTCTGTTCCCATGCTCACAGCACATTCCGTCCCCACAGGGGTTTTGGCCTTTCTAGCCCTCTCCAGATCTTCGATCTTCTCTTGCTCAAACTGTTTCAATGCAGCCTGTTGCTCAGCATCTTTTGTACTCAAATTGTTCTGATCCCGAGCAAAATTCTTAACACCGGTGCTCTCCAGTGGTTCTCTCTGTTCCTCGGCCACTCCGGCCACTACTAATGTCCCCGTTTCTAACAGACCCTGTTCCGGCTGAGACTGCTCAACAACATCCGGCTCGTCGCTGAGCCACCCAGTAGCTTCTATTGACCCTTCCAGATCAAACCAGTTGACAGTCACGTCCCCCGGATCCTGTTCGTTGAAAAATTACAGATTCGCGATATCCTCCTCCAGTTCCGCTTGGTCATCTAGCCCCAATTAGGTCCGTCCTCTCAAACTACACAAATCTCTGCCCTCACTGGCAATTCCATCCTTGGCTTAGGCTGATCCATTGGTGTGATATAATCGCTCGGGTTGTACTCAAAACTCGTAGATCCCTCAGGCTCTGAATCCTCATTCTTCTCTGCTCCTAAAGTGATCCTTGCTCTATCTTTGGTAGTTACCACCACCAGTTCTGGTTGGGTTTGGGAGATGTCCAAGTCAGTGCTGTCAAGAATGAACACCTCCGGCTTAGGTAGGTGAGAATGGATGATATATATGCTAGGGTCATATGACACAACCCCAATTTGGATTAGGTTGATGCGTTTGGGAGGTGGAGCATGGTTATGTGGTGGGAGAGGGTTGGTTATGACATTCGGTTTCTCCAGAGGCATAATCACCCTATTGTCAATGAGATCCTGAATCTCATGACGTGTCAACTTAATCGTGGGTTTCGTGACCATCTTTGTTGGTGATAGGCGTGATCTTCCGGGTTATAAGAGGGAAGAAGCTTTTCTGCTAAGGGTCGCAGCTCTAGGGGTTTCAAGTGCCCTTTCTTGATCAAAACCCCCAAAGCCTTGGACAAAGGCATGTATAGTGGGTGAAAGTTCTTTGGCCTCTGGGTGCATACCTGGCCTTTTGCGAGATACTTCCGGACATACCGGTAAAGGGTGTAGCTGCAAGGGTTTTGGGAGGGGTGGTGGTGACCATTCCCATATATGAAGATCTGGTAGCTGTAGTACTGCTTGTGCCAGCATTTGTACTGCGGTTGAACGTCCTCTTGGGCTGCTCCCTTTCATGGTCAATTAGACCTTGTTTCATGGCGTCCTCGATCTGCATCCCAATCTCATGTAGATCTGCGAAGGTGGGAAGGGAGAGAACGATCATCTTTTGCATGAGCTTAGGCTGGAGGTTATGTACAACCATCCGTATCTGATCTTTGTCAATTGGCCTGATGGTCATCATCGAGGCCTTGGCCCTCCAACGGGTCACAAAATCGGAGAAGCTCTCCTTCGGTTCCTGCCTAGTTGTCTCGAGATCACGAGTTGTGACCTCGATCTGCGTATTGTAGGAGTATTGAGTTATAAAGGCCTCAACCATCTCCTCCCAACTTCTCTTAACAGAGTCTTCTAGCTTTGTGTACCAAATAGTCGTTATACCCGACAGGGTCCAGCCAAACAAGGAACGCTTCTGCAACCTAATGAGGCCCATTGGCCTTAAGATGTCTGAAAACAGCCGCAAGCACACCATAGGATCTCCAGACCATCAAAGCGGTCAATGTACGACATTTTAAACCGGTCTGGCAGCGTCACGGCTGAGTCGGTATACCCATCCTCTATATCTAGAATGGATTTTACGCCTTGAGACTTCTTGAAAAGCTTTTCTAGCTTGCTCACTTTTAGCGCCGTTGGATCCACCTCGAACTCAAATGGTGAATCAACTAGGTTAGTGGGCGCTTTAGACAATTGGGGTAGGATTGGGGATGGAACTGGCCCTGTTGGAATGTCCATATTTTCTTGGACATTTAGCGTCTCCTTGAGTATTGGAACTCTGGGTGGGTGTAGTCACCCCATTTTTGACCGTCCTCAAGACTTGGACGTCACCGTTTGAACACTCGGTGATCATCCATGTTCGTGTTCGTTTTGAGTTCTCGGAGGCCTCGGCTACATGCCTTGCCCTAGGAACTCTCAACTTGTTTGTTTTGTGTTTGGTTTTGCACCAAACACTTGTTGTTTTGCTTCTGAGGATGGGAAATAGCTTGTTGGCCATCCCCACACCTCACCGGCCATGGCTTGAGGCCACTGGCCATGTTTTCTTGCCACCGGCCATTAGTGATGGCCGGTCGGCACTTTTGGTGGTCGGTCGGCCACCTTTGTTGGTCAAATGGCCATTTTTGTTGGTCGACCACTGTTCATCTGCTTTTGGCAGAAATTTTGTGCCAGCTGGCACCCACTTTGCACCCCCTCCATACACGTGTATGAAGGGATTTCTCTCTTGCTTAGCTTGTTTTATAAGCTTTGCAAGAGTTGGAATTCTATAAGAGGAGGGCTTCTCCTCCCTCCTCAAGGGTTACAAAAAAGTTCCAGAGGTCTGGATTAGGGTTAGAAATAGTGTATCTATCTATCTCTATTTCTCTCTCTTTTTTGTTCTTTGCGTGTATTTAAAGGGGTTTTGTTCTTAGTTTTGCACTAGGACACCTAGTTCTACACCTTACCTTGGTTGCTGAGGAGCCAAAGGGTTATTCTTGAAGGTTTTGAGCTGGTTTAGACCTAAGGAAGGCTGCTGGAGCATTGTTCTTGAAAAGGTCTACAAGGGTAAGAACTTTCCCTTTAATTACCCCCTTTTTGCATAGGCTTTTAGCCATCCTTGCATCTATTTTTAGGCTTAACTTATAACATATAAAAGTTCTGATTTTAAGTTCTTAAAATAGTTGTTTAAGGTTGCTTTGGTGTTTGGGGTTGTTTGACCCCTCTTAGGTCTTGTTTGGCCCCAATTTTGTGCTATTTTGGTGAGCTCCGGGACTACCTTGTTTGGGCTTCCTCACCACTGAAATCCAAAGGGATTTCAGTGGTGAGGATGGTGCTTTAAGGTCCTAAGAAGGAGAGGGTCATCCCCTCTCCTTGTTACCTTCAATACTTGCCATTTTAGCCTCATGTGTAAGCACCTTGTTTAAGTTTATGTTGGCCATGTCTTAAGTAGTATTTGTGCTTATTTTGCCATGATATAGCACTGTTTTTAATTGGTTTAGACACACCATGCTTGCCTTGCATACTTGTCTTGTAATGCCATTATTTGCCTTAACATGTACTTAGCATTTAGACTACTATGCTTACTTGTTTTGGCCAAGCTTTGTGAAGCTTTTATGCATGTTTTAGTATGCTTAAGGTCTGTTTGTGGTTGTTTTGGCCATCCATGACATGCTTTGTATAGCCACCTTGCATTTTGGCTTGTTAGCCTTGGGTGTGTGAGTGTTGAGCATGCGTTACTTGGCTTGTTTCAGTGGTTTGACACCACTTATAATACCATTTCAGTCCTTGTGGTATGCTTGTATGCTTGCATTTGATGCCACTTTAATGCTTTAAAAGGCTAGTGTCTTATGCTCCATGTTTGGACCTTTGTGCATGCCTTTAGACTTAAGCCATTTAGATGGGTGTGCCTTTGACCTTGTTTTGGTCTGCCTTGGGGTGGTTTTGAGTCCCCGTGGCCCTTTGGTCATTTGCTTCATGTGTCACATGGCCATAGTTTAAGTCCTTGGGTTTCGTTGCATGCCTTGCTTGCATTGTTAGGTTGATTTGGCATCATCCCTCATGTATTTTCAAAGCTTGCTATGCTTGCCATTAGTCCATGTTTATCCTCTTTTAAGTGTGCTTAAAAGTTGCTATTTGATGCATAAGTGTTGGACTTTGTGTGCATGAATGTTTATGTGTACATTGGCCTTGCATGTTGTCACATACTTGGCCCATAAACATCTTATTACATGCTGAAATGATAGTACATTTGGCATGCATTCTTCTCTTTGTTCTGGTTGCTTAACATGTTACATGTTTTGCATGTTTGCATGATTGGCATTGCATTTCGCATGCTTGTTAGCTTGCACACTTGTTACATGTTTGCATGCTTGTTGGCATTCTTATGTTGCATACTTAGCTCACATGCCTAGGTTGTATTGCATTGAGCATGCATGCCTTGTCTCTTGATCAAGTAACAGAGGTTGAGCCCATTGTTTGTTTATGTGCATTTCATTCCACATTGAAATGGCACACTTGGTTTCTTGGGTCATCACGCATCGAAATGCGCGATTGGTGGTCCGAGAATCGAGTACCATCCCCCTTTGAGTCATAAACATGATAAGGGGTATGGTGGTGCCCACATTGCTTTGAAATGTATTGCCATACCCTGCTTGTCCTCTACTGCTGTCAAAACAGGATTCTGCAGGCATAGATGGCCGACCGACCACATTGAGTGCCGGCCGACCACAAATCTCTGGCCGAGAGCCATACCAATGGTCGATGACCACTTCTCCATGGCCGGTGACCATTCCTCATGGCCGGTGTCACCCTGCAGTGTTCAGAGAGTGCTTTTTGAGACTTGTGCAATCCTCAGAGGAGAAAAACAGTGCAAACAGAGGCAGCTTGTGCATGGTGGTGGATTTCCGAGCGGAGTCGAGCACGCATGCATTGGACCCTCTTCCCGAGGCTGTTTTATCGCTTTATTAGCTTAGTTAATTTGCTTAACTAGTTAATTGGTTTGTAACTATTTAATTAGCTTGTTAGTTGATTAAATTGTATTATTCTTTCTGTCCCTCCGAGCGAGGGTGAATTTGTAATAAGTGTGTGTGTGTGCGATGCATGTCTTCCAACCCCCACTTCTTTCTCCCTTTTACTTACCTGCTTTTGATGGTTAATATTAGGGCATATTTTAATTAGCATCCTTATGTTATGCATGTATACATCATTCATCAGCATTGCATGCACCGGGCTCGGCGCATCATACTAATTGCATAGTATTTCAAATCTAACTTGAATACATGTTATCTATTACATTTCACATGCATCTATAGATTAGCTGAGCCTACTCTAGCTTCATTTTGCCTGCGATGCATTAGCCATCTTAATATGGACTTGGATCATACATTTGATTACTAACATGTTCCTTGTTTTTGGCTTGGAGTACTAGGTGAGTGTTTATGCTTTAGCATCTCGCATGAGTGTGAATGTTAACATGAAAGCATGCTTGCCATGAGGCTAACTGCTTAGTTGATTTACTGCTTGAATGCCTGCGGGTGAAGGTTGGATTGCTTGAGTTGGAACAACTCGTTGAAATCCGTGTTTTAGCCTACTTGCGAGTAGCAAATTTCAAACTATCTTTCAAACAAGCGGATATGCAATGCTTCGTTCCAAATTAGGCGATCTAGTCTATACTTTTGTGTTGTGCTCATCACATAGTAAGATTAGCTAATTAATCGGAATAAGAATGCATAATGTTTTCAAAACTAGATATCATGGTTAGTAAAGGTCGATCTTTGATCGGGCAAGCGGGGGTGCTCATAGCTGACCTTCCCCAATCGTACCCAAGTTTCCGAGCCGAGGCAACTTTGGTGATGACGGATACGTGGCCTTAGGAAAACGAGTCAGGGTTTCCTAAATTTCCCCAAAATAAAATATTTAGGTGGCGACTCCGTATCTGGCAAAACAGTTCATGTTTGGCAGTTTTCTCTAAAAATCTGTTTTCAAAACGATTTGCCAGATCTGGACTTTTTGATAATTCATCGGTCTTGCATTGCACTCTGCGAGATTAGATACAGGACCGTGACATTGAGTCCTAAACTGTAGTGAGCCCAAATGAACAACGCGCGGGATTCCCTCCCGAGACGTTCGGGGACGTCTATAGTGGGAGAGGAGGTGTGCGCAAAGCAGATGCCTCGGTTTGTTGCTGTAGTCTGGCAATTAACTCTGCCTGTTGGGTCACTACCTCAGCTTGACGTGCAGACACTTCTACCTGACGGACAGTATCCTGCTGCATGGCTTCCATACTTTCCTGGAGCTGACGCATCATCTCTTCCATACCTGCCATACTGTGCTAGTCTATCTGAACAACCGGTATATCTATCCCTGTAGTAGAAACTGAGACCTCAACCTGACTATTCAAGGACCATTGATCTAGCGACCTCTATATTGATACATTGCGCCTTTTCGATCTTCATCTAGTAATCGGGGGTAAAGAAAGAAACACTGCTTGTCCGTCTATCAAATCCCTGGATCGATTAAGTCTTCGACCTCTAACCCAAAGTGCTCGGGGAATATCTGCCTGGTCCGATGTAATTGTGCTAAACTACCTTATAAAAGATAAAATAAAACATAATAAGGAAATAAACGACCAAAAAAATGGACAGCATAACGGCTTTAAATAAAAACAACACACAGTTGATATTTGTAAGCTGAAACACACTATTCTCAAACACTGATCGCTGTTGCCCAAATAGCTTCCCCAAATCTAGTACCCTCAGGTAAAACTGATTTCAAACACTAATGCCCTCAGGCTCGATACCCCGACTTACAAACCGATATATGCATTCCCTGTAGAGACACACTCTAAAAGCACGTAGCAAGCAAATGAGAGACAAAACACCCCTATGTTGGGGTAGGGTTTCCTTATCCTATTTTGTCAGGAGCTAGGGTTTCACTACGCACACAACGATTTCAGAACAACCTATAATCGGGTAAGCAACCTGTCCTAGTTTGGAATGGTCACTATGGATTTCGATATGCACTAGGTTGAATAGTCAAAAAAAAAAAGGGTGCCCCGGTAACAACCGGGGTTTGTGTTCCCATCGTGGCAGAGCCCGTAACCAATCAACCTTATGGGACACTGCCTCAGGCTAACCGTTCAAGAATAGCAGACGGCGAACACGGTGTCTTAGGCGCACCAATGCAAACGCAATGCACAACGACACATAAGTGTAGCCAAAAGAAGATATCATGAGTTCGAGTCAAGTTCTCTAACTCCCCAGTAAAGTCGCCAGAAACTGTAGACACGCTCCCGGGAACTCTCCGATATCTGCGCTCCCGATGGGGCGCGAACCTCGTTTTGTTCTGAGCTGCTACAGTTCGGACTCAATGTTGCGATTCTGAATCTAATCTTACAATGTGCGATGTAAGACCAATAAATCACCAAAGAGTCCAAATCTGGCAAATCATTTTGGAAAACTGATTTTTAAAAAGAAGTGCCAAACATGGACTGCTTTGCCAGATACAGAGTCGCCACCTAAATATTTCATTTTTGGGGAATTTAGGAAACCCTGACTCGTGCCTAAGGCCGCGTGTCCGTCATCACCAAAGTTGCCTTGGCTCGGGGACTTGGGTACGAGAGGGGAAGGTCATGCAATGAGCACCCTTGCTCGCCTGATCAAAAATCGGCCTGTACTAAGTACGATATTTTGTTTTTGAAAACACATGTACTCTTATTCCGGTTAATTAGCTAATCTTACTACGTGATGCGCATAGCAAACAAGTATAGACTAGATCGCCTAATTTGGAACAAAACATTGCATATTCGTTTGAAAATGGTTTGGAGTTTGCTACTCGTAAGTAGGCAAAATCAAGGATTTTAATGAATTGTTCCAATTCAAGTAATCTAACCTTCACCCACAGGCATTCAGGCAATTATATCAACTAAGCAGTTAGCCTCATGGCAAGCATGCTTTCATGGCAGTCAATAACACACATGCAGTATGCTAAAGCGTAAACACTCACAGTGTACTCCGAGCCAAAACAAAGTACTAGTTAGAAATCATGCATGATCCTAGTTCATGTAAAAATGGCTAATGCAACACATGCAAAAATGCAACTCAAATAGGCTCGGCTATTCTAAGATGGCATGTGAAATGCAACTTGATAACATGTATTCAACTAAATGTATTTGAAATACAATGTAATTAGTATGATGCGCCGAGCCTGGTGTATGCAAAACAGATGAATGATGCATGCATGCGAGCATAAAGTATGCTAAACAAAATATGCCCCAAAACTAACCATCGTAAGCGGTTAAGTAAAAGGAAGAAAGAAATGGGGGTTGGAAGACATGCATCACATACATGCACGCTTATTACAACAGTTGACCCTCTCGACAGAGGGTCCGAATAAGAAGCTAACTAGCTAATCTAAGCTAATTAAACTAATTATTACGTTACAACAAAGCTAATTAATTAATCCTAGTTAACTAACTAGTACAAAACAGACTGAATAGTTAAATGCATTAACTATCTAAGTACAAAACAAAGCATAAGCTAGCCATCTAAGCATGACAGCTAAGGAAAGCAAGAAAGCAGGAGCCTCGAGGTGAGGAGTTTATGCATGCTTGATCGCTTCGTTCGGAAATCCAACGCGATGCCCCAATTTGTCTCTGTTTGCAACTGTTCTCAGAACCTTGCACCAAGCTCCAGAAAGCTTCCAACTCACCTTGGAGACCTGTGGGAGGGCTGCCGACCAGTTGTTGCCATTGGAGACCACCTGCCGACCACTTTCTGTGTTGAAAAACCAGAAAAAGTGGTCGGCCAGCTAGTAATGCTGGTCTGCCGACCACTTGTTGCTGCCAAATTGCAATTTGCTACAACAGAGAGCAAGAAAGGGCATGGAAATGTATTTGCAAGATATGTGTGCACGACCACCCTCCCTATCATTTCATAAGCTCAAGGGAGTGTGGTTCTCGACCCTTGGGCCACCAATCGCGCATTTCAATGCGTGATCGCCGACAAGCCAAATTGCACAATTCAATGTAAAATGAATGCACAAGTAAACACATAAGGCCTAGAACTCTATCATGTATGATCAAAAGCGTCGGCGACTAAGAATTGAGGCACGTTTCATCACTTCAAGTATGAAACGTCCCTCGTTTCTTGTGTTTGGACTAACACTCAATCCAAACAACAATGCAACATATAACATGGCATACACAATGCAATACAACTCAAACAGGCAAGCATGCAATACAATAAAATAAACATGCAAACATGCAATGGACTAGCATGCTAACAACATGCAAGGCAACATAACATAGCACACTCAAGGCTCGATGGCATACATGCTCAATGCAAAACAACTTAAGATTCTAAATACAATGTAATGCATGCATGCACAATGCAATGCAACAAGGGCAACTTATCAATGCTAGGGACATGCAAACTCAATGCAAAGGACTATTTGGCATACACAATGTAAAGAACTACATGGCATGCACAATGCAATGTAAGATGGTATACTCAATGCAATAAACAATAAGCATGCGCAATGCAAACAATCATGGAAACCAACATGTTCAAGGGACTTAAACTAAAATTGACAGACCTCAGTCATGCCCAAATCAGTGGCCATAACACCAAAATAAAGGCACAAAATACAAAGCATGCATGCACAATGCATTGGCCATACAAGTAGGCCTAAGAGCACAACCTTCGTGAAGGCTCAAGGAAGGACAAATGCAGAAGTGTGAAAACACTAAACGCACTGAAATTAAGTAAGAAATGATGCCAAATCATTCAATCAAACACAAGTATAGCATGCAAAGGTCCTAAAGCATGAAAGCTATTAAGGAGGACTACAAAGGAGGCATGCAATACATGGAAAATATGTATGAACCAACCATAAACAGAGCTCAAGTAGGTCTAAACATGGACCAAAACATGCTAAGTTAGGGGCTCAAAGGCCTAGGCAAGATGGCATACATGCTAGGCCATAAGTAAGGCAACAATGCACAACACTTACAGGCATTCAAAGCATGAAAGAAGTGGGAACATGGCAATGCTATAAGCTCTGAAATGAAGTATTAAATGATGCCAAATCATCTAAATAGCTCAAAAATACCATGCATGAGTCAACGAAACACAAAGCTAGCAAGGCCAAATGCACTACAGCTATACAAAGCATGAAGGATAAGGCAAAGGCAACCCAAAACAGTCCTAGAACATGTCAAAATGATACTAAAACATGCATGGAAGGAAGCCAAAACAAGCTAGCATAAAGGGCATAAGACATAATGCATACAAGGCAAATAAGGTGGATTACACTACACCTATTAAGACCAAGCATGGGATGACTTAACCAACAAAAATTAGAGTTATATCATGGCAAGATAACCCCAAAAATACATTGAAATGATGGCTCGCAAGCTAAGGTATGAAGGCATACACAATGATTCATGTTAAGGCATAAAAGGGGAAACCCTCCAACGCATTGAATAAGTGATAAATGCAAGTGCATGACCATGAAACATGAACTGAAATCACATAACAAATGATGCCAAATCATTCAAATAGGCTAAGCAATGCATGCTAGTGGACTTGATGCACAAAGCTAGCAAGCTAGAATGCACTATAGCTATACAAAGTATGGCATGCATGACCAAAACAACCAAAATCAGAGCTAAAGCATGTTAAAATATGGACAAAAGCTTCTTGAAGTTAAGCCAAAAGCTTGCTAGAATGACATGTTAAAGCATGATGTATGTTAGGCTATTTCATGAAATTGCACTACAAGTGCATGGAGCATGCAAAGGCTAACCAAACCAAACCCTAATAGAGGTATGACATGGCAAAAAAACGCCAAAAACATGCTGAAATGGAAACAAAACAAGCTAGAATGACATGTTACTTCATGAAGCATACAAGACTAGTTTGTGTGATTTACACTACAAGTGTATTAGGCATGCATGGAGTGACTAAACCAAGTAAAAATAGTGGTATGCCATAGCAAAATAAGCCCAAATACAAGCTAAGATATGGCCAACATAGAGATAACAAACATGCTCAAACATGAGGCATTCAAAGCAAGTATTGAAGACACAAGGAGAAGGGATGACCCTCTCCTTTTGGGGACCTCAAAACACCCTTCCCACCACTGAAATTCCTCTGAGTTTCAGTGGTGAGAAGGCCAAAACAAGGTGGTCCCAAAGGCTTAAAAAGAAGGCACAAAAGCAAGGCCAAACAAGGCCTAAAAAGGGGTAAACAACCCCCAACACAAAAATGACCTTAAACAAAGATCTTAAGCACCAAAATTTAGAACTTTTTGTAGTTAAAAGTTAAGCTTAAAACAGCATGCAAAAGGGTCCAAAAGCTTAAGCAAGAATGGGGGTTTAAAAAGTTAAAAACTCACCCTAGAAAACCCTCTTCAAAACCAAAACTCCAGCAGCTTTTTCCAACCAAAACCAGTCCAAAAGCTTCAAAAACAACCTCAAGGGACCTCAGCTCCAAGAGTATGGTGTTTGAGTGTGTGTTTATGTGTTAAAGTGTGGTAAAACTACACTTTTAAGGCACAAAAATAAAGTAAAGGGCAAGATAGATACAAGAGTGTATCTATACTCGCAAGGCAATTTTTCTGAACCTAGAAGAGGGAGGAGGAGGTTCCCTCTTATAGAGAACAAAAGCTAAAGCTTCTTGAGGAAGCTAGGGTTCAAGGCCATCCCTCCATAAGGATGGCTTCAGTGCCCTTCAGCTGTGCCAGCTAGAGGAAAATATCTCAAAAAATGTGACAAAAAGAAGCCAACCACTTTAAGTGGTCTCCCAAGAAAACAAGTGGTCGGCCATGATGGGAGATGATCAGCACACTGAAAACAAGCTAGGGGTGGGGTGGTCAACCAGAAAAGATGGCCAAAACACCAAGAAGACCAGTTGTCTGACTAGAAAATTGGCTGACGGGAAGAAAAGTGGTCTCCAAGGGGAAATCCTGGCCTTCCACCCTTGTACTACCTTCCAAACAAGGAAAACAAGGTTTGTACCAAAAATAAACCAAAACGGATGCAAGACGAAAGTTCGGGAGGCAAAACGCGCAGCCAGAAGCCTCGAAAACTAGTCACGGGCATCAAAGGTGGTCTACAACCACAAAAGTGGTCTCCTGGACCACAGTGTTCCTCTAGGCAAAGGCAACAAGGTGTGGTTCAAAAATCACGCCAAACGGAGAACGTTAAGCGGTCCCGAGACAAGACGTGCGGCCGAAGGCTCCGAAAAATCGAAAACTAGTCTCCAAACGGAAAAAGTAGTCTACGACCACAAAGAGATGGTCTACAAGACCACTCCCTCCCTCCAAGGAAGAGAAACAAGGCTTGGTCCACAAACCGAGCCAAAGCACAAAGAGTTCAGAGGCCCAAAGGCAAGGCTCTCAGCCAAAACTCCGGAAACTCGAAACGTGCACAACATGCACTATCACCGAGCACTCAATCGATGACGTCTAAGTCTTAAGGTCGGTCAAAAATAAGGTGCCTACATGGTGCCGCTGCTACTGGTGATGCCACCGCTCCTTTCACCTGCCAATATTGTGAAGCTTTGTCTCAAAATCTTCTTAGTTGTGATTCTGTCCCAAGTTTGAAAAACTACCATAACTTTAGTTGAAGTGTTTCGAATAAAGGGATGGTAATACTTTCAAATGTTTCTACTTTCCATGCTGGTATCATAAATTGCTTAGTATCGGCTCATATTTCAGGTGAAATTATTCAATGTTCCCGATGGATTTTATTCCCCCCTTATCTAGTCCATCCAATCAAACACACCAATCCATCGGACTTGAGTTCTAGGATTGTGAATCTCCCGAACTATTTGGTTAGATTGGATATGTATCATGTTTTTGTTTTTTCATGGGATTAGATGTCTGGAAAGGACTATTTTTAGTAAATTCAACGTTTGGTTGGACGGACTGAATAGGATAAATAAACAAAAGACTATTTTACCATTTTTCAATTGTTTACTAAGTAATAGCAATATTAAACATATCTTTAATATTTTAATTATTTTTGGCTAGATTAAATAAAAATTTATTTTATTTTATTTTATTTTTTACACAATTAAATAAATTTATTTTTAAAAAAATAAATAAATAAAATATCAATAAAAATATATGTTATTTTTTTAATTAAAATTTTAAATAAATTTGTTTTTAAAAATAATAAAAATTAAACAATGAAATTAAATAAAACATCTATTAAATTTAAATAATGAAATTAAATAAAATATAAAGAAAATTTTAAAATAAAACATCAATAAAATATCTATAAAAAATTATTTTAAAAAAATTAAATAAATAAAACAACAATAGAAAAGTTAAATAAAATTATTTTATTTTAAAATTGAGACATTTAAATTTTATTGAATTTTATTAAATATAATATATAATTAAATAGTAGATGGTCAAAATGGTCATTTTGCCACCTAATCCCAACAATGGATAGTCCCCTAAAAATTGTTCCATACCCTCCTAGGACACAATAGTCCCCCATATCGGGAATAAGGAGTCCGGCCGGACTCCATGTCCGGCGAACTAAAAAAAAAACAAACGGTGGATTGAATCCTTCTCCCGAATTACAATCCGCACAGTAAATAGTCTCCCCTTATCCTTCAATCAAACACACCGTAAGATTATACATCAGGATGGAGGTTGGCACCCTACCATATTAGGAGAGCATAATAGTTATTTTAATAGATTCATTTGCAAACCAAACACCAAGCTGTCTCCCTTGGTCCTTTATCACAAGCATAGACTGCACTTTACGAACTTAATAGTTATTTTAATAGCTACCTAAAACTTGTCATTTTTTTATTTTATTTTATTTTATTTTTGGTTCTACCCTACCTTGGGAAGGAAAAGTCTTGCCTACTTTGACAAATTTAAGCACAACTACCACCGAACTTTCTCTAGACCTTTTACTACCATTGAAAATATTTGTTGCCCTAATATTGGGCATGGTGCACAAGTATGTCCTGTGGTTACGCATGAAGATCCTCTAGAGTTTCTTCTTTAGAGTGATCTCTTAGAGTGATCCATCAAAAGGTTGAGATTTTCCCACACCAAAATGACATCGTTTTGGTGTGTAATTTGAAAAAAAAAAAATCAGATTTCAAAATAGAGAGAAGGGCTGAGAGAAGAGAGAGAGATAGAAAGAGAGAAGGGCTAAGAGAAGGAGAGAAGAGGAGGACATCGCCGGCATAGCTCTGCCACTACCACAGAGATTTGGAAGACTTTCTGTAGCTGTTTTTGTCTTCAATCTTTTCCGCCGCCGCCACTCCAACACACCACAAATCTGTCGACGAGTTGAACTTTAGTCATACCATCGTCTTTGATCTCCTTCACCAATCTCTATATCTGCCGATCTCCATCGTCTTTGATTCTGTCTTGAGGAAATTGAATGATGCTTGTGTTGATTTAATCTTCTTTTTTATTTATTTAGATCTCACAGATCAAAATCCATTTTCATTTGATTCAATCTGTAAATATACATATAGATATACATATATACATGGGGTCTGTAAATATACATATATGCATATAGAGATACATATTCGTATAGGTTTGTGTTGATTGTGCAGAGAATGCAAGAGCACTTAAAGAAATTGAAGGATGCTTGTGTTACTTTAATCTTCTTTTTTATTTAGATCTCACATATCAAAATTCATTTTCATTTGATTCAAAATTTAATCAAAAAAAAAAAAAAAAATCAAAGCAGAAGTGGGTTTGCCTTGTGGGATTGCTTTGTAGTTTTTGGTCATCCTTCTCGTTTCATACATAAACCTCCTGCTGAGTATAATCTTTCAGGGATTAAAGAAATGACTAGCAATGATGCAATAGTAGATACCACCATCCCCACCAAAGAAGTAAGCCAGGTTTGTTTTGATTGCAAATCTAAACCGATCAATTTCTTGAATCGATCAATTTCTTGAATGCTCTAAGAAAAACTCATTGATTGCTGATGATGTTAGCTTTTAGAAGATAACCCATGATTTGAAGGCATCAATTTGTATTCTGCAACTGTCTTTGCTGTTGAAGGGAGTTAAGGTTTTGGGGGAAGAAAAAGGAGAAGAGAACAGAGACAAACGTACGTTTTGTTGTTGTTGTTGTTGGTTGTTGTTTTTTTTTTTTTAATATCAAAACGACATCGTTTTCTTTCCTTAATATCGACCATTGGATCTAATTCTAGGAGATCACTCTAGAGAAGAAACTCTAAAGGATCCTCACACCTGTGGTTACACCGTTGCTTCCTAGTTTCTTTATTCAACCCATTACAAAAAAACACCACTTTCGCCTTCTCATTTAGAATAAAGGGAAAAAAAAAAAAGGGTAAATAACAGTGGCCACACATGAGGTTTAGGCCTTGTTTGCCAATAGGTCAAAATAGTCAAAAAGTCAATATAAATTATCATATCACTCTATTTACTTTTCTGCATATATTTTTATAAAAAGTTAAAAAGCCAACTAAAACAACCAATTCTCAAACAAGCCCTTACAAGCCAAGACGTTTGACATAATTATACCTACTTCCCTTTTAGTTATACTAAATTGCATAGAACTAATGCAAATAGTACGTAGACATGAATAAATAAGAGCAAAATATATATTCTAGTGTAAAATGATATAACATCATTAATCTATCGACAGATGAAAAAATTGCTAACCTTGTATGAATTAGAAACTTTATGGATCAGTGTAATTATGACAAATTTGTGGGGCCTAATGTCATTTCTTCAAACTATAAGCAAGGTTGATGTAATTTATCCAAAGAAAAAAGACAGAAAGATCGTACATGCTGATAAGTATATAAACCTTTCGGATAAAATGCTTTAATCTTATCTTCTTGCAAATATCTTTACATGTATATTTCACTCTTTGCTCATCTCTCTGTATACAATCCTCTCCCTCACTCCAGAGACCTGCTCCAATTGGGCTGCTCATTTATTTCATTAGTTTCCCAACAAATAGTTGAGAAACTTAATGGAACTAGTTGCTAAAATTCTAATTCAAACCCAGATGTATGTATTTTTCAGACAACAAAACTTCAACCCAAGCCTCCACTAGCAGGGTTATTGACTGGCTCAGTTGCCAGATGCACTAAATGATTAGCATTCGAGAAACTGTTGGTTTTCAATCAAGCTAGGCCAGCTGCATCCCGCGGACCATCCCAAAGCACCAAAGATTAGATCCAACCATGAAGGATAAAGCAACAACTATCCAATAAAAAACAAAGTGGACATAAGAAAGGTTTCAGACTTCCTTCAACATGAAATAACATGACTTCTATACCTCTTCCTCTTGTTGGAAAAAATGATTTTTAGGGACTTTAATTTAATATTAAAGTGTGGTGACTTTAATTAAATATTAAAGTGGGTCCTAACCATTTTTTGTGTTGGGTCCAAGTGAGCCAAAAATCATTGGGTTTTGAATAAGAAATTGCCAAGAAATTGCTTCATGATGTTAGATTCATGAATAGGATTTTAAAGAGTATTTAAATCTTTTTTCTTGGCTAAAGGGTGTGAATCCTTTGGGCATCCATACTTTTCATTTTGTGGAAAGGGGCTATGGATGCTTGGTGTTTTAATGACTAGCCTTAAAGGCTGGAGGCTTTTCCTCTCTCCCCTATACATGTATAAATTGAGACCCTCCTGTCAAGTTTCAATATAGAAATTTTTTGCTTCCATTTTACAAGTCAGTTTGCTAGATAGTTCCTATTGTGAAAGAGTGCTGCCATTGTTTTGTTCGCTAAGCTAGACAGATAGTGCTTCTGCCGTAGCTGGTTTTGACCGTCGTATCTTGGGAGACAGACGTCGAGTTTCCTCAAGCACTCGACCCGTGAGGCAGCGAAATCTGTTTTAAGGAAACTGTTTCCGTGTAGGCTTCGGTTTTGTCTCTTTACCCTTTATTGTTTTTTGTGTATTTCTGTTGAAATTTAGTTGTAATTATCATCATATGTTCTTGGTATATAATTTGTTTTCTTCATAAATCTATTTATTTAATTTCACAATTTTGAACAACAAGCGTAAAAGATTTTATATATCTTTTCTATGAAATTGATTGAATAGATTTATTTAGACTATTAGGTTAACTTTGTATAATGTTACTAGGAATTGTTGCGAAATTGCTCACTATTTCAATAATTGTAAATTATGCAATGGTACTCTCTAATTGCTTAGTTTAATTAGAATGCTCTATTATAATTTGCATACTTAATTGTATTAATATGATCTTGTTTTATGCATATAGTTCATCATTTCCCTACCATGATTTGCATGAATTTTAAGGTTATAAAATATAATTTATGAATGTTGCAATTTTGACATGCTAATTCTATTCTAGTCTTAATTTGTTACATGCTTATTATTTTCTAGGCTAGATTACATAATTTAATGTATTTGGAGTTATAGAGTTTTTATGAATTGTGTACATGATTAATCTAAATTATCTAATTGTGTGCATTAATATGAATTATTTAATTGGGTGCATTAATCTAAATTATTTAATTAGGTGCATTAACTTTGAATTTAACTTATCTATTTGGAGTTATTAGTTTAAATGTTTATTATGAATTAATTTCATTCATGACTCATGAGTATTGAACTTTATTTTAAAGTTGTAATTTAATTTTGAAGTTACAAATTGTATTTTGTTTTGGTACCTTATATTAGTTGGTTACTTATATAATTAATAGTTGGCTAGATGGTTTCAATTATTTATTATAATTAAATTTTTTAGATTATTTGTTTGTATTTTGTTGTGGTTTGCTACTAACTTTCTTTGTAGGGATACCAATGCGGAAAAAAAATATAAAACCAAATGAATAGAATTTGGGATGTAGAAACAAAAATGTTTGGACTACTAATGTTTGTGTTGAATAGGAATAGCTAAGCGTGGAAAAGCTTTTGGACTAAATAGAATCCTTATGGATTGGCTATTTTATCAAAATGTTTGAAGCATGTTTGCTTGAGATGTAATTGATTTGTTTACCAATTTGTAGTAGCAAGTTTTATTTGCTTATATTGTTGTAGCAATGGTTTTACATTGCTTGTAAAAGTTTTGGACCCTGGTTTGCTTTAACCTAGTTCATCCCTAAGAAAATTTAATTCTTAATTTGTTTATCATGAACTAGGAGTCAACATGCTCTTAAAATTTTTTTCAAAAGGTTAACTGGGTTTTAAGTGGGACCGATGTGACCCCTCCAGTCTTCCTGGGAACTTTCTTGACCATGTTCGATTCTAGGTTTTGTGGTGAGACTAATTTTTGAATTAATTTTTCTTCTAAGGGATTTTCTAAGGGTTAAGTTTAATTTCTGGAAACATAGAAGTGATATTCTGGTGTAATTTGAACCCCGGGGCAACTGGATTGCCAACCCCTACTGCTGTGACCTCTGTGGTCAACCCTGGTGTTACTCCAGCTGTTCCGGGAGGACCGCTTAGTCACCATGAGCGCCCAGAAAAATTTGCTGGGAAAAACTTTAAGAGATGGCAGCAAAAGATACTGTTTTACTTGACCACGCTAAACCTTGCCAAGGTTCTGAGTGAGGATCCTCCAGCCGTGGCAGAGAATGAGCCTGACAGGCAGAAAGTCATGGCGTTTGACACATGGAAGCAGACATACTATCTTTGAACTATGTGTTCAACAGCTTGGCAGACTCACTCTATAGTATGTTTTGTTATAAGAGCTCAGCAAAAGAATTATGGGAATCTCTGGACAAAAAGTACAGGACTGAGGATGCCGGGGCAAAGAAATTTGTGGTTGGCCGTTTCCTTGATTTTAAAATGGTAGATTCTAAAACTGTCCAGGAGTTCCAAGTGATCTTGCATGAAATTCATGCTGAGGGGATGCCTTTGAACGAGTCATTCCAAGTTGCTGTGATCATTGAGAAACTTCCCAATGGTTGGAAGAATTTAAAGAATTACTTGAAGCACAAGCGCAAGGAAATGTCTGTTGAAGAGCTGGTTGTCCGACTCCAGATTGAAGAGGATAATAGAAAGAAAGGAGGGAGTACCTCCTCAGTAAAGGCCAATGTCGTTGAGCATGGCAAATCTTCTGGGATAAGGAAGAAGCCCCCTGTGAACAAGAGCTCTAAGCTGGGGCCAAGGGGTGGTGTTGCAAAGAAGTCGGCTTACAAGCCGCAGGAACCTGGTTATCGGTTCTTTGGGAAGTGTTATAACTGTGGTAACGAGGGGCATCGGGCTAGTGACTGCCGCAAGCAGAAGAAGCCATACAAGACCAAACCTCGTGCTCATATGGCAGACTTACAAGAGCACTCCCATGAGGAGGATGATATGCACTTGTCTGCCGTTGTCTCTGAGGTGAATCTGGTGGGTTCAAACCCAAGAGAATTGTGGATTGATACTGGGGCTACACGCCACATCTGCTCCGAGCAGAAACTGTTTATAACTTTCCAACCGGTTACAAATAGTGAGAAGTTGTTTATGGGAAACTCTGCTACCTCGATTGTTGAGGGGAAATGAAAGGTGGTCCTAAAGTTGACGTCAGGAAAGGAGCTGACCTTGAACGAAGTCCTGTATGTTCCGGACATTCATAAAAATCTTGTCTCAAGGTCTCTTCTTAGTAAACATGGTTTTCGCATTGTTTTTGAGTCCAACAAGGTCGTTCTTACCAAAAGCGGAATGTATGTGGGTAAGGGTTATATGTTGGGAGGTATGTTTAAACTCAATGTTATGACTGTTATCCCAAAGATAAATAAAGGTGCATCTTCTTCTGTTTACATGCTTGAGTCTTCCAATTTGTGGCATGGTAGACTAAGACATGTGAACTTTGAATCTTTACGTAGATTAATCAAGTTAGACCACATACCATCTTTTAAGATTAATCTGAAACACAAGTGTGAAACTTGTGTTGAAGCGAAGTTGACAAGATCTTTGTTTCATTCTATTGAAAGAAGTTCAGAACCGTTGGATTTAGTGCATAGTGATGTGTGTGACTTAAAATTTATACAATCACGTGGTGGCAATAAGTACTTCATCACTTTTGTTGATGACTGCACTAAGTATTGTTATGTCTATTTGCTCAAAAGCAAAGATGAGGCGATTGACAAGTTTGTTCTTTATAAGAATGAAGTTGAGAATTAAGTAGGCCGCAAGATTAAGGCTCTAAGAAGTGATCGTGGTGGTGAGTATGAATCTCCGTTTATTGAGACTTGTGCTCAATCTGGGATTATCCACCAAACCACGGCGCCTTATTCTCCTCAGTCTAATGGGATTGCTGAGCGGAAGAATAGGACGCTAAAGGAAATAATGAATACAATGTTGATAAGTTCTGGATTGCCACAGAACTTGTGGGGGGAAGCAATTCTCTCTGCAAATTACATTCTAAATAAAGTACCCCAGAAGAAGGTGGACAAGACTCCGTATGAGTTATGGAAAGGCGTTAAGCCTTTGTATAAATTCTTACGAATATGGGGGTGTCTTGCAAAAGTGGCGATTCCTACACCCAAACGGGTTAGGATAGGCCCGAAATCTGTGGATTGTATATTCATTGGTTTTGCACATAATAGTAGTACATATCGGTTTCTTGTTCATAAGTCTGAAATTCCAGACATACACAGGAATACCATAATGGAGTCAAGGAATGCATGTTTCTTTGAAGACATTTTTCCTTGCTGAACCCATGCAGGGGTTCCAAGGTCTTTGGAGCAATTTAATAGCTTGCTAGTGAGGATGATCATGTTGATGATCCAGGTGATGATCAAATTAAGGTTTTAGATGAGCCCAGAAGGAGTAAAAGGGCTAGGACATCCAAATCTTTTGGTCCAGACTTCTTGACTTATATGGTTGAGAACGAACCTCAAACTTTCCACGAAGCTGTAACTTCTCCTGAGAGTCCTTTATGGAAAGAAGCGATCAAAAGTGAGATTGACTCCATCTTACAGAACCACACCTGGGAGTTGGTAGATTTACCTCTAGGTTGTAAGCCTTTAGGCTGCAAATGGATTTTTAAACGAAAGATAAAGGCCGATGGGTCTATTGACAAGTATAAGGCGAGGCTCGTTATCAAAGGATACAGGCAACGAGAAGGCCTGGATTACTTTGATACGTACTCACCTGTAACTAGGATAACATCCATTCGCATAGTGATTGCGATAGCAACTTTGCGCAATCTTGAGATACACCAGATGGATGTAAAGACAGCTTTCTTAAATGGGGATTTGAATGAAGAAATCTACATGGAGCAACCTGAAGGGTTTTCAGCTCCAGGACAAAGCAAGAAAGTCTGTAAACTTGTCAAGTCTTTGTATGGTTTGAAGCAAGCGCCTAAACAATGGCATGAGAAATTTGACAATGTAATGTTGTCAAATGGGTTTCGAATCAATGAATGTGACAAGTGTATTTATGTCAAAGACACTGACAGAGGTTATGTCATTTTGTGTCTATATGTTGATGATATGCTCATTATAGGTAGTTACGATGAAATGATCAAAACTACCAAGAAGTTGTTAAACTCTAAATTTGACATGAAGGATATGGGCATTGCAGATGTTATTCTGGGAATTAAGATTACCAACATCTCTGGCGGAATTGTACTTTCTCAGTCTCATTATGTTGATAAGATACTTGAGAAGTTTAGTGGATCAGATATGAGTGTGTCATCGACACCTGTAGACTTAAGTCTACACTTTACCAAGAATAATAAAGAGAGTGTCTCTCAGTTAGAATATTCTCGAGTAATTGGAAGTTTAATGTATCTGATGAGTTGTACTAGGCCAGATATAGTTTACTCGGTTAGCAGGCTTAGCAGATACACAAGTAATCCTGATGCTTCTCATTGGAAGGGCATTGTGCGGATGTTAAGGTATTTACGCTACACTCGGGATTATGGGCTGCATTATACTCGATATCCAGCAGTGCTTGAAGGATATAGTGACGCGAATTGGATATCAGATATAAAGGACTCAAAGTCCACTAGAGGATATGTGTTCACTCTTGGTGGGGCAGCCGTGTCTTGGAAATCTTCCAAGCAAACGTGTATATCTAGATCAACGATGGAATCAGAGTTTATTGCTTTGGATAAAGCAACGGAAGAAGCAGAATGGTTTTGCCATTTCATTGAAGATATTCCACATTAGTCTAAACCTGTGCCAACTATTTGTATTCATTGTGATTGTCAATTTGCAATTGGTAGGGCACAGAGTAATATGTATAATGGAAAGTCTAGACATATCCGTCGTAGACATAATTCCATACGACAACTGCTCTCGAATGGAGTTGTCTCTTTAGACTATGTAAAGTCTAAGGACAACATTGCGGATCTGCTAACCAAAGGGTTAACTCGAGTGTTAGTCGAAACATCGTCAAAAGGAATGAGGTTAAGGCCTTTGGAAGTTACCAGAATGGAAACCCAACCTAGTTGACTGGAGATCCCAAGATCTAGGTTCAATGGGACAACCTAATTGCGTGTAACGGTGGTATGTCACTGAGGAGGTTAAACCTCCAGCCATTCCTTCTATCAGTGATACCTGCAAGTGTAGAGGATAAACTGAGCTTTTAATAACTCTTATGTGTTAAGCTGTTGAGCTAAGTATTGCAGGATACTTTAGAGTCACCTATGTGTTAAGCTGTAGAGTCACCTATGTGAGTTTGAAGTGGGGCTGCTTCTAGAAGAATTGGGCAGGCCAAGATTCTTTGAAACCACTCGCTGAACCAGGCTAGTATCGAGGGCCACACAGGGCACACTAGTGAGAACAGAATGGTGGTAGGAGTAATTCCTGTGTGAGATCTATTGTTTCAGTTTACATAAACGGCAGAGCAGTTCAAGATGTCTTATTCACTGATCAGCCAGTAAACTCGTTAGGTTTTCACTGGGAGAGGTTCAAAGCCAAAAGCTACCTTCTCTGATATCGGGGTTAATCCGTTGTACTCTCTCTCAGAGTCTTTATTGTTGAATGATGTCCGTTTGTTGAGTCATTCGGTCAATTTTTATTCATGTGGGGGATTGTTGGAAAAAATAATTTTTGGGGACTTTAATTAAATATTAAAGTGGGTCCTAACAATTTTTTGTGTTGGGTCCAAGTGAGCCAAAAACCATTGGGTTTTGAATAAGAAATTGTCAAGAAATTGCTTCATGATGTTAGATTCATAAATAGGATTTTAAAGAGTATTTAAATCTTTTTTCTTGGCTAAAGGGTGTGAATCCTTTGGGAATCCATACTTTTCATTTTGTGGAAAGGGGCTATGGATGCTTGGTGTTTTAATGACTAGCCTTAAAGGCTGGAAGCTTTTCCTCTCTCCCCTATACATGTATAAATTGAGACCCTCCTGTCAAATTTCAATATAGAAATTTTTTGCTTCCATTTTACAAGTCAGTTTGCTAGATAGTTCCTATTGTGAGAGAGTGCTGCCATTGTTTTGTTCGCTAAGCTAGACAGATAGTGCTTTTGCCGTAACTGGTTTTGACCGTCGTATCCTAGGAGACAGACGCCGGGTTTCCTCAAGCACTCGACCCGTGAGGCGGCGAAATCTGTTTTAAGGAAACTGCTTCCGTGCAGGCTTCGGTTTTGTCTCTTTACCCTTTATTATTTTTTGTGTATTTCTGTTGAAATTTAGTTGTAATTATCAGCTTATGTTCTTGGTATATAATTTGTTTTCTTCATAAATCTATTTATTTAATTTCACAATTTTGAACAACATCTCTATCCATCTCTGCCTGCCAAGAAAATAGGGTTTGTCATGGACACTGCACGGAGAAGCTCCCCAGTAATAAACAAGTATAGCCACATTGTTTTTAATCATTTATTTATCTATTTCAACTACTTACCGCACAAGCACATATCGTAACACCTACGTCGGCCAATACTACTGTGATATCAGCCATCATACCTGAAAATCATTTATGTACTTGAATTTGGATTACAATTAGTAGATAAAACTGCTGTGTATCCACACAGCTATCTAGATGTAAAATAGCATAATGTAATAATCCATTAAACGATAGTGCTTAAATAGGCAGTGGATCATAATGGCCATGTGGGGAGAAGTTGTGATAGATATGATAAATCTATATAATAAATGACAATTATGGAAGGATTTGAATGGATTAATCACAATGTAAGGAGATTACATGGTTTGTAAACTTTAAGCTAGAATTGTGGAGTGATACTTTAGAATTTAAAGGGTTTAGGTTAAGTAGAAATATAGAATCTGGAGCATTACAAAACTAGAAATAAAAATGAAGATAGAATTAAAGAAAACTGAATGAAATGGATTACTGCATAAGGAGTGTTGTGCGATAATTTTATATAACTGCTAAAAACCTGCAATGATGTTTAATACCAAATGTTAGACGACTAAGAAAAAATTTGTTATTAAAAGGGACAAAAGAAATACCTCTTCGATCCATACATACGACACAGAAACACTGGATAGAGTACCCTTCAAGGTTGTGCCAAGATGCAACCTTGCCAGCACGTCAGCTCTGCAGACCAGGCAAAACTTCCTTGAATGTGGGAATATTAGCAAGTATCATCTTAGCAACACCATTTCCCTGCGATAACATCTCTCCTTTAGCCTTCAAACCCATGTCCTGCATATTCTTGTTATGTTTCCCATTGACCTTGGGGACCTGGATGCTTCCAATTGCGGAGCTAATTAAAATTAGGTTAGAAGGAACACTTACTAATTATAATTTTTTATTTAAAAAAAAAATTCATGAGTAACATTAAGATAATAATTATTTTATGAGATAAATTTAAATATAAAAAATTATATGTTCATTATTAATAAGAACAAATCAAAATTCTATAATAGTATGGAATAACTCGGTGTGAGATGATGATATAAGTTTGCAATTTTAGCATAAAAAATAATGGATCAAAATTCCTAATTTTAAAAAATAAAAACACATCATTTATAGCACAAATTATTATAGAATCTATTTAATTTTTATTTGACAGAAAAATATTAAAAAGATGACATTACTTATAAATGATGTGTTTTGAATGAAAATTATTAAATAGTCTTAGAGTACCATATGACGTTATCTGCGTGATGCTCAAAGCATAAAAAATCACAAATCACCACTACTACAAAAATAGTTAAAGATCACACTTTGAGAAAAAAAAAATCTCACTTTTATTGGAAGTGTGATAAAAAAAATTAGATTGATATTTTTATCACACTTAATTTGATTAAGTGTGATAATATTTATTTTTTATGTCACTTTTCAATTAAGTGTGATTATATATATATATATTTAATCGCACCTTCTAATTAAAGTGTGATTATATATACAACACTACTTTTTAATCACACTTGTTAAATAAGTGCGATTATAAATATATTTTTTAATCACACATTCTAATTAAAGTGTGATTGTTTATATATTTTTTAATCACACTTTGTAATTAAAGTGTGATTATATATACACTACTACTTTTTAATTACCATTTTTAAATAAGTGTGATTATAAATATATTTTTTAACCACACATTGTAATTAAAGTGTGATTATATATATATTTTTTAATCACACTTTAATTAGAAAGTGTGATTATATATACACTACTACTTTTCAATCATACTTTTTAAATAAGTGTGATTATAAATATATTTTTTAATCACACATTGTAATTAAAGTATGATTATATATAGATTACTACTTTTTAATGACACTTTTTAAATGAGTGTGATTATATATATTTTTTAATCACACATTCCAATTAAAGTGTGATTATTTATAATTTTTTAATCACACATTCTAATTAAAGTGTGATTATATATATATTACTACTTTTTAATCACACTCCCTAAATAGGTGTGATTGTATAAAATATTCCAATTTGATTTTTATATAAAATATACAATTTCCAAATTTGCGCCTCTATTCTACACCCATAAATGATAGAGGCCGACTCTTTTCATCGCCAACAAGGTTGAATTTCACAAACACACAGGTCTCTTCTCCTTACTACAACAAAATTGGATTTTCACGGATTCACATTAACGACATACAGTAAATGCAAGCCGTGGTAAATAAAAATATCTCACTTTTAATAGAAGTGTGATTAAAAAAAAAAAAAGGACAAATTACACTAACGGTCCCTATAGTTTGGTACTCGTGTCACTTTAGTCCTTGACTTTTCAATTTAGACATATTTGACCTTAAATTTTGAATTTTGTTCTAAATAAGGACAATTGAAGATACCATTGTTTAATTTCAAGGGCAAAATCATCAATTTAATAAAATATAAACTAATTTGACAAAAATAAATGTCAATAAAATATTTTTTATTTTTTTGTTCCACCAATGATAAAATTATGTAAAATTGATAAAAATTAATAAAAATTACATGATTAATTTTTAAAAATTAATTTTACATGATCATTATCCAAACAAATAAAAAAATTAATTTGGTAAAAATAAATAAATGTTTAAAGATTTATCAATTTTACATAATTTTATTTTTAGTTGGTAGAAATAATTTTTAAAAATTCAAAAATATTTGTTTGACATTTATTTTTTTCAAATTAGTTTATATTTTATCAAATTGATATTTTACCCTTGAAAAATCTAATGATATTTTTAATTATCCTTATTTGGAACAAAATTCAAAATTCAGGGTCAAATGTGTCACAATTGAAAAGTTAGAAACCAAACTATAGGGACTATTACTGTAATTCATCCTAAAAAAATTAGATTGATATTTTAATCACACTTGATTTGATTGAGTATGATAATATTTGTGTTTTATGTCACTTTTCAATTAAGTGTGATTATATATATATATATATATTTTTTAATCACACCTTTTAATTAACATGCGATTATATTTATTTTTATATCACTTTTTAATTAAATGTTATTATATATAATATTTATTTTTAATCATACTTTTTAAATAAGTGTGATTATATATATTTTAATCACACTTTTTAAGTCAGTGTGATTATATATGTATTTTAATCACACTATCTAAATAGGTGTGATCGTATCGATTTCATTTTATCTTAATCACACTTTTTAAATAAGTGTGATTATATATGTATTTTAATCATAGGTGTAATTGAATAAAATATTTCTATTTCATTTTATATAAAATCTGATTACAAACTTGGCGCCTATTCTGTACCATCATTGAGAGCAAATGACTCTTGACTTTCCCAACATCAGAATCTCTTCTCCTTTGTTGAAACAAAGCCGTTCATTTTCTTCATCTCAACTCTGAACAACCATTGCCTTTCCCAACAAGATTGAATCTCTTCTCCTTGCTGAAACGAAGCCGTTCATTTTCTTCATCATAGCTCCGAACCACCATTGAAGTTACTCACTCAAACCACCATTGAAGTTTGTCTTTTCAAATAAAAAAATCTCTTGAAATTCCTGGTGAGTCCTCTGGTTTTTATGCCCCTTTTGTGTGTATTTCTGTTGGTTTAGTAGAATCACAAATTTTGCAGAGTTTTCTTCTCTGTCTCTATCTGTGTATTTTGCAGAGTTTTCTTCTCTGTCTCTATCTGTATATTTATCCTCTTCACGGAAAGGTTTTCCATACTTTTGATTGCATTGGAAGCAATCTATTCTGGAAAATAAATAAATAATAAAAAATAAATCATTTTGTTATTTGAATATGGTAACAACTCTATAAAGAAGAATCCTATTGCACACATGTTTCCTGTTCTGTTTCCAAAAATTCAGAAAACAAAAACAAAGTGTCCACAGAACCATAAGCATGATTTCACATCACAAAATTACAGAACCATAATAGAAATCATGATTAGTGGTTTTGAAAATATGCTTAGAATGTAAATTAAGCTGCTGGTGATAGGTTAACATCAGTGCCAGGTAAAAGAGTAATATGATGACTCATGAGTTTTACTTTTTATTCCAAAAGTGAATAGAAGAGCCTCCATGGTGCCTGTATTCCACAGCACCAATTTTGACTCAAGTATCTCGATTGGTGATTGTTGAATTGCCAAGCTATTTCCATATTCATGAGATGAATGCACTTTTTTTTTTCTTTTTTTTTTTTTAACCCTAATGGATTTTTATTTTTCACCAATTCATCTTGGATTTTGGGCTTTATTCCATTAGTTTTTTTATGAACAACCCTCAAGTTCAGGTTTTTTTCAAATGGAAACATTTTTGAAATAAACAATGGCTTATTTGACTTGGTTTCATTCTTAATCATTGTTAGCTTATGATGGTTGAAACTTGGAGGTTTCTTGATGGTGTCCCTTTCTCTCTTGTTGACAAGCATGGTTAAGTTATTAGTGAACATTTAAGAGAGCCGGTTGATGCAGTTTGGGTCCTCAGATGGGAAGTAGTTGGTGGTAGGCCCTCTACAAAGAGATAGGACGACGTTTCTGAATGTGGATGAATTTTTGGTTATAATTGTAGAGACCAAGCAAATACTTAGTTTAAGCTGCCCAAAAGCTCATGGTTCCTGCCCTTGGAAGACCTTTTGTTGTCTTCAATCACTATGTATGTCCATTATTCTAATTTATAATTCTATGGTTACAGACCCAATATTTGATAAAATTGATGTATAGGCTATCAATAATTAATATTATTTGATTTGGAGGATATTGATAGCAAAATAAGAGGAATGTCATATTTTTCATTTTATAGCAGCATAGACAAGAGGAATGTCAAATCACAGGCAGCATTTTGGATTAGAATTTGATATAAATTTAGATCTATACTTATTATGTAATTTTGAATTCTTGCTTTCAAGTTTGTATGCATTCTTTTGGTATATTGAGTTTATGACTATTTCATTAAAAGTGCTTTACATGCTTTGGTCAATGTATTTTCTTATTATACTTGGTATTATCCTAGAAGTCACCTGAGAGATTATCAGACACCGGGACATGGTGATTTCCTAAAAATTAAGATACGAACACGACAGGGATATGACAATTTTATATATATAATTTTTGCTGTTTTTATGAATATTGCACCCACAAATAACCAAAAAAATGAAACATTAACAAAAATTCAACATGAAAAAACAACTCAAATTATAAACTTTAATGAATTTAAAGGGTATTGGAAAATATTTTTTTATTAATTATAAACTATTACATCATAGTTGTTTGCCTTTGTCAACATTAGAAATTGTGGGTCTGCTTCTAGCACAAGTAGAAAACTTTCCTATAATCATTACAAGTTATAAAAATAAAAATTTCAACAATCAAACATTGATTTAGATAAGGGAAAAAATGCCACTGGTATTGTTTACGGAGAATACTACAAAGTGATGATTAACATAGACAAGATGGCTTGCATCATCCTTCTCTTTTGTTGATGTTTACGGAGAATACTACTCTGCGTCTGAGGCTAATAATCTGACTATTTGTTAATCTATTTGGGTGATATCTTTGCGTGTGCTAATCTAGCGATCATTCTGTTACTCGGTTGGTTTAGATTGATCTGCTTCTTTGCTAATCTGTTGATCTGTTGTGTGCTAATTTGTTGAGCCTTGTGTATATCTTTCTTTGTGTGCTAATCTGTTACTCTGTATCCATGCCTCTATTTTGTATCTATTTTGATTTGGCTGTTTGTTTTCTTGTTGTATCTGTAAGTGGCTGTCTCTGTTGGTTTCTCACCAACAGGGTATTGGATTGGTGCTGCCATGTGATGGCTTGCGTCATCCTTCTCTTTTGTTGATGTTTCTCCCTTCCTGTAAGGTTTCCATCATCAATAAGAGATCTTTGTTGTTGATCAAAAAACATAGACAAGATGTTTACATAGTCGTGATTATAAATTTATAATGACACTTTTTACAACATATAGAAGATAATATCTTGGAGTGTGTCCAAAGGCAGGACACACATGTTCATTACCTATCCCCGACATGTCAAGGAGGAAAAAAGATAATTAAAAAATGAGGCATGCCACGTGGTGTGTTTGGTATTCATCCCGGTGTGTCAGAGGTGAGCCAATGTTCGACATGTGTTGGACACAGAAACAACAACTAAGTTGAAGTGTCCATGCTTCATAAATGTGCCTTAGATTTTTTGAATAGATGTGGAATCAATTAAACTAATTTATTTGCTACCTGCCATTTTGAATAGATGTGGAATCAATTAAACTAATTTAGATTGGCTTCTCCAGATAAAAAAATTACAGAACCATAATAGAAATCATGATTTCACTTGAAGTGTCCACACTCCTTTAGGACCTCGGAAATTAGGTAGCCCACAAGATGTTGATATTCTTGCACTTGTAAATACTACTAGGTGCTTACTCTGCAAGTACAGAAGAAGAAATTCAAAATGGTTAAATAATAATTAATCTAGAAGAGATGTTTTTGAAGATGTAAGAGACAATGTGATTAATTAGTTTTAGATTTTAGAAGTCCTTAACCTTCTGTATCATCAGCGCAAGCTTTTTAACCTGCCATTCAACAGTAAAACAAATGATATCAGAGAGCTGAGACAAGATCACAGAACCTCTAACAGAAAATTGGTATATAGTTATTGAACAATACAGTACTTATATATTATTAGGATCAAAACATGGTTATAAAAGGAGCATTAGAAGAGCATTATGAAGTTGGTGAAACTTAACGAAACCCACCCAATTTAAATAGAGAAAACAAGCTGACATTGACAAGATTTAAAGGAACAACAATAAAACACTCTAATTAATTTGAATTTTTTATTGAATTGAATCTAGTTCTTAGCTCTTTTTATTTTATTTTATATTATATATATTTATTTTCCCCCTCTTGTTTCTGTTAATCTATGTGAATATTCGATGCCATTTGATTTCAATGGAAAGTACATCCTTCACTCTCTGTATAGCTGTGTTTATTTCATGTATATTCAGTATCATTCTTCTAACTATTTAGCACATCTTTATCAAAGATTTGAAAGGGCTTTGAAAGAAAGCATTTCTTCAAATGTAAGAATCCAAAAATTTCAACATTTTGCACTGTAGTTTTGTCTTACTAGCAGATTCAACTTTAAAATAATAATAATAATAATAATAATAATAATAATAATAATAATTGGACTATCAATAAGATGTTGGCATTTTTACTTGTAGTTCATAGTTAATGTTGCCCCCATTACTTGATATACTAGTTTGTCCTGTTGCTCATGCATATTTTGCCCAATAATGAAGATCAAGATCAACCCCAAAGAACATAGATTTCCATGTCTGTATGTATATTCATTCATTATGGTTTTTTTGAAGAAATCAAATAAAGTATTGTAACATACTCCACAAATCCAATACTGTAAAAGGTCTATAATAACCCAGTGTCTAATACATTGTGCATTGTAGAAACTCAACCACAATTCTATCAGAAATGATAACCCCCAAGTAGGGAAAAAAATCCTTTTGTTCTCCACGTTATGAGCATTTTTTTTTTAGTGGTTAGAATGAGAATCAGGTAGAGATATTAAGCAAAGTGACTCACTTACCAGTTTATTATTTTATATTCTAATTTCTTTGTTGGTATAGGTATTCAAAAATACATTTAAAATGGACAAATCTTGGATGTTCAAGGATAGAAGATCAAAAGACTATGAGAATAAACTTATTAAGCTTATACTTGTGACTTGTTCAATTGTAGGTACCATTGGATATTGTTAGTCATTGATCAAACATTGATTATTGTGTACTTACTTGATCCGATTATTTCTAAAATAAACACAAGCTTTGAAATTGTAATAAACACGTAAGTTTGGCTAGTTCGCACATTTTTAAGCAATTTGAGTTACTCTAAAAATATTTTGACATTTGGAATTTCTTTTGTAAAGTGCTTTGAAAATTTATGAAACTACCCAAAGGAGGAGGAGGACCAATCCAGTTTGGAAAATAGTTCAGGTAATCAATATCATTTTCTCTAGTTTTATCATACTTATATTATGCTAATGATTGTTCAGCTTGATCATAACACTTTATATATAGTTTCTAATAATAATGAAAATGCTTTTATGTAGTCCCCACAACAACCTACAAACATGGAATGTGGGTTTTATGTAATGCGGTATATGAAAGACCTCATTAGAGATCAAAGCATCCTAAGAAAACAAAATGTGAGATAAATTCTAAACTTTTATTATTATTATATTCATGATACTTGTACATCTTCTTCATTATCTAATTGTTTGTAAATAACCTCTTGTAGTTCAATGGAAAAAAGACTTACACGGAAACCGAACTTGATGAAGTACGAGTTGAATGGATTAATTTCGTACTAAAGAATATGAGTTAAAATCCAATGTAAGTATGATATAACTTCCATTGTTTAAATTACTAATCAACAATTTCTTTAGTTGGTAAAGAATATATAATCACTTCAAGATTTCATTTTAGATTTGTTGATTCTATGTATATTTGGTTTTATGACTTTAAAATATCTGCTCATACATTGAAGATTTTCATTTTAGATTTATTGATTCTATGTATATGTCATATTTATATATGGTAATCCAAACATTTTATATTAGTAACAATCAAAGTTGTTATTCCTTTTCCATTGATGCAGGAGATGAAGAGTCAGTGTGGTGAGAAAATGTTCGATTTCGTCTTTTGTAAGTCTCTACAAAAATATTAAGTTTATTCATATACTTTTAGTGGTTTCTGAATTAATTTGTATTTTTATTTTTCAGGTCAGAAATTTCTTGGAGAAATGCAAAATATGGTCAAAGAATTCAACAACTTAGTTTTTTCAAGTTTTTATTTTTTATTTTTTAATATATCTAAGCACAGTTAAAAACTTTTTACTAATTCCTTTGTATATACTTTTTGAACATTTAACTTTCATTTATGAAATATATGATGTTATTCCATTCAATATATGGTTGTGATTCAAAATATAGTATATAATGTGTATTACATTCTTTAAATGCATATAACATGTGACCTTATCTGATTATTAATCACGTGTTTTATTAGATATTAATCACACTTAAAATCTGTGATCTAAATGTCTATTATCACAGGTTTTATTAGTTATTAATCACACTTAAAAGGTGTGATCTAAATATTTTTAATCACACTTAAAAGGTGTGATCTAAATGTTATCAATCACACTTAAAAGGTGTGATCTAAATGTTTTTAATCACACTTAAAAGGTGTGATTAAAAATGACCCCTTTTAATCACACTCCCAAAGATCACACTTTAATAAAACTAAAAAGGTGTGATTAAATAACAAAGATCACGCAAAAAAAGTGTGATCTTTATCTGTTTTTGTAGTAGTGCACACTAAGTAGTATGTCAACTACTTGAAAATAATGAGTTCATTATATCCAATTTATAATATTTTTTGCTATACTATTGATTTAAACTACTACATAAATAATACCACATAGTGTTGTCAAAGTATCAAATAATTACTTGTTGTGAACAATATAATAAATCATTAATCAAAGAACATGTTTAAAAAAAATACATTTTATACATGTCAATAAAAAATAAAAAATAAATTGCAAAACCCCGCGGGGGAGGGGGGGCGGCTTTGGGTTTGGTTGGGTGACCCGCCTTGGCCTATGCTGCCTTCCCCTTGGATGCTACCATGTTGGAGTTGGAAAATATCTTTTCCATTTATCTTTGATGATGACATTTCCATAACATTCTTGAGGATCTTCTCCCAGGTGTATTTGTTTTCTTTAGAATAATCTGAGTGCTCTTCTACTTCACTATCCTCTTCATTTACTGTCTCAGTTGTTAGTTCAGTCCCCAATAATGCAGCTTGCTCTCTTAAACACTGAACACAACATGAACCTTAGATTAATAGAGCAGAGACAAAGGATATCTAAAGCACCATCCAAAATTCTACACCACAGAAAAACCCACTTTCATAATTTTGTGTTTGGCCTTTGCGTGTTTTACTGTTGCAACCCTTTGCTCATGTCTCGGAATCTTGATGTGTTTGAGAGTGCACGAAATCAACCGAGTAAAAGCATTGGATAAACCAAGAACAATCGTATAACTGCAAGTTACTCAAGAGACACAATATATGGATGGTGGACTAATAGCTCAACAGCAACAAACAACTGTTAATGCTCATGATAATCAGTATCTCAAATTATTTATCAAAAATAAATAAATAAATAAATAAAAAATAATAATCAGAATGTCAAATTGCTTTAATCTTAGAAATAGGTTTAGAATTCCAGTTTAGACCTACCACTCATAAGGGGTGCATGATGTTTGAAAGTTACGAAAGGTTTTCCAAAGTGATCTAAACTTTGTTATTTTGCACAATATATCGAGTAAATCAAGAATTATAGCATCTCTACATTCTCATCTTACATGTGGATTTGAAAACCCCATTATTTATAAATAAAAAAAAATTGTTGGGTGTTTTGGAAGCAAGTGTGTGTTTAAACTACAAAGAAATCAATCTAAAACACACAAAATCATATTTGATTTTTTTTTTTCTACAGAAAAAAGAGAAGAAGAAGAGCAAAACAGGAGAGAAAAGGGGTCTCAGTTGAACAGCCCCTTTTTCAGATTTTTCTATTGCCTTTTTAGCTTCCCTTACAAGCTTTTTATATGAAATTATATCAACCCAAATACCAATAAAACATATGGACAAATTTCCTCCATATACATTAACTCTAATTAACAAAACCCAATCCAAAACATAACTAGAATTAAATAAGCATAAGTGATTGTTTGGATACAAAATTAAATAAGCACATTACATCAACATTGCTCCCCTCTAATTTGCTGCTCCATAACTCTAAGTAACTCTCTGAAATGTTGGGACTTTTCCTTGGGAAGAGCCTTAGTGAATATATTTGCAATTTGTTCATCTAAACTGCAAAATTTGAGCTGCACTTTACCTTCTTCAATTGCTTCCTGAATAAAATAATGTTTAATTGCAATATGATGAGTGTGACTGTGAAAAATAGGATTCTTAGCCATGGCAATGGCTGATTTGTTGTCACAAAATTTTTTTGTACCATCTTCTTGCTTTTTGCAAACATCTTCAAGTATTCTCCTCAACCAAATTGTTTGGGAAGTTGCCAAACCTACTGAAACATATTCAGCTTCTACAAATGATTGCATCACACTCTGTTGCTTCTTTGATGCCCAAGAAAATACTCTAGAACCTAAGGAAAATGCGTACCCAAATGTGCTTTTCATATCATCAGTGCAACCACCCCAATCACTATCACAAAAACCAAACAATTTCACAGTTGAATCTTTGCAATATTTGATACCATAGCTGGTTGTACCTCAAATATATCTCAAAACTCGTTTTGCAGCACCAAGATGATTTTGGCTGGGATTATTCATAAATCTAGAAAGCAAACTTGCAACATACATTATATCCGACCTTGTAGTTGTAAGATACAACAAATTTCCAACCAAGCTTCAAGACAACAAACCATCGACTTTTTTCTCTCCACCTTCCTTTGTAAGTTTTTCATTCACAACTAGTGGTGTGGCCATGGGCTTATAACCACTCATGCCAAATTTCATTAAAATATTTTTAGCATATTTCTTTTGAGAAATAATACTCCATCTTCAACTTGATAGATTTCAATTCCAAGAAAATGATTCAACAAACCCATGTCACTCATTTCATATCTTCTCATCATGTCATTTCTAAATTCTTCAATCATTATCTCATCATTACCGGAAAATAACAAATCATCAACATACAAGGCAACAATAAGAATTGACATACCTTGATTTTTCACATACAAGGTTGGCTCACTCATGCTCTTCTTGAAACCCTTGTTGATGAAATAGAAATCAATTTGGCTATACCATGCTCTTGGAGCTTGCTTTAGCCCATACAATGCTTTCTTCAATTTATACACCTTGTCTTCATCTCCTTTCATTAAAAACCTTTGGGGTTGTTCAACATATACTTCCTCTTTCAATTCTTCATTTAAAAACGTAGATTTAACATCAAGTTGATACAATGACCAACCTTTTTGGGCTACTAAAGCAATGAGAGCTCGAATGGTATCCAGTCGTGCAATCAGTGCAAATTTTTCTTAAAAATCAATTCCAGGCTGTTGTGTGTACCCTTTTGCAGCCAGCCTTGCCTTGTTTCTTTGGAATGAACTATTTGAATTCAACTTTACTTTATAAATCCACTTCACCCCAATGATTTCCTTGCCTTGTGGTCTTTTAACCAATTCCCATGTGTTGTTCTTCTCAATGACTTCAATTTCTTCTTTCATTGCTTTCTTCCAAGCTTCCTCTTTAATTGCTTCTTCAAAATTTCCAAGTTTCGTTACACAAAAATTGCATTTAGCATACACATCACTCAAACTCCTCAATTTTTTTGGAGTCACTACAACAAAATTGAGTTTTTACGACTCCACATTAACGACATACAGTAAATGCAAGCCGTGATTTCTCATTTTTACGACTTGCTTTTTTTGCATGTTATAAATAATTTTCCAACCACGATGTGTCTATTGCGTAAGCCATAAAAGCTAATAATGATGATTTTTTTACGGCTTGCGATGTTAGCCGTAAATAACAAAACTTTCTGCAACGTGCATATGGCATGTCGTTAATATATCAACTATACACGACATGCGTACACCAATAGTTAAAAATATTAAATATTTTACAGTGTACAAAAAGCTAGC
This sequence comes from Camellia lanceoleosa, assembly GCA_025200525.1. NCBI lineage: Eukaryota > Viridiplantae > Streptophyta > Magnoliopsida > Ericales > Theaceae > Camellia > Camellia lanceoleosa. Next base: position 10,192,455 of record CM045768.1, read on the forward strand.
CGTTAAAAATATAGTACTTTTCACGACGTACAAAAAGTCAGCTATTAAAAAATACACTTTCCACGACGCACATATGCTAGCCGTTAAAAATATTTTACTTTTCACGACACGTAATTTCTGTCGTGAATAATATGACCAAAATAAAAATAGGCACCAAAACAAAAATTTTATGCGCCAAACACTCAAAAAAAAAATTTAAAAAAAAAAAATCAAAAACCCCAACTCTTCACCCCCAAAACCAGAAACCCTAACCTCCTACTCATCATTATCAACAAATCAAACCTCCACAGACTCCTCCACACTCGATCCAATCTTCCACATCATATACGGTCCAAACCATACATAGTTACACTCTCTCTCTCTCTCTCTCTCTCTCTCTCTCTCTCTCTCTTTTCTCGGCTTGTTACTTCAGGACATCAATTTGCTTCTGCCGGCTTACTCACTACAACAAAATTGAATTTTTATGGCTTGCAATGTATGCCGTAAAAACTCTTTCACGGCATGCACACAAATGCCGTTATATGACATGCCGTGAAAAGTTGAGAATCTTTTACGGCAAATAGGTAAAGTTGTAAAAAGTAATAAATTAAACATCAATGACATACTTTGTATGTCATATATAACTTTTTACGACATTTTTGTTATGCCATGAATCATCATACTTTCCATGACAAAATTTTGCATGCCGTAGAAAGTTATTTTAATATATTTATAACATACTTTGTATGTCGTATATAATATTTTGCGACATTTTCTTGCATGTCATAAATCATCACTTTTCACGACATAATTTTGTATGCCGTAGAAGGCCATTTTTAATATATTTATGACATATCACTTTTCACGACATAATTTTGTATGCCGTAGAAGGCCATTTTTAATATATTTATGACATACTTTGTATGTTGTATATAATCTTTTACGACATTTTCTTGCATGTCATAAATCATTATACTTTTCATGACATAATTTTATATGCCGTAAAAGATTATTTTTAATATATATATATACAGAAGATTAGTATTATAAATGTCCAACACACAAAGATCAGGGTTCCTGCATGTTAACATCAATTGGAGACTTCTTTTCCAAATTATCACTTTGATCTCAACATTCCAAATGGGAATTTATAATAATAATAATAATAATAATAATAATAATAATATTTGACAACAGGTAGTTGAAGATTAGTATTATAAATGTCCCCAAATCAAGCAAGAAATAATCTGGTCACAATTAATTTATACATGTTGTTTACAACCTACATAGATATCTCATATCATAGGTATATATATCAGATCATAGAATGCTAAGATAACAAGCAACGAGGAAAGAAAAGGAAGAAAAGGAACTTGAAGCAGTATATAACAATTTGCCATGTCCCATATCTTGGATGGCTTTGAAACCAATTTATATCTCATCCCCACTTCCCAAAGCATTATTTCACCAGTAGCAGAACCAACTGTATAAAAGAGAATCTTCGTCAAATGAAGGAAAGAAAAGGAAGAATTCGTATATTTAGTTAGCAGGAGCTCAACCATTGAAATCATAGGTGGTATGTTCAAATCATTGATCAAAGACCATCATAGCAAGAAGCAATGTGTGATGAGAAGGATGAAAATCCATGCTGGTGACAGCAGATCCTTGATGCATGGTACAAGCTACTATTCTTGGCAAGTCATCCAGGACCAAGTGGCATGTTGATGAGATGTCAGATATGTAACCTGGCAAGAGGAGCACCATTAGTAATGAATTCATTAGTAAGAGAAACTTGTTAAAAAGAATAAGTGAATCACTTCAAAAAAAATAGTCACTGAGATATGCATAAGCAAAAGTTGACAGCAAGGATCAAATATAGAGGATGAAAGGTCATGAAATTTGCCCAATCTGTTTTCTGTCACAGTAGGGAAGCATGAGTATAGAATGAAAAAATTGAGTTGAAAGGCCTACCTTTTGTTAGAATTCTCCATTAAATTCTTGACCATAAATTTGAATTCTCTAATTTTTGGAGCAAGGTGATAACAGCTTGCAAGAAGAGATAAGGAAGCCATTTATACCAGAAGACAAGACTCGAGCTGATGAAGAAGATGGCTATGGTCCCAAAGATTTGAGCCACAAAAGCAGTTCTACGGAGCATGAATGGATGGTTTACCTTAGTACCTTTGTCGCAGTGTGTGGTTCTTATGCATTTGGAACCTGTGTAAGTGCCAATCATTTAATCAAACTTCATTTCATGTTTCACTAAAGCTGAAAGAAATAGTTGAAGACATTACAAACCAAAGCAAAAATTCAGAACAAGTTTCTTAGAAAAGTAGAATTTTTTGGTGGCAATTCTGAGGTGTCATAATTTGTTGGTTTTCAGGCAGGTTATTCATTACCTACTCAATTGGCCATCACAGACGATCTCGATCTATCACTAGCAGAGGTTTGTTAAACATTAATTTTCCTTCCTGTGAAAGAGGTTATCCTGGACATATTTCCATTATTCACAAATCCTATCAGAAAAACCATAAATCACAAAGGCTAATGAAACAATATTCATAGATGAGGATGATAAATGGACATATCTAGTTTCTGTTCATTCAGAATAAGTCAACACAAGGCAAATTCGACTGCTCAACTCTGAATATTAAGTTAACATTAGTTTAATTTTATAATCAATCACCTCAATAATTGCATATCTAATCTCACAAGATTTCCTTCCAGCACTGAAACTATAATCTACGCATGTATTCAGGTTATCAACGTTCACGCCCTTAGTTTTCTGGAGATCTAGATATCTCTTCTTACAATGAATTGGTTCTAGTGTTCTTTTAGGTACCTATTACTGCTCTAGGTGCAACCTTAATCGACAAAGCTGGAAGAAAACCCCTTTTCAATTAGTATTCTAAAAATAAAATAAGCGTCATTATAACTCAACTCAGCAAAATTATAATAATTGGGATGTCTATTGCTCATTATTCTGAAAAAAGATAGTTGTAACTCAACTTCGGGATGTCAGGAACTTAGGATAGAATATTGGTACTCCATTAACTCTTCAGATCCTTTTGCTGCAAAATTGCCCCCTAGAAATGCTATCTCTCTTAGTTTGATATCTATTAATAACAACTAACAACTGAAAAGCAGCAGCTCATTATAGTTTTCTGTTCAATTTTAATAAGCAATGACATCTTTCTAAATCTTCATTTGAGAAAAATAGCGACCATTATCTACATAATAAATAGTGTTAACAACGTTTTCTTTCACTTAATATATAAAGCAAACCAATTTCTGCATTGAACATTATATGACCTGAACCACAGGTTGGCTTAAACCTAAGTAAAGCTTTCTACCTTCAATATCTTCCCTATAGATGCATCCAGGAAGTCTGGCAAGGACAAAAACCGTAACGTATGACCCTGTAATGCTCTATATAAATCAAAAAAATTTAGATTTTAGAAATTTCTTTTTTTACAGAAAACAAATCGTACTTAAAAGGCTTACTTTAACATAGTCTGCATGTCCTGGGCAATCGACATGAGCATAGTGCTGCTCAGTAGTTTCGTACTCCACATGGGCCTGCAAAATCATGTCAAGACCTAGGGTGAACTCACAGAATGGTTTCAAAAGGTATACAAATGAGCCTAATGAGGTAACAGAAATTTTAGGCCACCTCAGCATAATGCTTTTTGACATATAATGTTGAAAATAAGGCAAGCAAAGCTGTATCTTAACCGTAGCAATAGTAATTCCTCTCTTCTTCTCTTCAGGAGCCTTATCAATCTCATCAAAGGCAACAGCTGTAACAGGTCCGCGAGGGAACTCACTAGTTACAGTTCGGACTCAGTTTGTGTCACGGTTCTTAATCTTGAACCAAAGAGTCCAACTCTGGAAAATCGTTTTGAGAAAAACAGATTTTGAAAAGAAGTGCCAAACATGGACTGCTTTGCCAGATACAGAGTCGCCACCTAAATATTTTTAAAATGGAAAATTTAGGAAACCCTGACTCGGTGTCGAAGGCCACGTGTCCGTCATCACCAAAGTTGTCTTGGCTCGGGAGCTTGGGTACGATCGGGAAAGGTCAGCTATGAGCACCCCCTTTCGCCCGATCCGAAGACCGGCCTCTACTAACCGTGATATCCGATTTGGAAAACGTTATGTGTTCTTGTTCCAATTATTAGCCTAGAATTACTATGTTATGCGCACAACAAATAAGTATAGACCAGATTGCCTAATTTGGAAACAAACATTGCATATCCGTTTATTTTGAAAACAGTTTCGGAATTTGCTACTCGCAAGTAGACTAAAACACGGATTTCGACGAGTTTTTCCAACTCAAGCAATCTAACCTCCACCCACAGGCATTCAAACAGTTTATCTCATATAAGCATTTAGCCACATGGTAATCATACTGTCATGTTAACATTCACACGCATGCGATATGCTAAAGCATAAATACTTACATCGTACTCCGTGCCAAAACAATAAACCAGTTAGCAAACATGCATGTCCTAGTTCATGTTAAGTGACTAATGCATCGCATACAGGATGTGATTAGGATAGGCTCGGCTAACCCTAAAATGGCATGTGAAATGCAATCATTCGGTGCACGTATTCAAGTTAGATTTGAAAATACAATGCAGTTTGTATGATGTACCGAGCCCGATGCATATCAACAAATGCATGGATGCACGCATGCATTGCATAAGGTATGCTAAAATAAACGTGCCCTAATCTACCATCGTAAGCTGGTAAATAAAAGGGAAGAAAGAAGTGGGGGTTGGAAGACATACACACCACTCACGCACGCTTATTACAAATATGCCCTCACTCGGAGGGGCCAAAATAATAATAATACAAATTAATTAACTACGCAAGCTAATTAAATATTACAAATTGCCTAATTAATTAACAAATTAACCATGCTAAGAAAAACAGTAAACCGCCTCGGGGTGAGGGCTCAGTGCATGCGCCTTTCGGATTCGCTCGAATTGCCTTTGCCATGCCTAGCCTGCTTTTCTCGCTTCTCTGAAGATCGCCAAAGTCTCAAGGATGCCTCTCACGGATCTTGGGAATCACCATCGCTAAGTAGAATGACCACCGGCGTGAATTTGTGGTCGTCGGCACAAAATGAATCCACCGCCATAGATTGATCACGGCCGGTACTAAATCTCGCTGCCGCAATAAGTTCTCGCAGAACACGCAACTCACAAAGACGAGAGGGCAAAATTTGCATGGCAGCTCAATTCAAGCAATGTATGCACCAAACACATTCCTTATCATGTTTGTGACTCAAAGGAGGATGTGCCTCGATTCTCGGACCACCAATCACGCATTTCCATGCATGATGGCCCAAAGAATTAAGTGTGCACTTCAATTTCAAATGAAATGCAAATCAAACAAATAAAGGGGCCCAATTCCCATCACCAAATCAAGGGACAAGGCATGGATGTCTATGTGTACAATCCTAAGCATGTCAACTAGTATGCAACATGGGATGCAAACAAGAATGCTAGTATGCAAACACATATACAAGGCAAGCATGCAAACCAAGCAAAGGGGTGGACTTAAGTATGACTTAGGCAAGTCCAATTAGGCCTAAAATCAATGGCCAAAGTGCTCAAAAATGGAGGCTAAACACACACGCACATGTGCACACATGATGGTCCAAACTTTAAGCATTAAACTAGCAACTTTAAAACACATTTAAAAGAGGCTATCATGGATAATTTGCATGCAACATTAACTCTGAAAATCATGCTAGAATGTGGTGCCAAACCAACTCAAATGAAGTTAACATTAGCATGCAAATGGCCCAAATACTTGAAGCAAGGTTATGAAGCTTTGAAGCACATTTAGCACAACAAACATGGCATGCATTAAACAACTAAAAACAGATTTTTAGCATGTTAAAGCAAGGCCAAGGGACTACTTAGATGGCATCTAAGTGGCTCAAATTCAAAGGTATGCACAATGGTCAAAACATAGGGCATACAACACATGCTCTCAAAGCAACAAAGAGGCAACTAAAGCAAGCATATGAGCATGCCAAAGGGACTGAAATTGAATGTTGGGTGGTTCCAAACCACCAAAATGATGCAAGCAACACATGCTACACATTCACATACTTGAGGCATACAAGCCTAACAAGCTACAAATGCAAAGGAGCTATACTAAGCATGCCAAAATCGATCCAAACAACTATGGATAGACCTAAAGCATGGCGAAATAAGCACAAAACATTCACAAGGCTAGGCCTAAAACATGCTCGAACAAAGGCTAACAACCTAAGGCATGTTAAGGGATCAAGGAGGCATTACATGGCAACTATACTAAACATGCATGGAGTACCAAAACCAACTTAATACAAAGTTATAACATGGCAATATAAGCATAAAATACAGCCATGGCAAGCCCAACACACACTTGAACAAAGACTTCCTTAAGAGACCCAAAATGGTCCCTTTCAAGGACAACAAGGAGAGGGGGTGACCCTCCCCTTTCGGAGACTTCAAGGCACCATCCCCACCACTGAAATCCCTCAAGATTTCAGTGGTGAAGAGGCCCAAACACCAAAGTCTCGAAACTTGCACAAAATAGCACAAAATGGGGCCTTTCAAGGCCTAAGGGTGGTCAAACACACCCAAACCACAAAACACTCTTAACAAACAATCAAGAGGGCCTAAAAACAGAACTTTTTTATGTTATACACTAAACACAAAAACAGCTCTAAGATAGGTAGAAAAGCAATGCAAAAATGGGGAATAAAAGGGAAGTTTCTCACCCTTGTAGACCATCTTCACAAATGATGCTCCAACAACCCTCCTTGGCTTGAATCCAGCTCCAAAACACCAAAACCAGCCCCTTAGAACCTCAGTAGCCAAAGGAAGGTGAAGCACTAGGTGTTTGTGTGCAATAGTATGGACTAAAACACCTAAAATACAAAGAGAGAAAAAGAGAGATAGGAGATATGTATGAACCCTAACCCTAAAACCAGAGCTTCTCTCTGTGTTTTTCTCTTCAAAATTCTCTAACCCTAATGCCAAGAGAAGACTCTCTCCTATATAGGCAACCAATCTTGTAAAGCTTGTCAAGAAAGCTAACAAGAAGAGCATCCCTCCATACACGTGTATGGAGGGGAACCAAATGCCAAACAGCTGTCCCAAAATATCTGAAAAAGCAGATGAACAGTAGTCGACTGGCCAAAAATGTCATTTTGACAAAAAAGACTGTCGACCGGCAACAAAGAGTGCCGGCCGACAATATATATTGCCGGTGGCAACAAAAACCAGCCGGTGGCCTCTAACTAGTGCCGGTGGTGTGTGGGGATGCCTCACAAGGCATTCCCTGCCCCTCCAAGGCAAAACACAAGTGTTTGGTGCAAAACCAGACACAAAACGGTCGAGTTCGGAGATCCTGAGGCAAGGCGCGTAGCCGAGAACTCCGGGAACTCCAAACAAACACAAACATGGATAATCACCGAGTGTCCAAACGGTGACGTCCAAGTCTTGAGGACGGTCAAAAGTGGGGTGTCTACAACAGCCTTGGCTTTGCCTTCTTCCGCAAGCACCTATGGAAAATAAATAAGAAATAGAGTTATTCCAACTATTTATGAAGTTAACAGGAAATTGCAAGAATAAGAAAAGCGGCAACTTCCCAGTTTCAAACTGTCAGCATGCTCAACATGTCCCAGTTTCAAACTTCCCAGTTTCAGGTCATTTTATCATGAAATACGATCGAGAGAAGAAAAAGATTCATATCGACTGATCAAATAATTATAAATACTCAACCTTTGTGATTGCAGCAGTCAAAGTAGTTTTCCCATGATCAACATGTCCAATGGTACCCACATTTGCATGTAGTTTTCTGGAACAACAAAACCAAAAAAGGGAAAATGATGAGCTAACAAGCATGAATTGAAACAAGTCGTGACGAGAAGTAGAGAGATATGCATATCTGAATATAAAGTTACAATATTATCTGACATATAATATGCATATTCATCATTCCTTCAAATTCACTAACCACCTTACAAAGGATTGAGCCCATGGTAGCATCTGCCATTTGGATATCCCATGGAAATTAGAACTACTCACTAATTTTACTTGTGATTCACAGTGAATCCATCATCTTTACCGTAGCATTTGCATAATTCTCTGTTTCCATTGACACTCAATCAAAAATATAGGCAACTCAATATTCCAATGAATGACCTCATTTTCTTTATGTTGGTTCTTAAGGTGATATTTCCTCATTGCAAATCTATGTCACAAAATACATCTTCGAACAGATATCCACACATTGCTAATAAGTCACATCTTAATGAAAAATTTATTAGAAAGAGTGAAAATCTTGGTACATTGTTCTGTCATTGAAAAAATCCTTTATAAAATAAAAATAAAAAGAAAAAAGAAAAAAAAAAGGGACTAACACTCCAATTGAATCCCTATAAGCTGGAGGAAATAAAAACAAATAAAGGTCATGTAACTTTCGTTTCAATTTCCATTTTTCTTAAGAAAAATAAAAATTAAAAACAAGTTTTTGTACCTTCAATATGAAAAAACTTAAAAAGAATAAATTGAGTAGAATTATATTTTCCAATCGCATCCAAATTAATATTCAAAAGCTAATTTTGTGTATTTACTAAATATTCTCAGCAACCAAAAGAGTGCAATTGAAATTAAAATGCAAGTGCCAACAACCATAATAAAAAAAAAATGCAAACACATATATATTTACAAAATTACAGTCATCATGATCAAAATCAACCAAGCAACATTGCACATCAAACCAAATTACACAATTGACCAATTCAAAACACAAAGCAATCAGAATAAAAACATTTCAATAAAAGAAATGTGTATGATCACTGATGAAATATAGAAAATATCAAAGCAATTGGTTATACAGCATTGGTTTCCGTTTCATTTTTCTCCAAAAAACAGAGAAAAAATAGTTTTTGTGTACCATAATGCTCAGTTTGTTTGGACGAAAAAAAGAAATTCCATATTTTATGACATTCGGTACAATGGTAAACTAAAATCAATGGAAAACATTTTCTATGGTCAACGAAAAACAAACCTACATGGGCAGAACATGTTTTCCATTCTTAAACGCTGAAAACGTTTTCCAAATTAAAGTCTCACCAATGTCACCCCACTACTACTACCACCACTCACCTCCACCACCACACCACTATCACCACAGCTACTACCACCATCACCGCCACCCCACCACGACTCTGCCACCTCTACCTTCATCCCACCAACACCACCACCACCAAACATAGAAACATATTTTCTAGAAAAAAAAAATTTCATAGAAAATACTTTCCACCCCAACAAAACGGAGCATAAATATGAAAAGCTACGAACTTAGATAGAAATATAGGCTCATTGAGTAGAATTATTTTCCTTTCACATCCTAAGTATGATTCAAAAGTTAATTTTGCACCTTTCCCAAAGATTCTTAGCAACCAAAAGGCTGCTTAATTAAAAATAAAATTACAAGTGCCAATGATCAAATTCAAAACAAGCAACATCACACATCGAACCAAATTGCACAATTAACCAATTCAAAACACAAAACATATTGTAGACACCCCATTTTTGACCGACCTTAAGACTCATACGTCACCAATTGAGCGCTTGGTGATGTTGCATATCGTGCTCGTCCAGAGGTTTCAGAGTCTCGGCCGTGAGCCTTGCCTCCGGACTTCCGGGCTTTTCTGTGCTTTGCCTCGGTTTGAGAACCAGGCTCGGTTTTCTCTTTTTCTCTTCCCAAAGGGAGGGAGAGATCTCGTAGATCATCTCTCAGTGGCCGTGGGCTACATTTCGTGGTCGTAGGCCATTTTGCCCATTTCAGAGCCCGGTTCTTGGTTTTCGGAGCCGTCAGGCCGAGTGCCTCGATTCGGGACCACCTAATCACCTCCGTTTGCTCCGGTTTTTGGCATGCATCTTATTTCCTCCCTTTTGAGGGACACTGTGGTTCGAGAGACCAATTTCGTAGTCGAACACCACTCCCGGTGCCTAACAGTCAGTTTTCGGGGCCTCGGACTGCGCGTTTCGGACCCCGAACCTTCATTTTGCATTGGTTTGCGTTCATTTTTGGCAGGGACCTCTGTTTCATCACCAAGAAGGTCGTAGAAGGGTGGGAGGCCAGTAATTGTTTCAGTAACCAGTTATATTCCTTCATCGCCCTCCGTCGCCCGTTTTTCTCACTTGAAAGCCAAGGTTGACCACCCTAAGGCCACTTTTTCCACCTGCTCACCCACAGAGCATATATTCTTTATCTTGTTGGGATGACGAAGCTCCGGATTGGCCCTCGAGGCTGCCTGCAGTGGTGGTGAAAACCTGCGTCTGCCTAGAACCAGACGCTCCTGAAGTGGCACTCAACTGTGGGCAAAACCTCTTCAGTGCCAGTATCCTGCGATAACAGGACAAGGCGCCCTGCCCAAACTCGACCTGTGGCTTTGGTGAAGAAGATCTGACCCTCGACCTCCGCCCTGCAGACATCGAAGCCTTGTGACCCGGCTGGCCACACTTGTAACAAGTAAACTCTCCCTGACTGCCCCTCCCGGAGCCTGCACTCGGTACAGGGAAAGTCGACCTAGAAACTCCACCCTGAGACTGCTGGGGGTTATAACCCCTCTGTCTCCTACTATCACCCTGACCCTCCTGACTCCTCTTGGAGCCTTTCTGCCCTTCATCCTCTTCCTGCATCATAATCTCAGTATGAGCTGCAGCATCAACCAGTCGCCCATAATCCCGAAACATAGACCCCACAATTCTCAACTTGAGGCCGCGCCTCAACTTCTTCTCAAACTCAATGCAACGGCGTTCCTCGGACGCCACCAATTCAGGTGCAAACCTGGACAAACTAGTGAATGAGGCCTCAAACTCGGCCACTGATAAAGCATCTGCTTGGTGGCGGCCCGACCTCTCAACTTCTCCTGAACAGCCGGAGACAAGAACTTCTCCTGAAAAGCGTCAACAAAAGCCTTCCCAGTACCCCAATCGACCCTTGGTGAACTTCCACCATGACCCGCATCCCTTTTTGGAATGATGCCAAGGTCACCTTCAAGATTGCCGTCTTCGATGCCTAGCATCTCAAACGTCTTCGTTGTCTGTTCGAGCCATTCATCAGCTTTAAGCGGCTCTTTTGGATCACCCACAAACTCATCCGGATTAGACCGGAAGAACTCCCTCTTCAGAAAAGAAGGTCCTGCATCTGCAACAACAACCTGAGCCTGATTCTCGGCTCTGAGAATACCCACCGACTCCCTGAACGCCCCTGCTATCTCTCGGGCTAGAGCGCCCATAGCCTGCTGGCCTACTGGCTCGGCCACATTGGCCTGACCAACCCCTTCCTGAGCTGCCGGAATCTCATCCGGTAAAGGCATATCCTGCCTCCTAGGCCTACCACGCCTTCCACCTCTTCCTCGTCCTGACATCCTAATAAAGGTAACACAGAACGTTAGCACATTTATAAACGTGCCATAACTAAACACTCGCGTCCTAAAACATGGACCACAATAATTCACTCCACGTAAGCACATAAACACATAAGCACTTACGAATTTCATTTCTTGATAATGATAGTCCCGAGGCGTTACCAGAGTTCCTGTGAGAAACGGCATTGATCAAGTGCCTTTCCAACAAGACTCCCAGAAACCCAAGGATCCAATCAACATCCTAGAAATTAAATCCCATACCCAAATAATCACATAAACATGTTATCAATTAAACACATAGCATATGACACTACACTAAGTCTCTATCAAGCGAGACAAACCCATTGTGATCCCGATCACTTCCCGTACTCCAAAGTATTGAACCGATGCGCTCGATACCAAGTTGTAACGCCCTTCAAAATAATGACAATAAACCCATCAATCGAACATGCATCAACATAATAAAAGTCCACCTTCTTCTATTTAATCGAATCATTACGTACAAAAGTATTACATGTAAACAATAAAAGCGGATGCCTTAAAGGCTTACAACTTTCCAAGTTAACACTTGGTTACAATCAAGAGAGCTCTAGCTCAATACACGTAAAGCCCTTGGCTTGAAGTTACATGCAACACATCAAAAGTAAGTAGAAGTCAAAAGTCCATCCGCCACTAGCCTCCCAAGCTAAGTCCTTGGAGGTGGCATCTTTTGTGCACTGAAAATGATGTTCCCATATAGGGTGAGCCACGACCAAGAGAAATATACTAAACCGATTATGAATAATGACTAAAAGATTAACAGTTGATAGATGGTCAACACTTTTACATTCTTTCATAACACATTACAATTCCAAGACCTTCAAGTCTATATTCAATTCACTCTCCATTTTCATTAAATTCTCGGTTTATAACTCATGGCTCGAACACAGCCACACAACTCATATGAAACAACAACTCATATTAACCACTTACAACTTCATTACTTCCACAGATATGCATACTAGCTATATCACATTCCCAAGACAAGCATATGAGCTTTATCTCTGAGTCCATCCCCTATCTTCTCCCAAACAACATCCGGTTTAGAGGTACATCCCTATCTTCCCTAAACCGGAGTACATCCCCTATCTTCTCCAACACAACACAATGCATATAAACAACAATTATACACATCACAAATCAATACATAAAGTTAATGTATTCTTCAACTGTCATTCTTAATGACACATTTCAATGATTGGTTTTAATTTACCTAATCATCATGCATTGTCTACAACAATCAAGACTATCCTCCCCCGATAGCCCAAAGCGAGATATTTCTAAACAGAAAATAAATGCACAATGGATATATAACCAACATCTCAATTCCACAATTAATTATCCCAATTAATTAAACAATATAATTATAGCATTTTCCATAATTAACATTCAACCCCTAAGGTTCCATTTTCATCAATGATTCCACATTAATCTCATTTCTATGTACCAACCGTACATATAGGTTTATTTAAAACAAAACCCCAAACTTTTATAAAATTGCATAAAAGCCCCAAACTTTCCCAAAATTACGCAACTATCCCCAACACATCAAAATGTCAAAATTTAAAGACAGAATCCATAAAGAGGAGTAGGATATCCCTACCTCAAAGTTTAAGCCCAAAAGGGGATGAAGACCCAAAGATCAAAATGCTCCAAACACCGACTTTTTCAGATTAGATCGAAGCCCAAGTCACCCTCTATCTTTTTAACAAAGCACTTAGGGTAGATTCACACTCTAGGGAGATGATTTCTTAGAGAGAAGGCAAGTCTAGAGAGAGAGGCTCTCAAATTTAGGGTTTGAAGATACTTCACTTTTGAAAAAGTGAAGTTTAGATCGCTGCTGCGAACTGATATAAATAGGCTCGCTCGAGCGAAGACTTGGTCGCTCGAGCGACCAGACACAGAAAACCGTAGCTCGAGCCAAGAAGGTCTCGCCGAAAGCTTCGCTCGGCGAAGAAAAGCTTCGCTCGAGCGAGGCTCGACCGCCAGTCTGCAACTAGGCCTTGCGCTCGGCGAAGCCAGATCGCTGATCGCTCGGCGAAGAACGGCTCGCTCGAGCGAAATCATGGTGTTGAGTCCAGTCGAGCCCAGATCGCTTCGCTTCAGCGAAAGCTCTGGCTCGACCCACGAACACAAAAACTCAACTCTCGCTCGGCGACCAACTCCTCGCCGGCGAAGGACAAAAATGCAGGCGGCAACCCTTGGCTCTCAAACACAACCAACTCCGAAACAAACGCCCAACACATCCTATAACTCAAATACAATATATGAAAGGACGTAAACAGGACAACAATCCACTACCAACATCCACGGACACATGTCCGGATCACCATACAACAAGGGGTAAACCGGGATCGCTATAACCTCCCCCCCTTAAAGAATTTCGTCCCCGAAATTAAAACAAGTTTTGAAAAGCAAGCCTTTTTCTCCATTTTAAACAATGTCATAACACAATATTTAACAATTCGACCCATTACTGGGTCATCCATCTCTTATCAAGAGGCATTTATAATATATATTTTCAAGCGCATCTATAACATGCATTTCTTGTTCCACTTTCCAACCATTCTCAATATACATGGTTTCACAAATCATATCATAACAAAATTTCATGATACATCTCCAATTCTATAATATAGCCAACACGTGCAACATTATAATCAATTCTCACATTAAGGCAAGTTTTACACTACTTCCTTAAATCAAAACATATACCATGTTTTACAACTCAAGACACATACAATGTTCTCAAAGTTCAACAAAATTACAAGTTCTCATTACATGACTACAAATCAACAAACAAGTCCGGATATTTCTCGCGGACTTCCAACTCACGTTCCCAAGTGGCTTCCTCCACTCCGTGATGCTTCCACAAAACCTTCACCAAAGGAATGGTCTTGCCACGCAGGACTTGGTCCCGCCTATCCAAGACCCGTGCCGGTCTCTCCTCATCTGAGGCATCCTCATCTACCTCTAAATCGGTCCAATCCAACACGTGTGATGGATCCGCTCATACTTCGAAGCATACTCACATGAAACACGTCATGAACTCCGGACAAGCTGTGGCGGCAAAGCTAAGCGGTAAGCAACCTCGCCAATCCTCTCAAGGATCTCAAAAGGACCAATAAACCGAGGGGATAACTTTCCTCTCTTCCCAAACCTCATCAATCCCGCCTAGGTGATATCTTGAAAGACATGATCACCTATCTCAAACACCAACGGTCTCCTCCTCTGATCAAGATAAGATTTCGGCGACTACGTCAGAATAACAAGCCTCCTACGGATAAGCTCAACTTTCTCCGTCGTCTCCCTAACCAACTCCGGGCCCAACAAAGGTGTGTCACCCACCTCGGCCCAACAAACTGGAGACCTACAAGGTCGGCCATACAAGGCCTCAAACGGTGCCATACCGATGCTAGACTGATAACTGTTGTTATAGGCAAACTCCACCAATGGCAAGTGCCTTTCCCACGTCCCACTGAAATCAAGGACACAACCCCGAAGCATATCCTCAAGGATCTGAATAGTACGCTCGGACTGCCCGTCAGTCTGAGGGTGATAAGCTGTACTAAAGGTCAACTTAGTGCCCAAAGCACTCTGCAAACTCTGCCACAACCTAGCAGTAAAACGAGGATCTCTATCTGAGACGATCGTCACTGGGACCCCGTGCAATCTCACTATGTCCCGGATATACAAGTCGGCAAGATGATCTACCGAATCTCTCACGCGCATAGGAATGAAGTGCGCCGACTTCGTCAACCGGTCTACAACCACCCAAATAGCATCACTACCCCGCTGAGTCCTCGGAAGACCTACAACGAAGTCCATAGTGACATGCTCCCACTTCCACTCGGCAATAGGCAAGGGTTGCAACAAACCCGCTGGCCTCTGATGCTCGGCCTTCACTTGCTGACAAGTAAGGCACTTAGACACGAAGACTGCCACATCTCTCTTCATGCCCCACCACCAAAACTGGCGACTCAAATCCTGATACATCTTAGTACCTCCCGGATGCACTGCAAGGCGCGAATGGTGAAACTCTCGGAGTACCTCCTCTCGGCAAGACTCCGGTACAAACAAGCGGTCTCGGTATCTCACACTCAAGTCGGGATACACCGCCAAACCCTTCTCAACTTTCCCACTGGAGATCTTCTCTCTGAGGGATTCTACCTCAAGGTCACCTCTCTGTGCCTCTAACACTCGAGCCACAAGTGTAGGTCACAACAACGAGAAACAAGGTCATGACCTCAACGGATTCGCCCAAAAGCAAATCAAACTCGCCAAGTGCCCCCAACATTTCCCACTCTCGGATGGCTACACAAGCTACATCACTAATGGATTTCCTACTAAGAGCATCGGCCACAACATTGGCCTCCCCTAGGTGATAATGCAACTCGAAGTCGTAATCCTCAATGAACTCCATCCACCTCCTCTGCCTCAAGTTCAAGTCTTTCTGTGAAAACAGATACTTCAGACTCTTATGATCCGAGAACACCTCGAATCTCTCACCATAAAGGTAGTGCCTCCAGATTTTCAAGGCAAAGATCACAGCCGCTAACTCTAGGTCGTGTGTAGGGTAATTCTTCTCGTGTATTTTTAAGCGGCGTGAGCCATAAGCTACCACTTTCCTCCTGCATCAACACACAACCCAAACCCTCTCGTGAGGCATCACAATAGATGCATAACCCAACCCCTCTAGGAATAATCAAGATCGAGGCGGTGGTCAATCTAACTTTCAACTCTGAAACGACTTTTCACGAGTCTCACTCCATACAAATTTGACTCCTGGCGAGTCAACCTAGTCAACAGTGAAGCTAACACGAGAAATCTTTCACAAACCGACGGTAGTACCCGGCTAATCGTAAGCTGCGGATCTCAAACACACTCTTAATTGTGCCCAATCTTGCCTTGCCTCAGTCTTGCATGTATCAACAGACACCCCTTCCCCGGAAACTACATGGCCTAAGAACTTGACTTCTTTTAGCCAGAACTCGCACTTCCCAAACTTGGCATACAGCCTAAGGGCTCTAAGCAACTCAAGCACCACTCTTAAGTGTTCCTCGTGCTCTTTCTCAGGGTGAATAGATAAGAATGTCGTCCACAAAAGCGACCACAAAAGCGATCCAAGAATTCGGAAGATCCGGTACATCAAGTCCATAAAGATGGCCGGTGCGATGGTAAGCCCAAATGGCATCACCAGAACCCCATAATGGCCATACCGCGTACGGAATGCCGTCTACGGAATATCCTCCTCTCTGACTCTCAACTGGTGGTAACCCGATCTCAAATCTATCTTAGAGAAACAACGGGAACCCTTCAACTGGTCGAACAAATCATCTATACGGGGCATAGGGTACTTATTCTTAACCGTAGCCCGGTTCAACTTCCCGTAGTCGGTACACAACCTCAAGGCACCATCTTTCTTCTTAGCAAAGAGGGCGGTGCTCTACATGACGATACACTAGGGCGAACGAAGCCCTTATCTAGCAATTCTTGGAGCTGAACTTTCAACTCAATCAACTCTGCCGGTGCAAAACGATAAGGTGCCATAGAAATCGGCGCCGTGCCGGGCACTAAATCAATAGAGAACTCTGTCTCTCGGTGGGGTGGCAAATCAATAAGATCCTCGGGAAAGACATCTGAGTATTCACAAACTACCCTTGGCAACTCAATCTGGGTCTCATCACACTCACCATTCTCAAAACTAGCAAGTAAACTACTAAGCTCATTCCGCCTTCGCGGACCGCACCCCTGTGGCACAACACTACCAACTCGGTCTCCTAAGAAATGGAAAAACTCCCCGCTCAGCATGTCTGACAAGTAACCCTCTGGCGGTAGCAATCAATATGACCGGTATGACGATAACGGTCCATACCCAAAATAACATCAAAGCCCTTCATGGGCATAACTACAAATGGAAAGGGAAGTCGATGATAAATGACCTCTATATCACAACCTCTACATCCGTGCCTCAAAATTAACTCACCCCAATAGGTGACACAACGCAAATAGGAGATGCTAAAAGTGCTAACTCCGGTTCCAACACAGATACAAATGCAACAGATACAAAAGAATGAGATGCACCGTGTCAATCAACACTCTAGCAACCGAGTTGCAAAACAAAAAGTACCTCTCACTCTTGATGGAGTTGGTACCAAATCTGTGACAGCGGCATACACGCGCCTGTGGGACCTGGTCCACTGCTCACCACAGGAGCATATGAGCTTATCTTGTTGGGATGTGAAGCTCGGATTGGCCCTCGAGGCTGCCTGATGGTGGCTGAAAACCTGCGTCTGCCTAGAACCAGACAGTTCTGAAGTGGCACTCAACTGTGGGCAGAACCTCTTCAGGTGCCAGTACATCCCTGGCGATGTGAGGACAAGGGCCCCCGCCCAAACTCGACCTGTGGCTTTGGTGAAGAAGATCTGACCCTCGACCTCCGCCCTGGGCGAATCAAGCCTTGACCCGGTGGCCACACTTGTAACAAGTAAACTCTCCTGTTGCCCCTCCGGAGCTCACTTGCAGTCTGAGGAAAGTCGACCTAGAAACTCCACCACGAGGCTGAGGGTTATAACCCCTCTGTCTCCTACTATCACCTGACCCTCGACTCCTCTTGGAGCCTTTACGCCCTTCATCCTCTTCTGCATCATAATCTCGGTATGATGCGGCATCAACGATCGCCCATAATCGAAACATAGACCCCACAATTCTCAACTTGAGGCGCGCCTCAACTTCTTCACAAACTCAATGCAACGGCGTTCCTCAGACGCCACCAATTCAGGTGCAAACCTGGACAAACTAGTGAATGAGGCCTCAAACTCGGCCACTGATAAACTGTCCTGCTTGAGCTGGCAGAACTGACCTCTCAACTTCTCCTGAACAGCCGGAGACAAGAACTTCTCCTGAAAAGCGTCAACAAAAGCCTTCCAAGTACCCCCAATACGGCCCCTGGTGGACTTCCACCTTGACCGCATCCCCTTCAATTTGGAAAGATGCCAAGGTCACCTTCAGTACTTCGTCTTCGATGCCTAGCATCTCAAACGTCTTCGTTGTCTGTTCGAGCCATTCATCAGCTTTAAGCGGCTCTTTTGGATCACCCACAAACTCATCCGGATTAGACCGGAAGAACTCCCTCTTGAGAAAAGAAGGTCCTGCATCTGCAACAACAACCTGAGCCTGATTCTCGGCTCTGAGAATACCCACCGACTCCCTGAACGCCCCTGCTATCTCTCGGGCTAGAGCGCCCATAGCCTGCTGGCCTACTGGCTCGGCCACATTGGCCTAACCAACCCCTTCTGTGCAGGAATCTCATCCGGTAAGGCATATCTGCCTCCTAGGCCTACCACGCCTTCCACCTCTTCCTCGTCGACATCCTAATAAAGGTAACACGAGCGTTAGCACATTTATAAACGTGCCATAACTAAACACTCGCGTCCTAAAACATGGACCACAATAATTCACTCCACGTAAGCACATAAACACATAAGCACTTACGAATTTCATTTCTTGATAATGATAGTCCCGAGGCGTTACCAGAGTTCCTGTGAGAAACGGCATTGATCAAGTGCCTTTCCAACAAGACTCCCAGAAACCCAAGGATCCAATCAACATCCTAGAAATTAAATCCCATACCCAAATAATCACATAAACATGTTATCAATTAAACACATAGCATATGACACTACACTAAGTCTCTATCAAGCGAGACAAACCCATTGTGATCCTGATCACTTCCCACGTACCCAAAGTATTCGAACCCGGTACGCTCTGATACCAAGTTGTAACGCCCTTCAAAATAATGACAATAAACCCATCAATCGAACATGCATCAACATAATAAAAGTCCACCTTCTTCTATTTAAGCGAGCATTACGTACAAAAGTATTACATGTAAACAATAAAAGCGGATGCCTTAAAGGCTTACAACTTTCCAAGTTAACACTTGGTTACAATCAAGAGAGCTCTAGCTCAATACACGTAAAGCCCTTGGCTTGAAGTTACATGCAACACATCAAAAGTAAGTAGAAGTCAAAAAGTCCATCCGCCACTAGCCTCCCAAGCTAAGTCCTTGGAGGTGGCATGCTGCCTGTACCTGAAAATGATGTTCCCATATAGGGTGAGCCACAACCCAGTAGAAATATACTAAACCAGTTATGAATAATGACTAAAAGATTAACAGTTGATAGATGGTCAACACTTTTACATTCTTTCATAACACATTACAATTCCAAGACCTTCAAGTCTATATTCAATTCACTCTCCATTTTCATTAAATTCTCAGTTTATAACTCATGGCTCGAGAACACAGCCACACAACTCATATGAAACAACGGCTCATATTAACCACTTACAACTTCATTACTTCCACAGATATGCATACTAGCTATATCACATTCCCAAGACAAGCATATGAGCTTTATCTCTGAGTCCATCCCCTATCTTCTCCCAAACAACATCCGGTTTAGAGGTACATCCCTATCTTCCCTAAACCGCGGAGTACATCCCTATCTTCTCCAACACAACACAATGCATATAAACAACAATTATACACATCACAAATCAATACATAAAGTTAATGTATTCTTCAACTGTCATTCTTAATGACACATTTCAATGATTGGTTTTAATTTACCTAATCATCATGCATTGTCTACAACAATCAAGACTATCCTCCACCGATAGCCCAAAGCGAGATATTTCTAAACAGAAAATAAATGCACAATGGATATATAACCAACATCTCAATTCCACAATTAATTATCCCAATTAATTAAACAATATAATTATAGCATTTTCCATAATTAACATTCAACCCCTAAGGTTCCATTTTCATCAATGATTCCACATTAATCTCATTTCTATGTACCAACCGTACATATAGGTTTATTTAAAACAAAACCCCAAACTTTTATAAAATTGCATAAAAGCCCCAAACTTTCCCAAAATTACGAAACTATCCCCAACACATAAGAATGACAAAATTTAAAGGCAGAATCCATAAAGAGGAGTAGGATATCCCTACCTCAAAGTTTAAGCCCAAAAGGGATGAAGACCCAAAGATCAAAATGCTCCAAACAGAGCTTTTTCAGATTAGATCGAAGCCCAAGTCACCCTCTATCTTTTAACAAAGCACTTAGGGTAGATTCACACTCTAGGAGATGATTTCTTAGAGAAGGCAAGTCTACAGAGTGAGGCTCTCAAATTTAGGGTTTGAAGATACTTCACTTTTGAAAAAGTGAAGTTTAGATCGGCTTCTGCCCGATATAAACAGGCTCGCTCGAGCGAAGACTTGGTCGCTCGAGCGGCCAGACACAGAAAACCGTAGCTCGGGCCAAGAAGGTCTCGCTCCAGCGAAGGAAAGCTCGCCCGGGCCAGGAGCTCGACCCTTCAGGTCTGCAACTAGGCCGCCTCGGCGGCGAACCGCTTCGCTTCGGCGAACGAACAGATCGCTCGGCGAAAAACGGCTTCGCCGAGCGAAATCATGGTGTTGAGTCAGTCGAGGCCTTGATCGCTTCGAAAGCGAAGCCGCTCTGGCTCGACCCACCAGACACAAAACTCAACTCTCGCTCGAGCGACCAACTCCTCGCTCGAGCGAAGGACAAAAATTCTGGGCAGCAACCCTTGGCTCCCAAACACAACCAACCTGAAACAAACCTGCCCAACACATCCTATAACTCAAATACAATATATGAAAGGACGTAAACAGGACAACAATCCACTACCAACATCCACGGACACATGTCCGGATCACTATACAACAAGGGGTAAACCCGGGATCGCTATAGCACGCGTCTCGAGTGTCTCATTTTCATCTAATGGCCTCCTATGTGAGTGTGGCTGAGGTCCACTCATCTTGGTGTAAATCCATTCTGCATTGTGTATGCCATTTCATTCCATAGCATTGTGTATGCTAGGTTGTATGTTAGCACATTGTGTATGCCATGTTACCTCGTGCATCGTGTATGCCATTTCATAGCATTGTGCATGTTAGGTTGTCTCTTAGTTGCATTTCATGCATGTCATGCATATTGCATTGTGTTCAGGATAGGAGTTAGCCCGAGCACGGGAAACGAGGGGCGTTTCATACTCCGAGTGACGGAATGTGTCTCAATTCCCCAGTCATCGACACTCCGGATTATCCATGATGGAGTTAGGTCTTGTTGTGTTTTTCCTGTGCATTCATTTCATATTGAGTAGTGCGATTCGACTCCTCGGCCATCATGCATCGAGATGCGTGATTGGTGGCACAAGGATCGAGGCATGCATACATTTGTGAAAATACATTGCCATGCCCTTTTCCTGCTCTCTGTTGCAGCAAATCAAGAATCAGCAGTCTTCCGGGGCTTGGCGCGCTTTCCAAAAATTATTGCAAAACAGAGGCTAATTGGGGCATCACAGTGGATTTCCGCGCAAAGACAACCCGGACATGCATCATTCATCATCTGAAGAAGAGTCAAGGCAGTCCCTGGCTTGCATACCAGTTTATTGTTTTCTTAGTTAATTTGGTAATTAATTAGGATTTTTGTACATATTTGGACTGTATTATTTATTTGGACTGTACTATTCATTTGGGACTGTATATTATTCGGACCCTCTGCGCGAGGGCATAATTGTAATAAGTGTGCGTGTGTGTGATGTATGTCTTCCAACCCCACGTCTTTCTTCCCTTTTATTTACCTGCTTATGATGGTTAGATTAAGACATGTTTCAATTAGCATACAGAATGATAGCATGTTTGCATTCATTCATCTGTTTTGCATGCACCAGGTTCGGCGCATCATAATAACTACATTTGTATTCCAAATTGAATACTTGATAGCTGTCGCATCTCATATGCCATGTTTAGAATAGTCGAGCCTGCTATAGTTGCATTTTTGCATGTGTTGCATTAGGCATTTCTGTATATTTAAGATCATGCATGGATTTCTAATCAGTTTCTGTTTTGGCTTGGAGTACTCGGTGAGTTTTATGCTTTAGCAACCTTGCATGCGTGCGAGTGACTGCCATGAATAGCATGCTCACCATGAGGCTAATTGCTTATGTGATGTAACTGCCTGAATGCCTGTAGGTGAAGGTTGGGTTATTTGGATTGGAACAATTCATCAAATGTGCGTTTTAAGCCCACTAGATAGTGGCAAAAACATGTTTTCTAAGCCCACCCGAGGGTGGCAAATCCACGTCTTAGCCTACCTGCGGGTAGCACCATCAAATCATTTTCAAACAAACAAACATGAAATGTTTTGTTCCAATTCAGGCGACCCAGTCTATACTTGTATGCTGTGTGCATCACATAATACATCTAGGCTAATAACCGGAATAAGAGCACACAAAGTTTTCAAAACTAGATATCATGGTTAGTAGAGGCTGATCTTTGATCCAGCGAGCGGGGGTGCTCACGAAGTGACCTTCCCCAATCGTACCCAAGTTCCCGAGCCGAGGCAACTTTGGTGATGACGGACACGTGGCCTTAGGCAAACGAGTCAGGGTTTCCTAAATTTCCCAAAAATAAAATATTTAGGTGGCGACTCTGTATCTGGCAAAGCAGTCCATGTTTGGCACTTCTTTCAAAAATCTGTTTTCTTAAAACGATTTGCCGGATTTGGACTCTTTGGTTCAAGATTAAGAACCGTGACACAAATCGAGTCCGAGCTGTAGCGAGGTCCCCCCGCGGGCTTCTTACAGTTTCTGGCGACTCCGCTGGGGAGTTAGAGAACTTGACTCGAACCCATGATATCTGGTTTTGACTACACTTATGTGTTTCTTTGCATCGCATTTGCATTGGTGCGCCTAGGCACCGTGTTTGCCATCTGCTATTCCTGAACGGTTTGCCGAAGGCTTGTCTTGTCAAGGCATGACCATAAGGCTGACCGGTTATGGGCTCTGCCAGTATGGGAACACAAACCCCGGTTTTACCGGGGCACCCTCTTCGACCATTCGACCTAGTACATATCGAAATCCGTAGTGACCATTCCAAACTAGGACAGGTTGCTTACCCAATATAGGTTGTTTGAAACCGCTGCGTACGTAGTGAAACCCTAGTTCCTGACAAAATAGGACAGGGAAACCCTACCCCAATATAGGGGTGTTTTGGCTCTCACTTATCTGTTATGTGCTTTTAGAGTGTGTCTCTACAGGGAATGCATGTATCAGTTTATGAGTTTGGGCATCAGGCCTGCGGGCATCAGTCAGTATTTGAGAATCAATTATCTGCAGGTGTCGAATTGACCTTTGAAACGATGATTCGAGGGACGATGATCGATTTGGAGAGTGTGTTTTCACTTATCTCTAGTGTGTTGTATGCCCGACTGTGTGTTGTGTATTTATTTTAAGCTGTCATGCTGTTCATTTATCTGGTTATTTATTTCCTTTTCGCTTTATTTATCTTTTGCTAGGGGCAGTTTTAGCACCATTGCTTCCGACCTAGTAGATATTCCCCAAGCACTTTGGACACGAGGTCGTCGACTCAATCGATCTGAGGATCTGGTTGACGGACATCTAGTGTTCTATTCTTTACCCCCCGTTGTCAGGAGAAAGCCAAGGAAGCGCAGTGTGTCAGAACAGAGGTTGCCAGAACGGTGGGTTACTCCATCAGAGGATAGTATGACTGAGGTCTCAATTGTTGCTATAGAAATAGACATACCGGTCAGTCGGATGGATCAGCAAAATACGTCAGGGGTAGAAGCCCTGATGCGCCAAATGCATGAGAGCATGAAACAAATGCAGGAGGACGCTGCCCATCAAGTAGAGTTCTCCAAGCAACAAGCCACAATCATGGCCCAACAGGCCGAGCTAATCACTAGACTGCAACAGCAGAATGCGGCATCTGCTTCACATCAAGTTCCTCCTCCACCAGGGGCCCCATTACCCGAGCAGGCACCTACTGTCCAGAATGCTCTGCCAAACACCCAGAACACCGTGCCAAATGTTCAGAACATCCAAGAGGACACAAACCTTCCAACGGGGCCAGCTCCGCCCCCGCTTCCACCTCAACTGTCCAAGACCCATACACCCAACCACCCGGACTCCCCCTTCGAGTTCGAAATAGACCATACAGCTTTAAAACTGAGCAAGCTCGAGAAGCTTTTCAAGAAATCACAAGGAGTAAAGGCTATTCCGGACATCGAAGACGGATATACCGACGTGGCCGTGACATTGCCCGATAGGTTCAAGATGCCGCAAATTGACCGCTTCGACGGGTCCGGGGACCCCATGGTCCATCTTCGGCTATTCTCAGACATCCTGCGGCCAATGGGCCTAACTCCGACTAAAAGCTTTACATTGTTGGCGAACCCTGTTGGGTGTGGCCGCCATCTGGTATGCGAAGTTAGAGGATGAGGTAAAAAGAAGCTGGGATGAAATGGCTGAGGCCTTTGTTGCACAGTACTCGTACAATACCCAGATCGAGATTACAACTCGTGATCTCGAAACAACGAGACAGGAGCCTAAAGAGACTTTCTCAGATTTTGTAACTCGATGGAGGGCGAAGGCATCGATGATGACTTTGAGGCCTACGGACAAAGATCAAATCAGGATGATTGTGCGCAATCTCCAACCAAAATTGATGCAGAGGATGATTGTACTCCCCTTTCCCACCTTCTCAGATTTACACGAGATGGGGGTATAGATCGAGGATGCCATGAAACAAGGTCTGATCGACCAGGATAGGGAGCAACCTAGAAGGACTTTCAACCGTAACAACAACGCAGGCCCGAGTGGCGCTGCAACTGCACGAGCTTCAGAGGTGAGCATGGTCACCACCATTCCCCCTCCCCCAAGACCCATGGCAGCCACGCCTTTCTCTGGCGCATCTGGAAGCAATACCCAAACCGCCAAGTACCAGCCCCGAGGCCAAAGAACCTTCACCCCCTATATATGCCCCTGTCCAAAGCTCTGGGGGTATTAATCAGGAAGAAGCATTTGACGCCCCTAGAGCCGAGGCCACTGCCAAATCCACTCCCTCCCTTTCATGACCCAGCAAAATACTGCGCGTATCACCAACAGCATGGTCATGACACCAACCGCTGCTTTAGATTGCGTCATGAGATCCAGGATCTTATTGACAAGCAGGTGATCGCACCTCCCGACAAACCCAACATCACAACAAATCCTCTCCCACCACATAACCAAGCTCCTCCTCCCAACAGAATCAACTTCATC
This sequence comes from Camellia lanceoleosa, assembly GCA_025200525.1. Classification (NCBI taxonomy): domain Eukaryota; kingdom Viridiplantae; phylum Streptophyta; class Magnoliopsida; order Ericales; family Theaceae; genus Camellia; species Camellia lanceoleosa. The sequence goes on from CM045768.1 coordinate 10,218,082, forward strand.
CAAACTGGGGTCGCGTCTTACGATCCTAGTATCTATATCACCCCATCCCACCTACCTAAGCCGAAGGTGATCCTTCCTGTCTGCACTGACTTGTGCATGGTGGACATCTCCACAACCCAATCTGAGCCAATGGTGGTGACCACCAAATATGGGACAGGGCAAATTTCAGAAGAAAGTGGGGTTGTTGAATCTGGGATTGAACAATATGGGAATCTCATTTGGAGGGTCTCTGATCCAAGTGAATACATCGGTCGTGGGCGATCTGGTGAGTGTAGAAATTTGCGAAAGAAGCGATTATGTGTAATATAGGGGACGATTTGAGCGAGCGGATGATCTAACAGCTGTAGGAGAGGACCTTGCCAACCTCCAGTTCTTCAGTGACCAAGAATCAGGGGATGTGGCAATCAACTGGTTCGAGTATGAGGAGTCGGCAAAAGTTACCGGATGGTTAGATGATCAACTAGACGTCGTAGAATATCAACCAGAACAGGGCCCGGTAAGGGCGAGAGTATCAGTGGTGGTCGGAAGGGCCAAGAGTCAGAATACACCGCCGGAGAGCACCGGCACTAAGAATTCCGCTCAAAACCTGGGCATTGTAAATGCAAGAAATATTGAACAACCAGCTGTACTGACGCAGTTGAAACAACAAAAATTTGAGGATTCCGAGAGAATCAGAAAAGCTAAGGCCCATGTGGGGGTCAAGAGTGCTGTGTGCACGGGAACGGAAAATGCTGCGGGCATATGGATTTGAAGATCTGAAGTCTGATCACATCGGGCGGACAGTGTCTGCCAGCGCCGAATGTGGGAAGACGAGGATTTATGTCTTGCCCACACAGATGAGGATTGGGGGAGTAATCAGCCTGATGATACCTAGTATATTGACGAGGGCGCCCATATGACAAGAAGTGGGCGGTATTTCAAGCCGGCACTTAGACCAACTCGAGGCGTGGGAAAGACAAGGAAGCCGAGAAAGCAGAGGAAAAGCAGTTGAAGAAGAAGGCGTGCTCAAGCAATTAAAGAAGATACAAGCGGACATCTCCATCTGGGGAATTTGCTTATGGCATCATGGTGCACAGACAGCGTCCCTATCTCGCCATGGATAAGGCCAAACTCTCTATAGATACTACACGGAAGCGGTGGTTGGTTTGGTCTTTCGAGAAGGTTCCGGCATTAACCTTTTCGGACAAGGAACTACCGCTGAGGGCACAAATCATAACAAACCCTCACGTTTCCGTGGAATGTAGAGACAAGTGGATCCGGTGGTACTTGTTGATCTGGGTCCGCCATCAATGTCTGCCAGCCGCAGCGTATCTGTAAGCGTTGAAGCCCGCGGACTTCGTGCCAACTACTCAGGTGATCAGAGCATATGATAATACTAGCAGGGAAGTGATGGGGACTGTCAAAATTCAGACTCAGGTTGGTCCGGGACAACATAACATTGAATTCCACGTCTTGGACATTCCCGCAACCTTCAATCTACTCTTGGGGCGGCCGTGGTTGCACCAAGTAAAGGCAGTCTCTTCCACTCTACATCAGATGTTGAAGTACCCTCACGGGAAGGAGGTGGCTATTGTCTTCGGGAATTCATCAATCCATCCGCTGCCAGAAGTGTCCACACCAGTCTTGGAAATCGAGCATGGCACAGAGGATGTTTTCTTATCAGGGTTCACTTTGGCTGAGGCCCGGGTGGTGCAGAATATCATGGCTATGAATGAGGGAGTGTACGTCAGTGCTCAATCCGTCTACCTCATGAACAAGCTACAACACATCCCTATGATGGGATTAGGAAGGAGCGACCGGAAAGGTGTCGCGGCATTGGCCGAAGTGCCACACAATCCTCATACCTTTGGCTTGGGTTACCTGCCCACCAAAGAGGACTGGGTAAGGAAGGGAAAGGAAATGGCCAGAAAAGCCAGAGCAAAGCAGGCTGGGAAGCCTTTTGAATTAATGCATAGGCCCATATAGGGTACCCTGAACGGACGCTTTGTCCGGGAGGGGGAGGATTTTCCATTTTGCAGCTTCCCAGAGTTGTGGCTAAACGTGGAGAAGAAGCGCGTGCCAGGTTTCGAGATCTTCTTCAACCTGCAACTATCCGGAGATGACGTTGCCACAGAGCAGACAGACCCATCAGCTGAGGTTGAGCAGTGTAAGGCAGTGGATCATGAGGGCACAGAATTTGAAATGGGGGTAGCACTGGCATGTCTACTTTCTGATCCTCCAATCGACCATAAGTGCTTGGGGGATAACTTCTCGGTTTCCATGATTGGGGATGAAACGGCTGCGGGCCTACCAGCGACTATTTTGGATGCATCTATCGCACCCTCTCTCACTTGGCAATACGATGAGGGATTTTTGTCCAGCAGCACCGAGTCAGGTAGTGAGCCGGAATCTGATTCCACCGAGTCTTGTGAGTCGGAATCAGGTTCCAGCTCGACTGAGTCTAAATCTGGTAATCCTGGGGATGATAACCCGGATACCACAGTCCTGTCTAGGTCGTCTTTTTCCTTTTCATTTGAGTCTGTTGTAAATGAATCGGACGATTTGGATATGCTTAATGAGAATCAAGTAACTGTGGTTTCTGAGTACTTTTCTGTGCCCTTGATTTATTGCATTAATTCAGACTTTCAAAACTTTGACGAAAACGACGAGGACGAAGTTCCTCCGGTTTTGCAACGTTTAATTGAGCAAGAGCAAGAGAGATTTGTCAAACCTTTAATGGATGAAATCACTACCGTGAATATTGGTACTGAGGAGGACCCGCGGCTGGTCCAGATCGGGTCCACGTTGTCTTCAGAGGAACGCGAGCGGTTAGTCGCTTTATTAAAAGATTTCAAAAATGTTTTTGCGTGGTCCTACGAAGACATGCCTAGAATCGATCCTGAGATTGTACAGCATCGGATCCCCCTTGACCCTGAGGCCCGACATCAGCGTAAACTTCGAGAAGGATCTGCGGATTTGGGCTCTCAAGATCAAGGAAGAGGTCACCAAGCAAATCGACGAAGCTTCTCTTTGGTATCCGAATACCCGACTTGGTTGGCCAACATTGTTCCAGTGCCGAAGAAAGATGGCAGGATCCGGGTATGTGTGGATTTCAGGGATTTGCACAGAGCTAGTCCGAAGGACGACTTTTCCTTGCCGCATATCGATGAGTTGGTGGATTTCACAGCAGGGCATGCTTTGCTCTCATTCATGGATGGCTTCTCAGGCTACAACCAGATAGTGATGGCACTGGAAAACCAGGAAAAGACTGCATTCACCACCCCGTAGGGGACATACTGCTATAGAGTCATGCCATTTGGGTTGAAGAACGCTGGAGCTACTTATCAACGGGCCACAACCACAATATTACACGACATGATCCACAAAGAGGTCGAGGTGTACGTAGACGACATGATTGTCAAGTCCAAAGAAAGAGAGGGCTACTACACCACCTTGCACAAGTTTTTTCAAAGGATCAAGGAATTCCGGTTGCGACTGAACCCTCAGAAGTGTACATTTGGTGTTACAGCGGGAAAAATACTAGGGTTTCTGATTACACAAAGGGGCATCGAGGTCGACCCTTCCAAAATCAAGGCCATCTTAGAAATGCCACCACCAAGGACTGAAAAGGAGGTGCGAGGCTTTCTGGGTAAAGTGCAATTCATAAGACGGTTTATCTCAAAATTAACCTTGACTTGTGAACCACTTTTTGGCCTCCTCAAGAAAGGAAAGAAGTTCCAATAGGGACCGATGTCAAAAGCATTTGAACATATTAAAGAATATTCTGAACCGCCCGTCTTTGTCACGCTTGAGCAGGAAACCGTTGATTTTGTATCTGTTAGTAACTAAGACTACAATGGGCTGCATGCTTGCGCAAGAATCAGAGGACAAGGTGGAGAGAGCCATCTACTATCTGAGCAAGAAGATGCTAGAGTACAAAACCCGCTACACTCCACTGGAGAAAGCTTGCTTAGCTTTGGCATGGGCTACCAGGAAGCTGCGGCACTACCTGTTAGCTCACTCTGTAATGTTGGTTTCACGACTTGATCCCATCAAATATCTTTTCGAGAAACCAGCAGTTACGGGTAGGCTAGCTCGTTGGTTGCTGTTGCTCTCCGAATTTGATCTAAAGTATGTGACACGCAAGTCGGTCAAGGGAAGAGCAGTGGCAGAGTTCTTAGCCGACCATCCAGTTGAAGGGGGTGAAGCAGTCGAGTATTTATTCCCAAATGAGGCCATTGTGCATATCGACGATGAAACTTGGACAATGTACTTTGACGGAGCGTCAAATCAACACGGGTATGGGATAGGAGTGTTGCTGATAGCACCCGACAATTCCCGTATCCCTCTAGCCTTCAAACTCTGATTCAAAGTCTCGAACAACGAAGCAGAATATGAGGCATGCATTGCCGGTCTGGAAGCGGCCCTGGAACTAGGGGCAAGACGGTTGGACGTCATCGGGGACTCGAACCTTATTTGTGTCTCAAGCTAAAGGAGACTGGAAAGTGAAAGAGGAAAAGATGATGATGTATCACCAGACCTTGGACTTGCTGATTCCTCGGTTTGAGAAGCTAAGTTTTACTCATCTACTAAGAGAGAACAACAGGTTCGCAGATTCTTTAGCAACTCTATCTTCCATGATAGACATCTCGTGTGGAGTCCGGATGCGTCCAGTCATCATCGACCAGAAATTTGCACCTGCCTACGAGTCGATTGCTGCTATAGATGAAGTTCAGGACGAAAACCCCTGGTATTACGACATTTGGAACTTCTTGGAGAAAAAAGCATACCCGCCAGGGGTAAATGCCAAAGACAAAAGGGCAATCAGAAGAATGGTCGTTCAGTTTATCATCTGTGGAGGTAAGCTGTATAAAATGGGTTATCTGGGAATGCATAAACTGTGTGTTGATGCCGAAGAGTCAAAGCATCTGATGCAAGCCATCCACGGAGGAGAATGTGGTGCGCACGTGAATGGGGTAATGCTGGCACGAAAGATCCTCAGACAGGGTTATTACTGATCCACCATGGAGGAGGATTGTATCAGTTTTGTCCGGCGATGCCACAAATGTCAGATTCATGCAAATCGCATGAACATTCCGCCGTCTAAGCTGTACAACATGACTTCGCCATGGCCATTTTCAGTCTGGGGGATCGATGTAATCGGGGCTGTCACTCCAAAGGGGTCGAATGGGCATGAGTTCATCTTGGTAGCGATAGATTATTTCACAAAGTGGGTCGAGGCCCAATCTTATACGGTGTTAAAAGCTTCGCACGTCACAAAATTTATCAGAAACAACATCATCTGTCGCTACGGAGTCCCAAATGAAATTATTTCAGACAATGGTTCCCACTTCAAGAAAGAGGTGATTAATTTGTTGGAAAAATACAATGTGGCTTTTCATAAGTCCTCTACCTATCGGCCGCAGACCAATGGAGCGGTTGAGGTCGCTAACAAGAATATCAAGCACATACTACAGAAGATGGTGGAAACCTACCGAGACTGGCCAGATAAGCTGCCATTTGCTCTATGGGGCTACCAGACTTCAATCAGAACTTCTACTGGGGCGACTCCGTACTCATTGGTTTATGGGATGGAGGCCGTTCTGCCTATTGAGATTGAGGTCCCGTCATTACAAGTATTGGCTGAGTGTCAGATAGCCGAAGCGAATTGGCAACAGAGCAGATTTGAGGAACTCATGCTCTTTGATGAGAGAAGGCTGAAAGCACTGTACCATGTCCAAGGTTATCAACGCAGAATTGCCCGGGCTTTCAACAAGAAGGTTAAGTCCAGGAATTTAAAAGAATGAGATTTGGTGCTCAAGGACAACCGAGCTCCCATCCACGACCCAAGGGGCAAGTTTAGACCCAATTGGACTGGTCCCTACATCATCAAGTCAATTTGTTCAGGTGGAGCTGTGGTTCTGATGGATCTAGATGGCTTGGAGTTCTCACAACCGATCAATATGGACAAGTTGAAGAAATATTACCTTTGAGAGGCTCGCTAGGCCGAAAACCCGAAAGGGTGACCTAGGCAAAACTCAGAGCACAGAAAATTTGAAATCATAAAAACTTAGCTCGCAAGGTTGAAAACCCGCAAAGGGTGGCCTTGGCAAAAGTTAGAGCGTAAAAGGAGAGTGAAAATACCCGAGCGAACCTCAGCCTGAACTACTTAAGGCTTGATTCCCATCTTTGGGATACGTAGGCAACTTCATCCTGAAGTTCAGCCATAAACTTTTCCCCGATCAACTTTGTCCATTTTGATCATCTCAGTCATCTTTTTCCATCCATTAAATTCGCCAATCTCGATGCAGTGCTATTCAGACTAGGGGCAACTTTCCGTTGCCACACAGTGCCGCAGTACTATTCAGACTAGGGGTAACTTTCCAGTTACTAGGATCCGGGGTTGTACATCTCAGTGACAGATCTCAGGCGTGTCCATTTTTTATCCATATCGAAAATAGTTTTGAAAAGTTTTAATAAAAGTTGACTTTGTTCAAATTAATCTTTTTACAACTGAGACCATTTTTGGACCAAAGCGGAGAATTTTCAGTACCACAACCTTCAATTCATTGATTTCAACACAGAGTTCGCTTGTTCTTGCATACAATTGAAGTTGTTTTTTTTATTACACTCATAAAGAAAACTTGAAAGTACTAATAAAGCAATAAATCTGGGGCATAGTCAAGTCAGGTGTCCCTACGCCCCCTCCCAGAGCTAGTCGAAGCCTCTGATGCCAAGCTAGGCCCAACTTGTGCCTCTTTATTAAGCCAATCCCAGCACTCGTCAAACAAAGTGCAACTGAAAGTGGGAGCAGGGGCCAGAAGCTCTCTAGTCCTCCATGCTGTGGCATATCGGGCAAGTTGTGCGCCTCGGACCAGAAAAGCAGCCGGGTACTCAATTCGCTCTAGCGAGCAAGCCTGATCATGGCCAAACTGGCGCTGGAACCGGAACAGAAAATAGAACACACAGTGAGTCAGACCAATCAGCTGGACCCCAGTCTGCTGGGACATGCTATAGCTCATTGCCGGAAGATTGAACCAAGGACAGCGCCAAGCAATGCGGTCAGCAGACAAATTGCACATCCAGTTGAACCACCATCCCTCATCAAGCGCATCAACGAGGCGTTGCTGAAAGAAGTAGCCACGGGTTGAGTAGGCAGGGCAAGAGTCCACAACCTGCAATTTATCCATCAACCATACCTGGAGATGGATGAAAAATGAGAGAATAAAGAATAGAAAGATGTGCGATAAGAGAATAGTGAGACAAGGGTTTTGTGAGAAAAACCGAGCCTGAGGGCCGAGTGATGCGAGCAAATACATATGTGAGATTGGGTGGGAAACATTACCGGCAGCAGTAGTGGACTCCCCGCAAATCTGGTCGTCTCCTGACGGTGGAAAGCGTCCAAGCCCATCAGTGTTTCGGCCAATGCCATAGCAATACAGCTCTTTCCTTCCTTCAAGCCCTGAGCAACTTCAATCAAACGGATGCTGGGTCCACCCAGGCCCGGGGCAAGCAGGAAGTGAGATAGCATGCACAAGCAGAGCGCATGTTGTCGGAAACCTTGCCATTGGTGGTCGCCACGGTCACCGGCAACAGAAAAGCGATGGATCAAACCGAGGATATCTAGTTCCCCATTACAGATCAGAGATCGAGCATCATGCGCGGTAAGTCCAGACATCCGCCCTAAAGCTTGGGCGTGGCTAAAGCGGAACTGAGACAAGATCTCTTCCGAACGTTCAGACTCCATCAAAACTTGAAAATCTTCAAAAGTTGGACATACCTCTTGCCCGCCAAAGCTAAAGACGTGCGTCACTGGGTTCCAGAACCTTGCTGTGGCATGGAGGAAAGGAAGGTGCAGCGGAGTACAACTCAGCGTGAATAGTGCATTCAAGCCAAAACCCCGGAAGTTCAACTTTTCCGAGCCATCTAAAGAAGAGATCCAAGATGTGAGATTTTCTATGAGGAATGCCTCCATTTTTTGTGCAAAGCAGTGATGAAATGATTGAGTCTCAAAGTTGGGGCTTTTAAAGAGGGTGGGACACTATTCGGGGGACACGTGTCGAAAATTTGGCGGCTGCCGAGATAACTGGCCGGCCGGCCACCTTTTCTAGCAGGCCGGCCACATTTCTCCCCTCACATACAAAAACCTGGCCGGCCGGCCCCCAAAAGTGGCCGGCCATGCTCTGATGTGTTTCTTCAGTCCTGTTTTACCCTCTAGGAGGAAGTTTCAAGCATTTCCATACAAAGGGTATGTCGAAGGCCTCCATTTCCCTCTGTTTCAGATGCATTCCGTTATCCAGATCGTCCGAAGCACACTTTGTTTTGTTAAGTTTTGTTTATCGAGTTGTTGTTTTGCTTATCGAGTTGTCGTTTTGCTTATCGAGTTGTTTGTCGAGCTGTCGTGTTTTTATGTGTTTGAGTTGGTACTCTTTGTTTAAGCAATTTTCTTGTTAAGTTTTGTTTATTAAGTTGTCAACACTGTTGTATTTTGCTTATCGAGTTGTAAACTTGCTAAGGTTTTGTTGTATCTTAGTAAGTTAAGTTGTTGCGTCGGTTCACTACCTGACTGGGCAAATGCACAATGCACATTTTCATTCAATCTCATTATGGTGCAAAACGATGCGATATGATGCTAAGAGTTTAAAATATAACACCTTTTTCAAAAGCTGTTTCATTCCATCATGCTTCATTTTGCAAACAAAGGGCACAAGTTTTACAAAAATAAAACTGCCTAATAATGTACAATGTGCTACAACTACTAGCAAAAAGGTAAATAAAATAGGGAACCGCAACATCAATGCTCTCAAGAGCGGGAATAAGAGGTCCTTTTCATCCTCTTCTGCGGAGTAGCCTCTACACCCCCATCACTATCCAAGTCGGAGCTGTCATCCTCAGGATCCCCCTCAGCCTCGCCTCCACTCTCGAAGCCAAGACCGGAGCCCTCCTCTCTGTCAGCAGATGTCTCCAACTGACGATTTGCAGCCTTCTCCTCCTCATCCTCACCGGGCTCCTTCTCTATAATGTGTGCTCTGCGCCTGTGAGACGACCCCCCTCCTCGGGCTCCTCAAAAAGGCCTGGATGGCCTAGCTCCTTGAAAAGGCTTGGATGGCCCAGCTCCTCGAAAAGGCCCAGATGGTCCACCTCCCCGAGAAGGCCCAGGTGGCCCGGCCTACGGCTGAGCATATACTGGAGGCATCTGAAAATGAAAAATGCATTTTGAATACATCAACCAAAACATGTATATCAGATACAGATACAAACAAGCTACACAAGGTGGATGTACGCAGGAATAGTGCACGAATGTGGTGTGTGTCAGATGTGCTCTACACAAGTAGCCTATTAATGCAGTAAAATGTCCAAAATCAGCATGTTATCAAAAGTACAATGCTAAAAAAACTAAAGGGTACCTGGAAGCCCATAATGGACAACTGCGCCTCCCTCCGCAGGACCATCCCCTCAAGTGAAGCTACCATATCGAGCACCTAATCCATGTACTCAACAGGAGGCTGCAGATGCAAAAGGCAGGGGTATCAGTAAATGAATGAGTGTCTAAGTATCTGAGTAGTGAATCAAAGCTGTAAAACATACCGGTGGTGAGTCGGGGTCTCTGACATATCGGTGGCCAGGCATCGGAGGCTCTATCGGGATCGAAATCGGAGAGGTAGTCCCATATTGCCACCCCATCAGCTCAGTCGGCATATCCGGCCATCCAGGATGATGATAAGTCGGGGGAATCGGGGGAACCAATCCACCCCCACCTCTAGATGTACCAGCTTTGCTGGTGGAAGGGGCGTCTGCAGCCCGAGCCTGGGCCTGACTCGAAGATGGCATACCAGCAGGCCTCATCATCAGAGTACAGACTCCCGTCAATGGAGGCATCAGGTATATGTGACGGTAAGTAGCATAATCCCCCTCCTCAAGATGAAGTAAGGCATCAGTACCCAGCATAGCATTAACAACATCCCGAGAAGAGAGCCTATCAGCAATCCGTATCTCGACTGGGGGTGCTGAGGGAGGGTCCTGAGAAGTATAGCCCCATACCTAACGCAAGAAGCGCTTCCCCAGAAACCAGGCCCTACCAACTGGCCCCTCGAATAGGATCCTGTACTGGGAGGCACCCCACCATCCAGCAAACTGGAATCGGAGACCTTCACCTAAGGGTGCCCAGGGCTCCCATGTAATCTGCGGATAACCAATCAATCAGAAATCAGGAAAGTAGAAGACAAATCAAAGATGAAAACACAAAGAACTGAGAGTTCTGAAATACCTCCGTCGACCACTGCGGTCGAAATCTTGCCAGAGATAAAGGAGAGACTCCCGAGGCCTTGGCCGGTACTGGCCCTCAAATACAAGTGAGTACGGGGTCACGAGGGGCCCCTCCACCACCATCTTTGGGGCTAATGTCGGGAAGTACACATAGACCCATAACTGTGGAAAACAGTGCAGAATGTAAATGCAAAGTGCTGAGGGCAAAATACAGAGTGTAAAGTACGCCGTGTGTGCAGTTTACAAGTAATGAGGAGCAGAAATATAAATCAGGAGGGCAGAAAGTACCTCCCAGGCTCTCCAATAGCCACCAAGTAAGTCCCCGTCATGGAGGTCGTAGCATGTAGCGATAAAAGGGTAACCAAGCCGGCGCCACCCCAGTCATACCGTCTGACCTGTGATAGGTCCACCAAAGCGCTCAACAGATACAGCCCAACCATGTTCCCTCTATCGGCAAACAAAGTAATCCCGAAGAGGAACATCAGAAAACCACTGCATCTTGTCTTTGCCTCAGAGTCCGGACTCCATCTCCACCCTCCGAAAATGGGAAGAGAACCAGGTGTATCAGACTCTGCCCGAAGCTCTATCAACAGGCGGGTGAGCCCCCAGCAAATATATCCAAGCGGCCTCCCATTGACCCATGTCCTCGTCGTAAGGAATGGGCCAACCTCCCACGTCAAGGCCAGTCAATACAGCAAAGTCAAGCAGGGTCATAGTCAAGTCCCCCATGGCAGAAAAATGAAAGGAGTTGGTGGTGTCCCACCATCTCTCCACCAAAGCTGCCATCAACGTCCTCCTGGCAGGACGACGAGAAAACCCAGTATGGAAGGGCCCAAACCCCGCCAAATCAACCAAATCCCGGACAGCCTCTGGGAGCTCGGCGTACCAATCTCTAGCTACGGTGGAGCTGTATCTCCGCACAGTACGAGAAGTCACCTGCATTCAGAATGAATACATGCGTTCAATAAAATGAATAAGCTGCGTGCAAATAAAATGAATAGGCTGTGTGCAAAATAATGTAAGTGGACTGTGTGTTCAGAAAATCAGTGTTTGGGCTGCATGTTCAAAACTCAATCAGTGTGTGCCGCGTGTTCACCTTCAATTCGGACTGTATGTTCAGAAAATCAGTGTTTGGGCTGCAGGTTCAACTCTCAATCAGTGTGTGCCGTGTGTTCACCTTCAATTTGAGCTGGGTGTTCAGAAAATCAGTGTTTGAGCTGCGTGTTCAACTCTTAATCAGTGTGTGCCCCGTGTTCACCTTCAATTCGGACTGTGTGTTCAGAAAATCAGTGTTTGGGCTGCGGGTTCAACTCTCAATCAGTGTGTGCCGCGTGTTCACCTTCAATTCGGACTGTGCGTTCAGAAAATCAGTGTTTGGGCTGCGTGTTCAAAACTCAATCAGTGTGTGCCGCGTGTTCACCTTCAATTCGGACTGTGTGTTCAGAAAATCAATGTTTGGGCTGCGTGTTCAAATCTCAATCAGTGTATACCACGCGTTCACCTTCAACTCGGACTGTGTGTTTAGAAAATCAGTGTTTGGGCTACAGGTTAAACTCTCAATCAGTGTGTACCGTGTGTTCACCTTCAATTTGAGCTGGGTGTTCAGAAAATCAGTGTTTGGGCTGCGTATTCAACTCTCAATCAGTGTGTGCTGTGTGTTCACCTTCAATTTGAGCTGTGTGTTTAGAAAATCAGTGTTTGGGCTGCGTGTTCAACTCTCAATCAGTGTGTGCCATGTGTTCACAATCAATTTATTGGCTAAGTGTTCAGAAACTCAAGTGATTGAACCGTGTGTTCAGAATGCAAACAAAATGCACGAAAAATGCAGAATACGTTGCAGAAAAGGTAAAAACGAAGTAAATACCTCTCGTGCCTCATGAGAGAGGTGATACTCCGGCTCCCGCAGAAGCAGATCTCCGGGTGCTCGCTCATCAAAGTCTGTGAAGTGATGGAAAACAGCTCGCGGAAGAATGTGTGCTGGCGGGGCGTACCTCTTAGGTATGAAGGGTCGAACCGCCGGAGGCAGAGCCATAATGTCAGGATCATCCCCAGCGCCCGGAGGACCTCCACCGTGAGGAAAATGACCAGCCATTTCAGAAAATCTACAAAAGGAGCAAAAATGAGCAAAAATTGGAAAAAGTCAACAAAAGTCAACTCTCGGGAAATGAAAAAAGTCAACAAAAGTCAACTCCTGAGAAAATCTTTCAAATGTTGAGACAAACTCACCTCAAGTGGTGAAAATGAAAAAAGAAGCACCGAAATCAAAATTTAATCGGTTCAAAGTGCTTAAAATCGAAAGTTTTCGAGAAAACAACTTGCGTGGGGCGTTGGAAAACGCGTATAGGGCGTAGATCTGAGGAGGAAAATGGTTTGAGAAGCTAGAGGAGATGATTTCGGAGCTGAGGTTATGAGCTCAAAGTGTTTGGCCGAATGAATTTAAAGAAAAGAGGGTGAAAGGACTAAAATGCCCGCGGATTTGGGTATGTGGCCGACCGGCCACCTTTTCAGGCTGGCCGGCCATCTCCTTTTCAAAAGCTAGCCGATGGCCTCCAATGGGAAAGAAAACTGGCCGGTGGTGATCCCTAGGTTGGTCTCAAGCTCTCTGCAAATTTTGGGGAAGATTGGAGTTCCCGGGACTTGAAAAAGTACAAAAGAAGTGCACTTTCTGTTGCGAAATCGCTCTGCCGGAACTTCAGCTTCAGCTTCCGATGCGTGTCTCATCATTATTCATCGAAAGTGAGAAGTATCCTTTTTGAACACGTTGTAACCCTCCCGGGAGGTGAACCGGAGGTCGCGATTGAGTCGCCCTCGCCGAAACGTGCATTTCCTTGCTCGTTGTTTCGTGACAAATGTGCATTCTAGTTTGCACTTGTTTTGCATTGTTGTGCACATAACTTGCATTCTCATGAACATACTTGCATTGTTATGCACGTCTCTTTGATATTACCATGCCTCTGTGTTTAAGCTTGCATTGTCATGCACACTCCTTTCTCGCATTGCGATGCACTCACCCACCGACACCGCGCTTGTCGAACTTTCGATATCGCATTGAACATATGTTGTTAGTATGTTGTGCTTGCTGAGTTTCTCTCTTTTGCAAGCACGATATTGTATGTACGGTTCATTTGAAGCTGGTGCGACCAAACGAACCGCGCAGGTATCGTATCTTCTCCATGTGAGACGTGACGAAAATTGAATAATTCTCTGCATTCCTAACTGCATGAAATGTAGTTGTTGATTTGCATTCTTGCTTAAAACTGTTGCATCTGTTTGCAAATATTTGCTTCATTATAGCTTGCTGCACTTGCATGAACATCAAGTTACATTTGGCCTTGTGTATATCATTTTGCATTTTGCCCCTTTGCCTGCGGGCACACCTTTGTTTATCTCGCCTGTTTGTCTAAGTCTTCGGCCTTGTCAAAAATGGGTCGTCTCTGGGCTTTGACATTCACTCCCGTCACTTATGACTTTCGAGTTCTGTCAAAGAGGGGCAACTGTAGACACCCCATTTTTGACCGACCTTAAGACTCAGACGTCACCAATTGAGCGCTTGGTGATGTTGCATATCGTGCTCGTCCAGAGGTTTCAGAGTCTCGGCCGTGAGCCTTACCTCCGGACTTCCGGGCTTTTCTGTGCTTTGCCTCGGTTTGCGAACCAGGCTCGATTTTCTCTTTTTCTCTTCCCAAAGGGAGGGAGAGGTCTCGTAGATCATCTCTCAGTGGCCGTGGGCTACATTTCATGGTCGTAGGCCATTTTGCCCATTTCGGAGCCCGGTTCCCGATTTTCGTAGCTGTCAGGCCGAGTGCCTCGGTTCGAGACCGCCTAATCACCTCCGTTTGCTCCGGTTTTTTGCATCCATCTTATTTCCTCCCTTTTGAGGGACACTGTGGTCCGAGAGACCAATTTCATGGTCGAACACCACTCCCGGTGCCTAACAGTCAATTTTCGGGGCCTCGGACTGCGCGTTTCGGCCCCCGAACCTTCATTTTGCATCGGTTTGCGTTCATTTTTGGCAGGGACCTCTGTTTCATCACCAGGAAGGTCGTAGAAGGGTGGGAGGCCAGTAATTGTTTCAGCAACCAATTGTATTCCTTCATCGCCCTCCGTCGCCCGTTTTTCTCACTCGAAAGCCAAGGTTGACCACCCTAAGGCCACTTTTTCCAGCTCTAAACCACATATTTGTGTTGTACACACCTGGGAGGCCACCAATATCATATGGTCGGCTAGTAATTTTGATTGACCCTTTTGAACCCCTCCTAAAAGTGGCATTTTCTCTCTCCTGCTTCACTGTTTCCAATTTTTTACCACAGGGTTGTGTTGAGCACACATGAGAGGCCACCAATTTGTGGTGGTCGGCCACTAATTGCACTTGGCCCTTTTGACCCCTGGCCGGCCGGCCATGGGGAGAGCCGATCGGCCACCTGTGACCTAGATACTTGGCCGGCCTTGATCCTTGCAGTTGGTACATCACAAATCTCTATTTCATTTCCCCCTAGATTTTGTATCCGGGGGGCTGCCATTTTTGGGGGAAACTTGAATTGTTTTCCCCCCCTTTTTTCCCCCTCTTTTGCTTATATAACAACCACCCCAGCTCGGGTTTTGGGGTTGAAAAAAATGTTTTAGAGCCTTGCATGCATATCTCCTCTATCTCTCTCACTTCAACCCTCCAAAACATCCAAGTCCTACACCCTTTCTACACCACCACCTAGCACCACACCACCACCTCCATTCTAGCCACTTGGAGCTGCTTTCCAGAGCTGAGGAACACCATTTCTTGTGCCAAGAAGTTGCTAAAGATTGGTCTTCAAGGGTGAGCCTTCATTTCCCTCTTTTTGAGCTCATTTTTGCATCCTATCTAAGCTATTCTTGCTTACACTTTTGAGCTCCGACCTTAACTTAAAATAGTATTTTTTTGAGCTCTATTTCATGTTTGTTTAAGGGCCTCTCACTATTTGAGGCCTCCTTGTTGCACTTGCTTCATTACCTCCCTTGTATGCCATTTTCTTGCATATTGTTTTTGGCCTATGTATGAACTGTTTTGAGGCATGTTGTAAACTGTAAAGTAATTTATTTTGAGCCCTTCTTCAACATTGTTGAAGGGCTCATCACTGTTTGAGGTTTTCATTTGTCACTTGCCTTTGTATCCATCTTATGGTCCTATTTTTGCATGGTTTGTTAACCCCTTGTGCTTGCATTTTTGGACATTGGTCCAAGCTGTAAATGGCCTCATTTTAATCCCCTATTCATTTTTCATTAAGGGTATTTTGCTGTTTGAAGCATCCTTTTTATACTTTGTGTTATAGCTCTCTTTTTGGCCTTCTCTTGCATAGTATTTTGAGCATAAATTTACACTGTTTTGGGTTTGATCATCAACTGTAAAATGTCATATTTCGGGCCCCTCTTCAACATTGTTGAAGGGCCCTCATCTGTTTGGGGTCGGAAGCCATCACTTCCTTCTTTATCCCCCTTTTGGCCCATTTCTTGCATGAGAGTTTAGCTACACTTGTGTTTGTTTTTGTGGTTTGTCATAAACTGTAAAAAATCATATTTTGGGACTCTCTTCAACATTGTAGAAGGGCCCTTCTCCATTTAGGGCCAGAAGCTGCTACTTGCTTCATTATCTCTCTTTCGGGGCCATTTTTGCATGTTAGCTTAGCCCTACTTGTGTTCCCCTTTTGGCCTTGCTTAAAACTGGAAATATGCTTATTTTGGGACTTCCTTGCTTCTGTCTTCATGCTTCATGATCAAATAATGCATGCTTTGTATAGCTATAAGCCATTCCATGTGCATAGTTTTGTGTTTCGGGACCATCTCATGCATCGGGTGCCATGTTTCCATGATTTAGGATCATTTTGCATCACATTTGAGTGCTATAAATTGCATGTTCATATACCATGCTCCATGCCTTGCCATGCTTCGTTAGAGTGGCATTCGTGCCTTAGGTTCGGTCCTCGGTTTGCGTGCACGTGTGCACGTGTCTCGAGTGTCTCATTTTCATCTAATGGCCTCCTATGTGAGTGTGGCTGAGGTCCACTCATCTTGGTGTAAATCCATTCTGCATTGTGTATGCCATTTCATTCCATAGCATTGTGTATGCTAGGTTATATGTTAGCGCATTGTGTATGCCATGTTACCTCGTGCATCGTGTATGCCATTTCATAGCATGGTGCATGTTAGGTTGTCTCTTAGTTGCATTTCATGCATGTCATGCATATTGCATTGTGTTCGGGATAGGAGTTAGCCCGAGCACGGGAAACGAGGGGCGTTTCGTACTCCGAGTGACGGAATGTGTCTCAATTCCCCAGTCATCGACACTCCGGATTATCCATGATGGAGTTAGGTCTTGTTGTGTTTTTCCTGTGCATTCATTTCATATTGAGTTGTGCAATTCGACTCCTCGGCCATCATGCATCGAGATGCGTGATTGGTGGCACGAGGATCGAGGCATGCATACATTTGTGAAAATACATTGCCATGCCCCTTTCCTGCTCTCTGTTGCAGCAAATCAAGAATCAGCAGTCTTCCGGAGCTTGGCGCGCTTTCCAAAAATTATTGCAAAACAGAGGCTAATTGGGGCATCACAGTGGATTTCCGCGCAAAGACAACCCGGACATGCATCATTCATCATCTGAAGAAAAGTCAAGGCTGTCCCTGGCTTGCATGCCAGTTTATTGTTTTCTTAGTTAATTTGGTAATTAATTAGGATTTTTGTACATATTTGGACTGTATTATTTATTCGGACTGTACTATTCATTTGGGACTGTATATTATTCGGACCCTCTGCGCGAGGGCATAATTGTAATAAATGTGCGTGTGTGTGATGTATGTCTTTCAACCCCACGTCTTTCTTCCCTTTTATTTACCTGCTTATGATGATTAGATTAGGACATGTTTCAATTAGCATACAGTATGATAGCATGTTTGCATTCATTCATCTGTTTTGCATGCACCGGGCTCGGCGCATCATAATAACTGCATTTGTATTCCAAATTGAATACTTGATAGCTGTCGCTTCTCATATGCCATGTTTAGAATAGCCGAGCCTGCTATAGTTGCATTTTTGCATGTGTTGCATTAGGCATTTCTGTATATTTAGGATCATGCATGGATTTCTAATCGGTTTCTGTTTTGGCTTGGAGTACTCGGTGAGTTTTATGCTTTAGTATCCTTGCATGCGTGCGAGTGACTGCTATGAATAGCATGCTTACCATGAGGCTAATTGCTTATGTGATATAACTGCCTGAATGCGTGAAGGTTGAGTTATTTGGATTGGAACAATTCATCAAATGTGCGTTTTAAGCCCACTAGATAGTGGCAAAAACATGTTTTCTAAGCCCACCCGAGGGTGGAAAATCCACGTCTTAGCCTACCTGCGGGTAGCACCATCAAATCATTTTCAAACAAACAAACATGAAATGTTTTGTTCCAATTCAGGCAACCCAGTCTATACTTGTATGTTGTGCGCATCACATAGTAAATCTAGGCTAATAACCGGAATAAGAGCACACAAAGTTTTCAAAACTAGATATCATGGTTAGTAAAGGCCGATCTTTGATCGGGCGAGCGGGGGTGCTCACGAAGTGACCTTCCCCAATCGTACCCAAGTTCCCGAGCCAAGGCAACTTTGGTGATGACGGACACGTGGCCTTAGGCAAACGGGTCAGGGTTTCCTAAATTTCCCAAAAATAAAATATTTAGGTGGCGACTCTGTATCTGGCAAAGCAGTCCATGTTTGGCACTTCTTTCAAAAATCTGTTTTCTCAAAACGATTTGCCGGATTTGGACTCTTTGGTTCAAGATTAAGAACCGTGACACGAATCGAGTCCGAGCTGTAGCGAGGTCCCCCCGCGGGCTTGTTACACATATACGATCAAAGCAATTGATTTGTGAGAAAACTAACGTTCTTGTGAATGTGGCCATGGATCGCCACCATGGAGCGAATTGAGAAGCACTTGCATTTCCGCGAAGCAAGTGCAAATGAGTCGAACTCAAACCTCGACAGAAAGAGTAGGTAGGTGCAGATGGTGGTGGCGGTGAAGCTTTGAAATTGCCAATTGCTCTGAGATTGAATCTGAGATGAATCACCAATCTCTCTGAGATGGGATCTGAAATGAATCACCAATCGCTCTGAGATTAGATCAAACGGGGCTGAAGAAGGTTGATTCGATCGGTTGAGAGAGATTAGGGTTTAGAGAGGGGAGAGAGAGAGAGAGATCTAGACCAGAGACTGAGTGAGAGAGTAAGGGGGCCTAAAATGTTTTTCAAGTTTTTTGTTTTAGTTATTGTAATATTTGTAATATTTTAAATAAATTTTTTTTTAACTTTTTAAATTCAAATAATTTACATATACTTAAAAGAAATATTTTATTTTAATTTTAATAATATTTTACTTTTTAATTTGTTTAAAAAAAAAACTTAATTTGTTTTTAAAAAAATCACTAAATTTAAAAAAATATAAATTTAATACATTTCATATATATTATATATTTTTATTTTTTTTACAAATATTTTATTTTTAGTTGTATTTAGATTAGGCACATTTAAAAAGTAAAAAATAAATAAATTATTAAAAGAAAGAAAAATATCAAATCAAGGTAATTTAAAAAAATAATAATTACAAATTAGTGAGAAGCTATATAAATATTAATCATTAAAATTATAAACTTTTTCATGAATGTGTAATTTTTTTCCCCCAAAATCTCATTGGGTGCAATTATCCCTTAAAAGAGACACTAAATTATAAAATAATGTATAAATTATTTTTTATGTTTTGTCCTCAATTAGAAAAATTTAAGGTGAGACGCTTAGTTGGAAATTGTTAACTTTTTTAAATAAAAAAAAAATCGGATTGAACTTTTTTTAATAAAAGTTTTCACGACATGCTAATGCATGCCGTGTAAAGTTATAATATTTTACGACATGAAATATATGTCATCTTAAGTACAAATATTTTATGACATATTTTTGTATGCCATGAAAATATACATTTTTTACGGCATGCTTTTGCATGTCATAAAAAAATTCTGATTATTTATTATTATTATTTTTTTTGCAGAAGTTTTCACGACATGTTAATGTATGCCGTGTAAAGTTATAATATTTTACAACATGAAATGTATGTCGTCTTAAATGCAAATATTTTACAACATATTTTTGTAAGTTGTAAAAACATAGATTTTTTACGGCATACTTTTGTATGCTATAAATATATGAATCAACGACTTACATGGTATGTATGCTGTTATTGACAAAATATTAACGGCTTGCAAAAAAAAAAATGCCGTAGAATGTACTAACTACGACATGCATTAGTTTTGTTGTAGTGACTTTTCTCTACATTTTTTTTCTCTCTCCTCATCTTCTCTTTTCCTCACCAGATCGACGACGATCTCCAAGCCCATTACTCCTCTTCCATGGCTGCCGCCGCCTCCACCTTCACATCCACCGCACACCACCACCACCACTACTATCTTCACCATTTCGTGCCATTCTTGAACGACAATGATATGAGATAGAAAGGCTTCAAATCTGCTGGATTTATAGTAGATCTAATATTTGAGGGCTCAGCATGCAGGCATTGTTTTTGAAAGTTTTTATTCGAATTTTTTCATCAAAATTGGGGATAATGGAGTTGCTCGATCATCGGCACTGAGATAATTTATGGTATTTCATCCGAATTATAACTATTTATTTACTAAAATTTTCAAATTAATTATTTTTTTGATTTCAATGATTATTATAGGTTCATCTCAATTATTCTCGAATCTTCAAAAAATTTCATTGTTCAATAAATGTGTAAACTGATGATCTGTATGGGATTTAAATTGAAAAACCTAAAGTTTATGAATGTCTGACAACGATTTCATAATTATTAGATTTCACATGTTCGTTGCACTAGTTACATGATATCCTCATATCATAATACGAGACAAACAAGAACAAACTTTAAACAATTTTACTATTTCTCGATAATGTGATCTACCCACACAAACAAGCATGGATTTATTTTTTTATTTTTTTTATGTTTTGTTGGTTCTGACATGTTACTTATTTACTTCTAATTCAAGAGTTCTTATATAACTCTGGCATTCTTTTTTGATTTTTTTATTATTATTTGTTTGCTATATATATTTTTTAATATATGTAACTCTGTTCAATTTTTTTTTTATTTAAAAATTTGTGTGATTTAACCAATACAACAGAATGATCTATCTCTTCAAGTGATGGGAGATATTGGAAATTGTCTTGATTATGGTTTCATGAGCATGTTTTGGTTATATTTATTTGCACAACGTTTGGCTCTACTTTATATATTGAAACACTTGTTGCGGCTGTGGAGAGAAGGGAAACTTCTTTAGAGGTAATTTATTCAAAGTTTGATTGTCATCTATGTATCTTAATTCTTATGAACTGATATATAAATATTTATGTGTATTATATTGAATTGTATTTGTATATATATGCTTCTTTTGAGAAAATATGTGTTTTCATTTAATGTAAATTGTAAGTGCAGAAGTGGTTCTTTTCAAATGTAACAATACCGTTGTTAAAAACTTAATACTTCATTGGTGTATGATCATGTATTTTTTGTACTATATCGGTTTTTCATTTATTTTAGTTTATTGTGGTTAGCAGCACAGATTATTATTTTGCTTATTAGGTTTTTCCACCCTTAGTTGATTTTGCTCTCTTTCAATATTTTTTTTTCTTCATTCTTTTCATTTGATTGGGATTGGCAATGAAGAATTTCAATACCCAAATTCAAGTTAGGGTTTTCTTGCTAGTCGTGTTCGTTGCCGTTGGTCCATATATTTTGTGCAATAGCCAGGAAGAAGAAGACATTCTCACAGCTCCAATGGAGGAAAAGAAGCAAAAGGCCTTGTATTATGCTATTTAAGGGTTTGCGGGGAAGTGGTGGAATGGCTCAGATCTCTATCTAGACCCTAGTGATTGGACTCCCATATAGGTACTATCAATAATTTCTTGAGGCCACTTTATATAGAGATTTGCCTGAATTTTGATGGACCCTATTAGTGGATGGTTGTCTCCAAAATAATTGGTCTAATGAGCCAGATACTGAATTATCAAAATGAAATAAATAAATAAATAAATTACTAGCATAATAAGAAGCTTACCAATTCAATAGAACACTAAGGACCAAAAATTTTGTGAGTCTTTTGGGTGAAAGCCAAACCACTTTTCAAGGAATTCTCAATGAGTAACTTTATTTTTAACTTCCATAACATTAGAGCTCGTATTTGAGATTAGGTGTTAGAAGTGGCTGGGTTGATTGTGTTTTGGTTTCTATTTATACAATTTTTTGGATTTAAGATAAAAATAATTAAAATTTCTACAACTTGAATTCCAAATTTGTACTGTTTTGAGCCTAGTACAGGCCCCAAATCTTAATATATTATTACTAGTTTATGATTTAACTAACTTAGACCTTTGTTGTTATTCGAACAATACAAATATTGTAGGATGTTGCTCGGCATTTTTAGTTGTTGCAGCTACACAGGGGATTCACCAACTCAAAACCAGTAAGGCTAAGTTTGGCATCTTTAAAAAAAGTCAAAAAGTCACTATCCTATTTAAGTCACATCACCTCTCTATCACATCACTTCAAACCCAACCCATATTTCATAAAATGTCAAAAAGTGCACTTATTTAGAACATCCCAAACAACCCCTAAGTTGATCTCATTGTCAGAGCAAGAGCTAGTGGATTGAGACACAAGTCAAGATCAAGGTTGTGGAGGCGGTGCAATGGACAACGCCTTCAAGTTCATAATAAACAACAATGGGCTCACAACTGAAGCAAACTATTCTTATGAGTCCATTTCTTGCTAAAATCTCTTTTAAAATGCTCTCTTGAACTTCATCAGCCTTCATGGTTAGCTTTTCAAGCTCCTTTAATGCCTCATCTCCTTTGTATTCTAATTTTTTCCCATCCATTGTATTTGAAAAATGAGCAAGAAAATAGTATATTGGTACAAGAAAACTATGGAGATAATAGTTTCAGTACTCAAAATAGTTCTTGTTCAATAGTTTCAGAACTCAAAGGGTCCATATATATGTGTAAATAGTATGTCTAGCTTTGTGATTTTCATTAAAATAAAAAAATAAAAAAATTCTTTTTGTGCATGATTGGTAACTAGGCAAGCTGGTTGGTTCCATCCATAATACGGCCCCCACAAACTTTTGTGGATTTAGGATCATTGGGCTTTGTCGTATTATGCACTACGGAGTTAATAAATTTTTTATTTAAAAAAATTGCTTTGATCCTTTTTGGTCAATGGATATGGCATTAGACAAAAAGTATATCTAGTTCGGTAGCTTTCGTGGTTTTTTAATTATTATTTTTCAATTTTTTAGAGACTTTTAGTGTCCTTTATAATGAAATTATACATCAAGTATTCTTTATAGCACCATGGGGATGTTTTCATTTTGTTATTTGCACAATCTAGGTGTTTAGAAGTTACTGATTTCTATGAGAATTTTTTTATTAATTTCTTGGAATTACCTTTTTCCAAGTTCTAATATCAAATTTTTATAAATGTTTTTATCATAAGTAATTTCAAGTTTTTATTTATTTATTTTTATATGTCCTATGATACTATTCTATAGAGTTATATGTGTTTTCTTGTGAAAGCTATGAAGAACAAAATGGAAAAATCATTTGTTTACATTTGACTGCTAAATTGTCCTCATCTTTTACCATGCAAATTTGGTTGATAAATTGCACCTCTCTTTTGTGAAGTTTCGACAAATTTTTGTTATCATTAATGAATTACTTGGATATGACAAGCTCTTATAAATTTATGGTGAGCCTCTCACCTTTATGTTACCGGATTGTTAACAACTTGATCAATCTCCCAGATTGTGTGGAAGGCTAGGAATGAAATTAGATTTGCTGGTTCAGGGGTTAACTGGTGTGAAGTTTTTGAGTCCATCAAGTTGCACATTGCCTTTTTGGTGAAGTACCACACTAAGGGGGTGGATTTTTCAATTAATGATTTGCTTTATAACTGAAATCTGTCAAGGGGCTTTGAATTGTGGTTGCTGCTGTATATCTCTTTGCTTTGGGTATAGTGGTTTGTTGTGACTGCTGATGCTGTGTTGCTCTATTGTTGGGTTGTGCTTGCTGCTGTGCTGCTCTGTGTTGCCTAGTTGCTGCTGCTAAGTTGATCTGCTGATGTGTGCTGGTGTGAAGTTTCGTAAGTCCATTAAGTTGTCTATTGCTTCTTTGGTGAAGTTCCTTTCTTAGGGGTTGTTTTTTCAATCAATATCTTGCATGTTGTTGGGTTGTGGCTGCTATAGTGTTGTTCTGTGTTGCTGCTGCTGAATTGCTGTGTTATTCTGTGCTTCTATGTTCCTTTGCCTTGGTTTTTCTTTCCGCAGGTTGAGCTCTTTTCAACTAACTTTTGGCACGTGTTAGCATATGATTGGGTGGCTTTTTTATGCCAACCTAGTTGGGATGAGTAAGGTTCACTATGATGCTGTTAGCACTACTTTCTTCTATCTTTGTTGATGTAAGATGTAAGGATTTTTTCCTTAGTTCTAATTCAATAAAGTTTATTTTTGCTAATCAAAAAAAAAAAATGACCAATCTCCCATGCTAGATTGTTTTTTGTTGGGGACGACATATTCTGCATGTTTCAAGGCCAAATTGAGAATGTTTCTCCTCTTAAGAAACAATCAAGGCTAAACAAGACAGCAAATGAAGTGATCATTGTTGTGGGAGCTTACAAGACTTTGAGAGATAGAGGTCTGTATCCTGCAGATCAAGTTTTGAGGGATCTTCATGGGAAGTTTGCATTTATTCTCTATGATAGATCTTCAAAAACTACTTTTGTAGCTGCTGTAAGTTAACCTCTCAACCTAGCATTGATATTTGATTTCGTTAGTTTTCTATGAAGCTATTTATATGACACACTGTCTTCCCTGACACCTTATGGTTTCTTTCATGTAATGCAGGATGCTGACGGGAGTGTTCCTTCTTCTGGGGCACTAATGTTGAAGGGAATATCGTGCTTTCAGATGATGTAGAGATTGTGAAGAAGGGCTGCTGCAAATCCTTCACACCATTTCCAAAAGGTATAATCTATAAACATATGTATATCAATTTGTGGTTGCCAGTGATGCTCTTTTGTATGTTGGTGAGCATTTGTTTAGAAATTTCGTTGCCATTTTTTTTCTTTTTTGTTTTGTAAAGAAAAGTAGCTGTTCTAAATATGGGTAAGCTCAAGGATAACAAACTTTAATCTGCTACTAAATTTACCAAAGGGCAGCCACTTTGTGCAATGTATGTCAAAGTTTAGATCTGTACCTAATCTATCCTTTCCAGATCCTCATCAATAGCGATTAAAACAGGGCATACTTTTTTTTTTTATAATGTACTTTACATATTAGGAAACAAGAGGGTAATGACACGGGGATCACCCCAGCATTTGGGAAATGTGGTTGAAATTAAACTTTGTGGTACTGTATATGTCATAAAGAACTCTAGATTTCTTCCCCACTTAATTCTATTCTAACAACCGTGAGAACCTACTTGTTTCTTGATCCATTTTGGTATGCATTTTGTGGCTCATTTATTGTTTTTCTTTTAACCTAATATAATCTTGGTTTAGTTATTTTCAGCATCAATCTCACCCTTTTAAAACCTTCTATCTTGTTTAGTATCCACATCATCAGTTAGAAGAAACACATTCTTTTCATTGCTATGGTTGATCTATTAGCTAATTATCTGACTGTTGTTTGGATTTGCCTTGACACAGTAACTTGCATCCAATTTAATCATGTTGATGATAGATACTTCATCAGTGGATCCTTAGATGCTAAGGTTCACATATGGAGCATTCCTGATTGTCAAGTTGTTGATTGGAATGATTTGCATAAGATGGTCACTGTTGCTTGCTATACATTAGATGGTCAGGTTGGCCATATCTAGACAGAGCCTCTGATTTCCTTTTGCTCCACTAGAAAGGGGTAGAGATGTCATTTTATAGTATGTGGGTGTTTTATATATGGCTCAATGAATATTTGTTGATTTCTGAAGGGTGCACTGGTTGGTTCATACAAAGGGAGCTGCCGCTTATACAACACTTCTGGTACGGAAGATAGTTCTCTCTTTATCTCTTCTCCTTCTCCAATCACTATTATTCCTCTTTTCTAGAAAATAAATTGCAATAAAAAGGTCAAATCAATCTGCAAAATAAGAAAAAGATATCTCATCAAAAGAAGATCACTGGTTTTCAGGTAATTTATTTGTCAATCCTATGTACTTCTGTAGACATGGTAGGTATAGAAGATAAAGTGGAATTCCTTTTCTTTATTTTTTTGGCTTCACATAAAGTTATTTACCATTTTCCATTGCAATGGTCCTTGCACCATTTACTTCTGACCCAGAAATGTTTGCTCCATGCCTTTCCAGTTGTTGATAAATTTTCAATTAACAGTTTGCGCCAGAAGCTCATCAAAAGTGCACATTACATCTGCAAATTCACGGATATGGGTCATTGATGTTGTTGATCTGGTTCACAAGTTTAAAGGTGAGACTAATACATTGTATACTTTCTTAAATGTGTAAAGTTGGTTACAATCTTTTTTTATTTTTTTGGGTACATTGGAGTCAATAGCCTTGGGTAAGAAATCTAGTTAGTCTTATAGAGTGCTATTTATTGAATCAAATAGATATTTCGGATATTGATACTTGATTGAATCAATCAACTCGGTAGTGCCAGTTAAAGTTGGCACCATTGTTTAGAACATCGTAAACCTTCTATGGAGTAGAATCATTGTTACTTTGATAGTTTGCTTCTCTTGTCAACTCTATGAGAGAGTATGATACTATGATGCTGATGCAGTTAAGTTGATGTGGAACCCATAGAAGATGATAAATATTAAGTGATTAGTCTTGGTAGAGCCTTTGATTTAATCTTGTTGAATTTTCATTTTATTAAATCTTTTAGATGCTCAAGTGGTAGCTGGTTGATCTCAGGACGTCGCAGTGGCAAATTCCAACCCAAGCCCAAGGTTCAAATTGAGAGAGAAAAACCTGGTGCTGTCACTTCTCATCTAGATGCAGTTGCGTCCATTCCATGTCCACAACAAGCTCGGTCAATTCCTTCTAAAATTGAATACATGAACGAGGGTTCAAACCTTGCATTCCTATCTAACAATATTGTTGATTTCCCATCCTTAAGGAAATATCCAATATTTTTTTGGATGATTTAGAACATTTTGGACGGTTTAGAACTTAGGGATAGTTTTTTATGTTTAGAAACATAGTTTTTAGATGGTTTGGAATGTATAGATAGTTTTTGGATATTTAGAACTTATGGATAGTTTTTTATGGATGTTTGAAATAATATTTTGGTGTTTGATTAATGCTTATATCTATATATATTTGTGAAACTTGTTTGTAGTGTTTTCATAAATTATACAAAACAAGTGAAATAAAACCTGCTGATTTTGTTTATTTTTTTTTTAAATATAATATTCTACGGCATGCAAAAAATGCTGTGAAACTTGGGCTATCTACGGTAGGCAAAATAGGTCATTGTATTAAATATTCAACGATTAGTAATGAACGTCGTGGTTTGTCCCTTGAATTAACAACGTGCAAAAGTAGTTGTAGAAAAATAAAATACGACGCACAAGATCCACTGTTAAAGATTTTTAACGGCGTGCAAAAGTAGTCGTAGAAAAAGTAATAACGACGCAAAAAGTCTGCCATTAAATAGTTTTTAACGGCATACTATAGCATGTTGTAGAAAAAGTAACAACAATGCACAAAATCTACCGTTAAATATTTTTTAACGGCATACAAAGTATGTTGTTGAAAGTGAATGACTTTCCATGACTGGTCATAATATGACGCGCACTGCACATCGTGGAAAGGTTTTTATAGCGTGCATTGCACACCGTAAAAACCTTTTTTTGTTGTAGTGAGTTGAGCTAGGTGATGATGAATTAGAATTTGAGCTTGAACTTGGAGAAGAGCTAGAAGATGATGATGAACTTACCTTTGGTAAGGATTGATGTGAATCTTCATTATTTTCATCTTCATGTGTTGAATTTTCTTGCTTCTCATCAACTAGGACAGATTGCTTCTCAATTTTACCTTCTTCCCAATTCCATGAAGCATTCTCATCAAATAATACATCCCAGCTGATTATTATCTGATTTTTCTTCAAGCTATACAATCAATAACCCTTGGATTTGCTGCTATATCCCACAAAGATACATTTCTTACTTATTTCATCTAATTTGCTTACTTCTTTCCTTTGGAATTTGAGCATAGCAAACATATCCAAATACTTTGAGATGTTTACTGATGGCTTTCTTCCACTCCAAGGTTCTATAGGAGTTTCGTTCCAAACGGCTTTGGTAGGACACCTATTTATCAAGTACACTACTGTGTAAACAGCTTTAGCCCAAAAACTCTTTGATAGCCCTTTTTCATGCATCATAGATTTGGCCATTTCCATCACCGTTTGATTCTTTCTTTCAGATACTGTCACGACCCAAACCCGGCCCTATGGGTTTAGCACCGTAACTGGCCAGTAATCCGAGATTACCGAAGGCCTGCTGAACAATAATATAGTCAAACAGAGTACAGGGCCTGGCAGAAGCCAATACAGTAAATAACTAGTGTCCATTGAGCTGTGAAAATCTGTATGTCAAAAACATTTTATGCATTCATACAGTCCAAAACAGTACGCTCTATACAATCATTTACAGACATTCAGTATGGGGACTCAATCCCTCGATAACAGTACAGTAAGCAGTCTATACAAAAGTACGATACAGTAAGGAGACAGGTGGGGGAAACAAAACACCCCAAGCCATGGCATGGCGTCTCGGAACCTCACAGTGAGGCACGTAGGCTGGCTGACAAAACTGGGGACCAATCCCACGCTCCTAGCTCCGGTCTGGTTGCTGAGAACCTACATATATATATAAACAGTGAGCTAAAGCCCAGTGAATAACATACAGTGTAAAGAGGTTATGAATGAATGTCCCTTACAGTAATGAAATCAATTCATTATACAGTATTTCAATCTTTCAGTATTTCAGTCAATCAATACTTCAATCAATCAGTCATATGTGGTACATCCATTAGCCTATAAACAGTAGGTCCAAAAGGACCGGGCCTTAACAGACCCAACAATAATGATGGCCATCAATCGGTATGGTTCCACAAGGAACCGACAGAGCTCTGTAACAGTCAATAACAGTGGGTGCTAAGGATGCCACAATACAGTTCAAAATACAGGACATACATTCATTCAATAAACAATATCAGTTCAATAAACAGTTCAGTTCGGTATTCAAAATAAAACCATTTGAACATATCTTTACAAAATCTGTTACTCACAGTGATTGGACTATCAGTAGCTAGAGCGCGTCCCCGTGAGCCAACCCTAAACAGTCAATAAATAGAACACACACTAAGTTCACGGTCGGAAGGATGATAATTAGATCCCTAACTTTCCTCGATGTGGTTCTATGTCTACATCCTCATTAAGATGCTCTAAACTAGGCCTAAGAATGCCTAGGATGCGATGAGGATGCAAAAATGCACTAAGGAAGCAATTCCAGAATTTTCAGTGAACAGGGCCTCCGCCCGCGCGAGTTTCCCCTTCGGCGGACAAGCACACAAAGGCCCACGCTCGAGCGTACATTCCGCCGCTCGAGCGGACTGATGAAAGGTGCAAAAAAAATGCTGGATGCGCGATTTTCCCGCTCGAGCGTTAAAATCCCCGCTCGAGCGGACTGTAAAACAATGCAAGAAAATACTGGGAGCATGAATTCCCCGCTCGAGCGGACGTCCAAAATCTGGAAAATCCAGATTCGACCTCTGAGTTTCAAACCAAGTTTTGATGCTCCAAATTCGATCCTCTTGGGCCCATTTTCTGGAAAACTCTTTCAAACACATAGAATAACAAGTTTTAAAGCTCAATTTAAGAAATCAAGGCCCAAGGGTGTTTAACTCAAACTCAATTTCAAGAACACTTTCAAAACATGACATGCATGATCTTTAGACCAATTTCAAGCTTTAAATCTTGCTCCAAAGAGCTCCATAGTTGGCAAATGAAATGAAATCATGGACTTAATATGAATATGAGCTTGCATGCACCAATTGACCATGAATTCAACCTCAAGAACCAACAATTCCAACATGCATGCAACAATTCTAACATAATCCAACCTCTAAGCACTCTAACTCAACAATAGACATGAATGATGCAAAATGAGGCTCAAGACAACAAGAAGACAATGAATTTCCTTACCTAGAGTGTTGGTTTCAAGTCTAGCAAGCTTAATTTAGCCAATTCCCTACAAGTTCTTCAAGTCCTTCTAACAATCCCTCTCTTAACTCTCACTCTCTCTTCTTGGTCGGCTAGGAGCTCAAATGAGCTGATGAAATGTTTTGATTGAGTTGTATAAGGCTCAAAGGTGAATAATAAACAATGGCTCCACTCAATGGCATTTTCGTGATTAAGTCAAACTTGGCAATTAATCAATATTTAATCTACTTTAATCATTCCTAATCAATTTTTCAGATAAATATACCATAAAATCAGGAATATTCTACTGAGTCTAAAACATCAAACGGTTTCTAAATCGGCCGCCGATAAGGCCTTCAATTAACAGTTTAAACACATAACTCAAACAGATAATCATTCAAGCAAACAGATACAATATGCAATTCAATAGGCAGTCTTATTCGATTTATTTGATTCCAATCGATCATCGATCTTTAATCAGTTCAATTATCAGTCATTAGCGGTTCAGTTTAGCATTAATCAGTATATAATTCAGTGGTCATCCGTGTCGATCACGAGGTTGTTACTGATCTCCCTTATAAGGAGTTTAGTCCTCTAAACTCGAGTTACCTTCAGTCTGGAAGAAAACAGGGTCCAGCGGGAACAAATCCAGATATCGCCTAGCCATGTCATCTTCCCTTTCCCAAGTGGCATACACACCACCATGGTTCTGCCAGTCAACTTTCACTAGCGGAATCTCTTTGTTTCTCAGTTTCTTGATCCGTCTGTTCACAATCTGTATAGGCCGTTCCTCGTAAGTGTAGTCATCGCTAAGCACTATCCGAGTAGGCTCAATCACATGAAACGGATCCCGAAGATAGTCTCTCAACATCGAAATGTGGAAGACGTTATGCATATGCTCCATTTCAGGAGGAAGTGCAACTTGATACGCCACCGGATTGATTTTCTCAATAATCTGGTACGGTCCGACATATCGTGGCGCTAACTTGCCTTTGACTCCAAAGCGAGTCTGGCCTTTCATTGGTGTCACTTTCACAAACACGTGATCACCCACTTCATACTCTCTATCCCGTCTTCTGACATCTGCATAACTTTTCTGCATCTGCGTTTAGGTCTTTGTATCAATTTCACTTTCTCAGTCGTTTCATATACAATCTCGGGCCCAAGTAAAGGCCCATCTCCAACTTCTGCCCAGCAGATTGGAGATCTACATTTCCTGCCATACAATGCCTCGAAAGGCGCCATTCCAATACTCGAATGGTAGCTGTTGTTGTTGTGGAATTGATATGACAAATGACTTTCCCAATTTCCCTGAAAATCAAGGACACACATTCTCAGTAGATCCTCTAGAGTCTGGATGGTCCTCTCTGACTGGCCATCTGTCTGAGGATGATAGGCGCTACTCAGCCTCAATTCAGTACCCAATGCAACAGAGGCTCTGTAACCTCGATGTAAACTTGAATCCTGTTAGAAACAATAGATACTGGGCACTCCATGCAATCTCACAATCTCATCAATATAGATAATTGACCAATCTATCTGCATTATAAATTGTCTTGACAGGTAGGAAGTGTGCAGATTTAGTCAATCTATCAACAATAACCCAAATAGAGTCCATACCTTTCCTGGAGCGAGGTAATCCAACGATAAAATCCATCGTGATATGCTCCAATTTCCACTCTGGTATGGGCAAGGGTTGCAGTAAGCCTGCAGGTCGTTGATGTTCAGCCTTGACCTGTTGGCAGTGAAGACATTTAGACACAAAGTCGGCAATTTCTTTCTTCATTCCCGGCCACCTGAAATTCTGTTTCAAATCTTGGTACATTTTCGTATTCCCTGGGTGAATCGAAAACTTCGAACTGTGGCCTTCTTGTAAAACTCTCCTTTTCAATTCAGTGTCATTCGGTACACACAGTCTGTCTTGAAATTTCAGTATATTGTTCTCAAATTTGAACCCCGGTCTCGGTTTTGAATCCCTTTCTTCAATAACCTTTTTCAAGAAATCATCTAGTTGTTGTTTTTCTTTAATTTCCTCAATTAACGCTGGTTGAGCAGAAATAGCAGCTAAGGTTCCACCTTGTTCTTTCAAAACAATTTCAATTTCAGACTTTTCCAGATCAAGAAGCAACTCTTTCTGTCCAGTCAGTAAACAGGCTAAGTTCCCAATCGATTTTCGGCTCAATGCATCGGCAACGGTGTTGGCTTTTCCCGGATGGTACAAAATCTGTAGGTCATAGTCTTTTATCAGTTCAAGCCATCTCCGCTGTCTCATATTCAGTTCTTTCTGAGTGAAAAAGTACTTCAGGCTCTTGTGGTCAGTATACACTTCACAGGTTGCTCCATACAAATAGTGACGCCAAATTTTCAGTGCAAACACTACTGCAGCAAGTTCTAGGTCATGGGTCGGGTAGTTCTTTTCATGCGGTCTCAACTGTCGGGAAGCATAAGCAATAACTCTCCCTTTCTGCATTAAAACACATCCCAAACCCTTATGAGAAGCATCACTAAAAACAGTATAACCATCCGTACCTGAAGGTAGAGTCAAAATTGGTGCAGTCACAAGTCGGGTTTTCAGTTCTTGAAATGCTGATTCCCTCTGGTCAGTCCAGTCAAACGATACCCCTTTCTGTGTCAACTGAGTCAGTGGTAAGGCAATCTTAGAGAAGTCTTTGACAAACCTTCTGTAATATCCAGCCAGTCCCAAAAAGCTTCGGACTTCGGTTACATTCGTCGGTCTAGGCCAGTTTACTACAGCTTCAATTTTCTGCGGATCAACAGAAATCCCATCTTTGCTAACAACATGCCCCAAAAACATTATATGATCGAGCCAAAATTCACATTTAGACAATTTAGCATACAGTTTCTGTTCTCTTAAGGTTTGCAGGGCAAGTCTCAGATGATGTTCATGTTCTTCTACAGTCTTAGAATAGATCAATATGTCATCAATAAATACCACAATAAAATCGTCAAGGTATGGTTTAAAAATTCTGTTCATGAGGTCCATAAATGCGGCAGGGGCATTCGTAACTCCGAACGGCATAACTAAAAATTCAAAGTGGCCATACCTCGTTCTGAAAGCAGTTTTATCAATGTCTTCCGGTTTGACTTTCAATTGGTGATACCCCGATCTAAGATCAATCTTGGAAAACACTTGTGCACCCTGTAACTGGTCAAATAAATCATCAATACGCGGTAATGGATATTTATTCTTTACAGTTACCTTGTTCAGTTCACGGTAATCAATGCACAGTCTCAGTGAGCCGTCTTTCTTCTTTACAAACAAAACAGGTGCACCCCACGGTGACGTACTGGGTCTGATAAACTTCTTGTCTAACAGTTCCTGCAATTGTACCTTCAATTCTTCGATTCGATTGGAGCCATTCTATAGGGGCTTTAGATGTCATTTGGTACGGAACCACATCCACAATAAATCCAATTTCCCTGTCAATCAAATCCCCTGGCAATTCATCTGGAACTACATCTGGGAATTCTCTGACTATAGGAATACAATTCACATCAGTTTTAACATTATCATTCGCAGATCTGATCAATCTGAACACAGATATCCTTTACACCCCTTTCTAATCAATTTGACAGCCTTTACAGAAGAAATCAGATATGGAGGAGGTACTACTCCACTCCCATTAAACACAAATTCAGGCAAACCCGGTGGACGGAAAACTACTTGTTTTGTTACACAGTCTATAGTGGCATGATATTTTTGTAGCCAGTCCATCCCTAATATTACATCGAAGTGGTCTATGTTCAATGGTAGTAAATCAATAAATAGGTGCATATCCCCAACAATAATCTCACAAGCAGGATACATATATGCACATGTCATGGATCCCCCAACAGGTGATGATACAGCTAGCAAATAGTTCATAGGTTCTAAGGGTCTATTCAATTTACGCGAAAAAGCATGCGATACATACGAATGTGTAGACCCCGAATCAATCAATACATAAGCATTTTGAGCACAGATAGAGAGGATACCTGACACAACGGTCTCAGTGTTTTGCACGTCTCCCGGTACTAGGGCAAACACTCGGCCCTGCCTCATAGGCTCTTTCCCGGTAGCTTTGGGGTTCGATTTTGGTGCTACATTTGATCTTTTTGCGCTCGGTCTTGACTTTACTACTAGCGGTGGAAGCGAAGGGCAGTCTTTGATTCTGTGGCCCACCTTGCCACACCTGAAACAAGCTCCAGAAATCTGATAGCAAACCCCTTTGTGCTTGTTGCCACATATGGAGCAGGGTGGAGTAAACCCACTCCCTTGGCTGGGGCTAGTAGTTGATCCCGTATTCTGTTTCTTATTCGCTGGGTTATGCTTGCCTTTCTTAAACTTAAAACCTTGTCTTTTACCTTGCCATTCAGTCGTTGGTGTTTCAGATTGTTTCACTGCTGCAATATTTATCTCGGCCATCAATGCTCGGTCGAGAACACCCACAAAAGTTGGCATTTTCAAAACACTAATTCTGTCCTGTATATTAGCAATAAGGCCTCCTTCAAACCTTCTGGCCTTCTTATATTCGGTATCCACCATATGAGGTGCGTACCTAGCAAACTCGGTGAATTTCTTCTCATATTCGGCAACAGACATATTGCCCTGTCTCAGTTGTTCAAACTCAGTCACTTTTCTATCTCTGATGCACTGGGAAAAATACTTTTCAAAGAAGGACTCCTTGCACTGAGTCCAAGTCACATTAGTATTCTCCTCCGGGTCAACATCCACCACCTTCTTGCTTCTTCACGAAGGGTGAAGGTTGCTAACTTGATACTTTGTTGGCTTTTGAACGGAAACATCTCAAACAACTTCTCAGTCTCGAGAACCCAAGCTTCAGCCTTTAACGGTTCTAAGCCTCCCTGAAAGGACGGCGGTTTCATCTTGCTGAACTTATGGGTCAGTGCAATAATATCCACCTCATTAGCATTCACATTCTGTACATTTTGTTCCGGTTGCACCAGAGGAGGAGGAGGAGGAGGAGGTGGGGGCTGTTGGTTCGGTTGTTGTTCGAGTCTTTCAATTATCAGTCTCATCATTTGTTCAAGTCTGGACATTCTGGCCTCAGAGGATGATGCTTCAGTTTCATTTGCATTATCCATTTCACTATAAGCAGTTATACAGTTATCATTATAAGCAGTTGTACATTTAAACAGTTTAACACTTTAACATATAATCAGTCAGTCATAAGCACACACTTTTCAAATTCATGAGATGCCCTAATTGCTTTTCTAGGACACCCTATAGCTCATTTGGACACGTGTGTGCGGTATAACTCGTGGTTAAGTATCGCTCTGATACCACTCTGTCACGACCCAAACCCGGCCCTATGGGTTTAGCATCAGAATCGCCGATGTCCGAGATTACCAAGGCTTTCTTGAACAATATCTGATCAAGCAGTCTGAGAACTGGCGGAAGCCAATACAGTAAATAACTAGTGTCCATTGAGCTGTGAAAATCTGTATGTCAAAAACATTTTATGCATTCATACAGTCCAAAACAGTACGCTCTATACAATCATTTACAGACATTCAGTATGGGGACTCAATCCCTCGATAACAGTACAGTAAGCAGTTTATACAAAAGTACGATACAGTAAGGAGACAGGTGGGGGAAACAAAACACCCCAAGCCATGGCATGGCGTCTCGGAACCTCATAGTGAGGCACGTAGGCTGGCTGACAAAACTGGGGACCAATCCCACGCTCCTAGCTCCGGTCTGGTTGCTGAGAACCTACATATATATATATAAACAGTGAGCTAAAGCCCAGTGAATAACATACAGTGTAAAGAGGTTATGAATGAATGTCCCTTACAGTAATGAAATCAATTCATTATACAGTATTTCAATCTTTCAGTATTTCAGTCAATCAATACTTCAATCAATCAGTCATATGTGGTACATCCATTAGCCTATAAACAGTAGGTCCAAAAGGACCGGGCCTTAACAGACCCAACAATAATGATGGCCATCAATCAGTATGGTTCCACAAGGAAACCGACAGAGCTCTGTAACAGTCAATAACAGTGGGTGCTAAGGATGCCACAATACAGTTCAGAAGACAGGACATACATTCATTCAATAAACAATATCAGTTCAATAAACAGTTCAGTTCGGTATTCAAAATAAAACCATTTGAACATATCTTTACACAATCTGTTACTCACAGTGATTGGGCTATCAGTAGCTAGAGCGCGTCCCCGTGAGCCAACCCTAAACAGTCAATAAATAGAACACACACTAATTTAACGGTCGGAAGGATGATAATTAAATCCCTAACTTTCCTCGATGTGGTTCTATGTCTACATCCTCATTAAGATGCTCTAAACTAGGCCTAAGAATGCCTAGGATGCGATGAGGATGCAAAAATGCACTAAGGAAGCAATTCCAGAATTTTCAGTGAACAGGGCCTCCGCTCGAGCGGACAAGCACACAAAGGCCCACGCTCGAGCGTACATTCCGCCGCTCGAGCGGACTGATGAAAGGTGCAAAAAAAATGCTGGATGCGCGATTTTCCCGCTCGAGCGTTAAAATCTTCGCCGAGCGGATCAGAAACAATGCAAGAAAATCTCGGGAGCATGATTCCCGCCGAAGCGGCACTTCGCCGAAGCGTCGTCCAAAACTGAAAATCCAGATTCAACCTCTGAGTTTCAAACCAAGTTTTGATGCTCCAAATTCGATCCTCTTGGGCCCATTTTCTGGAAAACTCTTTCAAACACATAGAATAACAAGTTTTAAAGCTCAATTTAAGAAATCAAGGCCCAAGGGTGTTTAACTCAAACTCAATTTCAAGAACACTTTCAAAACATGACATGCATGATCTTTAGACCAATTTCAAGCTTTAAATCTTCTCCAAAGAGCTCCATAGTTGGCAAATGAAATGAAATCATGGACTTAATATGAATATGAGCTTGCATGCACCAATTGACCATGAATTTAACCTCAAGAACCAACAATTCCAACATGCATGCAACAATTCTAACATAATCCAACCTCTAAGCACTCTAACTCAACAATAGACATGAATGATGCAAAATGAGGCTCAAGACAACAAGAAGACAATGAATTTCCTTACCTAGAGTGTTGGTTTCAAGTCTAGCAAGCTTAATTTAGCCAATTCCCTACAAGTTCTTCAAGTCCTTCTAACAATCCCTCTCTTAACTCTCACTCTCTCTTCTTGGTCGGCTAGGAGCTCAAATGAGCTGATGAAATGTTTTGATTGAGTTGTATAAGGCTCAAAGGTGAATAATAAACAATGGCTCCACTCAATGGCATTTTCGTGATTAAGTCAAACTTGGCAATTAATCAATATTTAATCTACTTTAATCATTCCTAATCAATTTTTCAGATAAATATACCATAAAATCAGGAATATTCTACTGAGTCTAAAACATCAAACGGTTTCTAAATCGGCCGCCGATAAGGCCTTCAATTAACAGTTTAAACACATAACTCAAACAGATAATCATTCAAGCAAACAGATACAATATGCAATTCAATAGGCAGTCTTATTCAGTTTCAGTTTCGATTCCAATCAGTCTGTCCAGTACTTTAATCAGTTCAATTATCAGTCATTAGCGGTTCAGTTTAGCATTAATCAGTATATAATTCAGTGGTCATCCGGTAATCAGTACGAGGGTTGTTACAGATACTCCATTTTGTTGTAGAGTATAACCCGCTATTAGTTGCCTTTCTACACCTTCATTTTCACAAAATTTGTCAAATTCCTTAGAGTTGTATTCTTTTCCATTATCGCTTCTCAAAGTCTTTATGTAGTGCCCACTTTGCTTTTCCACCATGCTCTTGAACCTCTTGAAAATAGTGAACACTTCAGATCTTTCCCTCATGAAATACACTCATGCCATCCTTGCATAGTCATCAATAAAAAGAATAAAGTACTTGTTTTGGGCATGAGAGGGAGTTCCCATAGGCCCACAAACATCTGTATGAACTAACTCTAACATTTCTTTGGCTCTCCAAGAAACTCCTTTGGGAAAAGGTTGCCGATGATGCTTCCCAAGTGCACACCCCTCACAAACATCATGTATTTTCTCAATCATTGGAAGTCCTTGGACCATATTCTTTTGGTGAAGCACTTTGAGACTACGAAAATTTAAATGCCCAAGTCTTCTATGCCACAACCATGATTCATCATTTGTATGAGCTTTCAAAGCAACATTTCTAGCATAATTGAATGTGAGTGGGAAGCTTTGATTTTTCTCCATTTGAATTTTTGCCACCACTTGCTTTGTATTTCTGTCATGAATGGTGCAGCTGTTAGCTTCAAAATGAACTGCATATTCATGTTCCACAAGTTGTCCAACACTTAGCATATTTTGCTCCAAGTCTGGAACAAGCAACACATCATGAATAAACTTACTTCCCTTTCTTTGTTTCAACTCTTATGTTTCCTTTTCCCTTTCTATTTACTAACACTCTATTTCCCATTTCAACTTGAGAGCAAACTGAAGTGTCCATGTCCAAGAAAATAGACTTATCACTTGTCATATGATTGCTACACCCACTATTAAGGTACCAAACATCATTTTTGTGTTCTGAAGCTACTTGACAAGCATAAAATAAGTTTCCTTCTCCATCTTTCTCCTCTAAAAAAATAGCTTGTTGATTGCTCTTGACTTTGCAATCCTTTTGGAGGTGGCCAAAATGCTTGCATTTATAACATTGTGGTTTCCCTCGGAACCAACAATCCTTCTCTAGATGATTTCCCCTTTCACAAATTCTGCACTTTCTTGTATTTTCTTCCACACTTGAACTTGTATGAATGTTACTTCTACCTCTTCCCCTTGATGAATTTCTTCCTCTCTACCTCTTCCTCTTCCTTGTCTACCACCTCTTGATGATTCCCTTCTTGTTTGTTCATTACTTGATGATTCTCCATGAATTTTAGAATTCAAATTAACTTTTGATTGAAATGCACTCTCTAGAGGCTTCTCTGATTGTTTTAACAATTTTTGTTCATGAGCTTTCAAAGAACCCATCAATTCTTGGACGCTCAATTTAGAGATATCCTTTATTTCTTCAATTATTCCCACCATTGTGTTATATTTTTCTGGTAAACTAACCAGAATTTTCTAAAAAATTCTCTTTTGTTCAACTCTTTCACCATATGATTTCATTTGATTAATCTCCATCAATTTGGAGAAATAATTAGTTAAGTTTCAGATTCTTTCATCTACAAATATTCTAACTCCCTTCTAAGAGTTTGGAGTTTGATAATTCTTACCTTTTTGTCTCCTTGAAATTCTTGTTGTAAAATGTCCCATGCTTCCTTTAATTTCTTGGCTTCAATGATTCTTGGAAACAACTCATCAGAGAGTGCTTGTTGGATGAAGAAGAGTGTTTTAGCATCCTTTTTCTGATTTCCTCCAGCTGCTGCTCTTGTGCTGAAATTAATGTAGTTGTTGAATCGGGTTCATCATACCCATTTTGTACCAAGTTCCATAAACCTTGGGACTGAAATAAAATCTTTATCCTCACACACCAATAATCATAATTTTCTCCAGCAAAAATGGGCATAGATTGTTGTTGGACACCTATACTTTGGTTGCTTGAGTTAGCCATGGAGATTTTCTACAAAACCCACTTTTCTTCTTCACACACCTTCTATTTTCAGGCCTCTTTTTCAAATCCAAGCTTCCACTTCGAACTAGGCTCTGATACCACTTTATGTGGGTGTTTTGGAAGCAAGTGTGTTTTTAAACTACAAAGAAATCAATCTAAAACACACAAAATTAGATCTGATTTTTTTTTTCCTACAAAAAATAGAGAAGAAGAAGAGCAAATCAGGGGAAAAGAGGGGTCTCAGTTGAGTAGCCCCTTCTTTTTATTTTTCTACTGCCTTTTTAGCTTCCCTTACTAGCTTTTTATATGAAATTATATCAACCCAAATACCAATAAAACATCTGGACAAATTTCCTCTACATACATTAACTCTAATTAACAAAACCCAACCCAAAACATAGCTAGAATTAAATAAGCACATAGTGATTGTTTAGATACAAAATTAAACAAGCACATTACATCAACAAATTTGGAGAAAAGAACAAGAAAAACAGATTGTGAAAAACCACATCATCATAAAGAAACCAAGTGAGTTTTTTTGAATAGGAAGAAGAGAGGAGCCAAAATATCAATTCAATAGAAAGGCAAAAAAGGAAAGACTGATGTAAACTCACCTTATAGGTTATTACCTCCACAACTTCAGCATTTGCAAGTACGTGTGTGTAGACACCCCATTTTGACTGGCCCTAAGACTTGGGGTACTTTCTTTTGAATGTCCCATGATGTAAATTGGAATATGTCATTTTATGAATTTCTCAACCAAAAAAAAATCAGATTGAAGTTTTAATCCCAAACCTCACCCATTTTAGCCAAATTATTAATTTGTAGTATTTTATAATTTTATGTGTGTACATATTTTTATTATATAAAGTGGTACATTTTAGCTAATTTTGAAAAATAGAAAATGAAAAATGAAAAATAAAAATAAAAAAATGGTCAGAATGATGGGTTGTGTTTTGGGTAGAAGAGTGGGTGGAGAATTATTATGGTGGAGAGAGTAGACAGCTAAAAGAAAAAAAAAAAAAAAAGAAGATGGTGGTGGACAATGATTTTCAAAAGAGGGACATAGGGAATATTTTTGTAGAAAGAAGAGGAGTTGGTTTGCTTTATATATGTTAATTCGGTGGGTGGGGTTCAAAGTAGGGGGAAAAGATTGAAAAAAAGAGGAGAGCAGATGAGAGTGGGTGGGGAGGAGACACACAACAAACACCTCACTCTCTTCAAGATTGGAGGGGGAGACACTAATGAATGGACTATTTTCTCTCTCTCAGGGTTAGAGAAATAAGGGAGAGTTGAGGATGAAAATAGAGAGGAAAGAGGCTCTCTCTGGGTGTTCCAATGGAGGAGAGTGGTGTTCATAAAAAAGGGGGGAGATGAGTGATATTTTCTAAGAGAGAATTTTCTAGAGAGAGATTGAGAGGGAGAGAAGTTTCATCTGCAAACCCACATTCAACACACACACACGGCACACCCACATTCACTGCCACTCTCTCCCACACACACACGCACAGTCAATACACATTCACACACGCATACAGATTGATAGATTTTCACACACTCAGCACACATGGATACAGGGGACTCACACACACACATGACAGCTCTCTCTCTCTCTCGATGGATAAAAAATAAAAGAAGACACCATGCATACAGAGAGACAACACAAACCAAACCCATCTCCCTCGCCTTCTCAACCCAGCCACACATGCACACACGGCACTATGCATACACATGCACACACAGCACACCGACACACACAGAAGACCAAACCCAGCTCTCTCTCTCTCTAACAGAGTTCTCTGTCACTCTCTCGGCAGCTTTGACAAAAAATACACACACTGATATACACACTGCTACACCATGCACACAGCACATGCATACACAAGCACACACCACGCACACCACAACACACGGCTCTCATCTCTCTCTAGCTGGGTCTCTCTCTCTCCGCAACGCATACGGGTTTCTCTCTCTCTCTTTGCGGAGGGCACCCACTCAATCTCTCTCTCTATGACTCTCTTTTTGGGTTTCAGTTGGGAGAGAAACAATCCAAGCATGGGTTGTTTTCGGTCCGGAAGCTAATAAAGGAGGGGCTGAACTCTCTCTCTCTCTCTCTGCAATTCTCTCTTACGGAGACCTCTCACACATGCACTCTCTCTCAGAAATGAAGACCACCAAACTGTCTCGCTCTCTCTCATAGAAAACAAATGCATGTTTCTCTCCCTATTTTCTATAACCAAACCACCACCATCATGGCAGTAGCAGTAGCCGCTCTTCACTCTTGGTCTCACCTCCGCCACATACGGTTGAACCGATCTCACGGACTCTCTCTTGGAAGGTCAAACTAATCTCTCTCTCTCTCTGCCAAAGCCTCAAACAAAACAGAGAGCTTAACAATCCAGCACTTGGAGAAAAATCATGGTTATTGGGCCGTAAAGTTGTGGGATTTTGGTGCTGCAGAATAATAACCCATGTGGATGTGATTCATGTTGGGTTGGGGCATTTTTTTGATTGGCCCAATGGGTTGGTCTTGAAGAGGTCGGGCTGGCTTGACAGTGGGCCGATTTTGTTTGAGTGTTGATGGGGCCCTCCATTGAAGATGAGTTTACATGGGCTAGATTGGAGTGGAGACATGGCTGGGGTTTAAAAATTT
Source organism: Camellia lanceoleosa (assembly GCA_025200525.1). Classification (NCBI taxonomy): domain Eukaryota; kingdom Viridiplantae; phylum Streptophyta; class Magnoliopsida; order Ericales; family Theaceae; genus Camellia; species Camellia lanceoleosa. The sequence goes on from CM045768.1 coordinate 10,259,863, forward strand.
TATTTTTAGTTTAAGTGTTTGTAAGGTTTTATTTTATTTTATTATCCCTTCCTCTCTCTCCTTCGGATATGTAATAATTCAGGTGTTGTAATAATTCCCCTATCCCGCTTCTTTCTATCCCATTCTTTAATCGCTTTCCCTAACTGTACATATGTATATATCTGACATGCCATGCACATCCATGCTTTGCATCCATGTTTCATGCATTAAGATTCGGTTAAATTTATATATGTGGATTTAATCAATTCTTCTGTGATTCTATGCGCTACCTCATGTTATTGAGATGATTCACATGCCATATTTTAGAAGTCGAATCTTTAGTGCATCTCATGAGTGAATTGCATTAGGATTCTGTATATAAGATCAATCATATTTTACTAACTTTGTTTTGTAGCTGTTCGAGGGACGTCGGTCAATCTGTGAGTTTTTATGCTTTAGCATCCCATCTGTGTGTGTTTTTCTTGCTATGTGTTAGCATTTTACCATGAGGCTACTTGTTTACTTGATATAACTGTATGAATGCCTGTGGATGAAGGCTTGTTGATTGAATTAGAATGACTCAACGAATGTACGTTTTAAGCCCACTTTGTAGTGGCAAATTCACAAACTTTAAGCCCACTTTGTCAAATGGCAAATTCAAACCCTTTTCGAAAAACAAACATGAAGTTGAATTGTTCCAATTTGAGCAAACTAGTCTATACTTGTATGCTTCACATAGTAAATTTAGGATTTATTCAATAATCAGAACATGAACATATAAAGAAAATAAAAATTCATATCATGGTTTAGTAGAGGCCGATCTTTTGATCGGGTGAGCGGGGGTGCTCATTATTGACCTTCCCCTCTCATACCTAAGGTTCCGAGCCAAGCATCCTTGGTTACGACGAACAGTGGCCTTGGCACGAGTCATGGGTTTCCTAATTTCTCAAAATATTAGGTGGCAACTCTGAAATCTGATGACGCGGTCCATTTTTAACAAAATTGCAATAAAATGAATTTTCAATAAAAGTTTCCAAATCTAGACTCTCGTCTACATTTCACATTGCACTCGTGAGACTAGATCAAAGAGATCTCGGGAGTCCGAACTGTTTAACGCGTGCGGGTACCCCCTGGGCGTGTTACAGTGTGAGGGAGAAACAAGATTGCCATTACTTGCAAATAGATAAAAATCCTAAAGTGAGATGTGAACTCATCAAAAGCAGCACAACACACTTAAAAAGGTAAGAGGAATACCTTTGCAGCCACCATTTTGTTATCGATTTTAGTGTGTATCATATAAGCATAGTCAATGACAATTGCCCCCTTGGGTAGATTTTTAATCTGTGTGCAATATGAAAGAGATATAACATCAGGCAGCAACCGCAGCAGCATAATTTTCTTGTATGTGAAGCAATCCATCCTCTTACCTCTCCCTTTGGTGTAAATATAAAGACACGGCTACCTAAAAGATCTCTGGTGATAGTGTCTACAAATTCTCTAGAACTCATGTTTCCAACAAATTCTTCTTGCCATTCGTTAATTGCATTGAGCCAACCAATCTGGAGGGAAGAATGAGCTTCTACCATAAAGTCAGGGTATTTGCAAGAGTTTTATTACAAAATTCATTGAAGTAACCCAAATTAAATATTTCAGAGTACCAAAAATGTAATCACTGAATGCATACAGTGACAAATAATAAAGACTTCACCTAAGGCAGCAGTCAAATGAGAGGAATTGAGGAATTGGAAAAGAACAAAGATTCGAAGCCTGACCTATACTTCAAGCCGAAACATGCTCTCATAAAGAAATGGAATTACGGTTGTATGAAGACTCTAATAACCATTAGGTTTTGGAGTTGCAATATAATCTTTCATGTTGGAAATGGTTAGAAAATTCTGGGTAAAACCAGAATTTTTTCCTAAGTTTGGTCTATTTTTTAAGTGGGTCTCGTGCGTCGTTTGTCGCAGGTCAAAGTGGTAACGCGTTCTATGCCGCGTTGTGATTCACGTGGTATATTTGGTTGCTCAAAACCATTACCAAGTGAATGAGAAATTGAAGCCAAAGTAGGCTCCGTGGAAATGGAGTTTTGGTGAAAAATCCTTAAACGTTTGAATAAGGCTTGTCCCACATTGATTTGGTAGGAAGTTTTGAATGGGTTTATAAGGCATGGGATTGGAACTTGGGGTGTGCCCCAAGGGTACCCAAGTGTTTTAGACAAGGAGGTTATGGGCAAAATGAGCTAGACCCATTGGACCCAAAAATCACAACGCGCCGTCGCCGCCGTCCGGGCGGGCGGGCTGGGCTTGGGCTTGGGTGCGTGGTGTGAGGTTGGGTTGGGCTTGTCCGGCCCAATACCTATCTTTTTGGGCAAAAAACATTTGAATTTTATTTTATTTTTTGGTAAAATAAAATCCAGAATTCAAATTAATTTGGAAATAAACTAGTTCGGTTTTTTCCTGTACACCCAAACAGGGCCCTTCCCATTTTTGTTATCTATTTGAATTGTGAACCCAACAGATTCAAATCTGTTTAAATTCAAAACCAAACAAGTTTCATACCTGTTCAAACAAGTTTGCACCTGTTTAATTCAAAACCTCCAGCCACCAATCCATCTATAAATAGGACAGCCCTCATTTGATGTTTAAAAACATTCAGAAATTTTGTACTTCACCTCTGTAAATTTATTCTTCATTTTGCTGCATCTAATTTTTGTGAGAAAGAGTATAAACACTTCGTGTGTTCGTTAGGCAAACAATTTGTAGTGCTGCTATTGTTTGTAGTTGATCATTTCATCTTGGGAGATAGACGTCCATATTCTGAAAGCACTGTGGAGAGGACGAATCTATCTTAAGGACACAGTGTCAAACACTGGACTTGATCAGATATTTATTAGAAGAAATTAATCAAGTAAGTTGTTTAATTTATTATTCTGTTTTATTTGTTTATTAAATCAGATTTTAATTTTGTTTTTGTAACAAAATAAAATCTGTTTTTATTTATTTATTTATTTATTTCTGGTTTGATTTTTGTAATCAAACAAATTCTCTCATTTCCTTTATTTCTTTATATTCTTGTTGTTGTTTAGTACACAACAGAATTTAATCTATTTAAATACAGTGAAGATTGTCCAACAATCTTAAGATATAATTATTTTTGTTATCTTCATTGTATTTAATTTTCTGTGATTTCATAAAGACATATTCTGGTTGGAAAATTAAATAGTGGTTTATGCTATTTGACAGATAGCAGTAATATACTATCTCTTTTCTTTGGCAACTAGTAGTAATATACTAGTGTCATTAACAATTGTAGAATATTAATTTGTGTTACAGAAAATTATTGTGGTATTTTAATTTTCTAGTTTTAGTAACAAGGAAAATAAAATTATTTTGTGTAATAATTTATTTTCTGGTTTTAGTAACTAGAAAATTATTTTGTGTTTTATTTTAAACCGCCTTCCTACAAATACTTAAAAGTGTGGGGGTGTTTGGCAAAAGTTGAAGTTCCTGTTCCTAAAAAGACTAAGATTTGACCAAAAACAGTAGATTGTGTGTTTATTGGTTATGCTCAGAATAGTAGTGCATATCGGTTTCTGACTTATAAATCAGAAATACTTGATATAAATGTAAACACTATTATAAAGTCAAGGAATGCTGTGTTTTTTTAACATGTCTTTCTTTACAAGAAAGGACATGAATTAATCATAGAAAAGAACTTATGATTATACACAAAGTCAAGAGACTAATGACAATCAAACACAAGAGGCTAGTAATGGTCTCGACAAACAGGATTTAACTGATGATGAACCAAGACAAAGTAAGAGAGTGAGAACATCAAAATCCCTTGGTCCAGATTTTCTGACATACCTGTTAGAAAATGAACCTCAAAGTTTTAAGGCAACGATGACAGGACCTGAAGCACCTTTGTGGAAAAAGACTGTTAATAATGAAATTGAATCCATTATGCAAAATCATACTTGGGAATTGGTGGATCTTTCATCAGGTTCTAAACCTCTTGGATATAAATGGATATTCAAGAGAAAAATGAAAACAGATGGTTCAATTGACAAGTATAAAACAAGACTTGTAGTTAAAGGTTACAGACAAAAGGAAGGTCTGGACTATTTTGATACATATTCTCCTGTGATAAGAATAACATCCATTCGCATGCTTATTTCTATAGCAGCGTTGTTTAATTTAGAAATACATCAAATGGATATTAAGACAGCTTTCTTAAACGGTGATCTAAATGAAGAGATCTATATAGAGCAACCCGAATTTGTAGTGTCGGGGCAAGAAAAGAAAGTTTGTCGACTTGTAAAGTCTCTTTATGAATTAAAACAAGCACCTAAGTAATGGCATGAAAAATTTGATCATGCAATGCTTATTAATGGGTTTACGATAAACGAATGTGACAAATGCGTCTATGTTAAAAACACTAACCAAGAATATGTCATAGTTTGTCTTTATGTGGATGACATGCTTATCATTGGAAGTAATCAAAACATGATCAAATCAACTAAGCAAATACTTAACAAAAGATTTGATATGAAAGATATGGGGGTCGCAGATGTTATATTAGGAATGAAAATTACTAAAACATCTGACAGATATGTATTATCTCAGTCACATTATATTGAGAAAATTCTTGGTAAATTTATCAAGGATGATATGAATTTAGCTAGAACACCTGTAGACGTTAATATTTATTTATCAAAAAATAAAGGTGATGCGGTGTCTCAGTTAAAATACTCCCAAATCATTGGAAGCCTAATGTACCTAATGAATTGTACTCGTCCTAATATAGCTTATGCTATTAGTAATTTAAGTAGGTACACTAGCAATCCCGGAGAAGACCATTGGAAAGCGATCATTCAGGTTCTTAGATATCTAAGATTTACTCGTGATCATGGTTTGAACTTTACTCGATATCCAGCAGTACTTGAAGGTTATTGTGATACCAATTGAATATCGGATACTAAAGATTCAAAATCCACTAGTGAATATGTTTTTACTCTGGGAGACGCTGCTGTTTCTTGGAAGTCCACGAAACAAACTTGCATCGTACGATCCACAATGGAATCCGAGTTCATTGCTTTAGACAAAGCAGGAGAAGAAGCAAAATAGTTTCGTCACTTCTTAGAAGACATTCCAATGTGGCCAAAACCTATGCCAGCTATTTGCATTCATTGTGATAGTCAATCTGCAATAGACAGAGCACAGAATCACATGCATAACGGTAAGTCACAACATATTCGTCGTCGACATAATACCGTAAGGCAATTGTTGTCAAATGGAATAATCTCAATAAATTATATAAAATTTAAAGAGAATATTGCGGATCCGTTAACAAAAGGTTTGACAAAAGAGCTAGTGTATAGTTCATCGAAGGGGATGGGATTAAAGTCTATTACATAAGAGTCATCATAATCGTAACCATACTTATATGACTGGAGGTCCCAAGAACTAAGTTCAAAGGGACAACTAAGTTATATGTGGCTCGCCAGAAATCACCAAGGGATTAAAATTCCTTACCCATTCCTATGGTGAGAGTGATATCTGCTACATATGTTGTATGTAGGGGTATAAGGATAAGCTTTGCTTTTAATGATTACTTATATCTTGATTAAGGCATAAAATCAAGACGAGTATAAGGAGACACTCACAATAAAAATCACCTATATGAGTGTCGAATTGGGGCTGGTTCTATGAGAATGAAAAAGGCTAAATTCTCTAGAAACACTCATGAAAACTAGGAGCGTTCAAGGCCAAAATGAACACAACAGTGAGAACCACGATGTGTTAGAAGATATTTTGTGTGAAATCTATTGTCTTGACTTACACAAACGGCTGAACAATTCAAGGCATCGCATCCATTAGTTAGCTAGTAAGTCCGATAGGTTATCACTAGAGAAGGTTCAAGGCTGAAAGCTACCTATCCTGATGCAAGATATTTTCAACTTATATTCTTTCGATAAAGTCTGCATATTGTTACATTTCCGTTGTCATCAAATTTCATTCATGTGGGAGATTGTTGGAAATGGTTGGAAAATTCTAGATAAAACTATAATTTTTTTCCTAAGTTTGGTCTATTTTTTAAGTGGGCCCCGTGCGTCGTTTGTCGCAAGTCAAAGTGGTAACGCGTTCTATGCCGCATTGTGATTCACGTGGTATATTTGGTTTCTCAAAACCATTATCGAGTGAATGAGAAATTGAAGCCAAAGTATGCTCCACAGAAATGGAGTTTTGGTTTGAATAAGGCTTATCCCACATTGATTTGGTGGGAAGTTTTGAACGGGTTTATAAGGCATAGGATTGGAACTTGGGGTGTGCCCCAATGGGTACCCAAGTGTTTTAGACGGAGAGGTTATAGGCAAAATGGGCTAGACCCATTGGACCCAAAAATCACCACACGCGCGCACGCGCCGCCGCCATCTGGTTGATCGGGCAGGCAATCCGGAAATAAACTGGTCCGATTTTTTCCTGTACACCCAAACAAAACCCTTCCCGTTTTTGTTATCTGTTTGAATTGTGAACCCAATAGATTCAAATCTGTTTAAATTCAAAACCAAACAGGTTTCATACCTGTTCAAATAGGTTTGCACCTATTTAATTCAAAACCTGCAGCTACCAATTCATCTATGAATAGGACAGCCCTCATTTGATATTTAAAAACATTCAGAAATTTCGTACTTCACTTCTGTAAATTATTCTTCATTTTGCTGCATTTAATTTTTGTGAGAAAGAATATAAACACTTAGTGTGTTCGTTAAGCAAACAATTTGTAGTGTTGCTATTGTTTGTAGTTGATCATTTCATCCTGAGAGATAGACATTCATATTCTAAAAACACCATGGATAGGACAAATCTATCTTAAGGATACAGTGTCAAACACTGGACTTGATCAGATATTTATTAGAAGAAATTAATCAAGTAAGTTATTTAATTTATTATTATGTTTTATTTGTTTATTAAATCAGATTTTAATTTTGTTTTTGTAACAAAATAAAATCTGTTTTTATTTATTTATTTCTAGTTTAATTTTTATAATCAAACAAATTCTCTCCTTTCATTTATTTTTTTATATTCTTGTTATTATTTAGTACACAACAGAATTAAATCTATTTAAATACAGTAAAAATTATCCAACACTAACAAAACTAAACTAAACAGGAATTTTAAAAAAAAAAAAAAAAGCAAGACACGCACAAATCGAGGAATAGGGTTCCAAATTCCATGACTAGCCCAGGAACATGGTAACAGACCTGCAAAAGGCACATTTATGAAAGAAAGCTATGCTGTATACCATAACACATGTGTCCTTGGAAGAAAACAACGGCCAATTAGTTGGCTATGTTTAAGGATCTACCTGTTGTGCATTGCACAAAGGCCTAACTCCAACGCAAGGCTTTGGCTTTTATAATGATCCGAAGCTGTTAATCTAAATAAATGAAAGTATGTCATGAAGAAAATGGAAATGCAAATTTTACAACAAATCGTTTCCAAGGATCATATCATAGACCACTTGCGCAATTTGGTTGACTTCGTTTGTTGAACGTTTAGATTTAAGTGCAGCTTTGTATATACTGCAAATAAACAATTGCACATCATGCGACACATTGTCTACAACAAAGCACCACAGAATACATTAACATAATTAATAACATTTGCTAGATAAATCTGTAACCAACAATTTAAACATAAAACATCTGGTTATCACATTAATTTAATTGTTAATACCTTTAAGATGTTCTACTTCAAAAGTATATTCAGAAATTTTATTATACCAGGCTAATCGCCTTCCTTACTCAATGGGTTTTTTATTGATCAAAAAATCTCTTACTGCCTTATTATCAGTGCGTATAATAAAATTTTCTAGGGCTAAATAAATATGAAAAATTTTTATTGCCAATTTTATTACAAGTAATTCTTTTTCAAAAATGATATATTTCTGTTCATTTGATTTAAATGTTCCAGAATTATATCCACAAATTAATTTTTCTTTTTGTAATTTATGGGTATTCGATTTTTTCTTGGTCTAATCCCATTTTCTGATAAAGGTATTTCTTTATCATGCCATAAATTACTGTGTATAGTTTTAAGAACACATCCCCAGCATGCTTCTGAGACATCTGTTTCTAAAATTAATTTATCACCTGTTTTAGGAAGATAAACATCTGGTAAAGTTTTAACAGTTTCTTTAATTTGTTTAATTAAAGCAACATCTTCTGCTGTCCATTCAAAAATAACATTTTTCCTTAATTTGGTTAACCAAGGAATTTCTATTTTTGAAAGATTTTTTATAAAATTTTGTCCATAATTTAAAATGCCCAATAAACTCTGTAATTGTGTTATATTTTCAAGAGTATTAGGAAAATCTCATACTTTGGACAAAATATGTTCTTGTAATTTTAAACCTTTTTGGTCTAAAATTATTCCTAAAAATTCAATTGATTCTTTTTCTAATTCAATCTTTCTTGGAGACAAAATAATTCCATGTTTTTGGAATCTTTCACAAAGTAATTTTAATTGTTTCTTATGCTTCTCTTTGGTTTTAGAGAAGATAAGTATATCATCAATATAAACTACACAACAATCTTTAAGGTCTTTAAAAATTGTATCCATCCACCGTTGAAAAACCTGTGGTGCAATATTTAATCCAAAGGGCAAAACATTCCAGTGGTAATGTCCTTTAGGTGTACTGAAGGCTGTCACTTTTTTTGACTCTTCAGTCAATTGAATTTGCCAAAATCCACTTTTACAATCAAATTTGTTAAAGATTTTTGATCCTTTGGTTAAGGTAATCAAAATATCTTTTCGTGAAATAAAATATCCATCAAATTCTAAATTTTTATTTAGCCGTTTATAGTTGACTACCATTCGGGCTTTTCCTCTTTTAATTTTAGCATGGTTTCTTACCATAAAAGCTGGACTAGAGTGAAGGCTTTTAGTTTCTTCAATTAACTTTTTGTCTAAAAGTTCCTGGAGTTGAATATCAAATTCATCTATATCTTGTCTAGTATAGATCATTGGTCTTACTCTAATGATAACATTGTGGTCTTTCAATTTTAAATTACAATAACGTGGACTACATTGCCATAGTTTTAATGGATGTTCACTAAAATTTTCTTCTAAAATTTTATAAATCCAGTATGATTCATCAATGGTTTTGATGATGGGAGTTAAATCACCATGCGGCACAAGCGCAAACTCTTTATCACAAATGTATTTATGTTGTTCTAACAAAGGAATATGAATTAAGACATTGTTTATGTTTAATGAAATAACATTTTCATGTATTTGCATTGGAAGATATTTATATATATAATTATTGCCAAGAAGGAAATCTCCATGTATATACGGAAAACATAAGATTTTTGGTATAATGAACTTGCTATTATTTAACCAAATAGCTATATTTTTAGCCTTAAATTGTATGGAAGTATGGTTGCCATCTATTCTAGTAACTAAAATTGAATGTTTCATTAATGTCCATTTTTCTTTTGGCATGTCATTCCATTTACATGAGCTGACTGTAGTTCTTGTATCTATGAGAACACCTGCAAAATTAAATGTTTCCAATACATATGTATATCTTCTTTTTCCTTGGCTAGGAGAAAAAATAATATCATCATTTTTTGTTTGAAAATGATACATATATGCAGATTTAATATATTCAAGTTTTCTTGTTCCTGGAAAAATAGGAATCTGAACATTATTTGAAGTAATAGATTCTTGATTAGAATTATTACTTGATTCTCCAATACTGAACTTTGAAAATGATTTGTTAGTAAAATCTTTTTCAAATACAAAAGTTGATCTTTTAATTTTTGGAATTGTATTTTCAATATATAAATTTTTTCCTGATGCCTGTATTTGTAATTGTGCAGGTTTTTTTATTTTAGAAGATTCTCCTTGTCCCACTAAGTCTTGGATTAACCATTGTCAAGGGACTTCTAAATTATTCCAATTCATTAGACGAGGTTGTATTACTGTGTTAAATGGTCTTGGTTCAAAGATTTCAACGATTTTATTATCATTTGATTTTGTTTTAGTTTCAAGAAATTTGGTTAATTCGTGAATTGTTTTCCACCGAATAGCCAAATCATGAGAATTTGATTTCATTTCCTTATTCTGAATGTATCTTCAAAATTAGGATCATTTATGGAAATAAAAAAATTTGGTTTAACATTAAACCAAACTATTCCATTAGCGAAATTAGACTGAATTCCTCCAATGATTGCTTTCATTGGGTCGGAAAATCTTTTGTAAAAAATTACTGCCAAAATAGGAGTATCTATCCCTTGGCGAAATAAGGCTGTTATGGTTACTTGAATTAATCTAATATGAATATATTGAATTTCAGAATATTTCTTTTTCCATCTTGCTACATTTTTTTATCAAAAAAAGGAATATCAATATTTCCTTCTTGTGACCATTTTGCTTGAGTGTTACCACTGTATTGTTCAAACACTCTTGCTGAAAAGAAGTTAAATTTTGAAAGTTTATAAATTTCTGGAACAGCAACTTCTTGCATTTTTTCGAATTTTGCTAATTCTTCGTCGGTAAAAGTTTTTTCTTCCCCGATTATATCTCCAAGTCGAATTGCTTGTAATTCTTCTTGAGATATTTCTTGACTATTAGTAGTCATCATGAAGATTAGTTCTTCATCTGAACTTTCTTTATCACTAGAAATTTCGTATAAGATTTCTTCTTCGTCAGAAATTTCTTCGCCATATATTATTTCAAAATCTTATTCTTCAAGGACTTTGATCATTTTCTTTGCACTTTTTCCCCTTTGTGGACAATCGGGTGCATAGTGACATTATTCGTTACAAATGTAACATTTACAAGTTTTCTTTTTTGAAACACTTATTGGTTCCTTTTTTCGAATATATTTTTTTTTTTTTGAAAAAGTTTTGTTCTTTTTCCAAGGTTTCCATTTATATTTTCTGCGTTTTTTGGAAAATCTTTTTCTTTTAGGAAATGTATTACAACCAATTTTTCAATTTTCTTTTAAAATTTTATCACAACATTTTTGACCGTATTGTGAGTTAGAAATTTAATTTTTTATTTATTTTTTCGCCTTTACTTCTAGACATCGATCTGCTATCTCTCTTAGAACATAATTAATGCGAAAACCAAGATTATCATTTTCTTCCTTCCCCATTTTTTTAAGAAAAGCAGGATAGTTTTTAATACATAACTCATCCCATAGACTAGGGAGTTTATGAAAAAATTGATCTAACCAAGGTTGATTTGCTGGTGGATCAATAAGATAATAATATTTTTTAAAAGTTTGAACATAGTCTTTAAAAAGACAAATATTACATAATTCTAATTTAGTCAAAATATAATTTGCGTCTGCTTGCAAATTAGTATCTCTATAAAAATCACATAAATTTTCTTTTATAAGTTTTGCAAATTCAGCTAAAATTATGTCAAGTGTGAGAAAATTTGTTAATAAAGCCGTTTTTTGACTTTTTCCAATTTCAGATTTTTCCCACTGTCTTAACCATTGCAATACATCTCCCTGGAGAGTTGTTGTAATATAATCAAGGAATTTTTTCTTTGACCAACTATTTTTATAATTGGTAATAATGATGGACATGGATTGTGCCCAATCATCTATTGCTTGTGGTTGATCCTTAAATGGAACATGAGACAAGTCTAAATAAGTACCATTTTGAGCTATTGGATACTTATGATTGTTATCTTTTCTAGATATTACTGGCTCAGGTGTAGGATTGGAGGTACTTTCAATGTTAGTATCATTTTTAACTTCATTTGTTTGAATAAAGTCAAAATTTTCTCCATTTTTCCATTTGCCAAATAATTCGGGATCAATTGGCTCTTATGCCTTTCTTTTCCCTTTATTTATTTCTGATGAAATATCTTGATCTATTGATTCTTCAGATGAGGATGATTGGTTGTCATCATCATTAGTTGACATATTAATATCATAATTAAAATGTTGTAAAAGGACTTTATTTTCTAGATAAGTTTCTCTTATCTGATCTAGTAGCTAATTTCTTTCATCAATTCCTAAATCTGGGTTTTTATATAATTTTCTCCACTAATTCAATATTTCAACAATATTTTCATGTTCAGTTTTATTATAGGTATTGGTTTGAAGTACCATAAAATCTTTTGTACCATAAAATAGGCTAAGGATATCACTATCTCCTGGACTATTCATTCCATCATTGTTTATGAAGGATATAGTTTCCAATTTTGTCATCAAATTGTTTATTTGATTTTTTGCTTCTTTATTTAAGTCAATATTTATTATAGAACCAAAATTGTCTATTTTAGATTCTATAGACTCAACTTTAGTCTCTAGATAATTTTGATTTATTTTTTGATTTTTATCTATTTTAGAAAACCAAGAACACATAATATCAGTAATATTATTTAAACTAGAACACACACTATTTATATTTGCAAATTCTTTAGTAATATACAAATTATGATCATATTTATTATTAACATTATTTTTTGTATTTTCAAAACATAATATATCGTCAGAATTAATTGCCATTTTAGATTGTTGTTGGTACCTAAGACCCTCCTAGTGTATTATCAGGTGCCTAAAACCTCTCTTTTATGATCTTAAAGACTTAATTATGGCCAATAGTCAAAAGATCTTAATGAGTATATGGGCTTTGACATACACTAAGCATATAAGTTTTACAACAACTAAAAATGAAACAAAGAATTATAAAGATATAAAATATGAATGATATACAAAAAACTTAGTCAATTTTTTTTTTAATTTTATATATATATCATAAAACACACCATACAAACTTATATATATATATCAAAAATTTATACATAGATAGAAATACTTACATAGCTTGATCTTGCATTCAAAAGCTCTTCACCAAACTTTGATACCAATTACACAACTAAAAAAGAAATGACCTTTCTTCTAATTTTATTATGGAAATATGGTGGAGTTATGGAATTATACTAGAGAAATTAGAGACAAGAGAAAGCAAAAAGATGGAGAGAAGATGGAGGGAATTTACATATCTTATTATCTTGGCATAAAGGCTAATATATAGACTTACAAGGTGAATACAAACAAAAAAATACAACTTAATGCATATCTAACATATCTAACTTGTATCTAACTTTGCAAGACTTTTAGTATAAAGTTTATAAAAGTTCTAACTCTTTAGGCAAGCCTAGTCATAGGCTTTTTGACAAGTTTACCTAAAAATAAATACAAAGAGACAAAAATAAATATAAAAGGACTACAATTATTTACTCTTTGCTACAGTTTTTTCAATTATATATACTGATACACACTGTCTACCCTCCCTAGTTTTCAAAGAGATAGACTGTTGGAGATAAGTTTTGGCTAAGCTGATTTGTCGTGTAGCATCGGCTGAAAGGATGAGGCTGATCACTTTTTGCCAAATACTGCAGATTGCTCCACGTGTCCTGGATAAGGTTGGAGTTGATCAAGATACAACTACATTTGATAGTGGGGTCCACTATGCTTCCATCCTGTTGATGAGATTGTGATATTCTTCATCAGTCTCTGATGGAGGAGAATCCGGATCTTGGCTGTATTGCTCATTCCGGAAATATTCTACATCATCCGCGGTCATGGCTAGTTCCAACGGAAGATCCAAATTATTTCTCTTTTTGAGATTTATTAACATGTCAAGAGCCTTACTGATTTGCGTTGGAGACCTTTGATATGTTATGGAAAAATGGGTCACAAATAATATTCTTCCATCTGTAACCATGAATGGCAATTTTGCTGAGCCATGGATGTTAAACGCTGCTTGTGAAACAGATATTAGATTGTCTATCCAATATTCTGTTAAAGAAAGTTTTTGGATATTTTCCAATCGCTTTCTCCGGTGATCTTCATCTAAATAATCATCTTCAAATTCAAAATCTTCAGTTTCTTTAAGATACCAAATCTGGCATAGTTGGGAAAAAATGTTCTCGTTCTCGCCAACCAACAGTGCTAGAGATCCAAAAAGTAAAATATTTGCTCCATCGAAAGCCTTTTATTATCCATGAGAGCATTGTTTTGATAATCATTAGATAATCTATCCATTGGATTGGATCTAAAATTTGGAAAATAACTTGATTAGTTATCCTCCAATCGATATCCTCAAAAAACCACATGTCATGGTTTGCCATGATGGTTATTTTAGAAATTCCATATTTCAAATTTAATTTATCATAAGATCGTTCTAAGATTTGTCTAATCTTATCATGATGATCTTCAACTCGATTTTTGATTAACATAAAAATTTCTTTTGGAAGCAAAGTTCTTGCTTTTTTAAAAAGACAAATTCTTTTTGTTTGTTCAAAAACTGGATCAAAAAACTCATCTGATATGAGGTCTGATAGTTGAAGAAAATTGTTTATTTTTTCAAAATTAAAATCTTAATTCCAATTCATTTGTTTAAGAATATTAAAACAAAGATTTTACAAATCTTTTAATTTAGCTGTTTGCTCAGCTAATTTGTTGGCCAAAACTCCCATGTGTTTTCGAAATTTCACTTTGTTGTCTACAATGTGAGTTTTCCAAACTCCATTGAGTTCTGTATAAATTTCTATGGATATACCAGGGTTGAAAAAATCTTTTATTTCAGATTTATCTGGTCTAGATGTCTGAACATTAGTTGGAACTGAGTTAGTTTTCATTTGACAAAAATTCTTTTGATAAACAGGCATGGCTGGTGCACTGTAAAAAACTTTTTTAGCTTTAGTCATGCTATCATATGCTTTATAGCTCGCTCCTGAATATCCACAAACTTGCAGATTGACTTCATTCCAGTCTGTGTAAATTTCAAGTTGTCTTCCTGCAAACACAACATAAACTTTTTCTTCTCTGGGAATTGCTTTTTTAGCAATTGTTACCTAATCTCCTTGAGCGGATTATTTACCTTTTTCTATTGTTTCCTCTTGATCTAGAGGTCTTCTGTAAAAATTAAATTTACTTATTTAGTAATTTAATTTTCTGAAACAATTTTTACGATCCAATTTTTTAAAAATAAAAACAATAATTAAGAGATGGACATGCCATTTGGTGGCGTGTCCGTGGCATGTTGGAAACGGTTACGAGGCAACTAATTTCAGGAACACACGGAGACCACACCATTAACAGTGAATAAATATAGAACTTTAAAATTGGAGACCAGAACTTGCAAACGTGAACCTCTCATGATAAACAGACGAATTGCACTTAGTCTAACATTCAGTTCAGACTTTGTTCCAACTTACAATCAACTTCTTCTTTCTCTCATATGGTTACAGAGAACTTTTATTGTGTGACTTTAACCAATAAAAAAAATATCTTGAATCTCTCTTGTTATATAAAGTTGAAAAGATATATTTTACTAATTTTCTTGAAAATAAATATTGTTAACATATATATATATATATATATAATCATAAAAGACAATATTTAAAATAAATAAAATAAAATAAAAATTTGACTTCTACCAAACAAACTAAAAAATAACAGTTTCGATAATGAAATTTGTTTTGCCATTTAGCCATGGCCATATAAAGATTGGTTTTGTATTCAAAAGGTTTTTTTTTTTTAATTTGTAAAAGGGTGCTTTCTACTATATATATATATATGTATGTATTGGGTTCGATAATCATTTTTTTTTTACTTTTACAAAATTTTAAACTAAATTTAATTATGAATCTCAATAGATATTTAAAAAGAAAAAAGTACAAGAAATGTAAACTCTATGGGGGTCTTTTGGGAACAATGATAAAAAAATCAGTTTTTTGATTTTTTAACTTTTTTAGCAAAAAAAATCAATTTTTTTTATCCAAAACAACTTAGCTTTTTGTCAAAAAAATCATCAAAAAAGTCAAAAAATTGAAAAGTCAACTTTTTACTAACTTTTCAAAATACTACTATATATATATATATATATATATTTATCTTTCCCTTCATTCAAACAGTAAAAAAGTGCTCAAGAGTAAAAAATATTATTATTATTTATTTGGTTTTTTGATTTTTTTTCATATCATAATATGAGCATAAATTTACACCATTCCATGAAACTTCTCCAACTACTTGACTCTAATCAACAAGAAGAATAAACAAAATCTTAACAATTAACAAGAACACGTGAATAAATCAAAAAATGAAAATAACAATTTATTTTGGGAATTTGGTTTGTCAAAGACAATTTACGACAAATAATAATAATAATTCCTAGACTGGCCACAAAACCATTTAATTTACCCAAATTTACAGACAACACAAAACAGATAAATCTAAAAAGAAAAAGAAACAAGAAACAAGAAAGAAAAGAAAAAAGACGGGGAAATTTTCAGGCGACGTCAAGAGCAACGTCATCGAAGCTCCAGAGTTCCACGGCGGCGTCACCGCCGGCGACGCTCTCATGGGCGGGAATGGGCGGAGCAGCGGCTGACTGGCCGTCGAGGTAAGGAATTTGGTAGAATTTCATGTAGGACTCGAAGACCATCAGCTCCTCCGAGAGTTTCTGCACTTGGTTCTGTTCCTCCTCTGCCTCCGCCACTTCGATCAACGCCGATTCTCTACTTTTTTCTCTTACCTCTTTCTTCTCTTCCTCTTCCTTCACTTTCACCTCACCCGAACCCACCGACTCGTAAGCACTTTCTGAACCAGACCCATAAATTTCTTCGCCGTAGAACCCATTACAGTTGTATGTCCCGAACCGGTTCAAATCATCACCAAACCCCCTGTGGGTTTGATGCGGAGGAGGATTGGGATTACGCTTAGTGGTTGGTGGAATGTAATTGTCGTCTTCGTTGGGGAAGTTAACTATGGCTTTCTTTCCTCTGATTTTGCGAGCTGCCTTGTCGTAGGCTCTTGCAGCTTCTTCGGGGGTGTTGAAGGTGCCAAGCCAAACCCTCACACCTTTTCTAGGATCTCGGATCTCAGCTGCCCATTTTCCCCACGGACGCTGCCTGATTCCCCTGTAGAGGTTCTTCCGCTGCCTCTTGACAGGCTTTTCGAGTTGCTCCTCACCTGTTCGAAGAAAGTCCTCAATCAGAAACAAAAATTAAAAACACAAACATACGCAGTGAAGATCGAGAAAGGGGATTACCGGGTCGTTTGGAAATGGGTTGTGGAACTTGTGGGGAGATGGAATTGAGGTCGGAAGGGAAGGTGTTGAATTTGGTGGTGAAGGGGGAGTTGGGCCCGATGTCCAAGGCGGAGACGCCGCGGTTGCCGTTGCGAGGAAAAAGACCCTCGAGGATTGCGCCGCCACACATTTTTTTTGTTTTTTTCTCTTTAATGGTAATGATATGAGTAATAGACAAGTAATTGTGGGAAGAATTTATAGAAGCGCCGACAAAGAATGGTAGAAAGTAAGTAATTGTTGAAGTAGAAGCTGCTTGTTCTTTGAAGGAGAAAGAGAGAGAGACGGGGGTTTTTGTAGGAGGAGGAAGAAGAAGAGAGAGAGAGAGAGAGAGAGTGTGTGTGTGTGTGTGTGTGTTTGGGGGGGGGGGGGGGGGGGGGGGGGACAACAGGGGTGGGTAAGTATGGATCATGTTGGATCGAATTGGAATAAAATTAGAATTAATTTATCATCTATGATTTTTGCAAAAAAATTAGAATCAATTCAAAACGTTGAAATTGTGAAATCAAGTCAAATCAATCTATTTAAACACAAATTGAATTGATTTAAGATCACGAATTCACATAATTAAATAACAAAAAATATAAGGATTGGTTTGAGATGTTTTTAAAAAATACACTTTTTGATTTATTGGCTTATATGGGTTGAGTATGGATTGAGTTTGATGTGATGTGTTAGAGAAGTGATGTGACTTAAATATGATAGTGACTTTTTGACTTTTTATATTATTTAGTAGATGTCAAGCTTGGCCTAAATATAATACTTTAATTTCATAAAAATATAAATATAGCACCATATTAGTTTCACAAGAGTAACATTTTTTTTCATAATAGGTACTGTTCTAAAATTTAAACAGCTATAAGAAAATTGGTTCTACCATAAATACTTAGACTATTACAAATTAAAACTAAAAACTAACAAACAAAAATAATAAAAGAAGATATTATGCGGGTTTAAGTTTGAGGCCTCGTTTGGCAAGAGGCTAAAATAGCCAATTAGCCAAAAAGTTACCTTTTTAGCCAAAAAGCCAACAACCCATACCAAAAAGTCAAAGATTCCCTTTTCTACTTTTGAATTAGCCAAAAAGTTGGCCCAAACATACAGGTTTTTCTTACTAACCTTTTTAGCCAATTAGCCAAAAAGTTACTAAATTAGCCTGTTCCCAAACGAGGCCTGAGTTTAAGTTTTATATGAAGTGAAAAAAAGATACTATACGAAAGGGTATATAATAAAAATATAGACTATTTGTATACGATTCGGATCGATTCTAATTCGAAATTGTGAGTTTCAATTCAAAACCAATTTATAAACTATAAATTTTTAATTTTTTAATTCAAAACTAAACCACAAATTTAAAAAATTAATCCAAATCTTTCAAATTTAACTAGACTATCGAATTACCAATTTTATAGATTCTTTACTCAACCTTACCTTACAAAGTCGAAAGGGAGGAAGAGAGAGCCGAACTTTCGTTGAGTTACCGATTCCTTTCTTCCAACCTTTTTGTCTGGTCATGCGTGGTAGGCAAGTTATTATTACTATTTTATTTTTATTTTATATTTTTTTGACAAAAAAATTACTGTTATAGATTTATAAAAGTAAAATTTATAATTTTAATTAGAAAAAGATTATGGTATACACTTTTCAAATGGTATATACCATATACACCTTATAATTACAAAAAATATAACATAATTTTATATTTTTTGAGTCATAACTAAAACAAAAAAAAAAAATCATAACCAAATACAAAAAATCATAATCAAATATTTTAAAATAATGTCATAACTAAATATAAAAATGACATAACTAAAGTGCATATGGTATGAAAGGTATATAACAAAATTTTGTTTTTAATTATAAATGTGTATAAAATTTGTCATTTATCTGTGATTTTTTTAAAGTGTATATTGTACTGAAATTTCTCCTTATTTTTTTCAACTCTGTAAATTTTAATTTTGAGGAGTTGTTTGCTGACTGTTATAGTTTATAATTTAATTTTGAAAAATATAAAAAATTGTTTGGGACATATAAATATTTTAAAATTTTATTTTAAAGCTAAGTGAAAGAATAATTGGTGACGATGGATGATCCAAGCGGAAGTTGTCGATTGTAGTTGAGAGGGGAGATTTCCATCTCATAGTACGGCCGAGCAAAAGTGACGTCTGGCGTTACAGCATCACGCGCGCCTAAGATAGATGGGCGGTTCTTGATCGAAGCGGTTCAGATTGATCGGTTGACGATTTCAACCCAGTAACCTGAGCCGAAGTTTTGAAGGCCGCTTGTGCAGGGCGAAGTTCGCGGTGGAGACCAACCGAGTAAGGATCGACCAGCTAAGCAGAGGATGCGGCTCGCCGGTATGTCATCGCCGCCACCAAGGCGAAGCTATTGCAGCGTCCGAGATTGGAGATAAACGGTTGAAGCGGCATGCCTCGCTTCTGGGACAATCGCGATGAGCTAATCGATGATAGCTCGGCATAGGCGGTTAAGTTCTCGCCTGGTCCTAAGTCATAGAGCGGCGGTACGTAGCACGGTTATGCGGTTTCGAGTCTCCCAAGGGTTAGGCCGGTCATGGTACCCCGGTTAAAGGTGCCACCTGGGCCAATGGCGTAAAGGAGAGGACGTCTGCTCCACGAACGCCTCAATACCGTTGGGCAGTTCTGCATGTACTGAAAGGAGGACAAAACCTTTACACGTGTAAGGTGGTGAGAGGCGAGCACTACCACCTGTCCAGGGAAGGACAGCAGAGGTAGTGCGCGCACAATCTCACAGCTACGTGGCCAGCCTAGATATGGAGAGGGAAGGCGAACGTTACTGGTATGCGAATTCACTCTAAAAACCCTTCTCTCTTGACTCTCTTCTTCCTCAGCGAACTGACTTGAGCGTCGGAGGGTTTTTCCGGCACACCACCGCTGGGCAGCTCACCGTTTTTGTGTTGCAGAGACAGACGCCGTTAGCAGAAGCTTGACGTTCAAGGCGTACGGAGAGCCAAGGATATTTCGCCCCCGTACAATTGGCGCCGTCTGTGGAAAAATCTTTGACATTTAACCCTTGTTCTGTAAGCTTCTTCGACCATTTCCATGGCCAACAACGACGAAGTTCCGCTGTCCGTCGTCGATGGTGTCACTCCAGAGTACGTGCGAAGGAGAGAAGGCCTCCCTAATGTTCCAACCATGGCGGGCCTGGGAACCTCTTCGCGGGGAACGCGCGACAAGCGTGGGAGGAGTTCAGATCGCTCGCAGAGTCCTGGGGGCCGCCGGCGCCGGGGGGAATCCCGTGAGAAGCGCCTAGAGCACAAACTCAAGGATCAGGAAGCCCTCATTCGTAAGATGGCGGCGGAGATGGAGCTTCTGAAGTGCCAAGTGAAGGGGAAGGGTGTTGCTGGAGAGGGCAACCTCAGTGAGCGCACCCCCTCCCCTCATTCTAGCAGTCGCCACTAGAGGAGGACTCATTCAATCTCCATCACCAGGAACTATGGGGTTGGAGACTCTGACCAACGAGAGAGTAGATCCACCACTCGTGACAGCACCTATCGCCCTTCGCGCCCGTCATCAACGTCGCGATACCGCTTCTTCCCTGTTCAGGGGACCTCGAGGACGTCTTTGAGGAGAGAGCGCGCCGTCGGGAGGCTCAGAGGGTGCCAGCGCTCTAGAGGCTAAGTGCCCCAGTTCGTTGCAGCGAAGAAGTGATGATGCCGGCACCCAGAAGCATAGCTCCAGCACTGGTGGACAAAGAATTGGCGAGGCTTACCTCCACGCCGTTGTCCCCAAAGATTGAGGGCACCCCACTCCCTGCCAGATTCCACCAGCCAAAATTCACTCTGTACGACGGCAAGACGGATCCGTACATGCATGTGAGTCATTACCGGTAAGTAATGGCTGGCCACCGTCGGAACGACGCCTTGATGTGTCTCATATTCCCAGCAAGCTTGGGAGAGCTGGGCTTGAAGTGGTTCGAAAGGCTCCCGGAGGGGAGTATCGAGGGGTGGCAGCAACTAGCGGAAGCCTTCGTCACCAGATTCAAGACAAACACTCGAACGCCGAAGGAGGTAGACCATCTCCTGGGCGTCAAGATGGAGTCTGGGAGTTCACTGAAGGCATACAATGCAAAGTATTGGGAAACCTACAACGAAATCCTCATTGCCCTACCAACTGGGCGATCACTCAATACAAGAGAGGCCTCCCAGTCGGACATAGGCTGCGAGACTCACTCACGATGCACCAGCCGACCACCATGGAATCTTTGATGTAGTGGATCAACGAACACATTCGTGTGGAAGATGATGCTGTGTCTGCGACCGAGAAGGATAATCCGGTCGCGGTGGGATGTAAGGTAGGGGAAAGTTCATTCGTCGGCAGAGGAAAACCGCCATGTGACCAAAAGATCAGCGTCGAGGAACCAGCCAAAATGACAGAAACAAAGGTCGCAGAAATGACCGGGCTGATGCACCTCGCGATGCAGCAGAAGATGCTAAGAGAAAACTGAAGGCACGGACGGGGATTACCACGGTCTTCAAAATTTCCATCTACCGCATTTTGAGCGAGATCAGAGGGGAGCCTTTTGTCCGTTGGCCGGCCAAGCTGGGGAGCGCGCAGCGGGGCTTCAATCCAAAGTATCGCTGCACCTTTCATGAAGAAAGGGGGCACCGAACAAAGGATTGCTTGCCGCTCAAACAGCATTTGAAGGAGTTGGTAGCAGCAGGGCATCTTGATCAATATATCGATGGGGGAGTCAAGGCCGCGCCGACTGGACAGACAGAGCCAAACGGAATGGCCGCCCTAGAGGCGCCCCCACAAGGTGTGATCAACGTCATCCACGGCATCATTGAACCGGCAAGGGTCTGCGAGCTGAGAGGGATGATAAAGAAGGCCGAGCACATGAGGGAAGTGCTCTCGGTCCAGCCCGCGGTGAAGAGAGGCAAGACCGAGGAGAAAGACGTCCTTTCATTCTCTACCAAGGACCTGGAAAGGGTGCAGATGCCGCACAATGACGCTTTGGTGGTGACCCTTCGCGTCAAGGATTTCGATATCAAGAGAATATTAATCGACCAGGGGAGTTCGGTCGAGATAATGTACTATGACGCATTCAAACAAATGAAGTTGGAGGACAAGGATTTAGCTCCTGCGACATCTCCTCTAGTCGGATTCAACTCACAACCAGAATGGCCGATTGGAAAGATTATCTTGCCGGTCAAGGCGGGGTCGGTTGTGAAGCAAGTAGAGTTCTGGGTGCTCAAAGTTCCATCGACTTACAATTTGATTCTGGGCAGGGGTTGGCTGTACGCCATGCAGGCAGTTGCTTCAACTTTCCATCAAGTCATGCGCTTCCGTGATAGCGGGCAAATAGAGGAGTCTGGGAGACCAGTGATGGCCAAGCAAGCCGTTGCGGTAAATGGCAGCCGGGCGGCCAAAGGGTTTGTTCAGATGATCGAGGGGCCCGAGGGAAAGGAAGTCCTTGAAGACGTGGGCAGAAAGGCCGAGGAAAAATCAGTCGAAGATTTGGTGGAAGTGTGCATTAACGAGAAAGATCCAACTAAGTTCTTCCTCCTGGGGTCGTCTTTGTCCAGCGTTAAACGGTCGGATTATGTGAACTTCTTGGTCGACAACTTGGAAGCTTTCGCATGGACGCCTTACGATATGCCTGGTGTCGATCCAAGTTTTATCTGCCACCAGTTGAATGTCTTCCCCAATGCGCGGCCGGTCATACAAAGGACGCGTCGTTGCTGCACCATCTTTGAAGTGGTGGCAGAAGAAGTGAAGAACCTGTTGGAAGCCGGGGCCATAGAAGAGGTGCAGTACCCTCGATGGATATCTAATACGGTGGTGGTACCTAAGAAAAATGGCAAGTGGCGAGTCTGCGTGGATTACAAGACTGTCAACCGTGTGTGTCCAAAGGATAGCTTTCCTCTCCCTCGAATTGACCAGCTGGTGGACTTGACCGCTGGCCATCAGAGGTTTAGCTTCCTGGATGCATATCGCGGTTATCACCAAATAGCCATGTACGAACCGGACAGAGAGATTACGTCCTTCACCACCCCCAGAGGCTTATACTGCTACAAGGTCATGCCATTCGGACTGAAGAACGCCGGGGCAACCTTTCAGCGAATGGTGACAAAGATGTTCGCTCCTCTCTTGGGCCGAACTATGGAAGCCTATATCGACGACATGGTGGTGAAAAGTAAGGAGAAGTCTAAGCACCTCACCGACCTAGCAGAAATGTTTGCCATACTCAAACGCCACAAGCTCCGCCTGAATGCCTCCAAGTGCGCCTTTGGGGTTGGCACTGGGAAATTCCTAGGTTTTCTGGTCACAAACCGGGGAATTGAGGCCGACCCATCGCAAATCAGGGCGATACAAGAGTTGGAGCGCCCTAACTCCACGAAGGACGTGCAACATCTTGCCGGGATGGCAGCCGCGCTGAACAGATTTATCAGCCGGTCTTCGGATCGTTGCAAGCCCTTCTTCAAAACTTTGAAGTCCAAGTTCTTTTGGGATGAGGAGTGCGACCGTGCTCTGGCGGACTTGAAAGCTTATCTCTCTTCAGCACCTATTCTGGTTACACCTCAGCCTGGCGAGGAGTTATATCTCTACTTGGCGGTCTCTCAACATGTGGTGAGCGTTGTTCTAGTCATGTTGAGCGTTGACATCGGCCCATTTTCTACGTAAGCAAGACTTTGCTCCCGGCCGAAACAAGGTATCTTCCCTTGGAAAAATTGGCGTTGGCTCTCATGATGGCATCAAGAAAGCTGGCACACTACTTTCACGCCCATACAATAGTGGTGTTAACCGAGTTCCCGCTTAAGGTGCTCTTCGAAAAGGCGGACTTTACTGGGAGAATTCTGAAATGGGCCGTAGAATTAGGTCAGTATGACATTAAGTTCCAACCACGCACTGCAATCAAGGCCCAAGCCCTTGCAGATTTTGTGGCGGAATTTGCCCCAGGTACATATCCAGTCTGTCCGGTTGATTTGGTTGGTGCGGACTTAGCACCACCCATGGTTCTGGCAACGCGAGCAGGGGAAGAGCAGAGCTTGCCTGAAATAGCAACGGATGATGCCTCATTGAAAGAAGAACCTAGCAATGATGTGGAAAGAGACCAGATTGAGCCTACCAGGGACTTGGAATTGAGAAGCTCCCAAAATCCTTCGATTCTTTGAAGCTGTTTCTTGGCGAGATATGGAAGTTGTTAGTTGATGGGCGTCCAATAGGCATGAAATTTGGGTAGAATCGTATTAACTTCACCGGATGGGCTAGTTATTGAGCAAGCAATTACGGCTTCCTCAAAGATCCAACAACGAGGCGGAATATGAAGCCCTCTGGCCGGGTCCGAGAAGCCTTGAAAAAATGAAGGTGACCCTTATGGTGTTCGATGACTCCAAGTTGGTGGTCAATCAAGTCTCGGGAGTATGAGGCCAAAGATGAAAGAATGGCCAAGTATCAGCGCTAGTGCGGCGGAAGTCAAGAAGTTCGACGCCATCGAGTTGAAGCGCTGGAAGAAACAAAGACGGCCGATGAATTGGCCGGCCTTGCTTCCACTCAGACAACCTTTCCCAATCCCTTGATGATTGAATTTTTACCACGGCCAAGCATTGAGGAAGTAAAAGCAACCAAGGTACTCTGCACCGACTTGGGACCTTCTTGGATGGACCCCATCGTCGCCTTTTTGAAAGATCGAATTCTACCAGAAGAAAAGAAGGCGGCCCACAAGATCCGGGCAAAGTCAGAACGGTTTTGGCTCTCACCTTCCGGGGCCTTGTACAAAAAATCTTTTACCGGGCCGTATTTGAAGTGTGTCCACCCCTCTAAGGTAGAAGCTTTCCTTTTTGAGATCCATGAAGGCATCTGCGGCAGCCATACTGGGGGAAGATCTCTAGCCTACCGGGCAGTCTCGCAGGGTTATTGGTGGCCATGCATGCAAGTGGACACTCAAAAATACGTTCGCCGATGTGAAAAGTGTCAAAAATTTGCTCACCAGATTCACCAGCTAGCAAGGGAGTTGCTCTCGCTCACGAGTCCTTGGCCGTTCGCACTCTGGGGATTGGATATTGTTGGGCCCCTTCCAGTTGCACCGGGCAATCGCAAGTTTTTCATCGCAGCCACCGATTATTTCACCAAGTGGGTGGAGGCTGAGCCACTGGCCACCATTAAGGAGAAGGACGTTAAGAAATTTGTCTGGCAAAATGTGATCACTCGCTTCGGTATACCCAGGGCGCTCATCTCAGATAATGGCACTCAATTCGACGGGAAACTCTTCCGCGGATTTTGCGAAGAGTTGAAGATTGAATTCTACAATTCAACGCCGGCTTATCCTCAGTCTAATGGCCAAGCAGAGGCCTCAAACAAGACCATTTTAGACGGGTTGAAGAAGCGGCTCGAGAAGGCGAAGGGAAAGTGGGTTGAAGAGCTTCCTAGTGTGCTATGGGCATACCGCACTACACCAAGACGATCGACCGAGGAAACACCGTTCGCTTTGGCCTATGGTATGGAGGCCATCATCCCACTAGAGATTGGCATGCCAACCATCCGCTCAGAAAACTTCCAGCCAGATCTGAACAATGAAGCCGTGGCACTAGAGTTGGACCTTGCTGAGGAAAGACGAGAGCGCGCATTGATCCATATAGCGGCCTATCAGCAGGAACTCTCTAAAAAATACAACAAGGTAGTGCATCCCAGGCTATTCAAGATTGGGGATTGGGTCCTAAGGAAGGTGCTTGGCAACACAGTGGTCCCAGGCGAAGGCAAACTCGGTGCAAATTGGGAAGGACCATACAAGGTGGTTGGTCTTGCAGGCAAGGGGGCATACCATCTGGAAGATTTAGATGGCAAGGCCGTCCCCAGACCGTGGAACGCAGCAAACCTTAAGGTCTTTTACTTTTAAGATGTAATTTGCTTTTGTTTAGCTTTCCTAGACCTTTAGCCTTCTGGCGCTACATGTAAGAGAACGGCATTGCCTTTACAATGTTTATGTAATGAAAGCTAGCCATATTGTTGTTGTTGTATTACATTGTTGTTTTTTGTATTACATCTTTGTACATGGGATTGCAGTCATAAGACATGCGAGCAAGAACCGACTGAAGAGAACCGAAGCTTTTCCTCGAATGGGAGCGGACCGCACAAACTAGGGCCGAGTGGTTTTGCTCGCCATGGGAATGTTGGCGGCATGACCAACTCCGACCAAACATTGGCGAATTGCCCAATGTAGAGCCGTGATTTTGTTCGGCCCATCAAACATATTGGTGAATTGCCCAATATGAGAAACGAAATGGTTTTGCTCGGGGAATTAGCAATGTTGGTGTTTTGTCCAAATTGTGAGGCCGAAATGAGTTTGCTTTCTCGAAAGGAAAATCTTGGCAAATTGAACAAACTTCAAAATGGCGTGCAAGTTTTTGCTCGGCCAACTAATCATTGCCAACCAAACAAGGCCGAGCGGATTTTGCTCGCCCAAATACAAAAATGTCATCTTCCTTGGAAATGCAAGGGATTGCAAGGTTGCTTGAAGACCTATTGTTTGCGTGATTCAGCCGACCAAAAAGTTGAGACAAAATTTGGAACAAGAAATTCAAAATTGCACAAGCCGAACAGAAATAACAAGATGTACGAACAAAAAGTTGCAAATTTCATTGATAAAAGTTTAATACAAAAGGAGGGGCCTTGCCTAGCTACATTGCAAAAAAAAAAAAAAAAAAAAAAAAAAAAAAGAGGAAAAGTAAGAAAAGCGAAAAGGGCAATCTTCAATCCTCAGTCAAGGTCGAGATCAACGTTCTGGTCGGCTCCCTCCAATGGCTGCTCGGCACTCTGCGTTGTTTGCTCGGCAGATTTCTCGGCCTCGGCGCCGGTGCCTTCCCGAGACGATTTCCCGATCAATCACTTCATCCTCGGCATTTGGGGACGCCGGTGGAGTTTGCTTTCTCAGCGGCGGCCTCTGCTTCAGCCTCTTCCCTTGCCTCTACTATCAAACGGTTCTGTTCGGCCTTGGAGTAAGCCAGCATATAGACTGGGATATAAGCAGGGGGCGGATTGTTGAACATCTCAGAATCCTGGCCAAGGCCAACTTTTTCCACGGTGGCCTTCCAGCCGCACTGGAAAAAGATGCCCTTGGTCGCTTGGACCTGCCGCTCGTAGGTTGTTTCCCCCTGCTTGTATCCTCGGTCCTTCGCTTCTTCGACCGCCTTCTCCATCGCATCCTTGTGGGCGTCCCTGATTTCGAGCTCGGCAAGGTACCGAGCCTTGGCTTTTCGCCCTTGGTTTTCTCTTCCTCGGCCGGTCGAGCTTGGCGCAGCTGCCCGGCCGCTTCGTCTTGACGATCACTTGCTCGCCCTTGAGCATTTCTATCTCGGCCTTGAGCACTTTGTTCTCGGTGATGGCGTCTCGGAGGCTCTGCCGAACTGCAACCATCCGCTCGTGGGCGAGATAGTTCTTTTGTGCGGCCTGCAAAAACAACAGACTATTAGTATCTTGAAGCCGAGCAGAAAACCGAGCACACTGTTGAAGAAAAAATGTAGAACTTACCAGCACAATGGATTCTGCAGCCGAGCGGAGGACCTTGAGGTCTGGTAGCTCGTCATGCTTTTGCATGTCCCCGGGCAGGATCAATCCCTTGGTCAGATTGAAACCAAGCGAGATATCCTTGTCCTCGGAGACAGAATCTGCGGCGGAGACTGCTCGGCCCTTGTAGACGAACTCAGGCGCCCAGACCGGGGGGGCAGCAGGGGCCTTGCCCTTGGATTTGCGGGCAAGATGTTGCTCGGTCTGGTCGCCGAGCTCGGTTGAGGCAACTTCAGTGGAGCCTTCATCCACAAGGCTTTGCCCGGCCGCCTCCCTCCTTGGTTTCTTCTTCGGCCGGCCAGCCGGTTGTTCGCTGGCAAGCACCGCCCTTCTTTTGTCCGTGGGTGGAAGATGTTCCTGGTTTATACAGGGGGTTAGAGTCGCCGTCCCAGTGATCATGGACTTAATGGCTCAATTTTAGCCATTTCTTGCTCGGTGGTAGTTGGGACGAGTCCGACCGTGGCAAAGTTGGATCTGGTTCGGGGTTGGCTCGCGCAGAAAAGTCGGTGACTCGCTTTGCGTGCTTGGTAGTTGTACGTTTGCTCAAAACCGAGCAAGGTTGAGGACTCCTCTCATTGCGAGAATCTTGACAAGACTCGATTGCTTCTGGTTAGCACGGTAATGTAACGTGACCAAATTCTTATCTGCAAAAAGAGACAAGTGTTAGACCGGATTCGACCAATAATAGTAAAGAGCAGAAAGATAGCAGTACGGTCAGCCGGGCTCCCTACCAGCACTACCGAAGTTTTTCTTAATTCGCCAGCCCGGTATTGGCGCCTCGGTGTCCTCATAAGGACCGGACACCCAGAGGAAGTCGTCATCATTGGACTCTTTGTCCAGGTTGCCTTCAATGAGTTTTGCTCGGCCTTTCTTTACTTTGAGGTAATAGCAAAACCCACCCTTATTTGAACTAAGGCTGTATTGGTGAAAAATCTCTGCGAGGTCGAGATTGAGGCCGAGCCTTCGGTTCAACTTCATGACGCCATTTATTATTTTATATGTGTTGTTGGAAACTGGTTGGGCAAAGCCTGTCGCCTCAAAATTCGCAGATCGGGCCGACCGGGAAGCGAAGTCCGCCCTCTACTATCGATACCACGGTGAAGGGGCACCGTTCTAGATCGCCCCATGGAGTTTCTCCCTTCTTGCCAAGCTCTAAGATGACGTCGTCAGGAATATGGTACTCCTCGCGGAACTCCGCCATTGCCCCGGGCGAGCTAACCCTAAAGCGGTATTTGCCCATCTATCTCGGTTTTATTTGCTCTATGATATCTCAGTCAAAATTGTGTAGTGGTTGCTCGGACTTTGAGCTCCACGAATGATGATGCTGGAACGGTTGGTCCTATTTGTTCTGCATGTTGAAAAATAATCCCAAGGGTTAGCACGGCATATATTGCTCGGCCCTTAATGGAAATAGCTCTGAAAGGTTCTAGGCGTTTGGCCGGCCTCCACCTACCTCGGCCCATCAGGATGGCTTATTTAGCCTTCCCCCTTTTTTTTGGTGCTTGTTTCTACTCGGTCTACGAATTTTGTTCGGTTGGGTTCTAATGGGGGGTTGTTACTCGGTCAAGCCCAGACCAAGATATGGGCTTCTGGTTTCATGTCTTCAGCCCGGTTAAACCTATCTGCCGATCTAAGGTATATATAGCTCGGTTGTGGCCTCAGTGCAAAGCCACAAACAGCTTTTTGCTCGGTTTAATCCCTCCCATCGGATCTAAATGAGCGTTTTGCTCGGTTTGGCCCAGTATTCATCGTGTTCATGGTGTTCTTTCTAAGTTCCTGGCCCACTCATTCTACCTATGGAAAAACGGGGGCACGAGGGCCCCCTCTTCTCTCCATTTCCATTTTCCTAGGGTGTGAAAGACTCAAGCAAGGAAAAACAAACCCCAAAGCACTAACGCAAAGCACAATGGCATGGAAATGAAGAACACAGTGAACAGAATTGAGAAAATGCTCAAAGAACTCGTGAATGGAAACTGAAAACGTAGTAAGGAGTTGCAGAAGCTTACCGGAAGACGAAGGTGGGCCTTGAAGAACTTGACTGCAGCAACAGGAACGAAGATTGGAGCTCGAAAGTGGCAATGGCAGAAAGGGGGCAAGAGTTTTGGATGCTAGGGTTTGGAGTTACAGAGAGGAATGAAAGGTGAAGGGTCTAAACCCTTGGAGTAGGGTTTATTGATGGGAGGAAGCCCCAAACGGCGCAGCCGTTTGAATTTCGCGCGTGCCAGACAGCTGTTTGCACGACCCAATGAGGTGATGGCACGTGGCTCTGAGAAATGCGGTCACAAGACTGGTGAAAGACCTTGACGCGTGATCAGGAGGTAGTTCTTTGTCCAATCGAGTTTTCTCGGCGACAGGGGCGTTTCCGATTTGGCTGTCGCTCGGTGATAAAAACTTCCCTAATCAAGCTCGGCCTAGCGGGATCGCGACTCAACCTTTGCTCGGACAAGGTAAACCCAATCACGATAGCTCGGATGGGTTTAAGGGGCAATTGAGAGGGGAGATTTCCATCTCATAGTACGGCCGAGCAAAAGTGACGTCCGGCGTTACAGACTACGCGGCGCCTAGCAGTATGGGCGGTTGCTGCGACCGAGCGGTCTGTATTGATCGGTTGACGATTTCAACCGGTAACCCCTGAGGGCCGAGTTTTGGAGGCCGCTTGTGCAGGGCGAAGTTCGCGGTGGAGACTGCAACCGAGCTGAAGGACTGACCGGGCTAAGCAGAGGATGCGGCCTGGCCGGCATGTCACTGGCCGCCCAGCCAAGGCGAAGCTGTTGCGCGTCACCGAGATTGGAGATAAAACGGTTGGGGGCCGGCATGCCTCGCTACCGGACAATCGCGATGAGCTAATCGATGATAGCTCGGCATAGGCGGTTAAGTTCTCGCCTGGTCCCAAGTCATAGAGCGGCGGTACGTAGCACGGTTATGCGGTTTCGAGTCTCCCAAGGGTTAGACCGGTCATGGTACCCCGGTTAAGGGTGCTACCTGGGCCAATGGCGTGAAGGAGAGGACGTCTGCTCCACGAACACCTCAATACCGTTGGGCAGTTCTGCATGTACTGAAAGGAGGACAAAACCTTTACACGTGTAAGGTGGTGAGAGGCGAGCACTGCCACCTGTCCAGGGAAGGACAGCAGAGGTAGTGCGCGCACAATCTCAGAGCTACGTGGCCAGCCTAGATATGGAGAGGGAAGGCGAACGTTACTGGTATGCGAATTCACTCTAAAAACCCTTCTCTCTTGACTCTCTTCTTCCTCAGCGAACTGACTTGAGCGTCGGAGGGTTTTTCTGGCACACCACCGCCGGGCAGCTCACCGTTTTTGTGTTGCAGAGACAGACGCCGTTAGCAGAAGCTTGACGTTCAAGGCGTACGGAGAGCCAAGGATATTTCGCCCCCAAACAGTAGTGGTGATAGATGAGAGTAAGAGGTAGAATAATATTTTTCTAAATAAGTAAAAATAATTTTTTTTGTGATTAAGTAATGTTAGGAATATCAAATTTTTTATCAAATGTATGACTAAATGTATTATATAGATGTGAGGTTTACAAAGATATTTAGTCATTCATTTAGTAGAAAATTTGGAATCAATAGCATTTTATTTTTAATTTTTGTTAATTTTCTAAACTATTTATAAGTTTTGTAAACGAAAATAAACATTAAATGAGTTTATATACACTTTTTAGTTTTTTTTTTTTAATAAATACAAACAAAACAACAAATGTTGCCAAAGGGTACCTAAGTATTTTATTGGGCATGAAACATTTTGTTTTTTTTTTATTAAAAAAGAAACAATCTTGAACACTCATATCATACGGTCCAATTTATTTTTTTATTTTTTTATTTTTTTTGGTACATTAAGGCTTCGTTTGGGAAGAAGAGTTGGGTTGGGTTTGGGGCTATTTTAGTCACACAAAAAAAAAGGTAAAATAGGTTTTTTAATCCAAGAAGACAATATCACATCTAGCTCATAATTATTGCATTCTTTCCCTCATAAAAAATCAAAAAAACCAAAAAGCTCTTCCCAAACAAGGTATTAACCCCAGGCTAAAATAGTCAAAAAAAAATCAACTTACTTTCCAAACAAACCCTAAAAAAAATATCTTAAGCCATGTTTAGTTTATATTTGTGAAAAAAAGTTAAAAAATAATTTTTTCAAAAGAGTTTATAAAAGCTAAAAATTTGTTAGGTTGTATGTTTTGAAAATAATTTTGGAATTTTGGATGATTTAGGACTATTTTGAGAAGATGGTTAAGCTTTTAACCCATTTTGGATAATATCATCTCTCATATTTTTTACATATTTTTTCAAAACAAGTTAAAAAAATGTCAATTTTTAACCATCTTACCAAAATAATTCTTAATTTTTTTTTAATAATAGATAAGTGTGAGAGAAAAAATAATTTATTGATGTGTAGGATGTAAGAAAAAGAGAGAGGAAAAAAAAATGATTTATTGATATGTAATATAGATAAAAGGGATTTTATTTATTTATTTATTTATTATTATTATTATTATTATTATTATTATTATTATTTTTAAATTCAACCAAACAAATGTTTGAATTTTTTTTTTTCAAAAATTGCCTCTTAAGAGACAAACCAAACAAGGGTTTAAACTTTTGTGAGATATAGGCTTCGTTTGAGAAGTGAGTTAATTTTTTGACTTTTTTTTAGTTATTTTAGCCTAGGGGTAAAAAATTTCGTTTGGGAAAAGCTTTTGTGTTCATTTGGGAAGGAAAGATTTGGACTTTTTTTTGGCTCAAATAGTCACAAAAAACAAAATAAGCTTTTTAGTCCAATAAGCTAAAACATCACATCCAACCTATAATTATTACATTCTTTCTCTCACAAAAAAAAAATCAAGAAAGCTAAAAAAAACCTAAAACCCTTCCCAAATCAGACTTTTTAGCTCCAAGCTAAAATAGTAAAAAAAAACAAAAAATTAAAAAGCTAACCCACTTCTCAAACGAACCCTTTAGCTTTTTTGACTTTTTTGTGAGAGAAATAATAGATTATTGTTGGATGTGATATTTTGTCTTATTAAGTTAAAAAGTCTATTTTGTTTTTTGTAACTATTTTAGTCAGAAAAAAGCCCCAAATATCTCTTCTCAAACGAGCCCCCAAGTTTGAGGATTTTTTGGCTAAAATAGTTACCAAAAAAAAATAAAAAAATTACTCTAATAAGACAAAACATCACATTCAACCCATAATCATTATATTTTTTTTTCACAAAAAAATCAAAAAAATCAAAAATCCTTCTCAAATTAAGCTTTTTTTAATCCCAAATTAAAATAATAAAAATACTTAAAAAATTAAAAAGTCAATCCACTTCTCCAGCGAAGCCAAACCAAAGGAGGGTTTAAACTTTTTGTGAGATATATGACTCGACTTTGTGAGACTCTCTTTGTGAATTAATTATTTTATTCTATGTTTTATAAAAATACATACAAAATGATAAAATGAATAATATGATAATTTATAATATCTTTTGACATTTTAGTTAAAAATTAAAGTTGTGTTTGGTAGAGTTTTATAACTATGATTTGAGAATATGAGTTATATTTTGAGTTTATGAGGTTTGGAATTATAATTTTAGTATGGAAAATTTGTTTGGTGAAAGAGTTTTAAAAATAGTTTTGAAAAGAGTTTTGAATTGAATGAGAAATTTTTGATGTGACATTTGATATTTAATACAAAAACTTACAACTCATAACCAAACATACAACTCAAAATTATTTTAAAGCACATAAAAAATTTTAAAAAATTTAGAAAATATTTTTTTTCGAATATATAAAAATTAACATATCAATTGCAAAATAAAATAAAATAAAATAAAAAATTGCACTGTTCCGATAAACTAGCCGGACAACTGATTAGGCCAAATTTTGAAAAAACAAATTTGAAAATCGCGCTCTGTTTGACAGAATTTTCTGCAGAGTTGTGAAAAATTAATTCCACAATTCTATCTAAACATCATATTCAAACTCAATCGTAGAAAATGATTTTCTGAATCATTCCAAACAGAGCCTAAACTATCCAAGCACCATCTCAAAGTTGCTCAAAAATTAACCACAATGGTATCTTCTATTATTATTTTTTAAAATGATATATAAAGCTATTTTTTATACTTATTTTTTAAATTTAATAATATGTAAGTAAGATAATTAATTAATAATTAATAAAGATATGAAAAAAATAACATAAAAAAAAATAAATAATTAATCATTAAATTTAAAAATCTTAATTTAATTTTTAAATTTAAATAACACTACCCTATTTTTTCTGTCAAGTAAAATCTTTCAGCCTAACATCTTTTGTGGGTGTTTGGAAAGTTGTTATTTTAGTAAGTTATTTTAATTTTTGACTATTTTAATAGGCTTAAATTTTTGTATTTGGGAAAATAGTTAGATTTTTTATAGTTGGATGTGATATTTGTTTGAGAAAAAGTAAAATAATTATAGGATTGGTGTAAGATTTTATCGTATTGACTATTTTAATTTATTTTATCTTTTTATAAATTTTAATCCAAAAAAATTTAAAAATAACATTTACCAAACACGCTGTAGGACCAAGTTTTTAATTATTATTATTTTTTTAAATACTTTATTATTGGTCAATCCTTGTACTCCCTTCGTCCCAAAATATTAGTCTCTTATTTTATTTTTAATTGTCTCAAAATATTAGTCCCTCTTCAAATATCAAGTACAAAAATAATATAAATTTTCTAGTTTGCCCTTCTTTTAAATTCACAAATAATATAAAAGGTACAATTATAACATTGATATTTTTAAAAAATATACTATCAAAGAGTAATTTTAAAAAATTAAAATTTTAAAAGTACAATAATTATATTACTAAAAAAAATTAAATTCTTTAAAAAAAAAAGAACATTATTTTGAGACGGGGTAGCTTTTATTGATCAGGTCAATCCTTATAGCTGGATAGATGAGAACATGCTTCACCTAATTACTGACTCGTAAAGTTTTCCGTTGATGTATGACTGAGAAAACCACAACGCACATTGTATTTCAAAACTCATGGCCAACTCCGAGAGATGCTATTGGTTGATTTTAAGACACCGTCGAGTCATATTTTAATAATATTATAATTAGTAAAAAAATAAAATTTAAGATTGATTTGAGGTATGGATTAATTTTTGAATTTCTGATTATTTTAATTTGAGATTAAAAAGTTTGTTTGAAATAAATTTTTTGATTTTTTAAAATTTTTATGAGAGAAAAAATAATTATCGATTGAATATGATATTTTATTATATTCAATTAAAATAATTTATTTTGTCTTATATAACTATTTTAACTTAAACACTTGTTGTAAGCTGAGACTTATAAATTTATATTGAGTTACTAAAAAATATGAAAAAAAAATAAATTATGAAAACAAATTAGGAATTCTAAATTAGGAGGTCTAATAGTTCTAATTAGTGTTTGGGTCCCATATAATGTGATGTTTTTGTTTTAATTTTTTTTTATTTTTTATTTTTCATATGATTAAAGCTCTTTTAAAATTTCCAAATTAAAAAAATTGCATCATTTCTGATAAATTATAATTGGCGAACGATATAGCTATATAACGCCCGGAGTTAATCAATATTTTTTTTAAATTTTCAAGCCCATGACAGCTACTAACACGTCATATGTCAACGAATCCGGATCGTCGGTCGCGTTTTCCTGTCGCCCCCAAAACGACGTCGTTTTGGGGGTGAATTTTCAAAAAAAAAAACGCAGAGAAGAGAGAGGAAGGAGAGGAAGAGGGAGAGGGAGGGAGGAGGGAGGAGGGAGGAGGGAGGAGGAGGATGAGGAGGGGCATAAATATAGGGGGAGAGGAGGAGGAGGAGGAGGAGGAGGAGGGAGGCGAGGGGCGAGGGCGGCAGCTGCGACGGCGAGGGACGAGGACGGCGAGCTCGCAGCCTCCCTCCTCCCTCCTCCCTCCCTCTCCCTCTTCCTCTCCTTCCTCCCTCTTCTCTGCGTTTTTTTTGTTGAAAATTCACCCCCAAAACGACGTCGTTTTGGGGGCGACAGGAAAGGGCGAGAGGGAAACGCGACAGGTGATCCAGATTCATATGTCAACGTCTTGTATAGTACTACTAACTAGTCTACTAACTAGTAGGTAGATGATGCACATAAATTTATTTTTAAATTGAATAATTTTGAATCTTAATATTTTATTTTAAAAAAAATTTAATAACTAAAAGTTAAATATAAATAGATTTGTTAATAATCGATAAAAATTATTATCATTGTGCATGATCTTATTTAAAATAGACTAATAAAAATAAATTCTTTCAAATTTAAACAAAAAATATATATTCTTGATGATACAGTGCGTCCTGGTGAATGGGCTAGACTGATCCAAGCTCCTCAAGCCCACTGGATAACTTGCAAGTAAGTTCAATCAGGAAACGGGGTAGTCCCCCGGCGAACCCTCCGGTGTATGAATTAGAAAAGGTGATGGACAAAATGTAGAGAGAGAGAGAGAGGAGATAGAAAACTTAACCTTCTTCTTGTCTTCGAGCTTTGCTTATATCCTTTGGTAATCATTTCGCTGTTTCAGCCGTTCTGACCCTCCCGCCGAAAGCTTACGCCGTGGTTCGTCTTGTTCAGGGTGAGGGGGCGCCATTCCGGCTGAGGGGTGTTGTCGCAATAAATGCTGTGATGGGTTGCATTAATGACGATGTGTTGTGGCAATAACTTTGCAGATCTTTGTCTGTTGACATAGCCTGTTCTGCACCCGCCACGTGTCCGAGCATCATTGGCCTTTCTTGCTCAGTTGGCCTCCAGCTGTACCGGGTTTTACTGACCGGGTTGTGCAATGGGGTCTAAATAGTGGGCTTAGGTTTACTCACGGTGGGCCGTGGTCCTTGTGGGCCTATCCCTGTCAGTAGTCCCACATTCCCGAGTGCAGCTTTAGTCCAATGAAGGGAATAATAATAGTGGAGATGAATCTGACCGGTAGGG
Source organism: Camellia lanceoleosa (assembly GCA_025200525.1). Taxonomy (NCBI): domain Eukaryota; kingdom Viridiplantae; phylum Streptophyta; class Magnoliopsida; order Ericales; family Theaceae; genus Camellia; species Camellia lanceoleosa. The sequence continues at coordinate 10,296,484 of CM045768.1, forward strand.
GGAGACCAACCGTGAGGGTGACCGAGCGGGAGGGAGGAGCCGAGCGTGAGGGCCGCCGAACGGGTGAGGCCGACCGTGAGGGAGGCCGAACGTGAGGGATCGGCCGTGAGGGTGACCGAGCGGTAAGGCCGAGCGTGAGGGCCGCCGAGCGGGTGAGGCCGACCGAGGCCGTGGAGGCCAGGCGTGAGGGCCGAGCGGGTGCAGCCGACCGTGAGAGGCAACCGAGCGTGAGGGACCGACCGTGAGGATGACCGAGCGGGTGAGGCCGAGCGTGAGGGGCGGCCGAGCGTGAGGGACCGACCGTGAGGGCCGCCGAACGGGTGGGGCCGACCGTGAGGGAGGCCGACCGTGAGGGACCGACAGTGAGGGCTGCCAAACGGGTGAGGCCGACCGTGAGGGAGGCCGAGCGTGAGGGACCGGTCGTGAGGGTGACCGAGCGGGTGAGGCCGAGCGTGAGGGCCGCCGAGCGGGTGAGGCCGACCGTGAGGAGCCGAAGGGGCGAGGCCGACCGTGTAGGCGACCGAGCCGGAGAGGCCGACCGTGAAGGTGGCCGAGTGGAAGGGCACGGGGCTCAAGGGGCGGCGTGTCACGTGATGATTTGAAGTGGAAAAGACAAGGTAAGGGCAGAAGTCAGCGCATCAGGACCATACACGTGGCAGGATGTCGGGGGAGGGGAAAGGGCAAGCGTTAGATCAGGGGTGAAACGTCAGGGGATTATTATGGGCATTGATGATACAGTTTTGGCGGATGATTTGAAAAGTTTTCAAACTGGCGAACATTAATTTGGATCCTTGGAATACGGGCAAACCGTGGGCTTTTGGTATCATACGATTCACCTACTTCTTTACAAAAACTCAAAACATTCGAAGTATTAGTTCCTTCGTTGCTTACGATACTCCGTTGAAACATTTCTTCGATTTCTTAGTGCTTGCCTCAGAAGCAATCCGCAGACATACTTTAGAAATGGCGCAGGAAGAAAATGTGAATGTGAGGGTGGATCCTCTGGGAGACAACGATGCAGAGGAATTAGCTGCACAGTACAGGACGGAGAGGGTGGGGGAACCAGCGATACGTTTCCATGGTTCCACCTTGGTGGCAGCTCCGACGTCGATTAGTGAGATGGAGCCAGATCATTGGCACACAAAGGCGGACAAATCGACGATAACAGAGGCGGAGTTGGGGGCAATCCGCGAGAAATACCAAATTCTGGCGGGAGTGGAGTTGTGGTTGCCAACGTCGACGGAAAGGCCGTCGGACGCTAGGCTAGGAGGGTTTTCCTGTCGAGAAGGCTCTGAAGAAATGAGGTTGCCACTTGCCTCAAATAGTGGTGGGCGTGCTCAACCACCTAGAAGTAGCCCCGGGCCAGCAGATGCCCAATGCCTGGAAGATCCCGGTGGCCGCAAGTGCATGGCCAAAGGCAAATGAGGGGGAGCCGATGGCGGTGGAGGAGTTCTTCGCTTGTTACAAGGCCTCAGAGCAACAGGAGACGTGGGTCACCCTGCAGGCAGTTGTGGGGGAAGGGGTTGGTGGCTGGTCTACCCACGTCGATCAAGGGATGGCGGGCGCGGTGGTTCTCGTCTGCCTCAATGGGGCTGGGTGTGCACCATCTAGAAGGTGCCAATTAGAACGGTAGAGGCAAAACTGGGACCTGCGGCAAGGGAGAGGGTGAAGAGGGTGAAAGAGTGGAGGGAGAAAGAGAAGGCGAAATGGGACGACCTCGTGCAGCCCTCTGCCATGTTTGAGGCAGGGCTGGGTCCTCAGCCGATCGGTGGGGATCTTGACCGAGCAGAGTTGGAGGCGAGGAGAGAGGCTCAGGAGGCTGAGGATCAGGCCCTTCTTGCCAAAGCCACCATGTTCAAGAGGGCACAGAACGACCGACCTTCACAACCGATCGCAAAGGAGAGGATCAGGCCTCGCCCGAAGCCGTTGGGGGAGAAGGACTTAAGTAAGTTTGAACCATGAAAGCTCCCTGCGGATCCTGTGAATGAGAGGGCCAGGGGTGGGGAGGAGGCTCTGAAGAAGAAGAGGAAGAAGAGAAGTGCCCCTGTAGAGACTGCAGGGGAGCCTGGGCCCAAGAAGGTGAAGGTGGCCCCAGCTGTAGTGGAGACTCTTGTTGTGAAGGATACCCCAGAAGTAGCAAGGGTCATCCCAGCACTAGAGGCTGTGGAGGTTGCCCCAAAGAATTCAAGTGGCGTGGGCGTGGCGATCTTGAGCTGGGGGGGCAACAGACCCAAAGGGGTCCTGCCCCCCAGGAAGGAGAAGTAGGTCTGAACACCGCCTTCTACTATGCTCATGTGATGGTGGGAGGTGGAAGGAAGTGGGACCCGGCTAGGGCGTGACCGTCTGCTGAAGATGCGGAAGGGTCAGGACTGCGCTGCGCCAGATTCAATGAGGCCGACTTCGAGGGGTTATGCTCCGCCAGATGGAGGTAATCACTACTGGCAGGCTCTGCTAAGGAAGGCGGGGAGCAGTGCTCAAGCGAGAAGGCCGAGGCACGCTTGGAAAAATCAAGATGGAGAAGGCAAGTTGGACGATCAAGCTAGAGCCGGAGGATACATGCCGAGGTTGTGTCACTCGAGTTCCACTGGTCGAAAGCAGAGGAAATTGGAAGAGTTCCAACGAGCCTGTGCCATTGCCAATGATCGGCATGAAGAGGCCATGAACAGCAACGAAGAGCTGGTGAAGCAGAAAGATGAGGCAGATGCTAAGGTGGAGGCTCTGCAAAAGGCGTTGGAGGACGAGCTGGCCAAGGCAGAGGGGGAGAGAGAGAGGCTTAGGAGGGAGTTGGAAGTAGAGGTGGAGAAGGCGAGGGCGGAGAAGGAGAGCCTAAGGAAGGAGTTGGAGGCAGAGCGAAGTAGGGTGGCTGTGGAGAGGGAGACCCTGCAGAAACAATTTGAAGCAGAGAGGGGGAAGTTGACTGCTGAGGGGGAGGCCTGGAAGAGGGAGCTGGAGGCTGAGCGGGCCAAGGCTGCAGCTGAAAAGGAGGCCCTACAAAAAGAGCTGAACGAAGAGAAGGCGAAGGCGGCCTCGGAAAGGGCAGCTTACCCCGATCTTTATGTTGCGGCTGTTACTCAATTCAAAGGGTCTCCTGAGTTCCAGATGGCGATTGATCTTCTGATGGTGAGCTGACTGGCAAGGAGGAGTCTGGCCCATCACGACGGCAGTGAAGGAAGACCTGAATCTGAAATTATAGAGAGCTTCCAACGATCAGACTTTTATAAGCATGAAATGGCGAGTTTCGGGGACGGTGGAAAATGTTCAGCGCAGGTCAAGAGCTGTTCCCGAGCTTGACTTCAGGTGACGATTGGGGAGGATGATGTGGCCCAGACCCCCCTGGACGAGGGTATAGAAGAAGCAGACCTTATCTCCAGTGAAGAGGAGGAGTGATCTGAAGGATGGGTGTACTTAGGAGTTTTTGTTGCGTCCTTGTATACATATTTTTGTTTTGTTTTGTTTTTGAAGTATTGTAATAAACTGATGTACACATTGTGCGAATGAATAAAACTCTATTTTTGTCTTGCAATTAGCTGTGTTTATTTGCTTAGTGTGTTTGAAATGGAGAAGTGCTTGTAATAAAAACGAGTAATGAACTTATGAAAAAATTCGATTTCATGACAGAGTGAACTTGAGCTAAGTGAGCCAAGTGAATTTGAACTTGTGAGATTGGATTGATAAAATTGGACTGATAAGTTGAAGAGGATGAACTTGTGAATTTGAATTTGAATTAGAACTTGTAAATTCGAACTTGTTAAATTAAAAATTCCATCACGCAGAGTAAGAGTGAACTGATATAATTCCTTCATGCAGAGAGAGATTGGACTTGTGTAAAAATTCAATGAATGAGGGCAGGAAAGTAAATTTTAAATGGTAACTAAAGGGGTAATGGTAAACCTGTAGGGGAGAAGTTGGGGAGCATTGTTGGAATTTGACTAAGTAGAGATGTCATAAAATTTTGTGACCTTAACTTGTGACTAAGTGTTCTCCCAAAGCTATGCTGGTACTTGCTTCACTGGGTCTTCTGATGTTCGAAAGTGTTCGGTCGGACTTAAGCTTTTGAAAGTGCTCAGTCTGGCCAAGGTTTTTGTAAGTGCTCAGGTCGGACTGTGTCAAGACCTAAACCCGGCCCTATGGGTTTAGCATCAGAATCGCCAAGAATCCGAGATTACAAGGCTCAAATAAAGAATACGCTTAAACAGTCTGAGGCTGGCGGAAGCCAATACAGTAAATAACTAGTGTCCATTGAGCTGTGAAAATCTGTATGCCAAAAACATTTTTCATGCATTCATACAGTACAGTCTATACAGTCATATACAAACAGTCGGTACGGGAACCTAATCCCTCGATAACAGTACAGTAAAACAGTAGACAGTCTATACAATAGTACAAAACGGTAAGGAGACCGATAGGGGACACAAAAACACCCCAAGCCATAGCATGGCAACTCGGAACCTCGCAGTGAGGCACATAGGCTGGCTTGATAAAACCGGGGGCCAACCCACGCTCCTAGCTCCGGTCTGGTGGCTGAGCACCTACATATATATATATATATATATAAACAGTAAGCTAAAGCCCAGTGAATAACATGATGCGTAAAGAGGTTATGAATGAATGTCCTTACAGTAATGAAATCAGTTCATTAAACAGTATTTCAGTCTTTCAGTATTTCAGTCAATCAGTCATATGTGGTACACCCATTAGCCTATCAACAGTAGGTCCAAAAGGACCGGGTCTTAACAGACTCCAACAAAGAATGATGGCCATCAATCAAGAATGATGGTTCCACAAGGAACCGACAGAGCTCAGAATAAAGAAATGATGAGTGCTAAGGATGCCACAATACAGCCTGAATACAGGACATACATTCATTCAAGAATAATATCAGTTCAATAAATTGATTCAAGATTATTCAAAAGATAACCATTTTGAACATATCTTTACACAAACGTTACTCACGAGATTGGGCTAATAGCACTAGAGCGCCCCCGAGAGCCAACCCTAAGCGATTAACAATTAGAACACACACTAAGTTTCACGATGGGAATGATGATAATTAAATCCCTAAATTTCATCGGTGTGGTAGTATGTATAAATACTCATTAACATGCCTTAAACTAGGCCTAAGAATGCCTAGGATGGGATGAGGATGCAAAAATACTGATTGGAAGGCATTTTCAAAAGTTCCGAAGCAGGGGTCTCGCCGAGCGAGCCTTCCTTCGCCGAGCGAGGTTGCAAAATCAAAGGCTTCGCCGAGAACAATCCTTCGCTCGAGCGGTCTGATGAAACAATAAAAGTACTGGATGCTCGATTTTTACGCTCGAGCCACCAATCCTTCGCTCGAGCGTGGCTCAGAGGAAACGTTGGTCGCTCGAGCGAGTAATCCTTCGCTCGAGCGAAGAAGCCAAATCTGGAATTTCTAGATTTGCCTTCCAAGCTCAAACCAAGCATTCTCAACTCAATTCTCGACCTCTTGGGCCCAAATTCTGGGAAATACATCCCAAAACAATGTATAACAAGTTTCAAAAGCCAATTTATGAATTCAAGCCCCAAAGGTGAGTCAATTAAATCCAAAATTCAAACCCATTCTCATGAACAATCTTCAACCATGCAATGCATGAGTTTTAAACCAAAATCAAGCTTCAAATCTTGCTCTAATGAGCTCAATAGTTGGAAAACAAAATGAAAACATGGACTTTGATAGAAACATGAGCATGCATGTATAATCCATCATGAATTCAACTTCAAAATGCACCAAAATGGCCATGCATGCATGAATTCAAGTATGATTCAACCTCTATGCACTAAATCATGGTTTAATCCTACAATGGAGCCTAGAACATGCAAGATGAAGCTCAAGACAACAAGAAGAAGATGGATTTTCTTACCTAAGTCTCAATTCCTTGCCTAGAAGTTCAATTTAGCAATCTATGTTATAAATCTTTCAATTCTTCAAGCAAGTCCTCAACAATGGCAAGATGAGCTCAAGTCTCTCTAAACTCTCTCTCACTCTATAATTCGGTGGCTTCAAGAAGCAAAGTTGAAGAAGTGGTGTCTCTAAGTGTAAGATAGGATTAGAGTATTGGCATAGTGGGCCACTATGTGTGGCAAATTAGTAAATAAGTGTAACAATGAAGTTTAACTCACTTTAATCTAATTTAATCATTCCTAATCAATTTTCAAATAAATAGACCATTAATCACAAATATTCTACTGATCCCAAAACTCTAAACGGTTTCTAATTCGGCCGCCGATAAGGCCTTCAATTAGTAGTTTACACATACGAATTCAAACAGATAATCAATCGATCAAACAGATGCAATATACAATTCAATAGATAAACTTATTCAATTTCAGTTTCGATTTCAATCAGTACATTCAGTACTTCAGTTAATTCAATTATCAATCATTATCAGTTCGGTTCAGCAGTAATCAGTACGTAATTCAGTGGTCAATCGGTAATCAAAACGAGGGTTGTTACAGTCTCCCCTCCTTATAAGGAGTTTAGTCCTCTAAACTCGAGTTACCTTTAGTCTGGAAGAAAACAGGATTCAGCGGGAACAAATCAGGGTATCGCCTAGCCATGTCATCCTCCCTTTCCCAAGTGGCATACACACCACCATGGTTCTATCAATCAACTTTCACTAGCGGGATCTCTTTGTTTCTCAGTTTCTTGATCCGTCGGTTCACAATCTGTATAGGCCGTTCCTCGTAAGTGTAGTCATCACTCAACACTACTCGAGTAGGCTCAATCACATGGAAAGGATCCCGGAGATAATCTCTCAACATAGATATGTGGAAGACGTTATGCATATGCTCCATTTCAAGAGGAAGTGCAACTTGATACGCCACCAGATTGATTTTCTCAATAACCTCATACGGTCCGACATATCTTGGCGCTAACTTGCCTTTGACTCCAAAACGAGTCTGGCCTTTCATTGGTGTCACTTTCACAAACACGTGATCACCCACTTCATATTCTCGGTCTCGTCTTCTAATATCTGCATAACTCTTTTGTCTACTCGGTGCAGTTTTCAGTCTCTGTTGTATCAGTTTTATCTTTTCAGTTGTTTCATACACAATCTCGGGCCCAAGCAACGGCCCATCTCCAACTTCTGCCTAGCAAATTGGAGATCTACACTTTCTGCCGTACAATGCCTCGAAAGGCGCAATTCCAATACTCAAATGGTAGCTGTTGTTGTAGGCGAATTCAGCCAACGGCAAATGACTTTCCCAGTTTCCCTGAAAATCAAGGACACACATTCTCAGTAGATCCTCTAAAGTCTGGATGGTCCTTTCGATCGTCCCATCTGTTCGAGGATGATAGGCACTACTCAAATTAATTCAAGACCCAATGCATCAGTAGACTTTGCCGAACCTCGATGTAAACTTGAATCCTCGCCGAAACAATAGATACAGGCACTCCATGCAATCTCACAATTTCGTCAATATAGATAACAGCCAATTTGTCTGCATTATAAATTGTCTTGACAGGTAGGAAGTGTGCAGATTTAGTCAATCTATCAACAATAACCCAAATAGAGTCCATACCTTTCCTGGAGCGAGGTAATCCAATGATGAAATCCATCGTGATATGCTCCCATTTCCACTCTGGTATGGGTAAGGGTTGCAGTAAGCCCGCGGGTCGTTGATGTTTAGCTTTGACTTGTTGGCAGTGAAGACATTTGGACACAAAGTCGGCAATTTCCTTCTTCATTCCCAGCCACCAGAAATTCTGTTTCAGATCTTGGTACATTTTCGTATTCCCTGGGTGAATAGAAAATTTTGAATTGTGGCCCTCTTGCAGTACTCTTCTTTTCAATTCAGTGTCATTTGGTACACACAGTCTATCTTGAAATTTCAGTACATGGTTGTCAAATTTGAACCCCGGTCTCGGTTTTGAATCTCTTTCTTCAATAACCTTTTTCAAGAAATCATCCAGTTGTTGTTTTTCTTTAATTTCCTCAATCAATCTTTGGTTGGCAAAGAATGACTATTGTTCCACCTTGTTCTCTCAAAACAATTTCAATTTCAGACTTTTCCAGATCATGAAGCAATTCTTTCTGCCCGGTGAGCAGACAAGCTAAGTTGGCAATTGACTTTCGGCTCAATGCATCAAAATGATGTTAGCTTTTCCGGATGGTACAAAATCTGTAGGTCATAATCTTTGATCAGTTCCAGCCATCTCCGCTGTCTCATATTCAGTTCTTTCTGAGTGAAAAAGTACTTCAGGCTCTTGTGGTCAGTATACACTTCACATGTTGCTCCATACAAATAGTGACGCCAAATTTTCAAAGGCAAACACTCTGCAAAGAAGTTCTAAGTCATGGGTCGGGTAGTTCTTTTCATGTGGTCTCAACTGTCGGGAAGCATAAGCAATAACTCTCCCATTCTGCATTAAAACACACCCCAAACCCTTATGAGAAGCATCACTAAATACAGTATAACCATCCGTACCTGAAGGTAGAGTCAGAACCGGTGCAGTCACAAGTCGGGTTTTCAATTCTTGAAATGCTGATTCCCTTTGGTCAGTCCAGTCAAATGATATCCCCTTCTGTGTCAACTGAGTCAGTGGTAAGGCAATTTTGGAGAAGTCTTTGACAAACCTTCTGTAATATCCAGCCAAACCCAAAAAGCTTCGGACTTCAGTCACATTTGTTGGTCTAGGCCAGTTCACTACAGCTTCAATTTTCTGCGGATCAACAGAAATTCCATCTTTGCTAACAACATGCCCCAAAAACATAACATGATCAAGCCAGAATTCACATTTAGACAGTTTAGCATACAATTTCTGTTCTCTTAAGGTTTGCAAGGCAAGTCTCAGATGGCGTTCATGTTCTTCTCTAGTCTTAGAATAAATCAGGATGTCATCAATGAATACTACAATAAAATCATCAAGGTATGGTTTAAAAATTCTGTTTATAAGGTCCATAAATGCAGCAGGGGCATTCGTGACTCCGAACGGCATAACTAGAGATTCAAAGTGGCCATACCTCGTTCTAAAAGCAGTTTTATCAATGTCTTCTGGTTTGACTTTCAGTTGATGATACCCCGATCTAAGATCAATCTTGGAAAACACTTGTGCACCCTGTAACTGGTCAAATAAATCATCAATACGCGGTAATGGATATTTATTCTTTACAGTTACCTTGTTCAATTCACGATAATCCATGCACAGTCTCAGTGAGCCATCTTTCTTCTTTACAAACAAAACAGGTGCACCCCACGGTGAAGTACTGGGCCTGATGTACTTCTTGTCTAACAATTCTTGCAATTGCACTTTCAATTCCTTCAGTTCAGTTGGGGCCATTCTGTAAGGAGCTTTAGATATCGGCTGTGTACCCGGAATCACATCCACAGTAAATTCAATTTCCCTGTCAATCAAATCCTCGCAAATCATCCGAAATACATCCGGGAATTCTCGACTATAGGAATACAATTCACATCGCTTTTAACACTATCATCAAGAGGCACAACAAGACGTAACACGATATCCTTTACACCCCTTTCTAATCAGTTTAACAGCTCTCACAGAAGAAATCAGATACGGATGAGGTACTACTCCACTCCCATTAAACACAAATTCAGGCAAACCCGGTGGACGGAAAACTACTTGTTTTGTTACACAGTCTATAGTGGCATGATATTTTTGTAACCAATCCATCCCCAATATTACATCAAAGTGATCAATATTCAATGGCAGTAAATCAATAAATAGATGCATATCCCCAACAATAATCTCACAAGCAGGATACATATATGCACATGTCATGGATCCCCCAACAGGTGATGATATAGCTAGCAGATAGTTCATGGGTTCTAAGGGTCTATTCAATTTATGCGAAAAAGCATGCGATACATACGAATGTGTAGACCCCGAATCAATTAACACATATGCATTTTGAGCACAGATAGAGAGGATACCTGACACAACAGTCTCAGTGTTTTACACGTCTCCCGGTACTAGGGCGAACACTCGGCCTTGCCTCATAGGCTCTTTCCTGGTAGCTTTGGGGTTCGGTTTTGGTGTTGCAATCTTCTTTGCTAGCCAGTGCAGGCTTAACTGGCAGGCAGAGGGATCTTTTTAATTATGTGGCCCACCTTGCCACTTCTGAAACAAGCTCAAATCGTAGCAAACCCTTTGTGCTTATTGCCACTCTGAAGCAGGTGGAGTAAACCCACTCCCTTGGTCGGGCTAGTCGTCGACCCGATTCTGCTTCTTGGTTCTTTGGGTTATGCTTGCCTCTCTTGAATTTGAAACCCTGCCTTTTACCTTGCCACTCAGTTGTTGGTGTTTCAGATTGTTTCACTGCTGCAATATTCGACTCGGCCATCAATGCCCGGTCGAGAACACCTACATAAGTCGGTAACTTCAAGACACTTATTCTGTCCAGTATTGCCGCATTCAGGCCGCCCTCAAATCTTCGGGCCTTCTTATAATCGGTGTCCACCATGTGTGGTGCATACCTAGCAAGTTTGGTGAATTTCTTCTCATACTCGGCAACAGACGTTTTGCCCTGTCTCAGTTGTTCAAACTCCGTTACTTTTCTGTCCCTGATACACTGGGGAAAATATTTTTCAAAGAAGGACTCCTTAAACTGAGCCCAAGTCACTACAGCATTAGTATCACGGACCAGCATCCACCACCTTCTGGCCTCTTCTTGCAAGGTGAAGGTAGCTAACAATACTTTATTTGCTTCCGAGCACGGAAAAACCACAAACAATTTCTTAGTCTCAAGAACCCAAGCTTCGGCCTTTAACGGTTCAAGGCCTCCCTGAAAGGATGGCGGTTTCAGTTTGCTGAACTTCTGGGTGAGAGTAATTATATCCCCATCATTCACATTTGCATTTAGTTCCGGCTGTACCGGAGGAGGAGGAGGTGGGGGCTGTTGATTCGGTTGTTGTTCAAGTCTAGCAGTTAACAGTTCCATCATTCTTTCCATTCTGGCCATTCTTGCCTCAGTAGAGGAGGATTCAGTTTCATTTGCATTATCCATTTCACTATAAGCAGTTATAACAGTTATCATTATAAGCAATTGTACAATTACACAGTTTAACATTCTAACATAACTTCAGTCAATCATAAGCACACACTTTTCAAGTTCATGAGATGCCCTAATTGCTTTTCTAGGACACCCTATAGCTCATTTGGACACGTGTGTGCGGTATAACTTGTGGTAAGTATCGCTCTGATACCACTCATTACTCCAAACCCGCCCTATGGGTTTAGCATCAGAATCGCCAAGAATCCGAGATTACCAAGGCCCTCAATAAAGAACACGCTTAAACAGTAGTATGTGAACTGGCGGAAGCCAATACAGTAAGTAACTAGTGTCCATTGAGCTGTGAAAATCTGTATGCCAAAAACATTTTTCATGCATTCATACAAGTCTGATCTATATACTGATCTATACAATCATATACAAACATTCGACGGGGAACCTAATCCTCGATAACAAGAGACAAGAAAACAAAGAGACAGTCTATACAGTAGTACAAAACGGTAAGGAGACCGATGGGGACACAAAACTATCCCAAGCCATAGCATGGCAACTCGGAACCTCGCAGTGAGGCACATAGGCTGGCTTGATAAAACCGGGGGCCAACCCACGCTCCTAGCTCCGGTCTGGTGGCTGAGCACCTACATATATATATATATATATATATAAACAGTAAGCTAAAGCCCAGTGAATAACATGATGCGTAAAGAGGTTATGAATGAATGTCCTTACAGTAATGAAATCAGTTCATTAAACAAGATTTTCTTTTTCAAGATTTGATCAATCACCATATGTGGTACACCCATTAGCCTATCAACAAGAGGGTCCAAAGGACCGGGTCTTAACAGACCCAACAAAGAATGATGGCCATCAATCAAGAACAAGATGGTTCCACAAGGAACCGACAGAGCTCAGAATAAGAATAAAGAAACATGAGTGCTAAGGATGCCACAATACAGAATACAGACATACATTCATTCAAGAATAATATCAGTTCAATAAACAGTTCAGTTCAGTATTCAAAAGATAACCATTTTGAACATATCTTTACACAAACGTTACTCACAGAGATTGGGCTAATAGCAGCTAGAGCGCGTCCCCGAGAGCCAACCCTAAACAGTTAACAATTAGAACACACACTAAGTTTCACAGTCGGGAATGATGATAATTAAATCCCTAAATTTCCTCGGTGTGGTTCTATGTCTAAATCCTCATTAAGATGCCTTAAACTAGGCCTAAGAATGCCTAGGATGGGATGAGGATGCAAAAATACAGTTGGAAGGCATTTTCAAAAGTTCTCGAGCAGGGTCTCGCCGGCGAGCCTTCCTTCGCCGAGCGAGGTTGCAAAATCAAAGGCTTCGCCGAAAACAATCCTTCTTCGAGCGGTCCGATGAAACAATAAAATCTTGGATGCTCGATTTTACGCTCGAGCCACCAATCCTTCGCCGGCGTGGCTCGAGAGAACGTTGGTCGCTCGGCGAGTAATCCTTCGCTGAGCGAAGAAGCCAACTGAATTTCTAGATTTGCCTTCCAAGCTCAAACCAAGCATTCTCAACTCAATTCTCGACCTCTTGGGCCCAAATTCTGGGAAATACATCCCAAAACAATGTATAACAAGTTTCAAAAGCCAATTTATGAATTCAAGCCCCAAAGGTGAGTCAATTAAATCCAAAATTCAAACCCATTCTCATGAACAATCTTCAACCATGCAATGCATGAGTTTTAAACCAAAATCAAGCTTCAAATCTTGCTCTAATGAGCTCAATAGTTGGAAAACAAAATGAAAACATGGACTTTGATAGAAACATGAGCATGCATGTATAATCCATCATGAATTCAACTTCAAAATGCACCAAAATGGCCATGCATGCATGAATTCAAGTATGATTCAACCTCTATGCACTAAATCATGGTTTAATCCTACAATGGAGCCTAGAACATGCAAGATGAAGCTCAAGACAACAAGAAGAAGATGGATTTTCTTACCTAAGTCTCAATTCCTTGCCTAGAAGTTCAATTTAGCAATCTATGTTATAAATCTTTCAATTCTTCAAGCAAGTCCTCAACAATGGCAAGATGAGCTCAAGTCTCTCTAAACTCTCTCTCACTCTATAATTCGGTGGCTTCAAGAAGCAAAGTTGAAGAAGTGGTGTCTCTAAGTGTAAGATAGGATTAGAGTATTGGCATAGTGGGCCACTATGTGTGGCAAATTAGTAAATAAGTGTAACAATGAAGTTTAACTCACTTTAATCTAATTTAATCATTCCTAATCAATTTTCAAATAAATAGACCATTAATCACAAATATTCTACTGATCCCAAAACTCTAAACGGTTTCTAATTCGGCCGCCGATAAGGCCTTCAATTAGCAGTTTACACATACGAATTCAAACAGATAATCAATCGATCAAACAGATGCAATATACAATTCAATAGATAAACTTATTCAATTTCAGTTTCGATTTCAATCAGTACATTCAATACTTCAGTTAATTCAATTATCAATCATTATCAGTTCGGTTTAGCAGTAATCAGTACGTAATTCAGTGGTCAATCGGTAATCAAAACGAGGGTTGTTACAGATTGAGGCTTTTGAAAGTGCTCGGTCTGGCCGAGGCTTTTGAAAGTGCTCAGGTCGGACTGAGGCTTTTGAAAGTGCTCGGTCTGGCCGAGTCTTTTGTAAGTGCTCAGGTCGGACTGAGGCTTTTGAAAGTGCTCGGTCTGGCCGAGGCTTTTGAAAGTGCTCAGGTCCAGCCGAGGCTTTTAGTGCCTGACCGAGGCTTTTGAAAGTGCTCAGTCGGACCGAGGCTTTGAAAGTGCTCGGTCCGCCGAGGCTTTGTAAGTGCTCAGTCGACCGAGGCTTTGAAAGTCTTTCGTCTGGCCGAGGCTTTTGAAAGTGCTCAGGTCGGACTGAGGCTTTTGAAAGTGCTCGGTCTGGCCGAGGCTTTTGTAAGTGCTCAGGTCGGACTGAGGCTTTTGAAAGTGCTCGGTCTGGCCGAGGCTTTTGTAAGTGCTCAGGTCGGACTGAGGCTTTTGAAAGTGCTCGGTCTGTCCGAGGCTTTTGTAAGTGCTTTCGCCGACCGAGGCTTTTGAAAGTGCTTTCAGGTCGAGTTGAAATTTGTTGAAAGTGGTGCTGCAAATGAAAGTTTCATGGAAGCGACATTCAGACAGTTGAGTTATATAAGGTTGGAACTCCAGTCAATATTTGTATTATGTATTGAAAAAGGAAAATACAACAAATTTGACAATACAAAAGGGTTCATTGATAGTAACGCTTCAAATGTTCAGCATTCCAGGGATGGGAAAGGTCTCGGCCATCCATGTCTTGAAGTCGGTAAGTGCCTGGCCGTGGGCGGGCCTTCACAACGTAAGGTCCCTCCCACTTGGCTGCTAGTTTGCCCTCGGACGTATTCTTGGTGGCAAGAGTTGCTTCTCTCAAAACGAGGTCCCCTACTGAAAACTCCCGTGGTCGGACTCTGCGGTTGTAGTGTGTTCTCATTTTCTGCTGGTACGAAGCCAATCTGACAGCAGCAGTCTCTCTGAGCTCTTCGATGAGGTCCAGGTCTGCTCGACGGAGTTCTTCGGTTGAGGCGAGATCCGGATGTAAGACCCTGGGGGTGGGCAGACCGACTTCTACCGGAATGACCGCCTCAGCGCCATATGTTAAACGAAAAGGGGTTTCCCCAGTAGGAGTCCGGGCAGTGATTCGGTAAGCCCAGAGTACATGTGGTAGTTCCTCAGCCCAGAGGCCTTTAGCAGCTTCGAGTTTAGTTTTGATGATCTTCAGGAGAGAGCGGTTGGTGACCTCAACTTGGCCATTTGCTTGGGGATGACCGGGGGAAGAGAAGCATGGTTGAATTTGGAGATCTGCACAAAATTTCCTGTATTTAGCATTGTCGAACTGTTTTCCGTTGTCGGAGACGATGGCCTGAGGGATGCCAAATCTACAGACAATCGATTGCCAGATAAACTTGGTGGTGTTCCGCTCGGTGATTGTGGCGAGGGTTCGCCGACCCACTTGGTGAAGTAATCAATGGCAACAATTGCGAACTTGGTCCGCCTCGACCCGATGGGAAGTGGACCAACCAAGTCGATCCCCATTTGGCTTAACGGGTAAGGGCCGCAGAGAGTGATCGGCTCGATGGGAGGAGCATGGGGATGTTAGCGGTTACCGCACTTGTCGATAAGCACGAAATCGAGGCATCTTTGTTGAGGGTTGGCCGTAAGCTCTGTTGAGTACTTTGTGTGCGAGAGACCTGCCATCCGAATGATTGCCACAGATTCCTTCATGGATCTCTTGCATTACATAGGTTGCTTGGGCGGGGCTGAGACATCGCAAGTACGGTCGTGAGAAACCGCGCTTGTAAAGGAGGCCGTCGACCAGAATGTAGTTAGCCGACCGAGCTCTGACCTTAGCAGCCTGCTGTTGGTCATCTGGGAGTTCTCCAGTGGTCAAGAAGAGGAAGATGTTGGATGCCCAAGGGATGGGTTCCGTCTAGAGGAATTGCATTTCTTGCAGGTCGGGTGAGATGGCCGGGTGAGTTAGGTATTCGAGGCGAACTCCATGGCTGAGGTCGGATTGGTCGGCGAAGGCCAGCTGGGCCACCTCATCTGCTTTGGAGTTTTCCGCCCTAGGTATGTGTCTGATCTGGAAAGTGTTGAAGAGACGAACAAGGGTGAGCGCTATGTCCCTGTAAGTCTGCATTGTGGTATCCTTGGCATCGAATTCACCCGTGATCTGGCCGACGATAAGTTGGGAGTCACTGAACACGCGGATATGGCTAACACCGATGTCTTTGGCTAGACGAAGTCCTGCTATCAATGCTTCGTATTCGGCCTCATTGTTGCTGGCCGCAAACAAGAGGCGGAGGGCACATTTGAAATAACCCCCTTCAGGGGATGTGAGGATGAGGCCATCCCGCTTCCTTCCATGCGAGACGAGCCGTCAACATTGAGTGTCCAACAATGAGGATCTTCAGGCTCTGGTGGAGTTGGTGGGGGTGGAGGGTTAGTGGTTGGGGCTGGATTGGTGAATTCCAAGATGAAGTCGGCTACGGCTTGCCCCTTGATTGTTGTCCGGGGGCGATAAAAGATGTCAAACTGGCTTAGTTCTACTGACCACTGCATTAGTCTTCCTGAGAGCTTGGGTTGCTGCATGACCTTCTTCAGGGGCTGGTCGGTGAGAACCACTATGGAATGGGCTTGGAAGTAGGGGCGGAGTCGTCTGGAGGCGGTGACCAAGGCAAGGGACAGCTTTTCTAATAGGGGGTAGTTATGCTCCACTCCCCTGAGAGCCCGACTGATGTAGTAGACCGGCCGTTGGACTGAGTCGTCCTCTCTGACGAGGGCTGCACTGATTGCGGTGCTTGATACTGCTAGGTAGAGGAAGAGGGGCTCACCGATAATTGCCTGTGAGAGAAGGGGAGGATTGGCCATGCACTATTTTAACTGTTGAAAGGCTTCTTCTGATTCAGTTGTCCATTCAAAAGTCTGCCGAAGGACTTTGAAAAATGGTAGGCACTTATCCATTGCGCGGGAGATGAAACGGTTGAGGGCTGCCACTCTGCCGGTGAGCCTTTGGACCTCTTTAACGGTTTTGGGAGACTGCATCTCAATCAAGGCCTTGATCTTCTCAGGGTTGGTCTCGATGCCGCGCTGACTGACCATGAAACCCAGGAACTTTCCAGATCCTACGCCAAAAGCGCACTTCTCTAGGTTGAGCTTCATCTGATATTTGCGAAGGGTGGCAAAAGTCTCCGTAGGTCGGTGAGGTGGTCAGTGGAGAGTTTGCTCTTGACTAGCATGTCATCCACATACACTTCCATGTTCCGTCCGATCTGATGGTGGAAGACTGTATTGACTAAACGTTGGTAGGTGGCCCCAGCATTCTTTAGTCCGAACGGCATGACACGGTAGTGGTAGGTGCCCCGGTCGGTGATGAAAGATGTGTGTTCCTGGTCGGATGAGTGCATCACGATTTGGTTGTACCCTGAAAAAGCATCCATGAAGCTGAGCATTTGATGACCGGCCGTGGCGTCGACCCAAGAGATCAATGCGGGAGGATAGCTATCTTTGGGGCAAGCTTCGGTTCAAGTCGAGTAGTCGACGCAGAGACGCCACTTGCCATTGTTTTTGCGAACCAGGACCACGTTGGACAGCCACTTAGGATAATCCACATTTCGGATAAACTGGGCCTCGAGGAGTTTGTCAACCTCTGCAGCTATGAGATTGTTGCGCTCTGGATGGAAAATACGCTGCCTTTGTTGGTAAGGTCGGAAATGAGGCTCAATACTGAGGCGGTGGGTTATGAAAGAGGGGTCGATGCCTGGCATGTCTGCATGAGTCCAGGCGAAGACGTCTCTGTGTTCGGTCAGGAGAGCGGTGAGGTCGGCCTTGGTTTGGGGAGGTAATTGACTGCCGATTTTGGCAGTTTTGAGTGGGTTGGTGGGATCGATGTTAACTTCGACGAGTTCCTTCACAGGTTCGCCTCTGATCAGTTCGTCCTCATCTCGGACGTCAAGTCCTTCAATGATGATTGCCTCTTTCAGTTTGACCTCTTTAAGTGAGGCCACATAACATTCTCTAGCGACGATCTGTTCTCCTTTGACCATTCCGACCCCGAAATCTGTAGGGAACTTGAGGGCAAGGTGGTAGGTGGATGTGATGGCTTGGAAGGCATTGAGGGCGGTGCGGCCGAAGATGATGTTGTAAACAGAGGGGCAGTCGACAACAAGGAAAGTAAGCAACTTCGTGGTCTGCCGTGGGTACTCTCCAATGGTGATGGGAAGATCAATGGAGCCAATAGAGGTCACCCGGTCGCCGGTGAAACCAACCAGAGGAGTTTGGAGTGGGGACAGGCTTTCTTCCCGATCTTGGCGGGAAGCAGATTGAGGAAGATGATGTCCGAAGCCGCCATTGTCAATGAGAACTCGTCGACCTTATAATTGAGAGGACGGTGGAGATGACAAGGGATCATCGTGAGGATAACGGATGCTGTCTGATCGGCGTCCGTGAAGGTAATGGGCTCGCTTCATCGCTTGGGTTACTTGGGGGTCGGTCACCGTGGGCGATCGCCTTGTCTCGAGCCTGTCAGATTTTTTTCTAAGCTCTGCCCTCTGAGCTGAGCGAGATGGCCCCCCACAAGCAAGACCACCTGAAATGACTCTGATTTCACCAACTGGCGGAGGTGGATTACCTTGAAGTCGAGGTTGTTGGGGGGGTCGATCATGCCCCTGGTCTGGTTGAGCTGGTCGCCGTGGGGGGTGTGCCTGTGATTGTCTCTGTGGGGCTCGGTCCTTTGCCTCTGCTGAGGGCGGGTGTCTGTGAATCGGCTTAGACGCCCCTGGCGAATGAGGGTCTCCACTTGATCCTTGAGGCTGATGCAGTCGTCGGTGTTATGGCCATGGTCCTGGTGGAAACGGCAATATTTGGACTGGTCTTTACGGTTGGAAGGGTTCCGCGGAGGAAGAGGCCACTTGAGGGGGTAGTCCCGTTGGATCTGGTTAAGAACTTGTTCCATGGGAGTATTGAGGGGTGTATATCGCTCGAACCGACCGGGGGGTCTGACTGGTGCCGACCGGTCGGCGCGAGGAGGTCGGTCGGCATAGCGGGATGTTTGATTATGATGCCGGGTGTTACTGGGTTCTTGGTCTTTTCTCTTTTCTCTGGGGGTCAGATATTTAGTTGTTGAGTCCTGCCGAGCGGCTAGAGAATCCTCGGCGTTCATGTACTTTTGGGCTTTGGAGAGCAAGGCTGCCATGGATGTCGGGGGGTTCTTAGAGAGGGAGAAGAGGAAATCGGATGACCGCAGACCAGCCATGAAGGCGGTAAGGATGACTTTATCGTCATTTTCAGCAACTTGTAAGGCTTCGGTGTTGAAGCGAGTGACAAAGCTGCGCAGTGACTCCCCCTCGGTCTGACGGATGTTGAGGAGTTGGGTCGCCGGACGTCGCTGGCGTTGGGCCCCGATGAAGTGGCTCAGGAAGGAGTCACTGAGGTGTTGAAATGTGGAGACCGAATCTGGTGGCAACTGGCTGAACCATAGCCGAGCCGACCCCTTCAGTGTCACGGGAAAGGCTCGGCACATGATTTCGTCAGGGAAAGCATGGAGGATCATGAGTGTACGGTAGGTCTCCAGGTGGTCGACGGGGTCGGTTGTTCCGTCGAAGGGGTCGATGGTAGGCATTTTGAACTTGGGGGGTAGGGGTTTGTCTCGGATGGAGGCGACAAATGGGGAGTTTGCTGTAGTGGAGGGCTTATGTTGGATGTTCTGCATGACCCCTTGGAGTTGGAGTTTCATGGCTCGGAGTTCAGCGTCCCAAAGGGGAATGTTGTCACCGCCAGAGGGAGACAGATATTGACGCCGCTAGCTTCTCCCTCGGAGCCGGAGCTATGACCCATTGGACGGGTGGAGGAGGTGGATGTATATGTGGGTGAGAGGGTTGCAAGCCCCCCGAGTTGGGAGGATTGGATTGTGGGACAGTATGGCCCGGAACTTGTTCTGGATGGGGTGGAATATCTGGAGGTGGTGGAGGAATAGGGAGGTTCCGTTGGAGCAGAGCATTGATTAAGGCCTGGTTTTGTTCGGCCATACGGTTGATGCTGTTGGTGAGCTCGATGAAGTACTGTGGTGGGTTGTTTGGATTGGGAGGGTCGGTCTGGTGATCGGCAGCATTATGGTGGGAAGCCATGGATCTGGTCGTTACCATGCACGTGACGGATGAGGTGAAAAAGGTTGCTGGAAAAGGGTCTCCGGCGGCAATGAACACAACTGGCGCACGGACAAACCGGTTTCCCACAGACGGCGCCAACTGATGATACAGTGCGTCCTGGTGAATGGGCTAGACCGATCCAAGCTCCTCAAGCCCACTGGATAACCTGCAAGCAAGTTCAATCGGGGAACGGGGTAGTCCCCCGGCGAACCCTCCGGTGTATGAATTAGAAAAGGTGATGGACAAAATGTAGAGAGAGAGAGAGAGAGAGAGGGGATAAAAAACTTAACCTTCTTCTTGTCTTCGAGCTTTGCTTATATCCTTCGGTAATCATTTCGCTGTCTCAGCCGTTCTGACCCTCCCGCCGAAAGCTTACGCTGTGGTTCGTCTTGTTCAGGGTGAGGGGGCGCTATTCCGGCTGAGGGGTGTTGTCGCAATAAATGCTGTGATGGGTTGCATTAATGACGATGTGCTGTGGCAATAACTTTGCAGATCTTTGTCTGCTAACATGGCCTGTTCTGTACCCGCCACGTGTCCGAGCATCATTGGCCTTTCCTGCTCAGTTGGCCTCCAGCTGTACCGGGTTTTACTGACCGGGTTGTGCAATGGGGTCTAAATGGTGGGCTTGGGTTTACTCACGGTGCGCCGTGGTCGTTGTGGGCCTATCCTTGTCAATTCTCAATCTAAAATCAAATTTTCATTTGTATCAATTAACATTTGACATTCATTTGTTTTTGCCTAAAAGTCAAAAAATTACTAAAACTATGTTTGGTGCTTGTTTGGCATAGTCTATAAAAATAAAAAGCTAAAAAATTATTAAAAAAAACTAAAGAGTTATCACTATTTACTAAAAAATGTACAAGTCAAAATTGTTCCCTTCAATACAAGCTCGCGTGTGAGCTCGTGGGGTACTGTAGACGTCCCCGAACGTCCCGTGAGGATGACTCCCATTTTGTTCGTTTTGCGGGTCTACTACAGTTCGGACTCAAATTGTCACGGTTCTAAATCTGAACCAAAGAGTCCAAACCTGGCAAATCGTTTTGAGAAAAACAGATTTTTTTGAAAGAAGTGCCAAACATGGACTGCTTTGCCAGATACAGAGTTGCCACCTAAATATTTTATTTTGGGAAATTTAGGAAACCCTGACTCAGTGCCAAAGGCCACGTGTCCGTCATCACCAAAGTTGCCTCGGCTCGGGAACTTGGGTACGATTGGGGAAGGTCAGCTATGAGCACCCCCTCTCGCCCGATCAAAGATCGGCCTCTACTAACCGTGATATCTTATTTTGAAAACATTATATGCTCTTATTCTGGTTATTAGCCTAGAATTACTATGTTATGCGCACAACAAACAAATATAGACTAGATCGCCTAATTTGGAAACAAGCATTGCATATCCATCTTGTTTTTAAAAAAATGTTTTGGAATTTGCTACTCGCAAGTAGGCTAAAACACGAATTTCAATGAATTATCTCAACTCAAGTAACCCAACCTTCACCCACAGGCATTCAGGCAGTTTATCACATAGGCATCTAGCTTCATGGTAATCATGCAATTATGGCAACACTTACACGTATGCGGTATGCTAAAACATAAAAGCTCACCTAGTACTCCGAGCCAAAACAAAAACTAATTAGTAATCATATGCATGATCCTAGTTCATGTTAAGATGGCTAATGCAACGCATACAAGATGCAACTACAGTAGGCTCGGCTATCCTAGATATGGCATATGAAATACTGCAATTAACATGTATTCAACTTCGGAATTGAAATACAAATACAGTTAGTATGATGCGCCGAGCCCGGTGCAGGCAAGACAAATACATGGATGCACGCATACGTAGCAAAAGGTATGCTAATTTAAATATGCCCTAGTCTACCATCATAATGTAACAACCCTCGTCACTGTTTACTGATTACTGCTAAACCGAGACCGATTATGATTGATAATTGAATTGATTAAAATATTGAACTGACTGACTGAGATTCGAGACTGATTGATTGACTGTGACCGTTTCAATGCATAATCTATCTGTTTGACTGCCAAATTATCTGTTCTTGTCTTATGCATTAAACTGCAAATTGAAGGCCTTATCGGCGGCCAAATCGAAAATTTATTGATGTTCTGTAATCATCATAATTTATGTGATTTTATGGTATATTTAATTGAAAATCGATTTGGTATGATTAAATTAGATAAAATAAGCTAAATCAAAGAGTTGGCCTTATTTACCGTTTTGCCACCTAGTGGCCCTTTTCATATAAAACATTCTTGAGCCTTTTTCATCCAAACAAAACATTTTGCTCAGCCATTTCTTACTCCCAACCGACCAAGAGAGAGAGGAAGTGAGAGAATTGAGTTCCTTCTTGAGTTTTGCTTGGAGAATTGAAGGAATTGAAGGATAATTGTCTAATTGAGCTTCTAGTCTTGTGATTGAAGACCTAAGGTAGATCATTGACCTTCTTTATTGTGCATTTGAGTTTATTCTTGCATGATTCATGAGTCTTTAGTAATCTAAGGCATGAATTGGTTCAATAGTGTTGAGTTGAAGCTCATTCCATGCATGCATGCTTGTATTGATAAGTTTGAAGTTGTTTTCATGGCAAATGTCACATGCATGCTCATATTTATGTTTAAGTCCATGATTTCATCTTGTTTTGAAAAGAATTGGTTCATTAGAGCATGAATTTGAGGCTTGAGGGTTGTTGTAGTACATGCATGTTCAATTGGAATCATGTTCATGAAATTGATTTGAAAATGGTGTCTAATGGAACTACTCTTGGGCTTTGATTTCTCAAATTGATCTTTGAAACATGTTGTACATTGAGTTTTAAAGTGTTTTTCGGAAAATTAGCGCAAAAGGATCGAATTTGATACATTGAAAGTTGATTTTGATCTTGGAGTTCAAATCTGGAATTTCCAGATTTTGGTCGTCCGCTCGAGTGGAGGAAGTGCCGCTCGAGCAGGGAAATAGAGCTCTCAGCATCTCTCACTGCTTTACAGTCCGCTCGAGCGGAGGCTTGTGTCACACGCTCGAGCGGGGACCTCTGTTGCATGCTCGCTCGGCGGGAAACTCAAGGCTCGAGCGAGGAACTGAAAATTTCGAAGCGCTCAATGCATCTTTGCATCCTCATTCCATTCTAGGCATTCTTAGGCCTGGTATAAGACATCTTAATGAGGATATAGATGTAGAACCACACCAAGGCAATTAGGGGTTAAGTTATTGATCTTCCCCAACTGTATAGCTTAGTGTATGTTCATCCTGTATACTATGTAGCGTTGGCTTACCGAGGAGACGCTCTAGCTTACTGTAGCCCAGAACTCTGTGAGTAACAATTGTGTAAAGATATGTTCAACTGTGAATATTTTCCCATTGTTAAATTGGCATTTCTTTGAACCGACATCATTTCTTGAATGAATATATGTCCTATTTATGAATCAGACAGGTATCCTTAGCAACCATCACATTTCGTTATTGCTACCATTTGAGAAATCTCTGCCATCGACGATCTGTGAACGGATGGCCTCACCGACGGTCTATGAACGGATGGATTCGTCTAATCAATTCGGTTCCCATGTTGGAACCACTACTGTTTACTGATTTATGGCCATCAATCGACTGTTCGGTCTTTTAAGACCCATCACATCGCATCGCCATCGCCACGGATATCTCGAGCAAAGTCTCGCAGACCTAAGTGCTACGGTGAGCCACCTCTAGAATGCAATTTGAGACACCTCTTGAGTCCATAAGAACTGCATCGCTATCGTTATTCTTCAAGCATCGCTATTCAGTATTGTTACCGTTATTATTACCATCGCCATCGCTATTCTTTGTCTTTATTCTTATCAAGTATCACATCGACTCATTGGACATTGTATATTTACTGTTCTGGCTTCCGCCATGCCCTTGTACTCTGTACTACTGTATTACTGTTAAGCAGGCCTTCGGTAATCTCAGATTACTGGCCGGTTACGGTACTAAACCCATAGGGGCGGGTTTGGGTCGTGACACATAAGTAGGTAAATAAAAGGGAAGAAAGACGTGGGGTTGGAAGACATACATACACTCACGCACACTTATTACACATTTGCCCTCGCTCGAAGGATCCGAAAGAATATACAGGTCAAATAACAAATCAACTATCCTAGCTAATTAAATATTACAGACCCTTAATTATTTAACAAAAATAAACGCAGAAAGAAGGTGGCCGCAGCCCTACCTCGGGATGCAGGATTGATGCATGCTTGAGTCCGTCTTGCCCGGAAAACCCGTACCATGCCACTGCTGCCTCTGTTCACACTGCCCTGCTTCTCTGAAAACTACCAAAGTGTTGGGACATGTTCCCTGCATACTACAAAACATCATCGGCTAGAGGGAATGCCCACCGGCCATGGCAAATGTCCATCGGCTGGCTTTCAATGTTATCGGCCATACATTACCAGCCGGTCGGCACTCGGTATGGCCGGTCGGCCAAAACTCCCTGCAGAAACTGGTTTTTGATAGCAACAAAGGACAGACAGTGTATGGCATGGAATTTCAAGCAAATGTAAGCGTGATCATGTTCCCTATCATGTATTGGACTCAAGAAAGCATAACCCTCGACCCTCGGGCCATCAATTATGCATGATGGCCTAAGAAGTCAAGCTTGCTATTCAATATAAAATGCATGCAACACATAAATGAATGCTAAGACCCCATCATATTTAGAGTCAAGGGCCTCGGCGACCGAGGGTTGAGACGTGTTTTGTCACTTGACGTACAAACACCCCTCGCCCTTCAAGTTTGGTTTGACACCCCAAACCAAACAATGTAGTGCATGTAGACAAACATGGCTCAAGAATGCAATATGAGATTAAGATGCAAAACATGTCAAATGTGATGCAATCTATCATGATAAGCATGCAAAGTGCTAGAGCATACAAGATGTGAATACTAGGCAAGCATGAACAATTATGCAAGCATGCAACTAGAGGTAACAAGCCAAGCATGTAATCATGCACAAGGATGGACTTAGGCTGGAATGGGAGGCCTCGGCCATGCCCTAAAACAGTGGCCAAAAGTGGCCTAAATGATGGGCAAATGTCCATGCCAACATGCAAACCAAAGGGCCTAAGACTAAGGCATAAAAGGGGCATTTTACTACCATTATCATGACCACTCATGGCATGAATTATTCAACCAAAAACAGAGTTTCAATGCACCAAAATACACCCCAAAACCTATTGATATGGTAGCCCAAATGTCTAAACATGGTAGCATACACAATGACCAACATTTAAGGCACAAAACTACAACACTTCAAAGCATTGAAAGAGATACAAATGAGAATGTAAAACCATATTACATGGACTGAAATATGATCTCAAATGATGCCAAATCATGATAATAAGCTAAACTAGGCATGTTAGTGACTCACACACTCAAGGCTTACAAGCCACAATGCATAGCAACTATACCAAACATGTCAAACATGACCAAATCAGTGGCCAACAGACCTTAAGCATGGAAAAACATGACCAAGGATTTCACAAAGCAAGGCCAAAATATGATAGCATGGTGGTCTAATGGTGTGATGCATTCCTAGGCAACATGGAGGAATATAAAGCAAGTATAATATGCATGCTAAGGGCCAACAAACCACCATTAAACAGAGATATAATATGACCCAAAACTCCCCAAAAGCCTCTAAAAAGTAGCCATAAACAACTAGACATGCATGCTACCATATTGAACCAAAAAAATGCACAAATGAAGCACAAAAGGGAAAGGGGTGTCCCTCCCCTATGCAAGACCTCAAACCTCCTTCCTCACCACTGAAAATCCACTGGATTTCAGTGGTGAGAAGGCCAACACACCAAGGTAAGCAAGGCTTAACAAAAGAGTACCAAAAGAGGCCAAAATGGAGCTAAGAGGGGAAGGTCGACCCCAAATGCCAAAGCAACCTTAATGAGAGATCTCAAGCATGCAAAAATAAGACTTTTTCTAGTTATACACAAAGTCAAACAATATGCAAGACAGGTAAAAAAATAATGCAAGATTGGGGAATCTAAAGTAAAGAGATTACCCTTGAAGAACCCTTGATGAACAGCCAATGCAGCCCTCTTCTTTTGATCAAAATCAGTCCAAAAATTCAAGAACAAACCCTCAAAGCCCCTTAAGGTCGAAGTAAGGTGTGGTAGTGTGTGTCTTAGTGCAAAACTAAGGTAAAAATGCACTTTTAGGCCACAAAACACACACAAGGGAGGAGAGAGGGGGAAATATAGAGAGAGAATATATTTGACAGATATATATATATATATATGTGTATCTCTAGTTTTTTTGATCAAAAACTCCAACCCTAGATAAAGGAGGAAGAAGGGTTCTTATATAGACAAAGGAAATGGCTTGAAGCTTCTCCAAGAAGCTAAATGAAAAGGGGCAAAGGGTGCAAAGGAGTCAAGGCTTCTAGAGGAAGCTAAGACAGCTGGCCAAGCTTCCCCAAGAAGCTTGGCCAAAGGGTCTAACCTTCTAGAAGGAAAAGGGGATCAAAGGCTCAAAATGGTCATCCCCGTGCATGGGGAGTGGGGTCTGTGTCTCTCAGCTGGCACAGCTGGCATGCACCATGCCTGAGGGGGGTGCAAAAGGGTCACCGGCCGACAAAATAGATCACCGGCCAAAAAAGGGGCCGGTTGGCCACACAGAGTGTCGACCGGCCATTGATAACAAGCAACAATGGCCGGTGGAAACAAGGAATGGCCGGTGAGGAAAAAGGAAGGCCGATGGAGTATGGGGATGGCCAACAAGCCATTCCCTGCATCCCAAGGCAAAAACAAAAAAAGTGTTTGGTGCAAAACCAAATATTAAACGAACAAGTTAAGAGATCCTGAGGCAAGGCGCGCAGCCGAGGCCTCCGGGAACTCAAAACGAACACGAACAAGGGTGATCACTGAGTGTTCAATCAGTGATGTCCAAGTCTTGAGGACGGTCAAAAATGAGGTGTCTACAGGTACTTTTCATATATCTTATGAAAAAATTAGATATATATATATATATATTAAGCTGGAGGGTACTGTTGGGCCCATAGGGGCGCACTATGGGTCCCGTTTCGATAATCCGAACTGTTCAATGTGTAGAACTCGTTGAGTACTATATGTTTGTAAAAAATCACGTTCATTGGATATCGATAATTATATGATCAAATTAGATTTTTGTTAACCGTTTATTTTTCACTGTCCATTTTTTTCATACAAAACTGATTTGATCACATAGCTATCGATATCCAATCAACGTGGTATTTTACAGGCATATAATACTCGACTAGTTCTATATATTGAACGGTTTGAATTATCGAAACGGGACGCATGGTAGGCTTTCATGGACCCAACAGTACCCTCTAGTTTGATGAAGGACACAAGGGAAGCCTCATCCTATATATATATATATATATATCTTCTAAAGACATAATCTCATTTCAAAGCAATCTGTACTGCACTATTCAAACGTCATTGTCAGTAGCATATGGCATAGGGGTAATACAGTAGTTTTTCTATTTTATATAATATTTTAATACATATTTTTTCGTAAAAAGTTAAAAAATTATCTCAAATAATCAGATTTTTTTCCTTTACTTTTTTATCCAAAAAGTCAAAAAGTATACTTATATAATTCATTCCAAACAACTTTTTGGCTAAAAAACACAAAAGACAAAATTGGCTACATAAGCCAATAAGAAAAAATGTCACATTCAAATCATAATCATTACATTTTTTCTCTCACAAAAATCAAAAAAGCTAAAAACAAAAACCAAATGAAGCTAAAAAAGCCAGACTAAAATAGCAAAAAAGTCAAAAAGCTAAGTTATTTTAGATCTTCCCAAACGAAGGCTAAAAAAACAAAAAAACCTATAACATATATCAAAAAGTCAAATATTCTCTTTTTCTCTCTATTTTTTACACATATTTTCGTAAAAAAATAAAAAGTCATTTCAAACATATTAATTTTTTTTACCTAATATTTAGCCAAAAATATAAAAAAATTACTAAAAAATTATGTTCCTAAACAAGGCCTAAATTTACCAAAAATCACGAATTTCACTTGTATCAAAGTATTTTTTCTGAAAAAAAATAAAAATAACGAAAAATTTTATAATATACAAATTATGTTTTGGTTATAACTAATGATATATTATTTTAGTTATTAATTGAAAAGATCTTCGCTAATTTATTATATTTTTTGTTATGTCTAAAGTGATGCATCAGGTATTTAATTATTTAATTATGTCTAAAATGATTATGGGGTTGGATGTGATATTTTATTTGGACGTGTTTTTTTTGGTTTTGTAAAAAGTTTGTCTTTTGTTGGAAAAAAAAAAAAAAAAAACTCAAGTCCCAAACTTCCCAAACACCACATTTGTGGTGTTTGATTATGATCTATTATAATATTTTTATATGACAATATTTAAGTATTTTATTATACGAAAAATGCTTAAGGTGTGTTGACTAAAAGATATGATTTATGCTTATATCAGTAAGACCGTAAGAATTATTTACATTGATACATACAGAATTATAAATTCAAATTATAAATAGTGTCCTCAAAGGAAATCAGGGACAAAATCTCTATAACTTGAATAATTTCAAATCTCAAAGGAATTCTGATTAATTATGTGATACATTATAATAATCATAAAATTTTTATTCCAGCCAAATTATTTTTGCACATCTTTTTTGACAGAGCTCGTGAAGGTGCATTATCAATAATATTATAAATTTAAATTTTTTATTTAAAAACTATTCAATAAACATCAATAAGTGTTTTAAATATATACAATTATTTTTTATTAATCATTAGACGTTGGTCGATTTATCTTCTAATGGCTTAACAAAAAAATATTAAGTTCTATTATTTTAATCAATCAATATCAAATTAGACGCTACACATGTATGTAAATCGTTTCTAAAAATATGATATCTAAGATAAAATCATAATAGAGTTAGTTTTAATTAATGTAATGATCCTTTATACTATAATATGTGTTACAAGAGAATAATATTAATTTTAATATAAAATAAAATTTAAATTATTTAATTTAATAATCTTAACTTTATCGTTTTATAAAAGTGTTATTTGAATACCTATATATAATAAATATAATTTAATTATTTATTTATTTTAATAATTTTAGATCTATTGTGCTATAAAAATTTAATTATCATATAATGATTTTATATAATATATATTAAATTATAAGATAGTAAAATAAACACTCATTTTGATATTAAAAATAATAGTTAAATTAGAAAAAAAAATTATTATTATAAAACTAAAAGTGATTCTAATTTTTTATTTAGAAAATAAAAATATATAAAAATAGAATTTCACAAAATTTATTTAAAAGATTAAATATAAATATGTTGTGATTGGATTAAGAAAAAAATATATAAATTAAATATATAAAGTATTGATTTTTTTATCTTTAATATTCTTTTTGAATTATTCATACATATTGCATATAGGTGTACAAAATTTAATTTAAATATAAATATTTTGTAATAAATAATTTCATATTAAATAAACAAATTAATATTAAAACATCAATAACATAGATAAAAAATGTAAAATATGAAAAAATTAATTTGACCCGTGCGATACACATAATTAAGTATATTTTGTTTTATTTATTTATTTATTTTTATATCGAGATAATTTGTTTTTTCAAATATCATATTGATTAAATTAAAACATTTACTATATAAAATAAGGCTAACAACGACAAAACTAAATACACGATAAAAAATATATGAAAATTAAGTATTTCTCAAATAGAGTCCATATAAAATTGTTTATTATAATTGAAATTAAGTTTGTATAGAACTTTATATGTAAATGAAAAAAGTATGCTGATGTGATTTTTTTAGAAAAAAAAAAAAAACTTTAGAATGTGCCACCTAAACAAAAGAAAAACATTACTTATATATATAGTAGCAATTAACCCGTGCAATGCATGTGCTATTTTTTTTCAAAAAATATTTGATGTTACAATGTGTGTTATAAAAGAATAATTTTAATTTTAATTTTAAATTAAAGTATGATTTAAATTATTTATTTTAATAATATCGGCGCTATCGTTCTATAAAATTGTTACTTGAATACTTATATATATTAATTTTAGTTAAATTATTTATATATTTTGATAAATTTTTGTTCTATCATATTATAAAAGTATAATTATCATATAATAATTTTGTATGATATATAATAAATTATAAAATAATAAAATAAATGTTCATTTTCATGTTAAAAATAATAGTTAAATTAGAATAAGAATTAGTAACATAAAATTAAAATTAATTCTAACTATTTAATTTTCTTTTATATTAATTTAGAAAATAAAAATATGTAGAATATAAATATAAATATGTTGTGGTTAGATTATCATATAATGGTTTTATATGATATATATATATATATATATAATTATAAGATTGTAAAATAAACACTCTTAATTAAATTAAAATATTAACTACATAAAATAAATTCAATAAAAACTAACTAAGGAAAAATCACATAACGGGTAAATTAAATTGACACCCCTGAACTTTATGTTTATTACAGTTCCCCCCTCACCTTTTGGAAATTACATCATTCTCCCTGAGGTTTAAACTTTTATTACAGATTACTCCCTCCTGCAATTTAATTTTTTTAAATACCAATTTTTCCCTCACTGGGTAAATTACATTGATACCCCTCACATTTTAGAAATTATAATCCCCTCCCCAAGGTTTAAAGTAGCATTACCAATTGTCCCTTCGGTTAGTATTAGTTGAAAAAAAAATTCATTGAAAAAAAAATTAATTGGAAAAAAAATTATTTGAAAAAAAACATAATTGAAAAAAATTTTTGTTAGTCAAATTTTTAAATTTCTGTTTAAAAACCAAAGTAAACTCGTTTTTTGAATTTACGTTTTTTTCTCAAATTAAAAAACTGAGACAACTATTTATAAACCAAAAAAATTATCAAACAAGTTTTTATGATAGTTTTTTGAATTTTTATAAATATAAATTGAAAACTAAAAACGAAATGGTTACCAAAGAGGTTTCAGATGGTAAAAATATCGTAAAATTAACAAATAATTAAATAAGTTACCAACGTAAGAAATGACTTATCAAAGGCTATGTATAGTTTGATTTTTAGAATTTTTTTTTTAAAAATTAAAAAGTAATTTGGTTAAGAAATAAAAAAATAAAAAATAATTATCATTTTTATATATTTCTTATCTTTTGAGTATAATAAACATAAACCTCTCAGGGGTGTTAGTGTAATTTCTATCTTAAGTTGGTTTTTAAACAAAAATTTAAAAATTTGACTAACAAATAACTTTTTCAAATAATTTTTTTTGAAATTAATCTTTTTTTTCAATGAATTTTTTTTTCCAACTAATACTAACCGATGGGGTAATTGGTAATGCTACTTTAAACCTTGGGGAGGGAATTGTAATTTCTAAAATGTGATGGGTGTCAATGTAATTTACCTAGTGAGGACAAAATTTGTATTTAAAAAAAAATTAAATTACTGGAGGAAGCAATCTGTAATGAAAGTTTAAATCTCACGGAGGGAGATGTAATTTCCAAAAGGTGAGGGAGAACTTTAATAAACATAAATCTTAGGGGGTGTCAATGTAATTTACCTTAACAACATCTAAATCCAGAAAGAAAAAAATAATGAAAATATCCAAATGATATATACATCTTAGAGTTTGAAGTGACTAATCATCTGTAATATGATATCAAAACATAAAAGAATTAACTGTTCAACAATTGAAAAAGTAATTCAAGTAGTGAATCCAAACTTTAGAGATTTCTTGAGAGTATCATTTGTTGTGTAGATTTTTCCTCATGTGAGTTGTGATTATATACAATAATGTAGGAAATGAAGTATAATGTCATATATAGAATCACTATAAAATTTAAATGGCAAATTCATAATACAGAATTGGTATTGGATATAGAATAATACACGGAAAAATAAGAAGCAAAAAAAAGAAGAAGGCAATTTAGCTTTAAAAAAAATCTTAATACCTATGAAAGAATTAAGAAGAAAAACATGAAACACACAATTAATATTGTGTTTATGGATTATCTCAATTTACTATGAAAAATATCTAGAAAATAAATATTTGTCAAATAAAATCCATATAAAATATGTAAAGTTAGTATAATTTAAATTAGATTTGAATTTGTGTAGAACTCTATGTAATTAAGAAAATATATACTGACGTGACTCTCTTAGAAAATGTAAACTCTTATAATATGTCACCTAAGTATGAGAAAAATATTATTTTTAATAGTATATATATATATGATATACTAGAAATTGACCCGTGTAATGCACTTGCTATTTTTTTTCATAAAATTATTTGATGGTATAATGTGTGTTATAAAAGAATAATTTTAATTTTAATTAAAGTATGATTTTAATTATTTATTTTGATAATATTGACGTTATCGTTCTATAAAATTGTCATTTGAATACTAATATATATATTAATTTTAGTTAAATTATTTGTGAATTTTGATAATTTTAGCTCTATCGTATTATAAAAATATAATTATCATATAATAATTTTGTATGATATATAGGCTTCGTTTGGCATAAAGGGTTCAAGCTAAAATAACCACAAAAAGACAAAATAGCTAAAAAGTTAATAAGATAAAATGTTATATCCAAATCATAATTATTTCATTTTTTTCTCACAAAAGTCAAAAAACTCAAAAAGTCCATCACAAACAAAACTTTTTAATCCTAGGCTAAAATAGTCAAAATTGCAAAAAGCCAACTCGCATCCTACACGAAGGATATTAAATTATAAAATAGTAAAATAAATGCTTATTTTAATATTAAAAATAATAATTAAATTAGAAGAAGAATTAGTAATATAAAATTTAAAGTAATTATAACTATTTAGTTTAATTTTATATTAATTTGGAAAATAAAAATATGTAGAAATAAAAATTATATAAAATTTATTAAAAGAATTAAAGCGGAATTTTTGTAAGGTCTTTACTATTAAGATTTTATAAGATAAAAGACATGCAATATTTTCATAGTGGTTGGGGTTCCTTAATATTTTTCTAGAGAAATTTTGATTCAGAGAAATTTTGGTCCAGATAAATTTCTCTAATTTACTCAATTTTTCTGATTTTCTCTGTGTTTTGAAATTTCTCTGGGTTGAAATTTTTCTATTTGCTCACAAATTTCTTTGCATTTTGACCAATTTTTTCTAGTTTTCTTACAATTTTCTTTGTGTTTTACCAAACCAAAAAAAATTAAAACTCAGAGAAAATTGAACTAGTCTACTTATATATGTAACCAAAGAAAATTAAAACCCAGAGAAAATTGAACTAGTCTACTGATATATGTTGTGGAGGATAAAAATTCAAGCCCAAGGCCCAAGC
This sequence comes from Camellia lanceoleosa, assembly GCA_025200525.1. NCBI lineage: Eukaryota > Viridiplantae > Streptophyta > Magnoliopsida > Ericales > Theaceae > Camellia > Camellia lanceoleosa. The sequence continues at coordinate 10,329,624 of CM045768.1, forward strand.
AAGTTAAGATGCGGCCCAAAGCATTTTTACCCAACCAAGGCAAAGTCCAGGCCCAAGTCCTTAGAAAGTACAGTTGTTAAGAAAACAAGGTCATGTGATAGGAGATTTAAATAGGATCACTTCCAGAAAAGAGATCCTTAAATATGAAGGAAAATCCTTGGATCAGATAGAAATCAACAATAAAGATCAAAACCAACAGAAGAAAGGATACAAAATCAAATCAACTCTGACAACACGAGCATTCAATAAGATAAATCCAACGATCAAGAATGAGTGCCCAAACCCGAACTAAATCTAGGCCATCTATAATATAGTAACTCTGACAATGGCAGATCAAGGTCACTTGTCCACTTTCCAGTGCCTGCACACATGAAACATCATTGGATCGGTATAGCCATCCAGTAGTCATGATACTAGATATCCACACTATAAAAAGAAGAAAGAAAATCGTTTAAATAGAGCACAAAAAGAAAAGATATTTTCCTTCAGAAAAATGATATGTTCACACAAAAGTCTAATTTGATCGTCAGAGGGTCCTCCCGTTGGTTGGGAGAGATTGCTAACATTTTGGTAGTTGTCTTTTCTACAGAGTGAAGGAAGGAGCAGCTCATCTTGCTTTCCCTGTGGAGAATAAAATTCACCCTTCCACAATTGGCGCTGTCTGTAGAAAACTTGAGAAAAGATGAGTGTCCATTCTGCTTTGGACGAAATGCCAACTCACTCCCAAAATTTGCTAATTGAAAATATGGCTAGTGAAAATTTCGGCCACAATCCCAACGCTACCCTTGCGAACTCAATGGCAGAAGTAGAAGCACTCAAGAAAGAACTATGCGCGACCCTAAGAAGGCCCGTCGAACGAGCCCGAATCGCCGATCAACAAAAGCGACCAAATCACCATCAGGTCGTAAGCCAAGCCGCTAGCAGCAACCCTGATCGAACGTAAAAAAAGTGTTAGGTCACCAAAGGGATTTTTCAGATAACCCTATGAACGACCTAAGGAGTTGGCTCGACGGTCGAACCAAGGGCCATCCAAAACGCGTCAGACAAAAACTCTTTACAGATGATTTAGCATCTCATTTCTCACAAACAATAGGCAGTGCAAATCCGCCAAAAAGGTTCACCCCACCAAAATTCAACTTGTATGATGGCAAAGGGGACCTTACTAGCCATATCTAACATTACACGCAGGCCATGACGTTGTGGAGCGACAATGGCCTGATCATGTGTCGAATGTTTTCCTTAAGTTTAGGAGAAATGGCATTGCGATGGTACTACAAATTAGAAGCCCGATCCATCAACAATTGGGCATAGTTACAACAAGCATTCGTCTCATACTTTATCACCAATAATCGGTCTCCAAAAGAAGTGGATGTGCTCCTCATGATAAAGAAGGAAGATACGAAGAGGCTATGACAATATTCCAATGAACAATTGGCAGTAGCCTCATTCAAGTTAGGATTACTACCCAAGAGCAAGCTTCGACAGTCTCTAACGAAAAAGCCACCGACCAATGTGGGAAGTCTAATGAGACGAGTTGAACAATACTGTAAGATTAAAGATGACATAAGAGGTGCCAAAGAACCAAAACCTGTTCAAATCCCACCTAAGGCTCCACGAAAAGATGAGAAGAAATCTTCGGACAACAAAAGAAAGGAGTCTAACGGAATCGCCGATCAACCAAAAATACAAAAGGAGGCCTTCTGAGCAGTTATCACCACATTTCATATCATATCTGTCATATAGTAAGCATAATAGTTATACGTGGTACATCCAATAGCAGAACAATACAGTAGGTCTTAAAAGACCGAACAGTCAGTTGATGGCCATCAATATAGTAATAGTAGTTCCAAAGATTGGAACTGATAGAGATCTCTGTAATAGTAGCAGTAACAGTAACAGTAACAGTCAGTTGCTATGGATGCCACGAGTACAGTTCATAAATTAGGACAAACATTCATTTAGTAGACAGTACCATTTCAGAAAGCAGTACAGTTAATCCTTTAAAAATTAATTATAATTGAACATAGCTTTACAACATTATTACTCACAGTTGGCTCCAAAGCAACAGATAGAGTAGGCGATTCAGATGTCATGTGGTGCGTGACCTACACAGTTACAAAATGAACATGCACTGAAGTACACACCCGGAATCATTAAATTAATCCTTTCTTATCTTGGTGTGTTTCTACTTCTTATCCTCATAATGATGTCTTGTGCGCAACTTCCTTCGCTTGAGCGGTCTGTAAACCCTACAACAATATTGGTTGCTTGATTTTTCTACTTGATGCTCGCTCGAGTGTAAGACTCAAGTCCTCACTCGAGTGCAACTCTTGTCGCTAGAGCAGTCTGCAAAACATGCAATCTTCTGAGAGTATGTATTTTATGCTCGAGCCAACTTTTTGTTGCTCAAGCGGGGGTACAAAAACAAAGGTGGTCGCTCAAGCACAACAACTATCACTCGAGCGGAGAGGTTGAATTCTAGAATTTCTAGATTCACCTCTAAACTTCAAAACTCATCTTAAACTTTTCAAAACATATCCCTTTGAGCTCAAAGTTGAGAAAACATATACAAACTTATAAAACTTCTTGACATGAAGGCAATTTCATAAAATCAAGGCCCAAAAGCATGTGAATTGCTCAAACTCAAACTTGAGATGTTGAAAACATGACATGCATAAAAGTTCTTGACTTTAAGGCTTCCAAATCATGATCAAATGAGGGAATTTGATAGAAAACAAGATGGATTCTTAAAATAAAGGTAAGATAGATGCATGCATGTGAGACTTGTGTGAAATTCAAACTCAAAATACTAAGATATATGCTTGCATGCATGGAATTTATCTATTTAAGCTCAATTCTCATGGTAATTCACCTCATCAAGATTATATTCTTCTTAAATGAGCTAGAATTCCATAAGTCTAATTATGGTTCTTCAAATTGGTGAGATACAAGAAAAGAATTCTTACCTAGAGTTAAAGAATTGAGTTGAATTCCTACTTTTCCTTCAATTTTCTTCTTCCTCTTAGTGTTCTAAATGAGCTCACATTCTCTCTTGAATCTCCCTCACTCTCTACGTATATGTGTTGGGTATGACTCAACAAAACCCACTATTTTTCCTTATATTAAGTAAATGCATGGATAAATGAGTAGAATAACTCTAATATAATAATAATTCGATTTCTAGTTTAAATTGTATTTAATTAACTCAAATAAATTAATTTCATCATCTTATAATCTTAATTACACCAAATTAAATTGTACTAAAGTGAATTAGGCTCTAATTCCTATCTTATGATTTAATTCTAACTTGTTCACATTAATGAATCAGATAGTTTTAATATTCACTTTAACTTATCTGTCTACAATAACACGATTTAAATAATTGCATGGCATAACAATAACACTTTATAACATATAAGCACATAATCAATTTAATTAATTTGCTTAATTAAGGAGGCGGTTGTCACACCTTCTTTGGAATTTGCCCTGTTTCACCTTTAGCCATTACCCTCTATTTTTGCAAAAACACACTGTGTACCAAACATTGAAGGCTGTTCGGCCCCCAATGAGGTCCGGCCAGGCCCAAATAAGGCCGGTTGTACCCTAATTTTGTGCAAAACCTTGTTTTTGTGCTCTGAGGTGAAAACAGTGCAAACAGAGTTTTTTCTGAACTCTGTTTATCCCTCTTACACTTCTCTGTCATGGAAAGCCCCAAGAAAAGGACGAAGTCGTTTCCAAAATCACCAATAAGCAAGTTGCTTGCTTGATAATTTCAGCCACATTTTGGACAAAAATCAATAAACGTAATGGATAACACTCATCATTCTCTCTTATTATGGAGTGAACTCAAAAAAGGAAGTAAAGACGCTTCAATGGACGTCAAAACACCATGAATTGATGTGTGACGACTCTTGACACAATAGACTCGACATAACGTCCGGCCAAACCGAAGCGACCTTATTCATTTTTCTTATGTTGGTTGGTGTAATTTTTAGCCAATTTTAATAGTCCTTGCCATTCCTTAATCAATTTGTCCAAATGATGTTTAAGTTCACTAAACGAGAAGAACGTTAAGCGAGAGGTCCTTTTAAACATGAAAGAGGGACCATGCCATTGACGGTGAATCTCTGTAGAGATTAAGCCATTGAGCATAGGTTTCTAGCTCATGCTTTGAATAACCATCAACTGGTTGAAATGATTCTCAAACAAAAGAAGAAAAGAGAGAGGTTGTAGAAATGAATGCTAAATTGATTATTAAAATGAGACCTTTAGAATGAAGAAAGCTATCGACTTAAACAACTTGGTGTCTAAGGCCTAAACAATCGAAGTTATGCGGACTTACAATACAACAAGCAAATATTCAAAGCATAAACTAATTACATAAATTACAACAACTCCAAAACAGTCCCCAAACATTTAAAAAAAAAAAAAATTTGTGTTAAAAGTACACAAAAAGATAGACAAAAGCAAGGAGACACAAACTAGTAAACAAAGACAAAGAGAGATGGCCAACCCCTTCACTTTTTGAGACCTTAAACCATGTTTTCTAGCCCTTTTAAACCTCTAAAAATCAGTTTGAGAACTAAAGAAAAGAGTGTAAAAACAAGGGCTTGAGTTATGAAATAAGGTGCAAGAGAAAGTGTTAACCATCTCCGCCTTTTGGTAGCTATCCAAACCCAAGTTTAAACACTTGAAAAGGACTCAAGACAACACAAAACACAAGAAGTAGCTACTAAGAGATAGGAAAAGAAGTAAGAGAGAAGGTGGTAAGCGTATACCTCTCAAAGAAGCAAGCTTTTGTTTGTAACACAAACTTGGTTCAATCACACTCTCAAGCTTGAATTGTGATGCACAAGGCTCAACCAAGGCTCTAAGGTTATGATCTAAGGTGGTGTATGGTGTATGGATATTAGTCAAGAGAGATAAGTTTGCTCAAAGGTGACTTGTATAAGTAGAAAGAGCTCTCTCTTGTGTGTATATGTTCTTTTGAAATTGTTTAACTCTCAAAACAGAGGTATAACCTCGTTTTTATAAAATTTGAGCAAAAAAGGTCGAAAATTTCTTCAAAAAAAAGACAACTGGCGGGCTCTCGCCCAAAACAGAGTTTATTGCCAACAAGGCACGGCCAGGCCCAAATGGCTACGGCCGGCTCTCAATGGGGCACGGCCAGGCCCTACTGTACTGCCCTATTTCCCTATTTCAAACTCAATGTAAGGTGGCACAATGTTCAAAAATGAACCTCTGAGGTAAGAATAAGGCAAGTAGGAAGGTTTTGGGATTATTTTGGGGCTCGACCTTGGATTTTTTCGCTGAGAACTTAAATCACACAATGTAGTTTCATCATCGAGTGCGCTGGACCAAGCGCCTAAGTCTTACGGATGGTCAAAAATAGGGTGTCTACAGTTGCCCCTCTTTGATAGAGCTCGAAGTCATAAAATAACGTGAGTGAATGTCAATGCCCAGAGACGACCCATTTGACGAGGCTGTAAAACTTAGGCAAGAAAATAAATCAAAATACAAATACCAAACATTGAACCCAAAGGTTGCCTACGTATCCCCTTCTGCGAGGAATCAAACTTGCATAGTTCAAGGGAAAAATGCAAAATGATATGCAGGAAACATAACTTATGATCATGCAATGAAACAATGCAATGAACATTCACATTCATGCTAACAAGTGATAAAGCAATGCAACAAGTGAAAAAACAATGCCACACTTGAACAAAAGCACAAATCCAAGCAAAACAAACTAAGTCGTGTCTTACATGGAAAAGAGTGAGTAAATAAACACGTCTCACGTGCGAGGGCAAAGGGAGTATGAACCAAACTATGTCTCACATAGAAAGGATATAAGAAAATACAGATCTAACTACAGCTCACGTAGGCAGGGTAAAAAAAAGATACAAACCAAACTACGTCTCACGTAGAAAGGCGAAAAGCTCTATGCCAAACTGCATCTCACACAAAGACGGTGGAGGGTGGTATGAACCCCAGGCGTACCTAATGTTTTTAATTGAGTAATTGAGATCCTAACGCGTCTCACACGAGAGGAGGAAAAGTTGGTGTGAACAACAGGTGCACCTACTGTTTTTAACTGAAGGGAAACAATCCTAACGCGTCTCACACGAGAGGAGGAAAAGTGATGTAAACAATAGGCGCACTTGTTGTTTTTAACCGAATAGAAACAATCCTAATGCATCTCACGCGAGAGGAGGAAAAGTGGTGTAAACAACAGGCGCACCTATTGTTTTTAATCGAATGAAAACAATCCTAACGCATCTCACGGGATAAAAAGAGAGATGGTGTGAACACTGGGCACACTTAATGTTTTTAACTGAAGGGAAACAATCCTAACACGTCTCACACGAGAGAAGGAAAAGTGATGTAAACAACAAGCACACCTGCTTTTTTAACGGAATGGAAACAATCCTAACATGTCTCACATGAAAGGAGGAGATGAGTTATGAACACCGGGCATGCCCAATGTTTTTAACCAAAGGGAAATAATCCTAACACATCTCACACGAGAGGAGGAAAAGTGGTGTGAACAACAGGCACACCTACTATTTTTAACCAAATTGAAACAATCCTAATGCGTCTCACACGATAGGAAGAGACGTGGTGTGAACACTAGGCACGCCTAATGTTTTTAACCAAAGGGAAACAATCATAATGTGTCTCACGCGAGAGGACGAAAAGTGGTGTAAACAACAAGCACACTTGCTATTTTTAACCGAATGGAAACAATCCTAATGCGTCTCACGCGATAGGAGGAGAGGTGGTGTGAACACCGGGCACACCCAATGTTTTTAATCGAAGGAAACAATCCTAACGCATCTCACACGAGAGGAGGAAAGGTGGTGTAACCAACAGGCGCACCTGCTGTTTTTAACCAAATGGAAACAATCCTAATGCGTCTCACGCAAAGGTGGAGAGGTGGTGTGAACACCGGGCACACCCAATGTTTTTAACCGGAGGGAAACAATATTAACGCGTCTCACGTGAGAGGAGGAAATATAGTGTAAACAGCAGGTGCACTTGTCGTTTTTAACTGAATGGAAACAATCCTAATGCATCTTACGCAATAGGAGGAAAGGTGGTATGAACATCAGGCACGCCCAATGTTTTTAATCAAAGGGAAACAATCCTAACGCGTCTCACGCGAGAGGAGGGAAGGTGATGTATAACTGGTCCATAGTTGACATAGCTTGGTGTTGCCCTTGGTTTGATGTAACGGAGATGAGCTATAGCATATCCCACTAGCCGGGTATATAGTTGATTGGCCTCACACACTACGTGTTCTATTTCCCCTTTTGGTTCAGACGCCATCTTGGGTATGACCGAACACGTCCAAATGAAGAGATGGAATACCCGGCTTCATTTCCCATTCGTGGTTCACACTTGCCTCGGTACCTCACTACTTGGAGGATGAGGGAGCTTGTGGCCCCTACCTTTAGCTTCAGTTATGCCCTTTCTGGCAAGCGTTTAGCTTGGCTTGAGGACGAAGAACAAGTTGCGCCATCTTTAGCTACGGAAACTTCCACGAGTGAAAACAAAAGACATAGAGCTACCTAACTTAGCTGTGCCCCTAGTTTTACTGCATTGATCTTTTTTTTCTTTTTTTTTTTTCAAGTTTTATGATGTAAAAGCAACTTTGATTTAAATCAGAGAGTTGGAAAGTGTACTTGTATTGAAATCAATAAAATTAAAGTTAAGAGTACTGAAAAAAATTTCCTTTTGGTCCTAAAATGGTCCAAGTTGTAAAAAAGTAAAATTTTGAGAAAAATCAACTTTTATTAAAACTTTTCAAAATCATCTCTGGAAATGGTCATTACCTGACACGCACAAAACCAACTCTTAAGATGTACAACTCCAAATCAACAGATCGCAACTGCCCATAACTATATCCACCATACCAGCTTTTTTGCCAACATAAAGATCACACCACCAAGCTAACTGATAATGGAGAAAGATGTCCGGATCAAAATATGTATGAATATGACAGTTGAGTTGGAGATGGTTATGGCCAAACTTTAGGATGAAGTTGCCTATGTATCTCAAAGATGGAAATCAAGCCTTATGTAGTTCGGTTTAGGTTCACTCGAATATTAACTCTCTCATTTTACGCTCTAACTTTTGCCAAAGTCGCCCTTTCGGATTTTCAACCTTGCGAGCTTAGTTTTTCTTTGTTTCTAATTTTTCATGCTCTAACTTTTGCCTAGGTCACCCTTTCGGGTTTTCGGCCTAGCTAGCCTCTCATGGGTAATATTTCTTCAACTTGTCCATGTTGATCGGCTGTGAAAACTCCAGGCCATCCAGCTCTATAAGAATAATCGCTCCTCCTGGCCAGATTGACTTGATAATATAAGGACCAGTCCAATTGGGTTTGAACTTGCCCCTAGGGTCATGGATGGGAGCCCGGTTGTCTTTCAGTACCATGTCCCCTTCCTTAAGATTTATAGACTTAACATTCTTGTTAAAAGCCCTGACAATTGAGCGTTGGTAGCCCTGGACATGATACAATGCCCTCAGTCTTCTCTCATCAAACAACATTAACTCCTCGAACCTACTCCGTTGCTAGTCTGCCTCCGCTACCTGACACTCGGTCATAACTCGCAGTGATAACATTTCAATTTCAGTTGGCAAAACAGCCTCCATCCCATAGACAAGAGAATATGGGGTTGCCCCTGTAGATGTTCGGATTAAGGTTCTATAGTCCCAAAGTGCAAATGGCAGATTGTCCAGCCAGTCCCTGTATGTTTCCACCATCTTTCGCAATATGTTCTTAACGTTCTTGTTTGCGGCCTCAACAACTTCGTTGGTCTGTGGTCTATACGTAGATGACTTATGAAAAGCCACATTATATTTCTCAAGCAGATCCACCACCTCTTTCTTGAAGTGTAAGCCATTATATGATATGATCTCGTTCGACACCCCATATCGACAAATGATGTTATTTCTGATGAATTTGGCTACATGCGACGCTTTCAATACTGCATGAGACTGTGCTTTCACCTACTTTGTGAAGTAGTCAATTGCCACTAGAATGAACTCATGCCTATTTGACCCTTTTGGCGAGACAACACCGTTAATGTCGATTTCCCAAATGGAAAAAGGCTACAGTGAAGTCATGTTGTAAAGCTTAGACAGCGGTATGTTCATGCGATTGGCATGGATTTGACATTTATGGCATCGCTGTACAAAACCAATACAATCCTCCTCTATGGTTGACCGGCAATAACCTTGTCTAAGGATTTTTTGGGCCAGCATCACACCATTTATGTGGGCTTTGCACTCTCCCCTGTGAATGGACTCTATAAGATGTTTTGCTTCTTCTTCTTCAATATATAGCTTATACATTCCCAGATGGCCTCTTTTATATAGCTTACCCCAACAGATGATAAATTGGACAGCCAGACGCCGTATGCCCTATTTGTCTTTGGCAATTGCCCCTGGTGGATACATCTCTTTTTCCAGAAAGTTCCAAATATTGTAATACCAGGGGTTTCTGTCTTGCACTTCATCTATTGCGGCAATAGTCTTATAAGCCGACGCATATTTTAGTTCAATAAGGATTGGACGCATCTTGACCCCCAACGGAATGTCTACCATAGAAGATAGAGTTGCCAGTGCATCCGCAAATTGATTGTTCTCTCTTAGCAGATGGGTAAACGTTAGCTTTTCAAACCTTAGAATTAGCACATCTAGGGCCTAATGGTAAACCTTCATTTTCTCTTCTTTAACCCGCCAATCTTCGTTGGCTTGAGAAACAACCAAGTTTGAATCCCCGATGATGTCTAACCTTTTTGCCCATAGTTTTAGGGCCGCTTCCAATCTAGAAATACATGCCTCATACTCTGCTTCATTATTGGACACTTTGAACCGGAAGTTTGAAGGCTAAGGGTATGTGGGAGTCATCAGGTGCTATCAGCAACACACCAATCCCATAATCGTATTGATTAAATGTGCCAGCAAAGTACATCGTCCACATTTCCTCCTCAACATGCATAATGTCTTTAAACAAGTATTCCACTGCCTCATCTCTTTCTATCAGGTGGTCAAGAGAAGAAGCAACCAACGAGCTAGCCTACCCGTAAGCGCTAGTTTCTCAAAGAGATATTTGATGGAATCTAATCTTGAAACTAGAACTATAGAGTGAGCTAACAGGTAGTGCCTCAACTTTCGGGTAGCCCATACCAAGGCTAAGCAAGCTTTCCGAAGAGGATTGTATCGGGTCTCATAATCTAGCATTTTTTTGCTCAACTAATAGATGACATTTTCCGCCTTGGCTTCTAACTCCTGAGCTAGCACATAACCCATAGTAGAATTCATCACTAATAGGTACAAGATCAATGGTTTCCCTGGTTCTGGTAGTGATAACACAAGCGGATTTTGTAAATACTACTTGACCTGTTCAAAGGCAAACTGACAGCGATCGTCCCATTGGAACTTCTTTCCCTTCTTTAGAAGACCAAATAGTGGTTCACAAGTCAAGGTTAATTGTGAAATAAACCGTCTTATGAATTGCACTTTACCCAGAAAGCCGCGTACCTCATTTTCAGTCCTTGGTGGTGGCATTTTTAAGGTGGCCTTGATTTTAGCCGGATCTACTTCAATTCCCATTTATGTAATTAGGAAACCCAACATCTTCCCTATTGTTACCCCAAAAGCACACTTTTGGGGGTTTAACCTTGGTCTATACTCTCTGATCCGTTAAAAGAATTTTTTCCAGTGCAGTGTAGTGGCCATCTCGATCTTTGGACTTGACAATCATGTCGTCTACATACACCTCAACCTCTTTATGGATCATGTCATGCAGAATGGTGGTTGTAGCCCTCTGATAGGTAGCCCTAGCATTTTTCAACCCAAATGGCATGACTCGGTAGTAGTAGGTGCCCCACAGAGTAGTGAAAGCGCTCTTCTTCCTATCCTTGGGTGCCATCAAAATCTGGTTATACCCAGAAAACCCGTCCATAAATGAGAGCAATGCATGGCCCGTAGTGAAGTCTACCAACTTATCTATGTGCAGCAAAGGGAAATCATCCTTCGACCTAGCCTTGTTCAGGTCCTTGAAGTTGACACAAACTTTGATTCTGTCATCTTTCTTTGGAATCGGAACAATATTAGCCAACCATGTTGGATACTTAGATACAAGCAAGAACCCTGCCTCAATCTATTTGTTAACTTCTTCCTTAATCTTCAAAGTCCAATCTTGGTGAACTTTGCACAATTTCTGTTTAACTGGTCAGGCGTCAAGGTCAAGAGGGATCCGATGCTGTACAATCTCAGGATCAATTCCAGGCATGTCTTCGTAGGACCACGCAAAAACATCTTTGAAATTTCTTAATAAAGTGATTAAACGCTCGCATTCCTCTGAAGACAACGTGGACCCGATCTGGACCAAGCACGGATCCTTCTCAGTACCCACATTAATTGCAATGATTTCATCAGTATAGGGCTTAACACGCCTCTCCTCCTCAAAATTAACCAAGTTTTTCAAAGCCCCGAGGAATTTCTTCCTCTTCATTTAAGTCGAAATTTTGAAAGTCAAGATCAGTACAACAAACCAAAGGCACAAAAAAGTAGGCAAAGTCTACAACATTCTCATTTAACAAGTCTGAATCCTCAGTTACAGTGGACTCAAAAGAAAAGTTGAAAGACGACCTAGACAGGATCTTGGTATCTGGGTTACCACTCTCGAAAGTACTAGACTTAGATGAACTAGAATCTGACTTTGATTCCACAAACTCAGTGGAATTAGATTCGGACTCACTATCCGATTCAGAACTACTGATGACGCATATCTCAAAGTTCCAGACCAGGCGTGGAGCCTTAGATGCATCCACAATAAGATTGGAGAAATCCACTACTAGTTTATCCTCGATCATTGAGATAGTAAAACTATCCCCCAAGTTGGCGAACTCAGCTCTAGTAGTAGAACTTGCCAGTAGATCAACCAGTAATTTTCCCAACAGCTCTTCTTCTTCAAAATCTAGGCTTACTATCCTGGCTTGATTTATGTTAGGACTCAGGTCTGTCTGCTCATCTTCTTCTTCTGGTAACTGGTGCCCGAAGAAAATCTCTAACCCCGGGTACCTTGTCTTTCTTTCCCAGTCATACCACAGCTCTGGAAATCCACAGAAGGGGAAATCTTCCACTTGGCAGACAAAACGTTCATTCAGGGTTCCCCGTATTGGCTTGTGGACTAACTCATATTACTTCCCAGCCCTCTTTGCTTTGATTCTTCCTCTCAACTCCAACTCTTTCCTTAGCCAATCTGCAGCAGTAGGCTTGGATCCCAGCCCAAAAGCGTGGGGGTTGTGACTCATCTTTTTGGCAATAGTACCTCCCTGCCTACCACTTTTGCCTAGTCCTGCTCCAAGTATATGCCCTTGCTTGTTCATCATGTAAATAGACTAGGCACTCACGTAATTCCCATCGTCTTCCACTATGATAGTTTGGACCATCCGAGCCTCTATCAAGGAGAAGGTAGAGAGGAATACATCTTCTTCCCCATGTATGATTTCTAGCGCAGGTGCGGTAGTTCCTTGGGGTGGATGGATCGTAAAATTGCCGTATACAGTAGCAATCCCACCTTTGAAGGGGTATTTTACCAACTGATGGACCGTTGACGACATCGCTTTCATCTGATAAAGCCAAGGCCTTTTCAATAATAGATTGAAGGTGGCCGATACATCCATTACATGGAATTCCACCTCACGTTTGGATTGGCCAATCAGCACTTGGCTTTTGAATGTCCCCATAACGTCCCGGCTAGTATTGTCATAAGCCCGGACAGCTTGGGTCGTGGGCGTAAAGTCGGCCAGCCTCAAACCGATAGCATATGCAGTCCTTACAAGACATACATTAATCGCTGACCCGGTAGAACCACAAGAATCCACTTTTTTTTGACTTTCTAGGGTTACATATAAGGGTCGGTTGTGGTTAGCACCCTCAGGTGGTAACTTCTTATCTGTAAAAGATATCATCGGTGTAATGTCCCCAGATGTAACCAACGATACCAATTGGTCAGCAGTGGTGTCGATAGCCAATTTGGTCCGGTTCATTGCCTCTAACAGTGCTTGCATATGCTCCCGAGAAGCCATGATTAGCCCCCAGATTAATATGTCTGCCAGAATCTTCTTAAGCTGCTTCAAGACTAGGTTTTCTTCAACATTGCCACGACCCCATTATGTATAATGATTAGCACTTAATTAAGTAAGGAGATTTGGATTTTAAGTGCCAATTACTCTAATTTAATCTGAGATCTATGAAAATTATGAAGACTGATTCGTATGTGATTTTGTTGAGGATTTATTTTGGAATTAGAAATTGAAAGCTTAAATGGCTCAAGAAAGTGCAAATAGTGAATTGAATTATTTAAATTTTGAGTATCGGACCATATGGGAGTTTAATGAAATATTCGATTCATATCTATAAAATTGAGATTTGATTAATTGGGTCCGAATTGGAGTTAACTAAGTTAAGAGGATTGGGAATTAAGATTATTTATGAATTAAATTCATTTATGTGGTGCCTAATTTGAATATGTAATTTAATGACGAAATTTTGAGTCTGATCAAAAATTGAAGGCTTAAATGATTTAAGAAACCAAAAATAAAATGGATGATGATAATAAGTTCAATTTAATATTTAGAACCTCCTTGTTTTATTTTGCGACATTGATCTAAATGGTAACATAATGGTAAAGTAGGAGTGAACCAAGAATTTAATTCGGATAATTTTTCCTACGAACAGCCGTCACTCTTTTGCCCTTTTCTTTTTTCACACTTTGAATTTGGGTGTGAGGCTAGAACCATTGGAAAGTTTATTTCCGAGGCTTCGATTTGGACACAAGAACAACCTAGAACGGAGTCTGGATGAGAGAGTTATGCCTGTTTGAAGTTTTGGAATCTGTGTTGGAAGCAGGTACGCTTGAGCGGGAAAAGAGATGCTCGAGTAGACTGCACGAATTCAGCAAGTTTAAAGGCACTTTTCTAGATCACGCTTCACACTTTCATCTCCTTTCTTCATCCCTCTCACCCTAGGTACAAAAACCCTAGGTTTTGACCTCAAATGCCTTCCACTTCCCTAAGAATTGGCCAAGATCTCTTACCAAAAAGTGAAGAAGGCTTGAAGCTCAACATTTTCAGCCGATTGGAACTCGAATTTGCAAAGGATTTTTCTCAAAGCTTTGCTCTCTTGCTTGATTCTTGAGGTAGGGGCCCTAGTTCTTCTTCAATACTTGCATTAATAGATAGATTTGTGGTATTTTGATTATATAAATGAAAAATCTATATTTTTGAGCATATAGTGTTAAATCATGGAAATTGAAGGTTTAGGGTTTGAAGTATTAGGATTCAATTGTTGGAATAAGATTATGGATTATGAACCTTGGGTGTATAATCAATGGGAAAATTGGAATAAAAAGAAGTGGTGTGAGAAGTTTTAATTTTTCTTGGAAGTCTTGATTTTTCTTGAAAACCCTAAGTTGATTCATAATGATAATTAATGATTTCGCCCAAATTGAAAGTACAATCATAAAATTGATAGGTTGAATTATATATATACAAGTTTAATTGGATTTTGGAAGTGTTTGAAAATTATGTTAAAAATTAGCGATTGAACCTTTATTATGGATATTGTAAATTTACATGCATCATAGATTTCTTGAGATTGAGAAGGATTTGAGATTAAATTCATGGAATTAGGATGAAATTGGGTTTTGAACATAAAATGAGTTACATGCATGTTCATGATTATGGAAGCTAATTATTTTGGATTTACTTTTGAATATCTGACAAGAGTTTGAGTCTAGTTCCTACATGCATGAACAAATTCTACAAATTTTGATATTCTAATTGTACATTTGATTTTGAAAAAGAAGTTTAGAAAACCATGAGTTCATGGGCTTTGATTTTGAAATTAAGTAAGGTTTTGATTTAAATAAATTAATTATTATGTTTCAAGATTTTGAGCAAATAATTTATGAATAAATAAGTGTTTATATTTTTTAAGGCATTTTCATGGTTTTGATCAAGATATGCATGGATTTAAAAAGAATTGAAAATGCGTTTGGAAGCCATTTTTGAGAAGTTCGAAATTCTGGAATTTTACAGACCGCTCGAGCGGACTAATTGCCTCTCGAGCACAAATTGAAGGCTTCTAGTACTTTTTATAGTATTTTACAAAGCTCTTGAACAACTATTCTCAGTATATTTTGGAAAGTTGTATTTAATTCATATTTTTATTCTCATCTCTTCCCAAAGCATTCTAGACATGATTTATGACTCAATAAAGATTAATAAGCTACCAATCAACATAAATTAGTTGATTAAAGAATAAGTCATTAACTTAGTGATACTTGATTAAGAAGCCAAGTGAGGAATTGGTTTATTCAGAAAATAATGATTTAGTAATAAAAGGGATTTGTGAAATGAGAACCCGATTCATTTGATTAAAGAAAAAAAAAATAAGCGTAATGGGCCTTCGAATTATTTAGACAAAAAACAAGAAAGTCAAGTTTGATCAAGAGAGTAATATTGTGCTTCAATGTGTATATGTTATGTGTTTGTGTAGGTCATGCACTATTGTCTGCTTGATCTGTCTGATCTGCTTCTACTACTATCTGTGAGTAATAACTTTGTAAAGTTATGTTCAATTATAAGTATTTCCTGAATGATATAAGATGATCTGTTTCCGAAATGTTATTTTCTGTATGAATGAATGGTTGTCCAATGGTTCTGAAATGTATCTGTGGCATTCTTAGCTTCAAATGACATCTATTATCTGTTTTGTTACGTCCCAATTATGGGTCAAATGTACGTCTCATGAGCCAACTGTTATGGATCCTTATGTATACGTCCTTTAATGGGACAACTGTACGTCTCATGAGCCAACTGTACTGTTTCCGTGCACATGAGTCAATTGTATGCCTTTATGGCCGTCCCTTTATGGGTCAATTGTTTTTGCTAGTGCTAATGAATGTACCACGTATGATTAACAACAAATTCTGATTATGAATCTGTAACTGTTATTAACTATGATTTCTGAGCATGATTATGAATCCATTTCTAATAACTACTGAATTCTGTTTTCTGTAACTATTATGGACAACATTCATTAAACCCTTTACTATGTTATTATTCACTGGGCTCCAGCTCATTGTATTAATTATGTATGTAGGTGATCAGGGGCGTGACCAGGTTTAGAGGGGTCTACCTGGGATCTGTTTTTGTCAGCCAATCTATGTGCCTCTTGTGGAGGTTCTAGACATGTCTAGTAGTTATAGCTAAGTGCATAAGTTGAATTTTTGTTTTCCTGTTCAGTTAGGCAAGTCTTTGTCTATTTTGCAAATAGGGCTAAGTCTCTTTTTGTCTAGCTTATATATATGTTTATATATGATGATGTGTATATGTATATATGATGACGTAAGGATGATGTGTAGATATGTGTATAAAAAGTTTAAATTTTTTCCGTCTCATATAAGTCTGCACAGCTGAATGGACGTTGTATATTTGTTATTTGCTTCCGCTAGCCCCTAATATTATGTTAATTTGTCTCAGAGGCCTTTAGTAATCCCAGTATTACTGGCCGGTTGCGATGCTAAACTTGTAGGGGCGGGTTTGGGTCGTGAGAAAATGGTATCAGAGCACGAGTTAATATCTCACACACGTGTCCATTGAGCGTTGGAATGTCTAGAACTGATTTAAGTTTCATGCATATAGTAAGTAAATAAGAAGTTGTGCATTCAAGAATATGCATATACGTTCATGTAATATGTTTAAGTATTGAAACTAAGTATTATGAACTATTATGGAATTGTGGTGATTATACGGAAACTGGAATGTGTTTAATTAGTTTAGCAATGAGGCTAAAAGCTAAGAATTATTGAGATATTGAGAAATTACAAATGTTATAAGGAAATCAGAATTTTTGACTAGAACATTGGGGAGTACAAGTATATTGATTTTTGGAAAAAGTATATTGAGAAATTAGAATCTTTAATGGAAGCCATGAAAGTTACATGAGTTATATGTCAAATTGGACTATGAGAATATTTGGGAAATTGAGGAATTTGATGATCAATGTAGTATGTGGAACTATGGTAATTGAGGACGAGAAAAGTTATTTGATACGTAAAATGGTTACATTTTGGCGGGAACTTATTATATGGAATGTTAAACTGTAGAGTCTCATGCCTTTGTTGAATGACCTTGAAAGTCCGGTTAGAACCACATTTGGCCAACGTAGCTTCGAATCGGATATTCTTGGTAAATTCCATGGGAATGAATAGGTTACCCTACCAGTGTCCCTATATGCCTACGTGTGTATGTCTATTTGTATATAATGTGTGTTTTGTGTTATATTCTAAGTCAGTTGATATTAACCCAAGTGTTATCAACTATCTTTTTGTGTTTAACCCCTCTCTTCTGTCATTAGAAGAAGATGGTGAAAAGTGTGAATGAAGTGGAGGCTGAGTACTTATCGGTGCAATTAGATAAAATAAAAGAAGTGCTAGAGAATATGATGAAGGCTATGCAATGCTATAATACTTGGCGAGATCAAAAGAAAAAGTTAGGCATGGAAGCAAAAAGTAAACCAAAAAGGAAGGCAAGGAATTTTATGGTAGGAGACACGAGTAATTCTAAGCAAGGTTGTAAGGGTAGTAAGTTTGCCTCAGTATGTCCTATATGCCATAAGCTTCATCGGGGATTGTGTCATCGAGTTATCGGAGCTTGTTTCAAGTGTGGGAAGATGGGACATCAAATAAAAGATTGTTCTAAAGTCCAAGGAAGGCTTGAATGATTTAATTGGTTAAGGTTAGTACTCAAGTACAATTAGGAATTAGTAGGAATGTTTGAAGTTAAAAGTTTATGTGTGGGATTTTATTTGAATTGGTCTTAATCAGTGTTTGATAAAGATGGAACCATTTGTTTGACCATATCAAACTCAACCTGAGGTTGTTTAAAAAAAAAAATTATTATTAAAGCATCGCTAAGACTTGAGCTAAATTAAAGACTAAACAATTTAGGCCGATGAAAATTTTCATACTTGATGTCTGAATAAGTAAGACTTAATTTGCCAAAGTTATATCGTTATGGAACCATTGAAAGTATTGGAAGTGACCAATTACGATATATTGAATTATGAATCTAGAAGAATTATCCCCCATCAAAAAAAAAAAAAAAAAAAAGAGGAGAAGAGACAATGTTTAAGTTATACCGGCATAGTAATATTTGTACATGAATGATTGATAAAGTTAGAAACCATTATTTGGACTTGACCCAAAAATTGTCAGACTTTGAAGAATGAGATCAAGATTTGAAATGATTTGGGGAAAAATAGGTCAAATAAGATCACATTGATAACTTTAGAAGAGAAACACTTGTGGTTTACTTAAGCTATGAAGTCTATAGACCTTTTACAAAAAAAAAAAAAAAAAAAAAAAAATGAAGAGAAGAAGACCTAGTAATTTCGTATCTGAATAATGGTTAACAAGGAATGATAGTATAATCTTATAGACACATAATTGAATTTAGATTTTGAATCCTAACTTAGATAGCCTAACTCATTATGAAGAAAGTGAACTCTAGTGTTAAACGGTAGAAGGATATCGTAATGGGAAATAAGAAAATGAATTTAGTTAGAATGGCAAAAGTTAAAAATTTAGCCCTAAGTTACCATGTGACAATTAATCAAAGTCAATGAATATATCTATACAGATCTAAGAATCAGAATAAGTATGAAGACAAGATAATTTAAATTGGCTTACTTATACAAGTGTAATCTTAAGTAAATAAGGAAGCTAATAGGATTGTGTAAAGCAATAATTTGTTGTGAAATCTAATCACCACTTTAAAACGATAGTATGAGAAAGATTGTCTAAAAAAAAAAAAAACGGTAATCTTAATTTGACAAAGTATATAAGTTCTGCTCTGCTCTACTTTGTATGTCTGTCCAATGTTATTTGAATGCAACCCAACATATGTCACCTTCAAAAAGGGCTAATGAATTTATGTGAAATATGCTTTTGTTATGACTCTGATACGCTTCTGTTTTGAATCCGATGTGTCCCTCTATTTCGGAATGACTTATATTAATTGGTATCCAAGATGTTTGTTTGAAATTGAGACCATTAATATAAGATTGCATCTCCATATAATTCAGAAATTCCTGTGATAGATTGGCACGTGAAACCTTATTTGGGGATACTACGTTATATGCATAACTTAAGAACCTTTGACATGGTCAATGGAAGTTAAATAACCGTTCTTTTGGGAAATAATGAAACACGAATTTCATAGAAAAAAAAAAGTGTCAGGACTATTATAGTCAATAGACTTGAAAGAGCAAGAAGTCGTATTCGTTGTTAGTGATGCATCAATACTTAATTCTGAAATCCTACATAAAATGACAATAGCAGAATATTTTAGTGTATTTGAAAAAGCAAGGAGAATCATGAACTTCCTTTGAATTAATCTTCAACTACTTAAGAAAATGTGAACTGTAGCTAGACAAAGTTGTGTAAGTCATGTGATTGATTAATTTAATATTATCGTATTGTATGTTTGATGTTATGGGATCAATGTTGGGATATATTTTGATGTCGGCATAGACTACGACAAATCACCAATTTGGATTATTACCCATTAAGTAATAGGGAAATGAGTTCAATTTCTATGAAGAGAATCAAATAAAAAGGAAGTTACGTAAGAAAGGAAATGAAAAGAAATGGAGTTATATAACTGATTTTCGGTACAAGTATCTTAAATTTAGAGGACCAAACTTCTTAAGGGGGGAATGCTGTAACGACCCCATCATGTATAATGATTAGTATTTAATTAATTAAGGAGATTTGGATTTTAAGTGCCAATTATTCTAATTTAATCTGAGATCTATGAAAATTATGGAGACTGATTTGTATGTAATTCTGTTGAGGATTTATTTTGGAATTAGAAATTGAAAGCCTAAATGACTCAAGAAACTGCAAATAGTGAATTGAATTATTTAAATTTTGAGTATCAGATCATATGGGAGTTTAATTAAATATTCGATTCATATTTAAAAAATTAAGATTTGATTAATTGGGTCCGAATTGGAGTTAATTAAGTTAAGAGGATTGGGAATTAAGATTATTTATGAACTAAATTCATTTATGTGGTGCCTAATTATGACGAAATTTTGAGACTGATCAGAAATTGAAGGCTTAAATGATTTAAGCAACCAAAAAAAAATGGATGATGATAATAAGTTCAATTTAATATTTAGAACCTCCTTGTTTTATTTTGGGACATTGATCAAAGTGGCAACATAATGGTAAAGTAGGAGTGAACCAAGAATTTAATTCGGATAATTTTTCCTACGAACAGCCATCACTCTTTTGCCCTTTTCTTTTTCCACACTTTGAATTTGGGTGTGAGGCTAGAACCATTGGAAAGCTTATTTCCGGGGCTTTGATTTGGATACAAGAACGACCTAGAACAGAGTCCGGATGAGAGAGTTATGTCTGTTTGAAGTTTTGGAATCTGTGTTGAAAGCAGGTACGCTCGAGCGGGAAAAGAGATGCTCGAGCAGACAGCGCGAATTCAGCAAGTTTAAAGGCACTTTTCTAGATCATGCTTCACACTTTCATCTCCTCTCTTCATCCCTCTCACCCTAGGTACGAAAACCCTAGGTTTTGACCTTAAATGCCTTCCACTTCCCTAAGAATTGGCCAAGATCTCTTACCAAAAAGTGAAGAAGCCTTGAAGCTCAACATTTTTAGCCGATTGGAACTCGGATTTGCAAATGATTTTTCTCAAAGCTTTGCTCTCTTGCTTGATTCTTGAGGTAGGGGTCCTAGTTCTTCTTCAATACTTGCATTAATAAACAGATTTGTGATATTTTGATTATATAAATGCAAAATCTACATTATTGAGCATATAGTGTTAAATCATGGAAATTGAAGGTTTAGGGTTTGAAGTATTAGGATTCAATTGTTGGGATAAGATTATGGATTATGAACCTTGGGTGTATAATCAATGGGAAAATTGAAATAAAAAGAAGTGGTGTGAGAAGTTTTAATTTTTCTTGAAAACCCTAAGTTGATTCATAATGATAATTAATGATTTTGCCCAAATTGAAAGTACAATCATAAAATTGATAGGTTGAATTATATATATACAAGTTTAATTGGATTTTGGAAGTGTTTGAAAATTATGTTAAAAATTAGCGATTGAAACTTTATTATGAATATTGTAAATTTATATGCATCATAGATTTCTTGAGATTGAGAAGGATTTGAGATTAAATTCATGGAATTAGGAAGAAATTGGGTTTTTGAACATAAAATGAGTTACATGCATGTTCATGATTATGGAAGCTAATTATTTTGGATTTACTTTTGAATATCTTACATGAGTTTGAGTTTAGTTCCTATATGCATGAACAAATTCTACAAATTTTGATATTCTAATTGTACATTTGATTTTGAAAAAGAAGTTTAGAAAACCATAAGTTTATGGGTTGTGATTTTGAAATTAAGTAAGGTTTTGATTTAAAAAATTAATTATTACGTTTCAAGATTTTGAGCAAAGAATTTATGAATAAATAAGTGTGTATATTTCTAAGGCATTTTCATGGTTTTGATCAAGATATGCATGGATTTAAAAAGAATTGAAAATGCGTTTGGAAGCCATTTTTGAGAAGTTCGAAATTCTGGAATTTTACAGATCGCTCGAGCGGACTAATTGCCGCTCGAGCACAAATTGAAAGCTTCTAGTACTTTTTATAGTATTTTACAGGCCGCTCGAGCGAACAACTATTCTCAGCATATTTTGAAAAGTTGCATTTAGTTCATATTGTTATTCTCATCTCTTCCTAAAGCATTCTAGACATGATTTATGACTCAATAAAGATTAATAAGCTACCAATCAACATAAATTAGTTGATTAAAGAATAAGTCATTAACTTAGTGATACTTGATTAAGAAGCCAAGTGAGAAATTGGTTTATTTAGAAAAGAATGATTTAATAATAAAAGGGATTTGTGAAATGAGAACCCGATTCGTTTGACTAAAGAAAAAGAAAATATGCATAATGGGCCTTCGAATTATTTAGACAGAAAACAAGAAAGTCAAGTTTGATCAAGAGAGTAATATTGTGCTTCAATGTGTATATGTTATGTGTTTGTGTAGGTTATGCGCTATTGTCTGCTTGATTTGTCTGATCTGCTTCTGCTACTATTTATGAGTAATAACTTTGTAAAGTTATGTTCAATTATAAGTATTTCCTGAATGATATAAGATGATCTGTTTCCGAAATATTATTTTTCGTATGAATAAATGGTTGTCCAATGTTTCTGAAATGTATCTGTGGCATTCTTAGCTTCAAATGACATATGTTATCTGTTCTGTTACGTCCTAATTATGGGTCAACTGTACGTCTCATAAGCCAACTGTTATGGATCCTTATGTATACGTCCCTTAATGGGCCAACTGTACGTCTCATGAGCCAACTGTACCGTCTCCGTGCACGTGAGTCAACTGTATGCCTTTATGGCCGTCCCTTTATCGGTCAACTGTTTCTGCTAGTGCTAATATATGTACCATGTATGATTAACAGCAAATTCTGATTATGAATATGATTATGAATCTGTAACTGTTATGAACTATGATTTCTTAACATGATTATGAATCCATTTCTGATAACTACTAAATTCTGTTTTCTGTAACTATTATGGACAACATTCATTAAACCCTTTACTCTGTTATTATTCACTGGGCTCCAGCTCGCTGTATTAATTATGTATGTAGGTGATCATGGGCGTGAGTAGGCTTAGAAGCATCTATCTGGAATCTGTTTTTGTCAGCCACCTATGTGCCTCCCGTGGAGGTTCCAAACATGTCTAGTAGTTATGGCTAAGTGCATAAGTTGAAGTTTTGTTTTCCTGTTCAGTTAGACAAGTCTTTGTCTATTTTGCAAATAGGGCTAAGTCCCTTTTTGTCTAGCTTATATATATGTTTATATATGATGATGTGTATATGTATATATGATGACGTAAGGATGATGTGTAGATATGCATATAAAAAGTTTAAAATTTTTCTATCTCGTATAAGTCTGCACAGCTCAATGGACGTTATATATTTTTTATTTGCTTTCGCTAGCTCCTAATATTATGTTAATTTGTCTCAGAGGCCTTCGGCAATCCCAGGATTACTGGCCGATTGTGATGCTAAACCTGTATGGGTGGGTTTGGGTCATGACAAACGTCCTTCTCTTTTAACTTTTCAGCCTCTTTATTAGAGGACTCCAGCTGATCTAAGACCGCAGGTTTGAAGCATTGACCACTTCGGGTCATGTGGTTAATATCGTCAATATACCAGGTGTCATTAGCGATATCAGTCTTCCACCCTTCGTCGGTATACGCATGAGTTAAGTCGCTATCTTCCCACAACTCTCCTGCGGCCATGGTCGGGCCATTATCTGGTTCTATCTGAAGCATGTTAACATCATGCCCCCCATTATCATACCACTCTTTTTCCACCACAGTCTTGGTTTGTCAATCCTAATACTTCTTGAGCTTTCTTTGCATTCTCTTCTTATCACTGGGTTTCCACTTGGTTTTTCCTATGCTCTAAATATCATCTGTTGTTGGTTCGACCTTTGCTTTTCGTTTTCCTTTTTTTTTCCCATACTTTAAAGCTATTTCCTTTGGATCTCTTATATCTGTTCCCGCTGGAACTGCTCCAATACTTGCTCTATCTTAGTCAGAGGTACAGCCTCAGTCTTGCTGCTAGCACCAACTCTCTCTTCTTTCACAGTCTCTTTTATCTGTTCTTCAACATCTGACTCTTCCTCACTCAACCATCCGTTGCTTGTTTCTGGCTTGCTTGGATCCCACTACCCCAGTTGTACACTGCTTGTATCCTCTTCTTCAAAGAAGTAGAGGTTGTCTAGATCATCTTCCAGCTCGGCCAAGTCTTCTTCTAGTTTGGCCAAGTCATTCAGGCCCTGTTTAGGCCAATCATTCTGATATTGTCCTAACTGGTCCTCTCCACTAGCGTTAATGTTGAGGAAGCCCGACAGTATGACTACTGGCTTCGATTGGTTGACAACCACAATGTATAAGCTGAAGTCATATTCCTTTGCAAATGAGGCCCTATTTTCTGTGACATGGGTATCAAACATCCCTGTCTTTAGTGCATTCTCCTTTTTTTTTCTGCTTCTATTACCACGGGTTCGAATAGGGTTTGCGGTGTTAAGTCTATCTTGTACATGTCTGTGCTTTCCAAAATAACCACCTCCGATTTTGGTAGGTGAGATGAGGTAATATATGAGCTAGGGTTGAAGGTGGGTGGTAGTGTATGGATACAGTTAATGTTCCTAGGTAGGGGGACTTGACTATGTATAGGAAGTGGGTTGGTAGTTACATTTGGTTTAGGCGAAGCGATGGCTTTGTTGTTAATGAGATCTTGGATCTCATGACATAAGCGGTAGCACAGGTCTGTAGGATGGCCGTGTTGCTGGTGAAAGATGCAATATTGGGTAGGGTCATGTTTAGGTGGTAAGGGGTCGAGGATCGAGGGATTTGAGGTGCCCATTTTTCATTAATAATTTGAAGGCGCGAGTTGGGCTCACATGGAGAGGGTAAAGGTTCTTCGGTTGCGGGGTGGACTGGTAGTTTGTGAGGATTGCGAGGTTATGGCAGTAACAAAGGGATCAGCCATCTTGGCTGTTGAAACAATAGTACTAACATCTACAGGCCATAGAATAGTGCTATTACTAGCATTGGTACTCCGAGAGAATAGCCTTCTTGCAGGTTCACTTGTTCTATGGATAATACCCTTTTTGAATGCACTCTCAATCTAGACCCTCAACTCGTGTAAGGAAACAAATATGGATAACAACGCCACTATCATTCTCTGTAACATATCTGGCTCGAGATTTGGGACCACCAGTCAGACTTGTTCCCTTTCGGAAGGTCTATTTGTCATTCGGGCTGCCTTGGCTCTCCAGCAGGCGACAAAATCAATGAATGATTCTTTGGGATTTTAGGTAAAAGCCTCTAGCTTACTGATGGTTACCTCTATCTGAGTGTTATAAGAGTATTGGTTAACAAATGCCTCAGATAGCTCCTCTCAATTCCGCTTTGTGGAGTCTTCCAACTTAGCGTGCCAGATAGCCGCTACATCAGACAAGGTCCTCTCAAATAACGATAGTTTTTGTGCCTGAGTCAGGCCCATTGGTCTTAGCACATCTGAAAACAAACAGACATGCACAATCGGATCCTCACTTCCATCGAATATGTCAATGTGGGGCATTTTAAATTTCTCTGGTAATCTAACCGAAGCCTCAATGTACCCGTCTTCAATATTCGGAATGGAGTTGAAGCCTTGAGACTTTTTCAGCGCTTTTTCTAGCTTGCCAATCTTGATCAGAGCTGAATCAATTTCATTGATGTTAAATGAAAGGATTCCCATAGGGGGTTGAGCTAAAGGCCTATAAGTCGGGGCTAGGGGAAACATTTCTTGAGGATTTGGGATTTGAGGATTTTTCACTGGCGGAGGTGGATCTGGGTTTGGCTGAGTAGTTGGGATTGGATGTACATATGATAACCCAACCCGTACTATGCTTAATTATATACGTGATTATGTATTTGATATGAATTTGCAAGTTTAAGTATGGAAAATATGTGAATTTGGAAAAAATCTATTGGAAGTAGGAATATCTATTGCAATTGGAACTTTGAACTGAAATTGGGAGCTGTAGAGGCGCGATAAACAAAAACCGACTTCATATCTATGATTAGCATGATTTTTAGAGCCTTTAGTGAGATTTTGAAAAATTACGATTCATAATGATTAAAATAATGTTTTGTGAGTTGGGTTTTATATGTGTATTTTTGCCTTTTGTTTTCCATTGTTACTTAAGAGCCCTACTGTGTGAGTTAGAGAGAGAACAAGAGGAGAAAGCTAGGGATTTGAAAGAAATCAAAGGGCAAACCATAGATTTGAACTAAGGTACGGAAAAATTACTCACAAACTTTGATTCTAACTCATCTTTATCAAGAAATCAAGAAGAAATTAAGGGTTTGAGCTAGGGTATTGAGTTGTATGGTGGGTTGAGCTAGAGGCATGAGATTGAACCCCCAATCTCTCAATCCTTATTGATTTAAGTTCACTCTTGTGGTTGACTCATGAAACAAACCTTAGTTAATTCATGGAAACAAGTTTTGTTGTAAGATTATTCATAATTTATATACTTTGAATTTGTTTATATAATGTATGGATATGGGAAGAGGGTGAGTCCATGAAATTATTATTGATGCAAGATTGATATGTTTAATGTGGAATTACACTTGTATCATGCTTAAGTATTATGTTTTTGAGTTATTTTTGCATGAATTTGAGCTTGGGAATGGGTTTGGAAGATTTGGCATTTTGAGCCATTTTCGGACTGCCTGTGTAAGCCCAGACCGCTCGTGCAGCCTCGGGCTCCGCACGAGCACCCAAAACTTTAGCCTAAAACCACTTCCCTCTGTGTGCTCGAGCGTCTGGACCGGCCGCACGTGCGACCAAGCAGGAAGAAAATTTTATTGTTCTATCTTGCTACCCCTAGCCTCCGGAATGTGTTCCCAACCTTATTTAGCCCTTTTTGGGAGTGAAATGATGAATAGAAACTCATTAAAGAAGGTTGTGAATAATGAAAGAAAATGAGAACAATCGAAGTAAATTACTCATCGATTATGTGTGTGACATGTTTGGTGTAGGTCGTGTACCGGACAAAACTCCACAAGATCGATTCCACAATGAGTAATAATACCATATTGATATGTTCGTTAATGTGTACCTCGAACCATGAACGGTGCTTGGCGCCGACATTGAGATTTGTTTGAAATGAGAAACCTCTCTAATGTTATATGACATGTGCTATATTGGGCCTAAGGCCGTTTTGTTCTATATTGGACCCGAGGCCGTTTTGCTATACATGATTGGGCCCAAGGCCGTTTTGCTAAAAATGATTGGGCTTGAGGCCGTTTTGCTATATATGATTGGGCCCGAGGCCATTTTGTTATATATTGGGCCCGAGGCCGTTTTGCTATACATAATTGGGCCCTATACCGTTTTGTTATATATTAGGCCCGAGGCCGTTTTGAAATATGTTGGGCCCGAGGCTGCTTTGAAGCATGATTGGGCCTAAGGCCATTTGTTTACATGATTTTGAGTTTTGTGAGAATCTGATGATTATTCAGTTACACTACATTACTGTATTACTACTCATTGAGCTTCGTTCACCCAGTTTTATGTATGCACATGTAGGTAAGCCGCAACATGAAGCACAACCCTAGAGTCAACTTCAGGAGACATCTTTTTTGAGACCCAACTGAGTCATGTCTCTGTGATGGAGTTTTGTCTTGTCTCACCCCACACTTTGACTTTACTTTGTTTTGTTAATGCGGTTTGAGTTGTAAGCGTTGTGTACAATTTCTTTTGATACTTATATTCTTTTTGCATGGGCATGTAAATGACGTAGTTGTGTTACATTTTGCTCATATTAGTATAGCTCAATGGACTCATTCTTTTGTGGTATACTTCCACCTTTGGCCCCATTACTATAATTACTCTGTATGTTTGTTTGAGGCCAAAAGTAATCAAGTGATTACCAGCTGGATATAACCCAAACTTTTAGGGGTAGGTTTGGGTCATGACAGTACAGTTGACATGGATGCCCCAGACGTGCATCGTAGATCAGCAATGATTTCATCATGTGCAACCATTCTTTGGTTCATGGTATCCAGGGTTCTCTAGAAAGTTGCCATCATGGCAGCAAATTCTTCTACATTCTGTGCCATTACTGAGCTAGGTGAGTTACATACTGGTGAACTGCTTGAGCGAGAATGGATAGGTGTTTGCTGAATGCTTTGTACTGGTGCTACTAACTGTTTGTTCCGTCTTCGTCGAACAACTAGCAGAAGTGAGACTAACACTAGTTGACCACCAACAAGGTCTTGAGCTTTGCAAAGCCTGCCAAAACCAGTCCACACAACTTGGGAAATATCGGGTCTTTCTAAAGCTATGATAGTACACTACCTAGCAAAAGACAGAAAAAAAAAAAATCATCGATCAAAAATCGGATGGCACTTCGGCCTAATTCACAGTAGATAAAACACAACTGAAGAACCACAATCGCTATTGAACTCTGCTCTCAAACTAATACTGATATAAACCATCCTGTACAGTCTCACTATAAAAGCACATACCAAGTAAAAGAACCAAAACACCCCTATGAGGAGGGGAGGGTTACCCTGTCCTAGATTTTTGACATGATCTAGGCTACGCTATTTCAAACAAAGAGTCTCACAACATCCTGCAAATGGGTGGCATCCTATTCTATTTTGGAATAGTTAGTATAGCTCACTATATGAAACTAAGCCAAATGGTCAAAAGGGTAACTTGGCAAGATAACCTAATATACTTTCTACACCTAACACCGAGAAGTGAAAAGAGGATCAAGCGGTACAGCGGTAATCCAAATCCAAGGGTTGTGTTTCCAACATGGCAGAGTCCATGACTGGTCAGCCTTTTGCCAAGCTTTTGGACAAGCCTCCAGCAAACTGTCCAGGAATAGCAGATGGAAAACAGAGTGACTTAAAGTAACCATGCAAATGCAATGCAAAGAACATATATATGTAAATAAAATGTCATATCTTGAGTTTCAAGTCAAGCTCTCTAAATCCCCAGCAGAGTCGCCAGAAATTGTAGCTTGCTTTTCGTGCTCCTTTCAGATACGACTAGCCCTACAGTTCGGTCTCCCCTAGTTCTGAATCTGATTTTACAAGTACAATGTAAAACAGTGAAAACACAAAAGAGTCCAAATCTGACAATTCTTTTGGAAAATCGATGTTTGAATTAAATGCCAAAAAATGAATTGCTTTTAGGGATGGGCGCGGGTTGGTTGCGGCCACGAAACCTCCAATCCGCCAGATTGGCGGATTGGAGAAAATCAATCCACATCCGTCCGCCAATCCAGTGGATGTGGATTGAGCGGATTGGTGGATAGATGTGAATCGGTTTGGCGGTTCAAAATTTTATAAATTTTCAATATAATTCAATTTGTGCACTTCCTCAAAAAAAATAAAAAATAAAAAAAGTATTACAATCAAATACTTAAAAGAAAATTATAATTACTGCATGCCTTATCCAAAAAAAATAAAGTTTTAAATTTTAGAATATTACAATCACTGCATACCTCATCCATTTATTACAATTACAGCATGCCTCATCCACATAATGTATTATAATCTGTGGTGCTTAAAATATAAAAACAATTCAAACCACCAAAATCATGAACAGAGCAATAATAGAGATTGTATGCCTCTATATTGTTATATCTATATCTATTATTGAAAACAAAAACCAACCAGCATATATCATCTTTTTTATTTATTATTTTTAGATTTAGATTTAAAACCCAAAAAATATAGATAAATAATATATTTATTTTTTTCAATTCAAAAAATATATGGAAGTTGAAAACTCTTTTTCAACATAATATATTCAACAAAATATTTAAACTCTTTTTCAATTGAAAACAAAAATAGAATATCTAAACAAATTGAAAACACAAAGTCTTACAAATTACTAAAGGTGCTCACGGTTCGGCGGTTTAGTTGCGGCCAAAAAAACCTCAAATCCACCATCCGTCCAAAACTAAGCTGATTGGAAAAAATCAATCCGCAACCGTCCGCTCGTCATCACGTATTCATCCAAAATGTGGCAGATTGGTTCAGTTCGGTCGGTTTGGGCGGATCGGTATATCCGCTGCTCACCCTTAATTGCTTTGCCAGATTATAGAGTCACCACCTAAATATTTTTAAAAAATTTAGAAAACTCGAGACTCGTGCCAAAAGCTACTTATTTGTCATTACCAAAGTGTCTCAGCTCGGTGTAGACACCCCATTTTTGACCGACCTTAAGACTCAAACGTTATCGACTGAGCGCTCGGTGATAGTGCATGTTGTGCTCGTTTTGAGTTTCCGGGGTTTTAGCCGAGTGCCTTGCCTCTAGGCCTCAGAACTCTTTGTCCTTTGGCTCAGTTTGTGAACCAAGCCTTGTTTTCCTTGGCTGAGGGAAGGAGAGGTCTTGTAAACCCCTTCTTGTGGTCGTAGACCACTTTACGTGGTCGTACGCCACTTTTCCCGTTTGGAGACTAGTTTTCAGTTTTCGGAGCCTTCGGCCGCGCGCCTTGTCTCGGGACCGCTTAACGTTCTCCATTTGGAGTGATTTTTGAACCACACTTTGTTTCCTTGGCCTAGAGGGCCACTGTGGTTTGGGAGACCACTTTTGTGGTCGTAAACCACTTTTGGTGCTTGTCGGCTAGTTTTCGAGGCTCCCGGCTGTACGCTTTGCCTCCCGAACTTTTGTCTTGCATCCGTTTTGGTTTGTTTTTGGTACAAACCTTGTTTTCCTTATTTGGAAGGTGGTACAAGGGTGGGAGATCAGTTTCTCTTCCCGCAAACCACTTTCCTTCCTGCCAGCCAGTTTTCTGGTCTGACAACTGGTCTCCCTAATCTTTGGACCATCAAAAGTGGTCGGCCACCACACCATTTGCTTGTTTTCATGCTGCTGACCTTCTCCCACCATGGCCGATCACTTTTATTTTTGGGAGACCACTTAAAGTAGCTGGTCGACCACTTCAAGTGGTCGGCTCGGCTGTTTTTGGTCACCTTTTTGGAGATATTTTTAACTAGCTGGTACAGCTGGAGAGCACTAGAACCATCCTCCATACACGTGTACGGAGGGATGGCCTTGAACCCTTAGCTTCTTTAAGAAGCTTAAGCCTTGCTTCTCTATAAGAGGGAGGCTCCCCCTCTCTCCTCCAAGTTGAGATTTTGGTGCATTGAGATATACATATACATATATCTCTATATCTCTCTCTTGGTCTCATATTTGTGCCTTAAAGTGTAGTTTTGCCATACTTTAACACACAAACACACACTCAAACACCATCCTTTGGTTGTTGAGGCTTCTTGAGGTTTGTTTTGGAGTTTTTGGGCTGGTTTTGGTTCAAAAAGTGTGCTGGAGTTGCAGCCTTATAAGTTGGTGCACCGACCTATCCAGGGTACCCTAAATGGACGCTTTGTTCGAGAGGGGGAGGACTTTCCATTCTGCAGCTTCCTAGAACCATGGCTAAACGTAGAAAGGCGGCAGTTGCCAAGATTTGAGATATTCTTTGACTTGTAATTATCTAGGGATGATGTTGCTAAGGAGTAGGCAGACCCATCGGCTAAGGCTGAGTAGTGCAGGGAGGAGGATTCCGAGAGCACAGAGATTGAAATGGGGGTAGCACTGGCTTGTCTATTTTCAGATCCTCTGATCATACATGAGTGCTTGGGGGATAACTTATCGGTGTCCATGATCAGGAATGAAACAGCTGCGAGCCCATCTTCAAACATTCTGGATGCATTCATCGCACCCTCCCTCGTTTGGCAATACAAGGAGAGGTTCTTATCGAGCAGCACTGGGTCAGGTAGTGAGCCAGAATTTGATTCCATTGAGTTCGTAGAGTCGGAACCAAGTTCTAGCTCGTCTGAGTCTAAGTCTGGTATTCTTGGGGGTGACAACTCGGATGCCACAGTCCTGTCTAGGTCGTCTTTTTCTTTTTTCTTTGAGTCTGTTGTAACAGAGGAATTAGGCGACTTGGAAGTGATTAATGAGAATTGTGCGGCTGTGGCCTTCGAGTACTTTTCTGTACCCTTAATTTATTGCATTAACTAGGACTTTCAAAATTTTGATATAAACGACGAGGAAGAAATCCCTCCGGTTTTGAAATTTTTGCTTGATCAAGAGCAGGAGAGGTTTATAAAACCCTTGGTTGATGAAATCACCCAAATTAACTTTGGTACTGAAAAGGACCCGCGGCTGGTCCAGATTGGGTCCACGTTGTCTTTGGAGGAGCACGAGCGCTTAGTCACTTTGTTAAAAGATTTCAAAGATGTTTTCGCGTGGTCCTACGAAGGCATGCCTGGAATCGATCCTGAGATTGTACAGCACCGGATCCCTCTTGACCCAGAGGCCTGACCTGTTAAGCAGAAGCTCAGAAGGATTCGCCCTGACTGGGCTCTCAAGATCAAATAAGAGGTCATCAAGCAAATTGACGCAAGGTTCCTACTGGTATCCAAATACCCAACTTGGTTGGCCAATATAGTTCCAGTGCTAAAGAAAGACGACAGAATTCGGGTATGTGTGGACTTCAGGGATTTGAACAAAGCTAGTTCGAAGGACGACTTTCCTCTGTCGCATATCGATGAGTTAGTGGACTTCACTACAGGGCATGCGTTGCTCTCATTCATAGATGGCTTTTTTGGCTACAATCAGATATTGATGGCACCCGAAGACCGGGAGAAGACCACTTTCACCACCCCGGGGGGAACCTATTGTTATAGGGTGATGCCGTTTGGGCTGAAGAACGCTGGGGCTACATATCAACGAGCTGTGACCATAATATTGCACGACATGATCCATAAAGAGGTGGAGGTGTACGGGGACGACATGATTGTCAAGTCCAAGGAGAGAAAGGGCCACTACACTACCTTACAGAAATTCTTCCAACGGATCAAAGAGTATCGGTTGTGGCTGAATCCTCAGAAGTGTACATTTGGTGTTACAATAGGGATAATGCTGGGGTTTTTGATTACACAGAGAGGTATCGAAGTCGACCCTTCCAAAATCAAGGCCATCTTAGAAATGCCACCACTGAGGACTGAAAAGGAGGTGCGAGGCTTTCTGGGTAAAGTGCAATTCATAAGACGGTTTATTGCTAAATTAACCTTGACTTGTGAATCACTCTTTGGTCTCCTGAAGAAAGGAACGAAGTTCCAATGGGACGGCCGATGCCAAACTGCTTTTGATCAAATCAAGCAATACTTACAGAACCCACCTGTGTTGTCACCGCCTGAGCCGGGTAAACCGTTGATTCTGTACCTTTCAGTGACTGAAACTACAATGGGCTGCATGCTCGCACAGGAGTCTAAGGACAAAGTGGAGAGAGCTATCTACTACCTGAGTAAGAAAATGCTGGATTACGAGACCTGCTACACTCCGCTGGAAAAGACTTGTTTGGCCATGGTATGGGCTACCAGGAAGCTGCGGCACTACCTATTAGTTCACTCTGTAATACTGGTTTCAAGATTAGATCCCATCAAATATCTCTTTGAGAAACCAGCATTTACAGGTAGGCTAGCCCGTTGGTTGCTTCTGCTTTTTGAATTTGATCTGAAGTATATGATGTGCAAGTTAGTGAAAGGGAGAGCGGTAGCGGAGTTCCTAGCTGATCACCCAGTTGAAGGGAATGAAGCAGTTGAGTACTTATTCCCAGACGAGGCCATTCTACACGTCGAAGAAGAAACTTGGACGATGTACTTTGACGAAGCGTCAAACCAATACGGGTATGGGATAAGCGTGTTGCTGATAGCACTCGACAATTCCCTCATACCTCTAGCATTCAAACTCCGATTCAGAGTATCGAACAATGAGGTAGAATATGAGGCATGTATTGCCAGTTTAGAAGCCGCCCTAGAACTAGGGGCAAGACGGTTGGACGTCATCGGGGACTCGAACCTTATTGTATCTCAAACTAAAGGAGATTCGAAAGTTAAAGAAGAAAAGATGAGAATTTACCACCAGACCTTAGACGTGTTAATTCCTCGGTTTAAGAAACTGAACTTCGACCATTTGTTAAGAGAGAACAACAGGTTCGCAGATTCATTAGCAACTCTATCTTCTATGATAGACATACCTTTCGGAGTCCGGATGCGTCCGATCATCATCGAACAGAAATTTGTGCCATCCTACAAGCTGATTGCTGCCATAGATGAGGTACAAGATGAGAATCCCTGGTATTACGATGTCTAGAACTTCTTAGAAAAAGAGGCGTATCCACCAGGGGCAAATGCCAAAGATAAGAGGGAAATTCGAAGAATGGCTGCTCAGTTCATTGTCTACGGGGGTAAACTGTACAAGAGAGGTCATCTTGGGATGCATAAACTGTGTATTGATGCTGAAGAATCCAAGCGCCTGATGGAGGCCATCCATGGAGGAGAGTGCGGAGCACACATGAACGGGGTGATGCTAGCCCGGAAGATCCGTAGACAGGGTTATTACTGGTCCACCATGGAGGAGGATTGTATTAGCTTTGTCTGACAATGCCACAAATGTCAAATCCATGCAAACCGCATGAACATTCTTCCGTCGAAGATGTACAACATGACTTTGCCATGGCCATTTTCAGTCTGGGGGATCGATGTGATTGGGGCTGTCACTCTAAAGGGGTCCAATGGGTATGAGTACATTCTGGTAGCGATAGACTACTTCACAAAATGGGTTGAGGCCCAATCTTACGTGGTGTTAAAGGCATCGCATGTCGCTAAGTTCATCAGGAACAACATCATCTGTCGTTACAGGGTTTCGAGTAAGATCAATTCAGATAATGGTTCCCACTTCAAGAAGGAGGTGATCGATTTGTTGGAGAAGTATAATGTGGCTTTTCATAAGTCATCCACATATCGGCCACAGACCAACAGAGTAGTTGAGGCCGCCAACAAGAACATCAAGCACATTCTGTAGAAGATGGTGGAAACCTACCAAGACTGGCCAGATAAGCTGCCATTTGCTCTGTGGGGCTACCGAACTTCAATTCGAACTTCTATTGGAGCAACTCCCTATTCCTTGGTTTATGGGATGGAGGCCGTTTTGCCTATCGAAGTTGAGGTTTCGTCATTACAGGTATTGGCTGAGTGTCAGATAGCTGAGGCGGATTGGCAGCAAAGTAGGTTCGAAGAACTCATGCTCTTTGACGAGAGGAGGCTGAAAGCACTGTATCATGTTCAGGGTTATCAACGAAGAATTGCCAGGGCTTTCAACAAGAAGGTTAAGTCTAGGAATTTGAAAGAAGAGGATCTTGTACTCAAAGACAATCGGGCTCCCATTCACGACCCCCGGGGCAAGTTCAGACCTAATTGGACTAGCCTTACATTATCAAGTCTATTTGGTCGGGTGGAGCTGTCGTGTTGATGGACTTAGATGGCCTAGAGTTCTCCTAGCCGATCAACATGGACAAGTTGAAGAAATACTATCCCTGAGCGGCTCGCTAGGTCAAAAACCTGAAAGGGCGACCTAGGCAAAAGTTAGAGCGTAGAAAATTTGAAATAATAAAAACTGAGCTCGCAAGGTTGAAAACCCAGAAAGGGCGGCCTTGGCAAAAGTTAGAGCACAAAAGGAGAGAGTTAATACATGAGTGAACCCGAGCCGAACTACGTAAGGCTTGATTTCCATCTTTGGGATACGTAAGCGACTTCATTCTGAAGTCCAGCCATAAACACTTCCCTGATCAACTTTTTCCGTGTGATTTTGTTGGTCATCTTTGTCTATTCTGCATTCAAGAGCTCGGTTTGTGATCTCTAATGCAGTGCTATTCAGAATAGGGGCAACTTTCCAGTTGCTGAGGATCCAGGGTTGTACATCTCAGTGATAGATCTCGGGCGTGTCCAGTTTTTGATCCATATCGAAAATGGTTTTGAAAAGTTTTAATAAAAGTTGATTTTGCTCAAATTAATCTTTTTATTACCTAGACCATTTTTGGAGCAAACGGAAAAATTTCAATACCCATAACCTTCAATTACATTGATTTCAATACAGAGTTCTCCTACTCTTGAATACAAATTGAAGTTGCTTTTTATTACATTCATAAAGAAAAGTTGAAAGTACTGATAAAGCAAATAAATTCGGGGCATAGTCAGGTGTTCCTGCGTCCCCTCCCATAGTTGGTCGAAGCCTTTGATGCCAAAGTGGGCCTGATCTGCACCTCGTCATCAAGCCAAGCTATGCACTCATCAGAGAGGATGCAACTGAAAGTGGAAGCAGGGGCCAGAAGCTCTCTCGCCCTCCATACCGTGGCATACCGAGCTAGCTGTGCGCCTCGGACCGAAAATGCAGCAGGGTACTCTATTCCCTCTTTCAGACAAGTCTGATCATGTCCGAACTGGTGCCGAAGTCGAAACGGGAAGTAAAGTACACAGTGTGTCAACTCGATCAACTGAATCCCAGGCTGGCAAGTCATGCTGTAGCTCATCACCGGTAGATTAAGCCAGGGGCAGCGCCAAGCAATGTCAAGAGCACTCAAACTGCACATCCACTCGTACCACCATCCCTCATCAAGGGCATCGACTAGACATCGCCAAAAGAAATAGCCACGAGCTGAATATGCTGGGCATGAGTCCACAATCTTTAACTTGTCCATCAACCATATCTGGGAAGGGATGAAAAATGAGAGATTAAAGAATACAAAGGTGTATGTGAAGAGAAAAGTGAGAAAAGGGTTTTGAGAGAAAAATCGAACTTGAGGGCCGAGTGATGTGAGAAATATATGTGAGATGGAGTGGGAAACATTACCTGCAGCAGTAGTGGACTCCCCGCGAATCTAGTCGTCTCTCGGCAATGGAAAGCGACCAAACCCATCAACGTCTCAGCTAGTGTCATGGCAATACAGCTCTTGCCCTCTTTCAAGCCCTCGGTAACCTCAATCAAACGGGCGCTAAACCCATCGGAGCCTGGGGCAAACAAGAAATGTGACAACATACACAAGCAAAGTGCATGTCACCAGAAACCCTGCCAGTCATGGTCGCCGCAGTCGCCGGCATCAGAAAACCGATGAACCAAGCTCAGAATGTCTAGCACTCCGTCACAAATCAATGACTGAGCGTCATGCAAAGTAAGCCCGCACATTAGTCCTAAGGCTTGGACGTGACTGAAGCGAAATTATGGCAAAATCTCTTCCTCGCTTTCAGACTCAATCAAAGCTTGGAAGTCTTCGAAAGTGGGACACATCTCTTGTCCGCCAAAGCTAAAGACGTGAGTTACCGGATTCCAACATCTTGCCGCGGCATGAAGGAATGAAAAACGTAGCGCGGTGTGACTCAACGTGAATAGTGCATTTATGTCGAAGCCCCAGCTTTTCTGAGCCATCTAAGTTGGTGATCCAATTTGTGAGATTTTGGATGAGAATTGCCTCCATTTTGGTGCGAAACTGAGTTGGAATGAGAGAACCACGAAGCTGGGACCTTTATGAAGGATAAGGCACTGTTTGGAGGACAAGTGTCACAAAACTGAAGGTCCCCAAGCCAAGTGGTCGGCCGACCACTTTTTCTGGTCAGCCAGCTACTTTTCTGGTCTACAAAGAAAAAAATCTGGTCGGCAGCCCTCTTTACTGGTCGGCCATGTGCAAAAAAGTGGTCTCCAGCTTTTTCTTATCTCCAGAAGGGAGTCTCTAGCTTTCTTGTGTGCTGAGAGTATTGAAGGTCTGAGTTTACCTCTGTTTCAAATGCGTTCTGTTGCTTTGATTCTCCAAAATGCATTTGCTTATCGAGTTGTTAAGTTTTTGCTTATCGAGTCGTTACTCTTTGATTATGGAGTCATTACGATTTGTTTATTGAGTTGTTGCTCTTTGCTTATCGAGTTATAAACTTGCTAAGGTTTTGTTGTTTCTTAGTAAGTTAAGTCGTTCAATTGGTTTTGTTGGTTCACTACCTGACTTGGCAACACATGAATGTTCAGTTTCCATTCAATCTCTTTTTTGTGCAAAATGGTGCGATGTGATGCTAAGAATACAAATACAATACTTTTTGAACAGAAAGTCGTTTTCATTCCATCATAGCTTCTTTTTACAACATTTTACAAAGGGTACAAGTTTTGAAGAAAATAAAACTACCTAAGCTGTACAATGTGCTACAACTACATATAAAAAGAAAAATAAAGGAGGAACATCTGCATCAATCCTATCAAGCTCAGGATCAAGAGACCCTCTTCGCCCTCTTCGGCTGAGCAGCCTCTATACCACTGTCGTCAGCACCGCCATCTGAATCGGAGTCACCGTCCTCGGAATCCTCCTCGGCGTCGCCTCCGCCCTCAGAACTGGAACCAGAGTCGTCATCCCTGCCTGCAGATGTCTCTGACTGTGGATGTGCTAACTCTTCCTCCTCACTAGACTCCTTGTCATGACTAACAGGTGCTCTACGCCCCCTCCCCCCCGACCGCGAGTCGAGACCCCTCTCCTAGCTGCTCGAGAAGGCCTGGATGGCCCAGTCTGCAGAGGTGAGACTTGAAAAGGACAGTTTGAATGCATCAGCTAGTATGTATATCAGATGCAGATGCAGGAATGATACATAGAGTGGGTGCATGCAGATATAGTGTGTGAATGTGATGTGTCAGATGTGCTCTACACAAGCAATGAATCAATGCAGTGAAATGTTCAGTTTCCATATGTCATCAGAAGTATGATAAATGCAAGAAAATTGAAAAGTACCGGAATACTGGAGGCATATAGCAGCGTCTCCCTCCGTAGAACCATACTCTCGAGTAAGGCCACCACTTTGAGCAACCCCTCAGTATACTCTCTAGGAGGCTGCAGATGCAAGTTCAAATCATCAGTGAATGAATGAATGTCTAAATATCTAAGTGATAAATGAAAACTATAAAACATACCTGTGGTGAGTCAGGGTCACTGACGTATCGGTGGTCAGGCATCGGAGGCTCCAGTGGAATCGGGTAAGAAGTCCCATACTACTAGCTCGTCAGCTCGGTCGAAAGATCTGGCCACCCAACATAATGACAAGTTGAGGGCATCCCTCTAGCCATACCCCTCGATGTACCAGCCCTGCTAGTGAATGGGACGTGTGCAGCTCGAGCGCGACTCGATGATGGCATATCAGCAGCCCTCCTCATAGGAGTATGGACACCTGTCAATGGAGACATCAAGTATGTATGGCGGTATGTCACGTACTCCCCCTCCTCCAGGAATAGGACTGCGTCAGAACCCAACATAAGGTCATCAACCTCCCGAGGAGTAAGACGCTCTGTGGACCGCATGTCCAGTGGAGGTGCTGAGGGGATATCCTGAGTGGCATTGTCCATCGTCTGGCGCATGAAACGATCCCCTAGAAACCAGGCTCTGCCGACTGGTCCCTTGAACAAAACCCTGTATCAGGAGGCGCCCCATGCCTTGGCGAACTGGAATCGAGAATATCCGGGTATCTCCAGCCAAGGCTGCCAAGTGATCTGCGGATAGCAAGTGCATAAACTGGTTAGATGTCATAAATGTGCAAGATAAATCAAAGCTGAAAGCCTGAAGAACTGAGCGTTCTGGTTTACCTCGATCACCCGCACGATGTCGAAGTATTGCCTCAAATATGACAGAGTCTCCTGGGGCCTAGACCGGCACCGACCATCGAATCTGCGTGAATAAGGGATCACGAGAAGTGCCTCGACTTCAAGCTTAGAGGCGAGTGTCGGGAAGTAGGCATAAACGCACAGCTGTGAAAGGCAAGACAATGGCTGTCAGAATACAGAATGTTTAGAAAATGCAGAATGCTGAGTGCAGAATGCTGAGTGCAGAATACAGAGTACAGAATGTAATATGTGCAATGTGTGCCATGTGTCGTGCGCAGTGCACAGATAATGAAAAGCAGAAATGTAAATCAAGAGGGCAGAATGTACCTCCCAGGCTCGCCAGTAGCCACCTACTATGGTCCCCCACTCTCGGGAGGTCGCGCTCATGTAGTAGTAAAGGGTAGCGAGGCCAGCGCCACCCCAATCATACTAACTGACCTGTGATAGGTCTACCAGAGCACTAAGCAGATAAAGCCCAACTATGTTCCCCCTGTCGAAGAACAGAGGAGTCTCGAACAGGAACATCAAAAATCCCCGGGCAAACTGCTGTATAGCCTCAATAGTCTTGGGCGTAGTCCATCTGTACTACTCTGCAAACCAGGTGTACCTAACCATGTCCGGTGATCTGCAGAGCGGCAGATGAGCTCCAAGCAAGTAAGTCCAAGCTGCCTCCCACTCACCCATGCCCGCATCATATGGAACCGGCCGACCTGCCACGTCTAGGCCTATCAGTATGGAGAAGTCATATGGGGTCATCGTCATGTCCCCGGTGGCAGAAAAATGGAAGGAGTTGATGGTATCCCACCATCTCTCTACAAGTGCACCCAGAAGGGTCCTACTCGCCGGATGATGCG
Source organism: Camellia lanceoleosa (assembly GCA_025200525.1). NCBI lineage: Eukaryota > Viridiplantae > Streptophyta > Magnoliopsida > Ericales > Theaceae > Camellia > Camellia lanceoleosa. Next base: position 10,369,680 of record CM045768.1, read on the forward strand.
ACAGTCCCGTACAAAATGGGCCAAACCTTGCCTCATCTATAATATGTCGGAAAGCATCTAGGAGCTCCATGTACCACTCCCTGGCAATGATCGATCCGTAACCCCATGTGAAACGGGAGGATACCTGCATATAGAAAGAACAAATGTATTATGTTTCAAAATTAAAAGAATGTTGTGTTATGGACTGCGTGTTCAGATTGAACAGTGTTATGAGCCGTGTGCAAATTAAAAGAATGCTGTGTTATGAACTGCGTGTTCAGATTGAACAGTGTTATGAGCCGTGTGCAAATTAAAAGAATGGTGTGTTATGAACTGCGTGTTCAGATTGAACAGTATTATGAGCCATGTGCAAATTAAAAGAATGCTGTGTTATGAACTGCGTGTTTAGATTGAATAGTGTTATGAGCCGTGTGCAAATTAAAGGAATGCTGTGTTATGGACTGTTTGTTCAGATTGAACAATGTTATGAGCCGTGTGCAAATTAAAGAAAAAAACTGTGTTATGAACTGCGTGTTCAGATTGAACAGTGTTATGAGCTATGTGCAAATTAAAGAAAAAAACTGTGTTATGAACTGCGTGTTAAGATTAAACAGTGTCATGAGCCGAGTGCAAATTAAAGGAATGTTGTGTTATGAACTGCGTGTTCAGATTGAACAGTGTTATGAGCCATGTGCAAATTAAAGGAATACTGCATTATGAACTGCATGTTCAGATTGAGTAAAAACTGCGTTATGAACTGCGTGTTCAGATTAAGCAAAAACTATGTTATGAACTGCGTGTTCAAATTGAGCAAAACTACGTTATGAACTGCATGTTCAGATTAAGCAAAAACTGCGTTATGAACTGTGTGTTCAGATTGAGCAAAACTGCGTTATGAACTGCGTGTTCAGATTGAGCAAAAAACTGCGTTATGAACTGTGTGTTCAGATTGAGCAAAAACTGCTTTATGAACTGCGTGTTCAGATTAAGCAAAAACTGCGTTATGAACTGCACGTTCAGATTGAGCAAAATTGCGTTATGAACTGTGTGTTCAGATTGAGCAAAACTGCGTTATGAACTGTATGTTCAGATTGAGCAAAAACTGCGTTATGAACTGCATGTTCAGATTGAGCAAAAACTACGTTATGAACCGCGTGTTCAGATTGAGCAAAACTGCGTTATGAACTGCGTGTTTAGATTAAGCAAAAACTGTGTTATGAATTGTGTGTTCAGATTGAGCAAAACTGCGTTATGAATTATGTGTTCAGATTGAGAAAAAATTGCGTTATGAACTGCACGTTCAGATTGAGCAAAACTGCGTTATGAACTATGTGTTCAGATTGAGCAAAACTGCGTTATGAACTGTGTGTTCAGATTGAGCAAAAACTGCGTTCAGATTGAGCAAAATTTGCGTTATGAACTGCGTGTTCAGATTGAGCAAAAACTACGTTCAGATTGAGCAAACACTGCGTTATGAACTGGGTGTTCAGATTGAGCAAAAACTGCGTTATGAACTGTGTGTTCAGATTGAGCAAATACTGCCTTATGGACTGCGTGTTTAGATTTAACAGAATACTCTGTTATGAACTGCGTGTTCAGATTGAAAAATGAGCTGCGTGCCCAAAATGAGCTGTGTGCTCAAAATGAGCTGCGTGCCTAAAATGTGTTGTCTGCCCAAATGAGCTATGTGCCCTAGTGAACAAAGTGTTGTGTTGTGAGCTGTGTGCCGAATGAACGAAATACTATGTCGTGAGCTGTGTGCCAGATGAACAAAGTGTTATGTTGAGGGCTGTGCGCCCGAATGAACCAGATGCTGTGTGCAACTTATGTTTAGAACATGCAGAAGTACTGTGTATGTGAATGTGTTCAGAATGAGCAGACATGATACATAGCGAAAGCATGAAATATGCAAGAAATGCAAAAGTGAAGTACGCACCTCGCGCGCATGATGCGATAGATGACACTCCGGCTCCCGTAGCAGTAAGTCTACGGGTGCCCATCTCACGAAGTCGGTAAAATGATGGAAGGTAGTGGGAGGTAGGATGTGCTCCCGCGGGTGGTACCTCTCCGAGTCGAACAGCCGAATCCTCGGAGGCAGTGGCATAACGTCCGGCTCATCCTCTACTCTTGCGGAGCCTCTGCCATATGGAATATCGTCGGCCATTTGAAGAAAGATGCAAAAATGAGCAAAACGAGCGAAATGAGTCAAAATTGCAAAAAGTCAACAAAAGTCAACTCTCGGAAAGAGAAAAAGTCAACAAAAGTCAATGCTCAAGAAAAGGTGCCAAAGTTCGAGAGAAACTTACCTCAAGTGGTGGAAATGGAGAAAGAACCTCCGAAAACAAATTCTAATCGGTTCAAAACGAAGAGAATCGAAAGTTTTCGCGAAACAACTTTGCGTGGGGTATTGGAAAACGGGTATAAAATGCAGATCTAAGAGAGAAAAGGGTCTAGGGATGAAGAGAAATGTATTTCGGCCTTGGGGGTGTGAGCAAAAGTGATTTGGAGCTATCCATTTAAAGATCCGGCCTTGAAAAGACAAAATTGCCCGGATTTTGTAAACTGGTCGGCCAACCAGTTTTTCTGGTCGGCCGACCACTTTGGTAGGCAACAACTGGTCGGCCACTGATATAACTGGTCGGCCACCCTCCTGGGTGATCTTCAGAGCTCCATTGTTCTCCTTGTGTGTTTTGGTGATGATTGGAGCTCTTGTCTCTCGGGAAAGTACAAGAAAAGTACACTTTTTGGCGCGAAATTGTCCCCGCGGGAACTTCAATTCAAGTCTTCGATGCATGGCTCATCGTCACTTATCAAAGAGTGAGGTGTATCCTTTTTTAAGTATGTTGTAACCCCTCCAAGAGGTAAATCGAAGGTTTCAGTTCTCGTTAAGGCTTATGTTTCTTTAACCGGCATTTTGTCTCAAAGCATGCTATTAAAGTTATATCACTCTCGCATTGTTATGCACACTTTCCTCTCTTGCATTTGTTATGCACACCACTTGTTGCTTTGTTATGCACTCACTACTTGTGTTGACACGCTTGTTTTGCTTACATTATTATGCGTACTTCCACTCGTATTGTTATGCGTCACACTTAGGTTGCATTGTCATGCACCCCTTCCACCTGCATTGTTGTGCACTCTTCACGCGCATTGTCACACATGTTTTTCCTGCATTGTTATGTACACTACTTGCATTGTTATGCACGTTTCACTAGCATTGTCATGCACCCACACTTTGTTTGCGTTGTCACGCACTTTTCACTTGCATTGCTATGCACTTTTCTATCGGCATCATATGTGTCCGCGTTTGATATAGCGTTGAACATGTGTTGCTAACTATATTGTACCTGTTAAGTTTCTTTCTTTCGCAGGCACGATATTGTATGCACGATTCATTTGAGGCTGGTGCGACTAGACGATATTGTATGTACGGTTCATTTGAAGCTAGTGCGACCAGACGGTATTGTATGTTCTCCGCGTGAGACATAGTGAGAATTGTATAATTCTCTTACATCCTTTCTGCATGTAATATAGTTTGATTTGTATTCACTTGCTTAAACTATTGTATTTATTGTGTATATTTACTTCATTACAGCTTTCTTTGCATGATCATAAGTTATGTTCGGCTTCATGCATGTCCTTTGCATTTTGCCCCTGCCTGTGGGCACATCTCTTTGTTATCTTGCCTGTTTGTCTAAGTCTTCGGCTTTGTCAAAAATAGGTTGTCTCTGGGCTTTGACATTCACTCCCGTCATTTATGACTTCCGAGTTCTGTCAAAGAGGCGCAACTGTAGACACCCCATTTTTGACCGACCTTAAGACTCCGACGTCATCGATTGAGCGCTCAGTGATAGTGCACATTGTGCTCGTTTCGAGTTTCCGGAGTTTTGGCTGAGTGCCTTGCCTCCAGGCCTTTGAACTCTTTGTGCATCAGCTCGGTTTGCAGACTAAGCCTTGTTTTCCTTGCCTGAGGGAAAGAGAGGTCTCGTAAACCCCTTCTTGTGGTCGTAGACCACTTTTCGTGGTTGTAGGCCACTTTTCCCGTTTAGAGACTAGTTTTTGGTTTACGGAGCCTTCGGCCGCACGCTTTGTCTCAGGACCGCTTAAAGTTCTCCGTTTGGCGTGGTTTTTGAACCACACCTTGTTTCCTTCGCCTAGAGGACCACTATGGTTTGGGAGACCACTTTTGTGGTCGTAAACCACTTTTGGTGCTTGTCAACTAGTTTTTGAGGCTCCCCGTTGCGCGCTTTGCCTTTCAAACTTTCGTCTTGCATCTGTTTTGGTTTTTTTTTGGTACAAACCTTGTTTTCCTTGTTTGGAAGGTGGTGCAAGGGTGGGAGACCTGTTTCTCTCTCCGCAAACCACTTTCCTTCCTGCCAGCCAGTTTTCTGGTCTGACAACTGGTCTCCCTGATCTTTGGACCATCAAAAGTGGTCGGCCACCACACCATTTGCTTGTTTTCATGTTGCTGACCTTCTCCCACCATGGCCACTTTTATTTTTGAGAGACCACTTACAGTGGTTGGCCGACCACTTAAAGTAGCTGGTCGACCACTTCAAGTGGTCCGCTGCTTTTTGTAACCTTTTTGGAGATATTTTTAGCCAGCTAGTATAGCTGGAGAGCACTAGAACCATCCTCCATAGTTTATGGAGGGATGGCCTTGAACCCTTAGCTTCTTCAAGAAGCTTAAGCCTTGCTTCTCTATAAGAGGGATGCTCCCCCTCCCTCTTCCAGGTTGAGATTTTGGTGCATTGAGATATACATATACATATATCTCTATATCTCTCTCTTGGTCTCATATTTGTGCCTTAAAGTGTAGTTTTGCAATACTTTAACACACAAACACACACTCAAACACCATCCTTTGGTTGCTGAGGCTTCTTGAGGTTTGTTTTAGAGTTTTTGGGCTGGTTTTGGTTCAAAAAGTGTGCTGGAGTTGCAGTCTTGAAGAGGTTCTACAAGGGTGAACTTTTAACCTTTTAAACCCCTACTCTTGCTTAAGCTTTTGGACCCTTTTGCATGCTGTTTTAAGACTAACTTCCTATTGCAAAAAGTTCTAATTTTTGGTCCTTAAAATGTTTGTTTAAGGTCACTTTTGTGTTGGTGGTTGTCTACCCCCTCTTAGGCCTTGTTTGGCTTTGCTTTTGTGCCTTCTTTTTAAGCCTTTGGGACCACCTTGTTTTGACCTTCTCACCACTGAAACTCAGAGGAATTTCAGTGGTGGAAGTGGTGTTTTGAGGTCCCAAATAGGAGAGGGTCATCCCCTCTCCTTATGTCTTCAATACTTGTTTCATTAGCCTCATGTGTGAGCATGTTTGTTAAGCTTATGTTGGCCATATCTTAGCTTGTATTTAGGGTTATTTTGCTGTGGCATGCTACTATTTTTACTTGGTTTTGTCACTCCATACATGCCTAATACACTTGTAGTGTAAATCACACAAACTAGTCTTGTATGCTTCATGAAGTAGCATGTCATTCTAGCTTGTTTTGTGTCCATTTCAGCATGTTTTTGGTGATGTTTTGCCATGTCATACCTCTGTTAGGGTTTGGTTTGGTCACCCCTTGCATGCTCTTTGCACTTGTAATGCATTTCCATTCAATAGCCTAATGTGTAACATGCTTAAGACTATCATTCTAGCATGATTTTGGCTTAAATTCAAGAAGCTTTTGTCTATGTTTTAGCATGCTTTAGCTCTGATTTGTGTTGTTTTGTCCATGCATGACTTGCTTTGTATAGGTATAATGCATTCTAGCTTGTTAGCTTTGTGCATCAAGTCCACTAGCATGCATTACTTGGACTATTTGAATGATTTAGCATCATTTGTATTGTGATTTCAGTCCATGTTTCATGTTCATGCACTTGCATTTGTCACTCATTCAATGCGTTGGAGGGTTTGCCCCTTTATGCCTTAATATGAACCATTGCATATGCCTTTATGCCTAAGCTTGCGAGCTATCATTTCAGTGCTTATTTGGGATTATTTTTCCATGATATAAATCTGATTTTTGTTGGTTAAGTCATCCCATACTTGGTCTTAATAGGTGTAGTGTAATCCACCTTATTTTCCTTGTATGCATCATGCATTATGCCCTTCATGCTAGCTTGTTTTGGCTTCCTTCCATACATGTTTTAGTATCATTTTGACATGTTCTAGGACTGTTTTGGGTTGCCTTTGCCATATGCTTCATGCTTTGTATAGCTGTAGTGCAATTGGCTTTGCTAGCTTTGTGTTTTGGTAACTCATGCATGTTATCTATGAGCTATTTAGATGATTTGGCATCATTTAATACTTCATTTCAGAGCATGTAGCATGACTATGTTCCCACTTCTTTCATGATTTAAATGCTTAAAAGGGTTGTGCATTATTGCCTTGCTTATGGCCTAGCTTGTATGCTTGCATGCCTTGACCTTTGAGCCCCTAACTTAGCATGTTTTGGTCATTGTCTTGACCTATTTCAACTCTGTCTATGTTTGGTTCATGCATTTGTGCCATGTATTGCATGCCTCCTTTGTAGTCCTCCTTATTAGCTTTCATGCTTTAGGACCTTTGCATGCTATACTTGTGTTTGATTGAATGATTTGGCATCATTTCTTACTGAATTTCAGTGCATTTAGTGTTGTTACACTTCCGCATTTGTCACTCCTTGAGCCTTCTCGAGGGTTATGCTCCTAGGCCTACTTGGTTGGCCAATGCATTGTGCATGTATGTCTTGCCTTTTGTGCCTTTATTTTGGTGTTATGGCCACTGATTTGGGCATGGTTAAGGTCTGTCCATTTTGGTTTAAGTCCATTTAGCATTGTGTATGCCATGTAGTTCATCGCATTGAGTATGCCATGTTGTTTGCATGTTGATTCATCGCATTGTATATGCCATGTTCTTTGCATTTTGTATGCTTACATTGCGTTGTGTATGCATGCCATTAGCCTTGTTAGGTTGTTCATGTTGCATTCCATGTTTGCATGCTTAAATCATATTGCATATTTGCATGCTTGTGTTGCATTGCATTTTTGCATACTCCATGTTACATAGCATTGTACATGTCATGTTATGTGTTGCATTGTGTTTGGAATAGGTGTTAGTCCAAACACGGGAAACGAGGGATGTTTCATACTTGAAGTGATGAAACGTGCCTCAATTCTCGGTCGCCGACACTCTTGATCATACATGATAGAGTTCTAGGCTTTATGTGTTTATTTGTGCATTCATTTCATATTGAACAGTGCAATTTGGCTTCTCGGCCATCACGCATCGAGATGAGCGATTGGTGGCCCGAGGGTCGAGAACCACACTTCCTTGAGCTTTTGAAATGATAGGGAGGGTGGTTATGCACACATATCTTGCAAATACAATGCTATGCCCTTTCTTGCTCTTTGTTGCAACAAAGTGGAGTCTGGCAGCAACAACTGGTCGGTCGACCAGTAAACCTGGTTGGCCGACCACTTTTTCTAGTTTTCAGTAAAGATAAGTGGTCGGCAAGTGGTCTCCCTCCTCAACAATTGGTCGGCCACCCTCCCACAGGTCCCCAAGGTGAGTCAGAAGCTTTCTGGAGCTTGGTGCAAGGTTCTGAGAGCAGTTGCAAACAGAGGCAAGTTGGGGCATTGCGACAGATTTCTGAACGAAGCGACCGAGCATGCGTGCATTCTTCCAGCCTTGAGGCTCCTGATTTACTGCTTTACTGAGCTAATTTGGTTAGCTAGTTTACGCTTTGGTTTGTACCTAATTAGTTAATGCGTTAACTATTCAATTTGTTTTGTAATAGTTAGTTAACTAGGTTTAGTTAATTAGCTTCGTTGTGATGTAATAATTAGCTTAGATTAGCTAGTTAGCTTCTTATTCGCTCCATTCGTCGAGAGGGCCAACTGTTGTAATAAGCGTGCGTGTGTGTGATGCATGTCTTACAACCCCCATTTCTTTTTCCTTTTTACTTAACCGCTTACGATGGTTAGTTTTAGGGCATATTTCATTTAGCATACCTTATGCTTGCATGTGTGCATCCATTCATCTGTCTTGCATGCACCGGGCTCGGCGTATCATACTAACTGTATTGTATTTCAATTCCTATTTGAATACATGTACCAAGTTGCATTTCATATGCCATCTTAGAATAGCCGCGCCTATTTTAATTGCATTCTCGCATGTGTTCATGAACTAGGATCGTGCATGATTTCTAACTAGTTCTCTGTTTTGGCTCGGAGTACATTGTGAGTGTATACACTTTAGCATACTGCATGTGTGTTATTGATTACCATGAAAGCATGCTTGCCATGAGACTAACTACTTATTTGATATAACTGCCTGAATGCCTGTGGGTGAAGGTTGGATTACTTGAATTGGAACAATTCATTTAATCCCGAATTTAGCCTACTTGCGAGTAACAAACTTCAAACCATTTTCACAAACGAACATGCAATGTTTTGTTCCAAATTTGGCAATCTAGTCTATACTTGTATGTTGTGCGCATCACGTAGTAAGATGTGTTTTCGAAAACAAAATATCATGCTTAGTACAGGCCGATCTTTGATCGGGCGAGCGGGGGTGCTCATTGCATGACCTTCCCCTCTCGTACCAAAGTTCCCGAGCCGAGGTAACTTTGGTTATGACAGACACGTGGCCTTAGGCATGAGTCAGGGTTTTCTAAATTTCCCCCAAAATAAAATATTTAGGTGGCGACTTTGTATCTGGCAAAGCAATCCGTGTCTGGCACTTTGTAACATGCCCGGGGGGGTACCCGCGCGCGTTAAATAGTTCGGACTCCCGAGATCTCTTTGATCTAATCTCACGAGTGCAATGTGAAACACAGATGAGAGTCCAGATTTGGCAACTTTTATTGAAAATCCATTTTATTGCAATTTTGTAAAAAATGGACTGCGTCATCAGATCTCAGAGTCGCCACCTAATATTTTGGGAAATTAGGAAACCCATGACTCAAAGGTTAAGGCCACTGTTCGTCGTAACCAAGGATGCTTGGCTCGGAACCTTAGGTATGAGAGGGGAAGGTCAATAATGAGCACCCTCGCTCACCCGATCAAAAGATCGGCCTCTACTAAACCATGATATGACTTTTATTTTTTTTATATGTTCATGTTCTGATTAGTTAATAAATCCTAAAATTTACTATGTGAAGCATACAAGTATAGACTATGCCATTCATTTAGGAACAATTTGATATCATGCATTTTGAAAGAGTTTTGACGATGTACAACCCAAATAAATTGAGTTTACAAGCATGAAAAATCAACATCATTCCAAATTAAGCGACACAACCTCCATCCACTGGCATTCATAGAGTTATATCACATAAGCAAATATCCTCATGGTAGAATGCTTGACATAGTAAGAAAAACACACACAAACGGGATGCTAAAGCATAAAAACTTACATGTTTGACGTCCTACGAACAAGCTACAAAACAAAGTTAGTAAAATATGCATGATCTTATATACAAAATCCTAATGCAATTCACTCATGAGATGCAACTAAAGATTCGGCTTCTAAAATATGATATGTGAATCATCTCAAGAACATGAGGTAGTGCACATAATCACATAGGAATTGATTAAATCCACAAATGCAAACTTAGCCGAATCAAGATGCATGAAACATGGATGCAAAGCATAACTATGATGAAAAATAAATATGATGTTTATGTACAAATAAAGAAAGCAAGTAAAAGAACGGGATAGAAAGAAGCGGGGCAGGGAATTATTACAACATTTTAAAGAATAATTACAAATCAAATTAGAGAGAGATGATGAGAATATTACAACAAAATAAAAATCTCACAATACACTCAAAATAAAAAAATAAATAAAATAAAAGCTTCATGTTCTTTAGAACCGCCGGCGGAAATTGGTCAATATTGGGAGATTACGCCATCTTGTTCGGAAGAAGCTAACCGGCCGGCCAACTAGGCCAAGCAAAACCTGTCTTCCAAAGAAAGATTGAACTTTTTGATTTCCAAACTTCCTCTTGATCACCCTCAAGTGTAGGAAGTGTGTTCTCAAATCCTCAATTCGAAATTATGGAGTTTATGGAATTTGTGGTATAGAAAGTGGCTAACTCTCTAGTTTTTCTCACTTTCAATCACTAAACACTCTTCCTTATGATCAAGGCAATTGATCTTTGGCTATACCAGAATTTTTGGAGTGGTTTTGGTGTATAGAAATGAGGAATTTCAGTAGCTATGGAAGGTATGGGGTGTATATGGAAGATAGGAATTTTTTGGCTCAAAAACTCAATTTTTCTCTCTTTTTTCACTCTTTTCTCACTTCTTTCTCTTCAATTTCGTGGTCTTTTTTTTTCTCTTACAATATGATCATTCTATATAGGCAATGAGGGAGAGTAAAGGTCAAAAAGAAGGTGGGAGACAAGGTGGGAGACAAGAATGTGATAGGAGGGCAAATTTTCAAGGTGGTTGCATGGGATACTCCTTTATGAATGCAAACAAAACCTCTTTTTGACAATGGGGGATGAGTAGGTATAATGGAGGATGAGTGGATGCACTTGAATGGCTTAGAAAATAGGTAAATGGGTTGTCCCAACCGAACCAAAACCAAGAAAGAATGGGCTATTGTTGTTTTGGACCGAGTCAACAAAATCTGCTTTTAAGTCCAACTTCAAATGGGCATATCTCCTTCATATGGACTTGGTTTTAGGTGGTTCTTGGCTCCAAATTGAAGCCCTAGAAGTCTACTTTCCAATGGTGGTGGCCTTATATTTAAATTCCAAGTGTACAAAGAGATATGCCTAATTTAGTAAAGGCTGTCTCGGGTTGGGTCAACAAAATCTGCTTTGAAGCCCAACTTCAAATAGGCATATCTCCCATATTTGGACTTGGTCTAAGGTGGTTCTTGGGTCTAAATTGAAGCCCCAGAAGTCTACTTTCCAATGGTGGTGGCCTCACATTTAAATTTCAAGTGTACAAAGAGAAATGCCTAATTTAGTGAAGGCTGCTCATTTCCTTCTTAATGATTTGATACTCATTCTTTTCCTAAACCAGTTTTCTTTCATCCCCTCCTATTTCCTTTAACTCCAAACCTATAAAGAAGATGTTTTTAAATATTTTTCAAAAAAGTTCACCTCCCTTCCATTTATTTCCACTTTGTCCTTACTCGGTTTACTGAAAAGTGCAACATTTTAATCGAAATAGGAGCCTCGGGACATTGTAGAAACATTTAAAAAAAAAAAAACATATTTTGAAAAGAGGGTTTTAAGGTCTAAAATAGTTTGGCCAAAAAATGGGTGAAGGTTGGGATTAAAACTTAAATTCCATTTTTCTTACTGAGAATTTTGTGAGAAACACATTGTAATTGTCATCATCGGGTAATCAAAAGAAAGCGCCCAAGTCTTAGGGTCGGTCAAAATGGGGTGTCTACACACTTCTTTATAAAAATCAGTTTTCCAAAAATGATTTGCTGGATTTTGACTCTTTGGTGATTTATCAATCTTGCATTGCACTTTGTGAGATCAGATCCAGAACCGTGACATTGAGTCCGAACTGTAGTAGCCTAGAGAACAAAACGAGATTCGTGCCCCCATCGTGCGCGGATATCGCAGAGTTCTCGCAGGGCGTGTCTACACTCGGGAACTTAGGTACAAGAGGGGAAGGCCATGAAATAAGCACCTCACTCACCTGATCAAAGATCGTCCTCTACTAATCATGATGTGATTTTTATTCACATTATATGCTCTTGTTCTGATTTATTAAGTTAACATTACTATATATTGCACACAAGTATAGACTAATTTGCAAAAAATTGAAAATTTTGATTTTGCGTTTGTTTGAAAATTGTTTTGAATATGTACCACTTGAAAAAGTGATCTCATATGTACACTCATCAAATACCCTAATTTAAGCAATTAGCCTTCATCCACTAGCATTCAAAACAGGTATATCACTTAAGCACTTAGCCTCATGGAAAATATGCTTGATATGGCAACAATCACACACAATGCAAGATGCTAAAGCAATAAAAGTTCATCTAGTGCTCCAAGGCAAGCCAAACAAAGCGAAATAATAGAAAATATGCATGTTCCTAAACGATACAAATTGACTAATACAATGCACACATTTATGCAATTTTTATAGGCTCGGCTATGAGTATGGTATATGATCCAATTCAAGACATGTGATAAATCACGTTTTCAAGCAATGACATTGAATTTGACATTGGTTAGTATGATGAGTAGAACCCAAATGTACATGAGACAAGTGTATGCAGACATGGGAATGCCAAGTAAGTATGATGCTCTATGCTACCATCATAAGCGGGTAAATAAAAGGGAGAAAGAAATGGGGGTTGGAAGACATACACTATTATTACATATTTGCCCTCACACAAGAGGGTCTAAATCGATGTTTGAATGTCCGAAACAAACTAACTACTACAAATCCGAATAATAAATAAGAAATAAATTAGCTATCTAATTTATTACAATAAGAATAAGAACAGGCAAGAAACTAGCTATCTAATTTAACTAGCTATAACAAACACAAATCAACAAGTATAATAATTACAACAATGCTAATTATATTTAATTACAACTAGAATGAGAGCATTAATTTACAACATTGATCCAAACAAGGATGCACAAAGATGGCATGCGGCGTGGCTTGTTTTGACTCTACCGCCTTCCTTGAATCTACCCTGCTTTCACCTTCACCATCGCCTATGTTTTTGCAAAAACACACTATGTACCAAACATTGAAGGCCGGTTGGCCCCCAATGAGGCCCGGCCGGGCCCAAATAAGGCTGGCCGTGCCCTAATTTTGTGCAAAACCCAATTTTTGTGCTCTGAGGTGAAAACAGTGCAGGCAGAGTTTTTTATGAACTCTATTTGTCCCTCTTACACTTTTTTATCATGGAAATTCTCAAGAAAAGGACGAAGTCATTTCCAAAACCACCAATGAGCAAGTTGCTTGTTTGATGATTTCGGCCACGATTTGGACAAAAATCAATGAATATAATGGATAACACTTACCCTTCTCTCTTATCATGGAGTGAACTCAAAAAGGAAAGTAGAGACGCTTCAAGGGACGTCAAAGCACCATGAATTGATGTTCGACGACTCTTGACACAATACACTCGGCATAATGTCCAGCTGAACCCAAACGATCTTATTCATTTTTCTTATGTTGGTTGGTCCAATTTTTTGCCAATTTTAATAGTATTTGCCATTCCTTAATCAATTTGTCCAAATGATGTTTAAGTCCACTAAATGAGAAGAACGTCAAGGGAGAGGTCCTCCTAAACATAAAAGAGGGACCATACCGTTGATGGTGAACCTCCGTAGAGATTAAGCCATTGAGCATAGGTTTTTAGCTCATGCTTTGAATAACCATCAACTGGTTGAAATGATTCTCAAACGAAAGAAGAAAACAAGAAAAGAGAGAGGTTGCAGAAATGAATGCTAAATTGATTATTAAAATGAGACCTTTGGAATGAAGAAAGCTATCAACTCAAACAACTCGGGATCTAAGGCCTAAACAACCGAAGCTATGTGGACTTACAATACAACAAGAAACTATTCAAAGCATAAACTAATTAAATAAATTATAACAACTCCAAAACAGCCCCAAAACATAAAATAAAAAAAAATAAAAAAAAAACAGTGGCTAAAAGTGTGTTAAAAGTACACAAAAAGATAGACAAAAGCAAGGAGACACAAAATAGTAAACAAAGATAAGGAGAGGTGGCCAACCCCTCCACTTTTTGAGACCTTAAACCATGTTTTCCAGCCCTTTTAAACCTCTAAAAATCAACTTGAGAACTAAAGAAAAGAGTGTAAAAACAAGGGCTTGAGCTATGAAATAAGGTGCAAGAGAAAGTGTTAACCTTCTCTACCCTTTGATAGCTATCCAAACCCAAGTTTAAACACTTGAAAAGGACTCAAGACAACACAAAACACAAGAAGTAGCTAACAAGAGATAGGAAAAGAAGTAAGAGAGAAGGTGGTAAGCGTATACCTCTCAAAGAAGCAAGCTCTTGTTTGTAACACAAACTTGGTTCAAGTACACTCTCAAGATTGAATTATAATGCATAAGCCTCAACCAAGGCTCTAAGGTTATGATCTAAGGTGGTATATGGTGTATGGATATTAGTCAAGAGAGATAGGTTTGCTCAAAGGTGACTTGTATAGGAAGAAAGAGCTCTCTCTTGTGTGTATATGTTCTTTTGAAATTGTTCAACCCTTAAAACAGATGTATAACCTCATTTTTATAGAATATGAGCAAAAAAAAGTTGAAAATATCTTCAAAAAAAGACAGCTGACGGGCTCTCAACGAGAACAGAGTTTATCGCTTGCAAGGCACGGCCGGGCCCAAATGGCCACGGTTGGCTCTCAATGGGGCACGGCTGGGCCCTACTGTGCTACCCTATTCCCCTGTTTCAAACTCAATGTAAGGTGGCACAATGTTCAAAAATGAACCTTTGAGGTAATAATAAGGCAAGTAGGAAGGTTTTGGGATTATTTCGGGGCTCGACCTTGGATTCCTTTGTCGAGAACTCGAATCACACAATGCAATTTCATCATCGAGTGCGTTGGACTAAGCACCTAAGTCTTACGGGTGGTCAAAAAATGGGGTGTCTACATAATTCCTGGAAGAATTGGTGCAAAGCGAACATCTACGATCTTATATTGACTTGTCCACAAATCGAAAGGATAATACCAGGGACAAAGCTGGGGAAACACAACCTACTGCAACTATCAATATGATCTATTCGGTTCCAACAAAAAGGTGCATAAGTCAGGAAGTAGGGCTAACACTCTGAAGAGAAACTATGTCCCTATCAGAGGTGGCTGCAAAAAGGGTTCGTTCATCAACAAAGATTTCTTTCTCTAATGAGGATATGACATGGGTCCATCATCCCCATAATGACGCGTTGGTAGTAACACTACAATTTGGGGAATTCGATGTCAAAATGATATTGATCGACCCAGGTAGTTCGGCCGAAATCTTGTACTACAAACTCTTCGAAAAACTAGGGTTGTCTCATGAAGCCCTACTCAATGTGGAATACCCACTCTATGGCTTCAAGTCGAGCTCGGTATTCCCTTTAGGATGCATCTTCCTGCAAGTCAAGGCTAGAGAAACAGTCCACCAAATCAAGTTTCAAGTGGTCAACGTGCTATAATGCCATAATGGGTAGAACTTGGCTCCACCAAATGGAAGCTGTTCCATCTACCTTCCACCAGGTTCTACGCTTTCCAGAAGCTAACACTGTCAGGACCATTCGAGGGGACCAAATAATGGCAAAACGATGCATGACAGTATCTTCAACTCAGCCACCGAAGTTCAGACAAATGATTCAAGAGAGGAAGCTGATCTCCAAATTGGAGCTAAAAGTGCTGAAGAACTCAAAAAAATACCAATCAATCCGGAAGATGAAGACAGGTTCTTCCTCATAGGTAAAAATCTCGCCCCAGAAGAGAAAAGCCAACTGGTGGATTTTCTACACCGATACAGGGATATATTCGCCTAGACACCTTATAAGATGGAGGGCATCGACCTAAGGGTGACAAGCCACAAATTACACGTGAGTCCGAACTCACAATCGATGATACAGAAGAATCAGAGGTCCACGCCTCAATACATCGATACTGTCAAGGAAAAGGTAGCTAAGTTACTTGAGGCAAATGCTATTTGGGAAGTTCAATATCCGAAGTGGTTGTCTAACAATATGGTCGTCAAGAAAAAGAACGGCAAATGGAGGGTGTGCGTAGATTTCACCGATCTAAACAAAGCATGCCCCAAGGATAGCTTTCCTCTACCAAAAATTGACCAACTCATGGATGCAACCTCCGGACACGAAAGAATGAGTTTTCTGGATGCGTATCAAGGATATCATAATATTACGATGCATTCGGATGATTAGGAAAAGACCTCATTCATCACACCTATTGGGTTATTCTGTCACAAAGTGATGCCCTTCGGTCTTAAAAATACTGAAGCAACACACCAACGATTGGTTACGAAAATGTTCCGCAGTCAAATCGGACGGAACCTTGAAGTATACATCGACGACATGGTGATCAAGTCAAAGGAAGCTAAACATCATCCCGATGACCTTCATGAAACCTTTGAGGTACTCCATAGGTACAAGATGAAGCTCAATGCGGCAAAATATGCGTTCGGGGTTGGATCAGGAAAAGTTCCTAGAGTATATTAGGCCTATTTGGTAGGGCTTATAAGTTGCGTTTTTCAGCTTTTAGCTTAATTTAAGTTAAAATATTATGTTTGGTATAGCTTAAGTTAACCAGTTTATAGCTTAAATCAAGCTATTTCTCAGCTTATCTCAAAAGCTGGTCAGGGGCTGCTTAAATTTTCGACTTCAGCACGTAGTTGGTGTGGGGGACTAAAATTACTTAAATGCCCTCGTCAATACCCAAATATTAATTAAAAAAAGAAAAAAAATCAATATTAATTTTAAAAAATCAATATTAATTGGTATTAATTATTAATAAATTCATATTGTATATTTTTATATTAATTAAAAAATAAAAAATTGTATATTTCTGAAGAAAAAGAAAAAAATCAATATTAATTAAAAAATAAATGTTAATTGGTATTAATTATTAATAAATTCATATTGTATATTTTTATATTAATTAAAAAATAAAAAATTGTATATTTCTGAAGAAAAAGAAAAAAATCAATATTAATTGGTATTAATTATTAATAAATTAATATTGTATACTTTTGTAATAAATTAATTATTAATTGATGCTAATTAATAACAATTGTTGATTATTAATATTAATTTATACTAATTAATAATTTTAGTATTAATTGAGACTAATTAAGCCATTAATTGATACTAATTAAGCAATTAATTGATACTAATTAATTTATAATGGAAAAAAATTGTAATAATAATACTTCCATTACATTTTTATCAAATGTATCAATTTTTATATTAATTGATACTAATTAATACTAATTATATTAACTTTTATTAATGAAATAATTTTTTAAAAATTAAAACTGAAAAAAATTGACAAAATAATCATTTTTATATCATATAAAGGCAAAAAGGACAATTATACAGTAAAAAACTATTTTACAGTTTATTAACCAAACACTACTCTGCTGGTTAAATCCATAATCTCACAGCTACACCAAACAGGTTAACAACTTATGTTCACAGCTATAAGTCATAATCTATTAAGTTATAATCTATAATCACTTTTCCACAGCTTTACTAAACGGGGCCATTGTCACTAATCGAGGAATAGAAGCCAATCCCGATCAAATCCAGGCATTGATCAACCTAAACCCGCCCTCAACTGTTAAAGGAATCCAAATGCTCACTGGGATGGCAGCAGTACTTAATAGGTTCATCAACTGATCCTTCGATCGATGTTGATCGTTCTTCCAACTGACCAAGAAAAAGAACCAATTCGAATGGACCCTAGAATACAACCATGCTCTACAAGAACTAAAGGGTTACCTATCCAAACCACCTCCACTCACCAGCCTCATCAATGGGGAAAGGTTGTACTTGTACCTAGTAGTTTTCGATCATGCCGTAAGTTCGGCACTCATAAAAGAATCTTCAAATGGGCAAATACTAGTCTTGTACGTGAGCAAAACATTACTGAATGCAGAAACTAGGTACCTTCCCCTAGAAAAGTTACTCCTGGCATTGGTTGTTTTATCTCGCAAATTGAGCCATTACTTCTTGGCCCATCTTATCATTGCTTATTTAGTTTTTTTCACTTAAACGAGTCTTGCACCAATCTGACTCTTCAGGTCGTATTTCCAAGTGGGCTGTCGAGCTCGGATAGTAAAAGTAGCAGATAAGTGGCAGATCGGCACAAAAGATGGCCGATCGGCCAAGAATGACCCAAACTCAGATTTTTTTGAAGATATTTCATCTCCAGCTGTTCCACACAACCTCCAACTATCACATACTTAGATATTTTCGACCAAAAGCTTTGCATTGCTAAATATGAAGCCAAATATCTCATATTCAAAGACTAAGAACTTCCTAAGCAAGTTTGGGAGCCTCTCTCTCTAAAAAGTCCTCTCTCTCTAGAAATTTCAAAGCAAAATCTCTGCATCTTTCTCATTCTCTTGCCCTTGTGTGCATGCAAGAGATATACTTGGAGATATATCTCTCATTTGCCTAGGCATCCTTGATCAAACTCAACCACCATTGGGCTGAGGTTCTTTGAGTATCATTTTGAGCTCCAAAATCTGATTTTCGCTCAGAGTTTGGACCTGTTTTGCAGCTGTGCTATAAGGGTAAGCATCTCTCTCTGCCAAGCTCATTTTGTACACTATCTTAGCCAACTTTGCATGCTTGTTTTACCACCTTTGTAAACTGTTTTTGGCTTGGTTTTGAACTAAAGAAAACTCTATTTTTCAGTCCTAAAAGTGATGGTTTAGGCCTATTTTGTGTTAGGGGGTTGTCTCTCCCTTTTGTTCCTTAGCTTGTATAGCTTTTGAGCCATCTTCGAAGGCCTTTCTAAACAAATTTTCCTGGTCTTTTAACCACTGAAATCAAGAGGATTTTCAGTGGTAAAAACCTTATTTTGAGGTCCCAAATGGGTGGGGGTTGTCCCCCCCCTCTTCTCTTGTTTGCATGTCTTATTGGCCTATCAAATGAGCATGTGTTTCAACCATTTTGAGGCTTAGTTCAGGCACTTTTTTGTGACTTTTAGGACCTACCTTAACTCTTTCCATGGCTGGTTTGGTCACCTTATGCATGTTTTATACACTTGTAGTGTAATTCTTGCAAACTAGCCTTATGTGCCTCATGAAGTAGCATGTTATGGGCTCCATTTCAGCATGTTTTTGGCCATTATTTAGCATGTCATAACTCTGTCTAAAGTTGGTTTGATGGCCTCTTGCATGTTCCATGCACTTGTAGTGCATTTCCATTCACTAGCCTAATGTGTATCATGCTTTTGATCATCATTCTAGCATGCTTTTGGCTCAACTCTAAGAAGATTTTGTTCATATTTTACCATGTTTAAGGTCTGATTCATGTTGTTTTGGCCATGCATGCATTGCTTTGTAAAGCCATGGTTCAATCTTGCTCACTAGCTTCGTGTATTGAGTCTACTAGCATGCATTGCTCGGACTATCTTCATGATTTGGCATAATTTGTTATGTGATTTCAAAGCATATTTCATGGTCATGCACTCACATCTTTCACTCTTTCCATGCTTTGGAAGGTTGGTTCTTTATGCCTTAAAAATGAGCCATTATGTATGTCATCTTGCCTAGGCTTTTGGGTCACCATTTCAGTATGTATTTGGTCCTATTTTTCCATGATACAACTCTGGTTTTAATTGTTTAGAGCATCCCTCATTTGCTTCTTACACTTGTAGTGTAAGTCCTCTTTGCTAGCCTTGCATGCCTAATGAGTGAGCTTATTATTCTAGCATGTGTTGACTTGGTATTAGCCCATTTTTGGTGTTATTTTGACATGCCATGACTCTGATTTCTATTGGTAAAGTCTTCCCATGCTTCGTTTTGGTAGGTGTAATGCAATCATCCTTATTGGCCTTGTATGCGTCATGTTTTGTGCCTTCCATTCTAGCATGAGTTAGCCCTATTCAAGCATGTTTCTAGCCTTGTTTTGACCTTCCTTGGGACTGTTTTGAGTTACCTTGGCCCTTTGGGGCTTGCTTGTTATGGCCATGGTGTAAGTCCCTTGGCTAGCTTTAAGCTTTGAGCCCACTAGCATGCTTTGTTTGTCATGTGTGCATGATTTAGCATCCACTGGAATGTGATTTCAGAGCCTACTTCACTGCTACACTCTCACATTTTATACTCCTTCAATGTGCTTGAGAGTTGGTGCCTTCATGCTTTGTTTGTGAACCAATTGGCATGCATGCTTGCATATACTTTTGGACTCCATTTTCAGCATACTTTGGCCACTGATTTTGGGCATGATTGGGGTCTGTCCATCTTTAGTTTAAGTCCATTTACCATGCTGTTCAAAGTTTCTACTTTACATCATGCTTGCATGCATGAGTTGCATGACATTTGTATGCTTGTCACATGGTCCATCTTTGCATGTTGTTGCATGCTTGCTAGTTTGCATGTTGTTGCATGCTTGTCCATCTTTGCATGCCATGCATGTTTGTATGCTTAGGTTGCATTTTGCATGCTTGCTAGTTTGCATTTTGTCACATGCTTGTTTAGGTTGCATTGCATTTGGCATGCTTGTTACCTTAGCCTTGTGTGCATGTTTAAGTCATATTGCATTTGGCATGCTTATGTTGCATTGCATAGCTTTTCCATGTTACATGCATTGCATTGTGTTTGGTTTGGGGTGTCAAACCAAACACGAGGACCGAGGGACATTTCGTACTTGAAGTGACGAAATGTGCCTCAATCCTCGGTTGCCGACACTTTTGATCCAACATGATAGAGTGTGAGGCATTCGTGTGTTTTTGTGCATTCATTCCATATTGATTTATGCAATTCGGCCTCTTTGGCCATCATGCATAGAAATGCGTGATTGATGGCTCGAGAGTCGAGCACTACACTCCTTTGAGTTCTAAACATGATAAGGGGTGTAATTACAAAACATTATCTTGCAAATGTATTGCCATGCCTTTGTTTGTGCTCTGTTGCAGCAAAAAGAAGAGTTTGCAGGAAGAGATGGCCGATCAGCTATCTGGTGTACCAATCGGCTAAAAATATTTGGCCAATAGCCTCAAAATTGGTCGATGACCATTATCCACTGGCCGATGGCCACCCCTCTTGGCCGATGACCTCTCAGAGTGTCCATGAGGTGTTCAGAAGCATCATAGAAGTTGGCATAATTTTCAGAGGTGCGAAAGTGTGCAAACAAAGGCAACATGGGGCATGGCAATGGATTTCCGAGCGAAGCCGATCGAACATGCATTTGTCCCTTCTCTTGAGGCTGCTTTAACTGTATTGTAACTTAATTAATTTGCTTAATTAGTTGGTTTGTATTATTTATTCGGACCCTCCGTCAAGAGGGCGAATTTTGTAATAAGTGTGCATAAGTGTGTGAATGTCTTCTAATCCCACGTTTTTCTCCCTTTTTCTTAACCGCTTACGATGGTTAGTTCTAAGTCATGTTTCAATTAGCATAATTATGATAGCATGTTTGCATCCATTCATCTGTATTGCATGCACCGGGCTCGACGCATCATACTAACTGCATTGTATTTCAATTCCAATTTGAATACATGTATCAAGTGTAGCATTCCCATGACATCTTAGAATAGCCGAGCCTATCTTAGTTGCATTTTTGCATGTGTTGCATTAGGTATCTTAATATAGCTAGGATCATGCATGATTTCTAACTAGATATTGTTTTGGCTCGGAGTACACTGTAAGTGTTTATGCTTTAGCATCTTGCATGAGTATGAGTGTTGCCATGATAGCATGCTTGCTATGGAGCTAATTGCTTAGATGATATAACTGCCTGAATGCCTGTGGGTGAAGGTTGGATTGCTTGAATTGGAATAATTCATTGAAATGCGAGTTTTTAAGCCCACTTGAGAGTAGCAAAATCATGTTTTCTAAGCCCACTTGAGGGTGGCAAATCCACGTCTTAGCCTACTTGCGAGTAGCACCTTCAAACCATTTTCAAACAAACATGAGATATTTTGTTCCAACTTAGGCGATCTAGTCTACACTTGTGTGTTGTGCACATCATATAGTAAAGGTAGCTAATAACTGGAATAAGAACACATGTATTTTCAAAAATAAAATATCATGTTAGTAAAGGCCGATCTTTGATCGGGCGAGCGGGGGTGCTCATTGCATGACCTTTCCCTCTCATACCCAAGTTCTCGAGCCGAGGCAACTTTGCTGATGACGGACACGTGGCCTTAGGCACGAGTCAAGGTTTCCTAAATTCTCCCAAAATAAAATATTTAGGTGGCGACTCTGTATTTGACAAAGCAGTCCATGTTTGGCACTTCTTTACAAAAATCAATTTTTCAAAACGATTTGTCGGATTTGGACTCTCCGCTGATTTATCGGTCTTGCATTGCACTTTGCGGGATAGATTCAGAACCGTGACATTTGAGTCCGAACTGTAGTATGCTAATGAACAAAACGGATTTCGTGCCATTCACGCGCGGAGCCGGGATGTTCGGGCACGTCTACAGCTTGCCTAGGCTTTTCAACTACTAATAATGAATGCGAATATGAAGCTCTCATCAATGGCCTCACAACTGCAAAAATGTTAGGCACTAAATCCATAAGAGTTCAATCCGATTCACAACTGGTCGTCAAACAGATGAATGACGAGTACACGGCTAGAGATAAACAAATGATAAAATATCTGGCAATAGAAAAAGCCGTGGCCGAGCAATTTCTTTCCTTCGAAATTCACCAAGTCGAGCAAGACCAAAATAGCCATGCCGATGCACTGGCCACTTTAGCTGCAGCAATTACGTAGATAGAATGGCGTACGATCGAGATAGGGGCCATTTTCACCTCTAGCATCACCAAAGAAGTTGCATGCTCCATCCATTTTGACAAAAATTGGATGACCCCTCTCATCTAATATTTGTTTGATTATATCGCGCCCACTTATAGCAAGGAGGCCCATCGGATCAGACTGCGAGCTACGCATTTTTGGCTGAGAGATTCAAAGCAATTGTTCAGGAAATCCTATTTGGGACCCTATCTCAAATGACTATATCCAGACAAAGTTGCAAGTGTGTTGGATGAGGTGCACGCCGGATCATGTAAGGGGCAGATCATTGGCTCATCAGGCGTTCACGCATGGGTTTTGGTGGCTCCGAATGCAACGTGATACACAGCAGCTTGTACAAAAATATTCGACATGCCAAAAGTTTTCACCAATCATCCGACAACCCTTTGAAGAGCTCAATCCTATTTCAAGTCCTTGGCCGAATGGCACAGTGGGGATTGGACCTTGTTAGACCATTGCGTTGCGCTTTAGGAAATTTATAGTGGTTGATCGTAGCAACAGATTATTTTACAAAGTGGATTGAGGTCGACCCATTGGCCACTATCTGTGATGTTGATATCCAGTGTTTTTTATGGCAAAACCTCATCACTAGGTTTGGGATACCAAGAGCACTTACATCCGATAATGCCATACAGTTCGATTGCCGAATGTACAAAGAACTATGCACTCGATATGGAATTAAGTCTTTTTTATTCCATTCCAACTTATCCCCAGAGTAACGGGCAAGCCGAAGTTTTGAACAAAACCATTCTTAATGGTATCAAACAGCGGTTGGAGGCATCCAAAGAAAGATGGGTCGAAGAGCTCCCAACAGGACTCTAGTCATATCGAACAACGCCCCAACGTGCCATAGACGAGACACCTTTCTCCTTGGCCTTCGGGGTGGAAGCCGTCATTCCATTAGAAATCGACTTCTTGACAGGAAAATCTTATTTAGTAAAAAGTGGAGCGAATGACAAACTACTCCGAAGTGAACTTGATCTCACTGAAGAAAGACGCGAGAAGGCAATGCTGTGACTGGCATACTAGTAAGATATAGCCTAGGCCTACAATAAGCAAGTAAAGCATCGGCGGTATATAGTGGATGAATTAGTTCTGAAAAAAGTCCTCCCAAACGAGTGAAAAGCTACTGATGGCAAACTTGGGCCAAATTGGAAAGGACCATACCAGATCACTAATCTGGCTGGGGAAGGGGCATACGAAGTGACTGATCAATGTAGGAATATTCTCCTAAGGCCTTGAAATGCGATGCACCTAAGGAAGTATTATCATTAAAACCTTGTAACTACAATGTAATAATGCTCAATTACGAAGCATAATGAATAAATGCAAGGTTGCATCATAAAAATTAGGCCCCATAAAAGCTAAACTCATTATATTACGTTCTCAATTTCATAAAAATATGGAACAAACAAAATTATGAGATCATGGAACTTATTCCAACAATACTCGATGAATACATATTCTTTTTCCAACATATCCTCTATCCTATCCAACTGAGGCTTTTCCAACTATTAGGCTCTTATTTGAAGAAAGAGTTGTTCGGCTTTCATTTCAAACTTTGATTGTTTCAGAGCCATCTCCACTTCATCCATTGAAACGTCGTCCCAACAAGCCGAGTCCTTATCCTTGAATTTTGCATAATCCTCAAGAAGATTTTCTGCTTCATATTGAGTATGGATATGAGTAGTAGAAATCACATCCAAGGCTTGGCAGGTTATCATATTTTTCTTGTGCCAATAAAGTAAAAGTGAGAGCTGGTCCAGGAAGGTATAAAGTTCCGCGTGAGCAATTGGACCAAGAATATGGCTTCGCGAAACAATATCACAAGCCTAGTGAAAATTCTTCAAAGGAATATCATTATGACGAACATCAAAGCATAAATGGGAAAAAGCCACAAGAATGGACTGGGCCTTATACCTTTGATAATCCGAAGAGAGAACAGGTGTTTGTTAGGTGGAAAAGTGTTGTATTTCAAAAAGAGTGAGCTTCAATTCCTCAATCCAGTTCGGATTTGAAGGGAGAATAGGTGCAGCGGGGTCTAGACCAAATGAAGGAGGGAAGTGTAGTTCATTTACAAATTTACAAAAATCCGATGAGGAGAGCTTTGCCTTTTTTGCCAAACGTGACGGACTAAGTCCCACATCCTTAATTGGGTTAGGGACCATCCGCACTATTTTGGTCAGAATAGTCGAGGTATACCACGCCGAAAGCAAGTTGTCTTCCAAACAACGAATCTGGTCAAATGGTACGTAAGGATACACCACTGAGCTGCGACGAGATGAATGAACCAAGATCAAATCATCAAACTCCACAAATCTATGATGAATTCACTTCTCTAATTGGGGATGGGATGGTTCTGGCCAAGCATCCCAGTAGTGGCAACAGAAGCAGGGACTGCTTTATCCCATGTCGACATCCCTGAAGAAGAAGCACGTCCAAGATTCATACAAGCAAGTTGTTGTTCGAGGTCCATACAAGTAGATTGTGGCTATGCAAAGTTTAAACTTTGGAATGACTTCCATAACTCATTCCACAAATTGTATAAATGGAGGAAAGCAAAGACGGCTAATTAATGTGGGGGAATCTCAAGACTGACTATCCATTTCCGCTATCCCTTCATATGCGTAAAGGAAACGGAGGGTCAAAAATGCAAGACATTCAACCCTTTGTCTACTTAGGTAGAATAACCAATAGTTCAACAAATGCAAAAGTAAGAACGATATCATAAATGCCACTCATGTGTCAACAGTGCTTTACAAGATATATGAATATATAGGTTACAAAAAAAAAAAAGGGAAGTAAAAGAACAACAAAAGGGGCAAAACAAGATATAAACAAGATGGCCTCGAGCAACATGTTTACAAATTATCCAACTCGGGAGAGATGGGAATCTTAGGATACGACAAGGGAACTCAGGAAAATAGCTCGAATGACTCCGCAACACCCATGCATTTCATTGTAGATCTCCAACCTTCTCGACAAAAGAAGTTCTCCAGTTTGTTCATCTGGTCGGCATACACAGCATTTGCTTCGTTCCAGTTGGCATCAAGACTCACCTTCAACTCGATCTCATATTATCTCAATTGCGACCTGTAGACACCCTATTTTTGACGGCCCTTACAACTTGGACATCATCGCTTTCACACCCGATGATGAATGTATATGCTTGTCAAGTGCTCGAAGTCCTCAGCGAAATGCCATAACTTTAAGTCTTTCAAACCTTGCACTCCTGTTGCCTTATTTTGGACCAAACCTTGAATTTTCAAGCCTGCAACCCCTAGTGGCCTCCTGACCACTGCTTTGGGCTGCAGGCTATCACTTCTGGTTGCCCGCCATTGATGTGGTTTGCTGGCCACTAGTGATGGCCAGTCGGCCAGTAATGTGTTTTGCAGATATTTTGTGACAGTTGTGCTAGCTGTTTGCACAGATGCTTGCATCTGTTCCCACATGTATGGCTGGATGTTTATAAGGGAGATTCATGTTTTCTATATATAGATGACCTCCCTCTCATATTTGGAGGTTAGAAAAATTTTAGAGCAAAATTTTTCCTCTCTCTCTCTCTTGCGAATTTCTTAACCTTTGCTTACATATCCTTCACCTTTGCCTATACACTCTTAACCAAACCTCTCCATATTTGAGTTGAGCTATCTTTGAGCCGTGTTTGAGCTCTTGAGGGTGTGTTTTCCTTGGTTTATTACTTGGAATTGGTTATCCTCTTCAAGAGGTATAAACCTTTGCCTCTTTGCTTGCTTTATTTACTCTTTTTCTTACTATTTTTCAACTGTTTTTTAACTATTTTTGGGCTATAAAAACTTTGTATTTTTGGGATAAAACTTGGGTTTTAAGGTCAATAAAGGTTAAGGGGTGGTTCACCCTTTTTTATACCTTGCTTTCAAGGCTTTTACCCTTGTGTTTCTCACCTTTACACTATCTTTTTTTGAGCTTTCAAACGCTGATTTTCAGAGTTATTTCAGTGGCTAAAATCATGTTTTGAAGTCCAAAATTGGAGGGGTTAGCCTTTCCTCCTTGTGATTTGTTTAGTAGTCTAGCATGATCCATGTTTTAGCTTATTAATCTAGCTATTTTTGTCTTAATTCCAGCATATTTTAGGACTATTTTAAGACTGTTTTAGGACTGTCTTTAAGTGTTTGTTGCATTTGAGCTTTTCTTTGCATGCTTGTAGTGTAATTGTCCTCATGAGTTTGATGTTTTAAACCTTAGACACCATCTTATTTGAGTTGATAGTGTTTATTTATGGTTTTCCATACTTGTGATCACTCTTAATCACCTATGCAACCTCCCTCATTTCTTGGCTCTTGTTTTTCTTTAAAAGTGGTTTCAAACTACTTCCTTGTTGAAGCTTGAGATTGAGATTTCATGCTTAATGGTTTAATCTCTTTGGGGGTTCATTACCAACGGTATGATGTCTCTTTTATGCCAAAAGCAACTCTTGGTTTGAGCCATCTTTCCATTGGAGGACTTAAATTCATCTTTGGACTCAATTGACTAAAGAATTAATGGTAATCTAAAATGAAGAAATAAAATTGAGGTTAAAAAAGGTGCAAGATAATAACTTGTTTGGGTTCAATCGAACGTTAATTGAACCCATGAGTCTTGAGTTATTTCATACTCATTAGTGATAAAAACGGTTCAAGATTCATTGTTAACTACTTCCCTTGATCTTTCATGATAGGGAAGTCGTTTTGAGAGTCTTGTTTTATTGCATTTATTGAACTTGTACACTTTGGTTCATAGGCCATCATGCAATGAAATTGCATAGATTGATGGTTTGTGAATCAAGTTTTACTACTCCTTTGAGCTATTCAAATGATAAGGAAGGGTGAATTATGCAAACAAACCCTTGAGAATACACTATCTCTACACTATTTGCTCTCTGTTGCAGCAAGGAAGCTCAGGCATCAGTGGCCGGCAAGCCATAATCAGTGGACGGTAGGCCCTCTACCGACCACCAGTGCAAAATCTAGTAGTGTACTCCCCCAGCAAAACAGAGTTAGTCTGGAAGTGGAAAACAATGTAAGTGTTCTACTGTGCAACAGAGGCATTTGGTAGTAGAAACAGTGGCCTTTTTCAGGTGGAAACCGCATTCATGCATGAGCCCTCCATTGATCCTCGGGATCCGTATTGTAATAATATTAGTGTTGTGCTTAAAATAGTGGCATTGTAATTAATTAGTTAGAATAGCTAATTCGTCTCATGTTGTAATTATTTTAATTAGCTAGATTAGTTATTTAATTCATTTGTTGTTGTAATAATTAGTTATGTAGTTTAGCTAAATTATTCATTTGAGTTTGTAATAGTTAATTAATTAGCTTAGCTTTAATTAGTTGGCTAGTTAGTTCATTTGGACTCTTCTTCGTAAGAGCGTAATGTTGTACTAACATGTATGTCTTCTAACCCCACGTCTTTCTCCCTTTTATTTACTAGCTTATGATAGTTAGTTTAAAACATCATGTTTTGTTTAGCATCCCTCATGCCTTGCATCCACTTGTATTGCATGCACCGAGGATCGGTTCATCATTTCTAACTTGCATTGTTAGTTTAACATTCTTTGAATACGTGCTTAGATCGCATGCTATCAAATTGATTCATATGCCATATTAGTAGTCGAGCCAAGTAATTACATATTGCATATGTTGCATTAGTCATATTGTATAGTTAGGAATCATGCATTTTTCTAACTCATTTCTCTTTTTAGCTTGGAGTACTAGGTGAGCCTTTACTCGCTTTAGCATATCGCGTGTGTGTGATTGTTGCCATGTTTAGCATGCTTTCCATGAGGCTAATTGCTTAAGTGCTATAATTGTTTGAATGCCTTTGGATGAAGGCTAATTGCTTGAATTGAGATAATTTTAGTAAATGTTCATATGCGATCACTTTTTCAAATGGTACATATTTTGAAATAATTTTGCAAACAAACATGAATCAAGTGTTCCAATTCTTGCAAATTTAGTCTATACTTGTGTGTGCGCGCATCACATAGTAATGTTAGTCTAATAAAATCAGAACAAGAGCATATAATGTAAATAAGATTCATATCATGATTAGTAGAGGCTGATCTTTGATCGGGCAAGTAGGAGTGCCCAATTCATGACCTTCCCCTCTCGTACCTAAGTTCCCGAGCCGAGACAATCTTAATGATGATGGACACATGGCCTTTAGCACGAGTCATGGGTTTCCTAGATTTTCCAAAAATATTTAGGTGGCAACTCTGTATCTGGCAAAGTAGTCCATTTTTGGCAATTTGATTCAAAATCAATTTTTCAAAAGATTTGCCGGATTGGGACTCTTTGGTGATTATCTATTTCACATTGCACTTGTGAGATCAGATTCAGAACCGCAGGAGTCCGATATTGTAGTGCTTATTCGTCTTCCGAGAGGGGGCGCAAAAAAGTCAAGCTACACGACCCTCAAAGCCTCATACTTCGACCTTAATTTATTAAGCTGGCATGTGGCCGCTTCAACATTTTCTTCGGCCGACATCTGACCTAGTTCAGCTGTTGTGATTCTATTCTCAACTCATGCCAATTCCCCCTTGGAATGTTCCCTCTCTGCCAATAATCGTTTCTTCTCATCGACAATGAGTCTTTTTTCTTCCTCGATCTTGCGTTTCTCTTCGTCATGCCGATCCTTCTCCCGAGTTAGCCAAACCCCTGCCTCCATAAATTGGTTGGCGACCTGTATCATCATGCCCATTTGAATTGTAACAAGCAGCCAATCAAAAAAAAAAGAATTGTAACATGCAACCAAAACCTGAAATATACCATGAAAAGCTTATCATTACTAGATTCTGGATTCCTTGACCTAGAATTTGCTGGTTCGACTGTCCATCTAGATGTCAGATGTCCTCTAGAATATGTATACCTCATGCCATGACAAGGCAACCCCAGCATCCGAAAATACCGAGTCAAGCATATTTAAAGATCGATTCCCGATCATGGGTTGGAAAATATATTCAATCGGGCCCTCTACAACGTTCTCTACATGCTCTTCACTTGCTAGAACACATTGGCGACTTGATGATGGTTCTGTCCCTCCGGGTGGCTAATCGGCCGATCTGCGTAAACTGCGATCACCAGCATCCTGATTGGCTCTGTATGCAGCCTCGGATTGCATGGTCATCCGTCACCAAGTAGACATATCGTGGATCGAAGCCTCTGACGAACCTGTCGATAACAGAATCGCCTCTGACAAATGACTTACTTGATTTGCTTCTCCTAATAACAAAGCAGGCAACAATCCCGCCTCTTGAGCTTCGGCGGGGGCCTCAGGAACAAGATCGGACAAGGGGGGCATGGCTACTCGTGGCAGAAATTGATCAATCAACACCTCAGCCGATTGTGAGATAGCAGCAGAACACCTCTAAACTACTTGCAGCGCTTGTAAATTTACACCCCAAGACTCATTTTGCTGATCTGTATTGGTCACGCGATGATCTATAGAAAACAACAAAAACAAATGTTTAAAAAAAAATATGAAGGCAAGGGTATGAGGATCCATCGAAACAAACATATGAATGACAACTATACAGTTATGAAAATTATCGTGGCTCACTAGCACCCAACCTTCGGGGTATAGTTGCGGTACCCTCAGCAAAAAGAGGGGAAGCAAATTTCTAACTCCTAGAAACCATGACCACATCTTCCAATTCTACATCAAATGTCTCTGGGAGCACCCGAACAAGTGATTTGTCTCAATCACGGCACTTTGATGTAAAAAAGAATGCCCCCGAGGGAGCTTGATATAGACTATAGCAATACTGTAACTCCCTCAAACCCAACATGTTGTTCAGTGCAAGCATTGCATTACATTTATAACCTTAAAAATGTTTGTCGTCAACAAAAAGAACAGGACTCCGTAATGGGAAAGGACATCACAAAGTCGGGGATGAAGAGGAAACCTAACTCCACCATCAACTATTGAGGACACCAATCATGGAACCCTCTCATCATTGGGAAATAAGTAATTATCATCCGGATAAGGCAATCCAATATTCACACTGACGAGAATGTCGCAAGTAGATCGAAAATGAGATATACCATCAGAGCTACTAAGTAGATACGCATACTTCCACATCTCGATAGAAACCCTGATGAAACTAAAACAGCATAAAAAGGGTGAATAAACGAGCACTTACAATTTGAACTATGATTTGAGTAATAGGAAGGGGGGACATTGTAGACACCCCATTTTTGACCGTCCTCAAGACTTGGACGGCATCGTTTGAACACTCGATGATCATCCATGTTCATGTTCGTTTTGAGTTCCCGGAGGTCTCGGTCGCGCGCCTTGCCTCAAGGTCTCTCAACTTGTCTGTTTTGTGCTTGGTTGTGAACCAAACACTTGTGTTTTTGCTTCTGAAGGAAGAGGGTGGCTTGTTTGCCATACCCTTAACCCACCGGCCAAGGCTTGAGGCCATCGGCCCTGTTTTCTTGCCATCGGCCAAAAGTATTGGCCGAGCGGCACTTTATTTGGTCAGCCGGCACTTATGTTGGTCGATCGGCCATTTTTGGTGGCTGAACCCTGTTCATCTGCTTTATGCAAATATTTTGTGCCAACTGGTGCAATTGGCATGCACAATTCATTCCCTCCATACACGTGTATGGAGGGATTTGCACCTTGTGTTAGCTTCTCCAAGAAGCCTTGGAATTGGATTCCTATAAGAAGGGAGCTCCTCCTCCCTTCTCAAGGTTGAAAAAATCTGAGGAGAAGTGATATATATCTATCTATCTCTATATCTCCCTCTCTCTACATTTGTGTATGTATTTGTGTTCTAAAGTGTGTTTTGTTCATACTTTTGCACTAAGACACCTAGAGTTACACCATCCTTGTGTGCTAAGGTACTAGGAGGTTGGTTTTAATGTTCTTGAGCTAGTTTTGATCAGAGAGAGTTGCTGGTCTTGTGTTCTTGAAGTTGTTCTTCAAAGGTGAGATTCTAAACTTTAGAAACCCCATTCTTTCTTAAGCTTTTACACATACTTCTATATTGTTTCGAAGCTTGGCTCTAAACTAAAAAAAGTTCTGATTTTGTATGCTTGTTATAGTTGCTTAAGGTCACTTTTTGGTTGGGGGTTGTCTACCCCCTCTTAGGCCTTGTTTGGCCTTGTTTTGTGCCTTTACTTTTGAGCTTTGGGATCATCTTATTTTGACCTTCCCACCACTGAAATCTAGAGGATTTTCAGTGGTGGAGAAGTGGTTTTGGAGTCTTTTATAGGAGAGGGACACCCCCCTCTCCTTGTCTCTCATTTGCTAGCACAAATGGCTCATAATGTTAGCATGTTTAATTAGCATGTCTTGGTTCTATTTCATCACTTTTTAGTGACTTTTAGGACCTGCCTTAACTCTATTCCTTGTTGGTTTGATGGCATCTTGCATGCTTCACATACTTGTAGAGTAATCTTGCATGTTTGCATAACATGCATCTTGTGTTTGGACCACTATTCTTGCATATTTTGGCTAGACTCCAAGGAGCTTTCCCTCATGTTTTACCATGATTAAACTCTGTTCGGTGTTGTCTTGGTCATGCATGCATTGTTTTGCCAAGCCTTGGTTCATTCTAGCTTGTAAGTTTTGTGCCTTGAGTTCATTAGCATGTGTTACTTGAAGTATTTTTCATGATTTGGCATCATGTGAAATATGATTTCAGTCCATGTTTCATGTTCACATGCTTGCATTTATCACCTATTCCATGCTTTGGATAGTTTGTGTTTCATGCCTTTAGAATAGGTCATTGTGCATGCCATCATACTTAGGCCTTTGGGATGCCATCTAAGTGGGTTTTTGGGCTCATTCTAACATGCCATAACTCTGATTTTATTGGCCTAAGTCATGCCATGTTTGGTTGTAATAGGTGTAGTGCAATTGCCCCTTTTGACCTTATATGCGTCTTGTTTTGTGCTCACCTTTCTAGCATATTTTGGCCTCATCCCATGCATGTTCTAGCCTTGTTTTGGCCTATTTTAGGACTGTTTTGGGTCACCTTGGTCCTTTGGGGCTTGGTTGATATGGCCATGGTTCAAGTCCCTTGGCTAGCTTTGAACTTGAAGTCCATTGGCATGCCTTGCTTGTGTTATGTGTTTGATTTGGCATCACTCTTAACAGAATTTCAGAGCTTATGGTGTCACCATACTATCATGATTGTCACCCCTTGCTCATGTTTGGGTGTTGTGACCTTATGCCTTAACTCTTAGACCATTGCATGTGCATGCTCATCGTACATTTCATTCTATCACTTCATCATTTTGGCCACTATTTTTGGTGTGGCTGAGGCCTATCCATTTTCCGTGTAAGTCCATGGATCATGCGTTTTGTGTGTCGTTGCATGTTTATCGCATTGCATGTTGTCACATCCTTGTTGTTGGTATTGTTGCCACGTGCCTATTACATTGTATGTTTGTACATTTAGGTTGCATTGCATTCGGCATGCTTGTTACCTTCACCTTGTGTGCACGCTCGAGTCCTATTGCATTTGGCATGCTTAGGTTGCATAGCATTGCATTTCCATGTTGCATTGTATTTGGCATACTTGCTTGCATTACATTGTGTTTGGTTTGGGGTGTTAAACCAAACACGAGGAGCGAGGAACGTTCGTACTTGAAGTGACGAAACGTGTCTCAATCCTTAGTTGCCGACGCTCTTGATCCAACATGATAGAGTGTGAGGCCTTCATGTGTTTTGTGTATTCATTCCATATTGATTTGCACACTTGGCTCATTTGGCCGTCGTGCATTGAAATGCATGATTGATGGCCTGAGGGTCAAGAACCATACTCCCTTGAGTTCATGACATGATAGGAAGGGTGGTTGTGCACACATTGCTTTGAAAATGTATTGCCATGCTCTGTTTGTCCTCTGCTGCAGCAAAATAGCATTCTGCAGGAAGAGATGGCCGGCCAGCCATCTTCAGTGCCAGTCAGCTACAAATTTATGGCCGAGAGCCCCATTATTGGTCGATGACCAGTTCCCCTTGGCCGATTGCGTTTCCACTTGGCCGATGGACTCTCACAGCACCTAGAAGGTGATTCAGAAGCATCCTTGAGACTTGCACTATTTTCAGAGGTGCAAAGCAATGTAAACAGAGGCAGCATGAGCATGGCGATAGATTTTAGAGCGGAGCCGAGCATGTATGCGTTTGTCCCTCTTTCCGAGGCCTCTTTACCGCTTTAGTAGCTTAATTAATTTGTTTAATTAGTCAAGTGTTGTGTAATAATTAATTAGTTAGTTAGTTAGTTAATTAGTCAATTTGTATTATTCTTTCGGACCCTCCATCGAGAGGGCAAATTTTGTAATAAGTGTGCGTGAGTGTGTGAATGCCTTCCAACCCCACGTCTTTCTCCCTTTTACTTACCTACTTTCAATGGTTAGTTTTAGGTCATGTTTCAATTAGCATCCTTATGCTCGCATATTTGCATCATTCATCTGTATTGCATACACCAGGCTCCGCGCATCATACTAACTACATAGTATTTCAATTTCAACTTGAATACGTGTATCGAGTTGTCGCATTTCACATGCCATTCTTAGATAGCCGAGCCTATTCTAGTTGCATTTTGCATGTGTTGCATTAGGTATCTTAACATAGCTAGAATCATGCATTGATTACTAACTAGCTATTGTTTTGGCTCAGAGTACTAGATAAGCTTTTATGCTTTAGCATCTTGCATAAGTGTGAGTGTTAACATGACTGCATGCTTGCCATGAGGCTAATTGCTTATGTGATATAACTGCCTGAATGCCTGTGGGTGAAGATTAGATTGTTTAAATTGGAACAATTCATCGAAATCCGCATTTTAGCCTACTTGCGAGTAGCACCTTCAAACCATTTTCAAACAAACAAACATGAGATGTTTTATTCCAACTTAGGCGATCTAGACTATACTTGTGTGTTGTGCACATCACATAGTAATTTTAGGCTAATAACTGGAATAAGGATGCATATGTTTTCAAAACAAAATATCATGCTTAGTACAGGTCGATCTTCGATCGGGCGAGCGGGGGTGCTCATAGATGACCTTCCCCAATCGTACCCAAGTTCCCGAGCCGAGGTAACTTTGGTGATGACGGACACGTGGCCTTAGGCAACGAGTCAGGGTTTCCTAAATTTTCCCAAAAACAAAATATTTAGGTGGCGACTCTGTATCTAGCAAAGCAGTCCATGTTTGGCACTTCTTTCTTAAAAATCAGTTTTCCAAAACGATTTGCCGGATTTGGACTCTTTGGTGATTTAGCGGTCTCGCATTGCACTTTGCAGGATTAGATTCAGAACCGTGACATTTGAGTCCGAACTGTAGTAAGCAAAGCCCTCGGGGCGCGTCTACAGACATGTGTCACCACCAGAGAAATCTTCGATTGATATAGCTGTGGAGGCACAAAATCCCAACTATCAATGCTAATGATTTAAGAAAATGAAAGTAAATAGCGTTCCCCTCCGACGCAAATATCACCTTCTTTAGATAAATGTGCCCTCGCATTTAATGTGGAATACTGATGGACATGTCGGACTGTCTATGCATGTCCTTGTGATGTCAGCACATTAGGAACCTAAACACAAAAACCCTAAAAAACCCTAACCTTAGTCGTATTCGGCTATTTTTCTTGTCGATCTCTTACGCTGTGCAAGGAAAGGGTCCATTAGGGTCCTATCTTAAAACCTATCCAAGGGATAGTATATCGGCTCTAATAGCTGCCAATCTCTTACATTGCATAAGGAATGGGTCCATGAGGATCCTATCTTTAAACATATCCGAGAGATAGTACGTCGACTATAATCTCTGCAGCTCTCTTGCATTGCGCAAGGAACGGGTCCATGAGGGTCTTATCTTAAAACCTCTCCGAGGGATAGTACATCGGTTCTAATATCTGCCGATCTCTTGTGTTGCGCAAGAAAAGGGTCCATGAGGATCCTATCTTAAAACCTATCCTAGGGATAGTACGTTAACTCTAATATCTGCTAATCTCTTGCATTACGCAAGGAATGGGCCCATGAAGTTCCTATATTAAAACCTATCCGGGAGATAGTATATCAGCCGTAAGCTATGCCGATCTCTTGCATTGCTCAAGGAAAGGATCCATGAGGGTCCTATCTTAAACCTATCCTAGGGATAGTACATCAGCTATTAGTTATGTCAAGCTCGTGGAGCCTACCCAAAGAATAATACTTCGGCATATAAGTTAAAAATATTCCAGCACAACTTTGAAATTAAAATATCCTAGATAGCACGACCATTTCATACAAATCTTTTTAAGTCAAAACAGTCAAATTCAATTACAAAAAAAAAAAAAAAAACCGAATGTTTCTTCTCGCCCCATCCTTGGTACTATCAGTCTCTACTCCCTCAGCAGCATTCTGATCAGTAGCTTCGAGGCGTGCGTAAGGTACATTTTTCTCAGCTCGAAGTTAGTTGGAACATTCGTGGCCTCTAGTGCCGATGTCCAGCCATCCTCAAATAACATATTCTCAAGCCTGGCAAACTACACCTTATATACGGTAATAGCCTCGTTACAACCTTCGTATTTCGCTGTTTTTACCGCATTAGTCAAATCATCCTTCGATGCAGTAAGTGCTTCGGAAAGCTGTTCCTTCTCCATCTTCAATGCACTAATCTCTTGTTCCATGGACATTAACTTGGAGTCCATGGCTTGAAGCTTTGAATTGAGCTCTACAACTTTAGCTCTTTAGTCGTCTCAACCAATTGGTCATTTGATGACTTCAACTTGTCTGCTACCCTGACCAATCTGTTATGACGCACTATGGTGTAGACACCCCATTTTTTACCGTCCCGATGATTTCGCATGCTAGTGTTCCTTTTGAGTCTCTAAAGGTCTCGGCTGAGCGCCTTGCCTTGGAGCCTCTCAACTTGTCTGTCTTGTGCTTGGTTGTGAACCAAGAGCTTGTTGCTTTGAATTTGGAGGAGAGGGTTGTTTGTCAGCCATCCCCAATGTTGATCGACCATGGCTTGTGCCTGCCGGCCATCAGTGGTGGCCAGTCGGCTACACTGATGGCCAATCGACTACATTTCTGGCCAGTCAGCCACTAATGATGGCCGACGGCCATTTTTCTCCTTTTTCAGATATTTATTTGCCAGTTGTTGATCACTGATGCTCATCTCCATACACGAGTATGGAAGGATGAAGGCAAGCTTTTGGCTTGTTTTTCTATATAAGGGGAGGTCTCTCTCCCATTTTAGGGGTTACAAAATTTTGTGAGCAAAATTTCTGCCTCTCTCTCTAGAATTCTCTCTCTCTCCTTATTTTGTGCTTGAAAGTAAGTTTTTTCTATACAATTGCACTAGGACCCTTAGCCAAACACCTTCACCTTGGAGCTGAGGTTTTTGGAGGTCTTGTTTGAGGTCTCAAAGCTGGTTTTAGCTCAGAATTGTTCCTGTTTTAGTGTTGTGCTTCAAAGGTAAAGCTTACCTCTTTTAAGCTTTATTTTAGTTGCTTGTTTGGCCACCTTTGCATGCTGTTTTTGTCTTAGTTCTCAACTACAAAAACCTCTTTTTTAAGGTTTAAAAATGGTAGTTTAAGGCCTTTTTGGAGTTAGGGGTGGTCCACCATCTTTTGTAGCTTGTTTGCTAAGTGTTGTGCTCTTTTTCAAAGCTTTTAAAACAACTTTTTTTTAGCCTTTTAACCACTGAATTCTAGGGGAATTTCAATGGCAAAAAGTATGTTTTGAGGTCCAAAATAGGATGGGGTGGCCTCCTCTCCTTGTGTCTTGTTTGCAAGTGTAGATGGCCTAACATGTGAGCATGTTTTTCTACCTTTTTGTGGCTCTATCTCAGCATGTTTTTGTTACTAATGTAGCATGCTTTAGCTTTATTTTGAGCTGTCTTGGCCATATGAGGCTTGCTTTGTATAGCTACAGTGTATTTGGCTTCACTAGCTTTGTGTTTTAAGGCCTCTAACATGTTTTGCATGAGACGATTGCATGATATAGCATCATTTTATATATGATTTTAGTGCATATAGCTCTATCACACTCTCACATATTTCACTCTTTCATTGCTTTTGAGAGTTGTGTCTTGAGCCTTGTTTTTGAGCCAACATGTGAGCATGTTTTTCTTGCCTTTTGTACTACCATCTCAGCATGTTTTAGCCATTGTTTTGGTATGTTTAAGCTCTTTCCATAGCTGGTTTAGTCATTTGAGCTTGATATTGCATGCCTCTAGTGTAGTGCTCTTCACTAGCTTTGATGCTTTTGGCTCTTAACATATTGTGCATGTGTTGCTTGCATGTTTTAGCATTATTCTTCATGCCATTTTAGCACTGAAAAGTCTGCAACCTCCCTCATTTCTTCATTTTTCTATTTGTTTTGAGGGTTAGTTAACCTTATGATTTGTGTTTAAGCTTGAGATAGAGCTTGTGCTCAATGGCTTTAACCCTCTTTTGAGGGTTCGTCCTAGCCAAAGGTATGATCTCTCTCATGTCTTAAACCATTCTTTGGTTGGCCTATCTCTCATTAAAGGACAATCACATTGGACTTAATCAGTTAAAGGATTAATCGGTAATGTAAAATGTGTAAACAAAATGAGCAAAGTAAAACATGAACAAGATAAGCATTTGTGTTGCATTACATGAGTTTGGATTGGACGTTAATCCAAACACGAGAAATGTGAGACGTTTCATACTCAAAGTGATGAAACGTGTCACATTTCTTGGTCGCCATCACCCTTGATCATGCATGATAGAGTGGTGGTACTTAGAGTCTTATTTGTGCATTCATTGACTTGTACAAGCTTGACTCTTTGGCCATCATGCATGAAAATGCTTGATTGATAGCTTGAGAAATGATAAGGAGGATAATAGTACATTTATTGTTTGAGAATACACTGCTTTACCTCTGTTTGCTCTCCATTGTAGCAAAAAGAAGAATTCCATTGAAAGGGTGGCTGACCGGCCACCAGTGGTGGCCGACAGCCACAAACAGTGGCCGACAGCTACCTATGGTAGCCGGCCGGCCATCAGTGGAAAAGTTGTTCAAAATGTTCCCGTGTTGGGGCAGAAGCAGTTTGTTAATTGGTGCAATATTCAGAGATCAAAGCAAAGTGCAAACAAAGGCGTCCAAAGGCAAGGCGGTGGATTTTCGGAAAGAAGCCAACCAAGCATCCATTCGTCCCTTGCCCTCGAGGCCATTTAAATTGTTTCAATTAGTTAGCATAACTAATCATTCTATTCAAGTTTTGTAATATTCTAATTAGCTTAGCATAGCTAGTTATTCAAATTCAATTGGTTTGTAATTAATTAGCGAGAATAGTTAATTAGTTGTTTTGTAATAATTAGCTTAGCTTAGATTAGCTTAGATTAATTATTCGAACCCTCCTCCGCGAGGGCGTAATGTTGTAATAAGCGTGCGTGTGTGTGTATGTCTTCCAACCCCACTTCTTTCTCCCTTTTATTTAACCGCTTTTGATGGTTAGATTAGGGACACGTTTTGATTAGCATACCTTATGCTTTGCAGGCGTGCATCATTCATTTGTATTGCATGCACTAGGCTCGGCGCATTATTCAAACTGCATTATATTTCAATACTTATTTGAATACGTATATCAAATCGTCGCATTCATATGCCATCTTAGATAGCCAAGCCTATTAGTTGCATTATTGCATGTTTTGCATTAGGCATTCTTGTATAGTTAGGAATCATGCATATTTCTAACTAGCTTTTGTTTTGGCTTGGAGTACACTATAAGTGTTTCGCTTTAGCATACTTGCATGAGTGTGAGTGTTGCCATGATAGCATGCTCGCCATGAGGCTATTTGCTTGTGCTTGAGTGATTAACTGCATGAATGACTGTGGGTGAAGGCTTTGTTGCTTGAATTGGAACAATTCATTAAATGTGAGTTTTAAGCCTACTTTGCGAAGTGGAAAATCATGTTTTAAGCCCACTTTGAGGGTGGCAAATCCGCGCTTTAGCCCACTTGCGGGTGGCACTTTCAAACTATTTTCGAAAACAAAAATGAGTTGTTTATTCCAGTTCTCGCGACTTAGTCAATATTTGTATGTGTGCGTCACATAGTAAAGTTAGCTAATAACCAGATAAGAACACATGAGGTTTATAAAAAAACATATCATGCTTAGTAGAGGCTGATCCTTTGATCAGGCAAGCGGGGGTGCTCATGTCATGATCTTCCCCTCTCGTACCCAAGTTCCCGAGCCGAGGAAACTTTGGTGATGACGGACACGTGGCCTTTGGCACGAGTCAAGGTTTCCTAAATTCCCCAAAACAAAATATTTAGGTGACGACGCTGTAATCTAGCAAAGTAGTCCGATTTTGGCATTATTTGATTCCAAATCGATTTTCCAAAATGATTTACCGGATTGGACTCTTTGGTGTTTATCAGTCTCACATTGCATTTTGTGAGATTAGATTCAGAACCGTGACAGGAGTCCGAACTGTAGGAGACCAATTTACGCCTCTTCGAAAGAGGGCGCACGAAGAAAGTCGAGCCTACATATGGCCTCATAAGTGGAAAAACACACCCTACAATTCAAACAAAGCAGAATCAATCAACCACCCAAATGTCGGCGCATAAATCAAGCAATAAAAAGGCAGTACAACCACTTACTATCAAAGAAGAATGCAGCGCTTGAGAAAAAATAGCAATGTCTGACTGTTCGGCTAGGCGTGCGGCGTCAATCAATAAAATCGAGCTACGAACAATTGCGGAAGCAACTTCAGCGTTGCCTATGGCCGAATCTACATTTGTCAACTGTCGATCCTTTAAGAAAGGCACTAAAGTGATCGGAGAAACAATAGCCACTAGTTTCGAAATAGAGGCTGAAGATGATGTCGTGGCAGCTGTAGAAGGATCAGTACGGCTTTTCTTCCGAACCTCGGTTGATTGGTCGGACGGTCGTTTGCTCGACTTTTGGGTAGAAGGAATAGGCCCATTAGAAACCACAGTAGGATTTGGGGGAGAATCACCTATTATTATAACTAACGAGTGCTGAAGCCGATCAGCAGTTGCAGGGTTAGAAGAGATCTGCGAAGGCGATGTTGCCACCGCAATTCTTTCACGCTTTCGAGCCGCTGCGATCTCCAAGAAATTTTTCGGCCACATGGTATCGGATATGGTGGCCTTCGAACTAGATGACTCTTCTTGGGATTCTTCTTCTAGAACAAATTCTTCAATAACCTCTCGTAGATGAGGAAGGATGTAAAAGTCAAAACTACCATCAGCACCAAGATCTATGCCATCAGTGGCTATTACGGTTCCGTAATAAGGAACGTATGCAAGCAAGACATGAGCCGCCCGACCTTGCCCTTGTTGCTCTGGTGGTCCTCTATACAACCAAGCTTGGCATAGGAGAAAGAGGCTTACTTGATCTTCCCACTCGCTGGGATGAGTAAAGACTTCGAGAGCTGTGGCAAATAAACGCAATTGTTAGTAAAATTAGATGACAAGATAGATACAAAAACAAAGCAAACAAACGTGACTTATAACCTAGACGGCCAATGACCTTAAGGACAGGTCGGATCCAATCAACTCCATGAGGAAATTCCCAATTCCTCTCTATTATAACAAACACATCATTCACACCTTTACTAGAATCAGGAAGAAGCATTTAAACAAGTTAGCTCTTCATCGACCTGGGTTTGAAGTAAAACTTTGTTCTTTCTTTGGTAGTAGAAACAAAATTATAGCAGTACCTAATCTTAGACAAACCTAAATTGATTCCAAGGATATCATTCAGAGCCACTACATCCATCACTATCCTAAAGAAATTAAGGGATAGTTGGGAAAGGGGTACCCCATAAAAGTGAAGCACCTCTCGAAGGAAGGGATGTAGAGGAAATCTAACTCCTTCCTCTACTATATCTATCAAGGGAAAGAGGAATTTATTCTTCAAAACCCTCTGACAAACTATCATCGGAGGTAGGAAGCGAACAACGACATCCTCAGGGATATTATACGAAGTCCTGAACTTAGCAATGCTCTCTTCAGATTTGAAGAATGACCTCAATCGATTCATTTTAGGCAAACAAAAGCTAACAAAATTGAGAAATCACAAGAGAAAAAAGGGATAAACTTACAAAGAACTTCCGTTGAAGGGCGAGGACACGAATATAAGAGCTAAGAACATAATGCGATGGGCAATGAAAAAATGGGGGCCAAACCTTTGATTAAAAATGTCAGAGGCGAAACGACATGTTGAAGAAGGAAATGACGGGCGTCATTATTTAAATAAGGATACTCAGCGGACGCATGTCACAAATGACGCTATTTTCCTAGGGACCTGCAACAGTCGACTAAGGCACCTTCGGTAATTCGTTAAAACGAAACACCGAAGGGGGGCCAATCGTAGAGGATAAAAATTCAAGCCCAAGACCCAAGCAAGTTAAGATATGGCCCAAAGCATTTTTACCCAACCAAGGCAAAGTCAAGGCCCAAGTCCTTAGAAAGTACAGTTGTAAATAAAACAAGTTCACGTGATAGGAGATTTAAACATGATTACTTCCCGAAAAGGGACAATAAACATGAAGGAAAACCCTTGGATCAGATAGAAATCAACGATAGAGATCAAAACCAACAGAAGAAAGGATACAAAATCAAACCAACTCTGACAACCCGAGCATCCGATAAGATAAATCCAATGATCAAGAATGAGTGCCTAAACCCGAACTAAATTTAGGCCATCTATAATACAGTAACTTCGACAATGGAAGATCAAGATCATTTGTCCACTTGCCCGACCAGTGCCTATACACATGAAACACTATTAGATCGGTACAGCCATCCAACGGTCACGATACCAGGTATCCACACTATAAAAGAAAGAAAGAAAATCATTTAAAGGGGGCACAAAAAGAAAAGATATTTTCCTTCGGAAAACCGATATGTTCACACAAGATTCTAATTTGATCATCGGAGGATCCTCCCGACCAACCATGGTCAGGAGAGATCATTGACGTTTTGGTATTTGTCTTTTCTACAGAGTGAATGAAGGAGCCGCTCATCTCGCTTTCCTTGTGGAGAATAAAATTCACCCTTCCACATATATAGACTAGTGTTGTTAACTAAGCATCATCGCCACAGTAATTGCCATATGTTATCATCAATCGACCTCTCCCATTACTAAAAGTTAAAGTGGGATGTTCGACTAATTTATCCAAAATTAAATATAAACATGTTGTAGTTAGATTATCATATAATGATTTTAGATGATATATACATATTAAATTATAAGATTTTAAAATAAACACTTTTAATTAAATTAAAATATCGACTATATAAAAGAAATTTAACAACGACTAATTAAGAAATAATCACATAACTACATTTAAACTTAAAAAGAAAAATAATGAAAACATCAAAAAGGTAGATACATCTCAG
The DNA here is from genome assembly GCA_025200525.1 of Camellia lanceoleosa. Taxonomy (NCBI): domain Eukaryota; kingdom Viridiplantae; phylum Streptophyta; class Magnoliopsida; order Ericales; family Theaceae; genus Camellia; species Camellia lanceoleosa. The sequence goes on from CM045768.1 coordinate 10,412,454, forward strand.
TGTGTGAAATGATTAATCATTTATAATATGATGTCAAAATATAAAGAATTTATTGTTCAATAATTGAAAAAGTAACTCAAGTAGTAAATCCAAATTTTAGAGGTTCCTCGAGAGTATCATTATTGTGCATGTTTTTTCTCTTGTGAGTAGTGATTATAAAAAATAATGTAGAAAATGAAGTATAATTTCATATATAGAATCACTATAAAATTTAAATGACAAATCCATACTATAGAATAATATATAATTGATATTGGGTATAGAATAATACACGAAAAATAAGAAGAAAAAAATGGGGATTTGATGATAGACCCCTCAATGTCTAACTTATCCTTAAAAAAAGATAAGAATTACATGGATCCTTTCAAAACCCCCCTAATATTTTAAAACTTATTTCTTTTACTATAACACTCTCATATATAAATATATATATATATATATATGTATGTGTGTGTGTATCAGATTGCAATCATTCTCTCTCTCTCCTCTCAATCTCTCTTCTCTCTGTCTCGCTCTTATCATTATTGCTCTCCATCGATGCCACTATCACTCACCATGAAACTTTTTTCTACCGTCTTCATTACTACTATCACTCGTCGCATCCATAACCTCAGATCTGAGATCATTCACAGTCATCGTCATTGGAAAATGACGTTTTGCAATGGTTTGCAAAATCTCAAATCTGAGATCCTTCACTCTCACTCTCACTCTCACTCTCACTCTCTCTCTAGTTTTGATGGTTCATATTGTGTCTCTGTGTGTTTGTATGTGTTACTCACCATTTATGCTCACTCACTCACTCTCTCTCTCTCTCTCTTTTCTTCTTCTTCTTCTCATGATACTCTCTCTCTCTCTATCTCTCTATCTTCTTCTCATGATGCTCTGCTATTCAAACAGTAAAATTTTACTTTGGTTCATGACAATACATTCTCCTGTAAAGCCATCACCGTAGCTTATTTCATAGTAAAATTTTACTTTGTAATAAATAAATAAAAAAGAGTAAAATTTTACTCTGAATCAGAGCAAAATTTACTACGATTCAAAGTAAAATTTTACTGTCGTTAAGCAGATCAACATGTTGTTAACCAAAATAAAATTTTACTATTTTAAAAAATAGAGTACATATTAGATCAACAATCAGAGTCAAATTTTACTTTTAGATTTATGAACAAACAAAAAACTATTGATTTTTCATTGCAATATATTAATTTCTTTTTTTTTTTTTTTGGTCAAATCTAAGTTCTTTTATCTTAGATATGAAATTATTGATCTCAAATATAAGTTCATAAGTCTCAAATCTGAGATGGTGGTGGTTTGACTGCAAAAATTGTGGTTGTTGGCCGACGATGAGGATGAGCGACGTCAGGAGACGATAAAGATGGTAAAAGCGATAAACAACCATTAAGTTGGTGAAGATAGAGAGAGTGTCGTATAAGAAAGAGAATAAAGATAGGGTCTAATGGTCAAATAAAATATTAAAAGTACTAAATTTTTTTTTTTTTTATCCTTTTAACAAGAAAAGGAAGTTAGGAGAGATTTATAGTCAAATTTTCCACACAAAAAAAAAAAAAAAAGAAGGCAATTTAGCATTAAAAAAAATAAATTCTAATACCATTGAAAGAATTAAAAAGAAAAACGTTAGTATTAGGTTTGTGGATTATCTCATTTATCATGACAAATATATTTAAAAAAATATTTATCAATTAGAGTCTATATAAAATAGGTAAAGTTAGTATAATTTAAATTAAGTTTAGATTTGTGTAAAACTCTATATGTAATTAAGAAAATACATGTTGATATGGCCCTCTTAGAAAAAAGTAGGCCTTTATAATATGCTATCTAAGTATTAGAAAAATATTAATTTTAATAATATATATATTATATAATTTCATTTAAGAGTGCTACTGGCCCATTGTTTGTACACACCTCAAGCCCATTTTTATCATTTAAATTAATTATTTTATATTTATGTAAAAAAATAAAATTATTCAAATATTAATGATCATATGAGTACGTCATAAAATCACTCAAGACAGTAAATTATTTATTTTTAATATTATACTTGTTATTTAATTTTTTACATAATTTTATGATCTGATCACATAGTAACAAATATTAAATCAACTTTATTTTTTTTTCCTCGTAACAATGACCTTCTCGATAGGTCCAACGTAACAAGACTCTCTTATCCATAAATTAATTAATTTTATATATTTTTTTACTTGCACTAAAATTTTAGTACATATTGAATTTGTGAATAAAAAAATTTGTAAAATATATTTATTTGTAAACATTTTCTTTCAAAGGGGCTAGCACTGGCCAAGATGATTGTGACTGAGAGGGTAATTTATATATGGATTGGGCCGAGCTAGGATAGTGGGCCATTCTATGGGCCGTGATAAAGAGGCTTAGAAGATGGGCCGCGGACAAGTGGTAGTCCGGTCCAAAATGAGAAGCTTGCCGCCGGGTTGAGTAAAAGGGCTTAGTTCGGTCACCGCTATTGGGTTAGCTCGGTCCAGAGTATGATTAGGTCATCAGACGGGATAGAAGAAGTTAGCTCGGTCACACTGTTCGAAGCCGAGATTTGGCGCCCTTGCACGATAAAATTAGCTCCGGTTAGCCCGGTCCAAGCTTGTTACGGTTAGCTTGGTCCCATCTGATGAAGCCGAGGTACAAGTTGTGAAGAAAGAACCGAACTACCTGGAGTTCAGTCTTTTCTGCCTGCCTAGTATGGCAATGTTATCTCGGTTGTATGGTTGTCCTGCCAAAGTAAAACCATCTCACTTGGTTTAAGCAATGAGGGGGGTGTTGAGGGATAGGCATTATCTTTCAAGAGTGTGAATCCTAGGAGGACTCTACATGGAGAAGTAAGAGTCCTACTTGGATTGTGCCACACGGAACCTATAAAAGCTCACAAACATCACCTATGGATAGGTAACGCAACTTTGATTCCCGAATACACAGAGCTTTTGTCTATTTGTCTAGTTGGCTGACTTAGGCATCGGAGAGGTTTCCGGCACACACCCGCCGGCCAGCTCACGTTTGTATTTTCAGGTAATAGAGCGACGTCATATAGAGGAGCGCAAACTTGATCAACAGGATTATACGAGAAGGTTTATTTCTTTCCCGTACAATTGGCGCCGTCTATGGGAATTCAGAAAAAAACCAAACCTCTTGATCAAGCTTTTCCTCTTTAGAATCAATGGCACACAACGAAGATTTGCCACAGTCCGCCATCGATGGGCAAACACCAGAAGGAGGTGCGAGGCGCGAAAGCCTACCTTCTATCCCTCCTATAGCGGACTTGGAGCCACAAAGACAGAATCCCAGGAGGGATACAAGGGGGAGAAGGCGAACTAACAGCCCCCGTCACTCTCGTTCACAGAGTCCAGAGAGACAAAGGCGGAGGATTGATGCTCAAGCTTTGGAGGATCGCGTCAAGGAAAAGGACGAATTGATACGACGGATGGCAGCGGACATGGAATCTCTAAAGCGCCAGATGAAGGGAAAATGAGTGGCGACAGGAGAGGGGCACATAAGCAAGATGCACCCTCACCACTCGGAAGATCGTAGTAGGAATACCCCACCCTCACAAGCAGAGAGTAGAAGCCTCAGGACAGGCGATACTCTATCCAGGTCTTCCAGAACTCATCACTCCAGGTCTGAGAGGACAAGATCTGAGAGGTCATACACTAAAGGAAGCACCTATTGGCCCTCGCATACGCACCAAATGAGATCCAGGCAGACGGAGTTGCCCAGATCATCCGACTTATAAACCATGCTCGAAAAGAAAGCACGATGGAAGGAAGATGCCAAGGCACGCGATCCACACAGAGTTTCTGCCTTACAGCGGTTGGCTCCTCGGACGCATGGATGCATCGAGGTTGGAATGCCAATACCGCGCCCTGCTTACGAACCGACGGACAAGGCATTAGCGAGGCTGCAAACCTCGCCGTTCGTTCCGGCGATTAAAAACGCGCCCCTACCATCAAGTTTCCTTCAGCCCAAATTCACTACATATAAGGGAAAGACGGACCCCTACTCACACTTGAGCCACTTTCGCCAGGTCATGGCTGTATACCGGCGAAACGAGGTTTTGATGTGCATCATCTTCCCATCTAGCCTTGGCGACCTAGGCTTGACTTGGTTCAAAAACTTCGAGCAAAGATAGCCTCTGGGCGCAATTGGCGAAGGCGTTCGTAACAAGGTTCAGAACAAACACCAAAACCCCGGTGGAGATCGACCAGCTACTCTCCATCGACATGGGCGACAAAGAGACCCTAAGATCCTACAATAGTCACTACTAGGAGACCTTCAACCAAATTGGGGACTGCCCCACCAATCTCGCCATTGCACAGTCCAAAAGAGGCGTTCCAATCGGGAACAGACTAAGGGACTCAATCACCATGACGCCAACCTTCACCATGGAGGCCCTGATGGAAAAAGTACATCAGCACATCAGGGTGGAAGAGGATGGCGCCCAGGCCAAAACAAAATCTGGCACGACTGCAATACCAAAGAAAAAGGCCTCAACAAAGGTCAACACGGTAGACCGTCCGAGTAGAAACAGACGTGGTAGACGAGACAACAGAAAGGACCAGGATAAAAGATGGTTGAGAGTTCACACTGCCATAACCACGGTATTCAAAAAATTGATATACTGAATTCTAAGTGAAATACGAGATGAACCTTTCGTCAGATGGCCAGCCAAGCTAGGAGAAGCTTAGAAGGACTATAACGAAAGATCACGGTGCACCTTCTACAAGGAAAAGGGGCACCGCACTGAAAATTGCACACCATTAAGACAGCACCTAGAGGAGTTGGTGGCAGCAGGTCACCTGGATAAATACATTGAAGGAGGGATGCAACCAGCCCCCCAGGACCACAATGACCCCAACGGGATGCCAATCGACCCCCCACCTCAAAGCGTAATCAATGTGATACATGGAGTCTTCGAACCTTAGCGCATATGCGAGCTCAGAGAATCAATCAAAAAGGCTGAGCACTTAAAAGAGGTACTAAGTGCCCAACTTACCATCAAGAAAGGGAGAACAGAAGCCTCAAACGTCATATCTTTTTCAGACAGCGACTTGGCAAGGATATATTGCCCTCACAATGATGCCCTAGTTGTCACTCTCTGAGACAAGGATTTTAACGTCAAGCAGATTTTGATAGACCAAGGCAGTTCATGTGAAATAATGTACTACGACGCCTTCAAACAATTGAAGCTACAAGACAAAGACTTGGCACCTGCCGTGTCCCCCCTGATTGGATTCAACTCGATGCCGGAATGGCCAGTCGGCAAAATAATCCTTTCAGTTAGAGCAGGAAGCGTGACGAAACAAGTAGAGTTCTGGATATTGAAAGTCCCCTCCACTTACAACATCATCTTGGGAAGAACATGGTTGCATGCCATGCGATCGGTGGCGTCATCCTACCACCAAGTAATGTGGTTCCCCAACGAAACCGGGGAAATTGAAAAGGTCTATGGAGACCAGATCATGTCAAAGCAATGCTTTGTCACGGTAAATGGCAGCCGCGCTGCCAAGGGATACGTTCATTCGGTGGAAAAACCTGAGAGTAATGAACTGTTCGCAGAGGTCGGCAAAGCGGCTAATCAGAAAGTGGTGGAAGACTTGGTAGAGGTAAGAATAGATGAAAAGAACCAGGATAAGTTCTTTTTGCTCGGTTCGTCGTTGTCCAGCACTAAGAGATTAGAGGTCATGGAATTTTTGACCTCTAACATCGAAGTGTTCACCTGGACACCATACGACATGCCAGGCATTGATCCCAACTTCATCTGTCACCAACTCAATGTCCACCTATCCGCCAGACCAATCATTCAGCGCACACGCAAATCGGCACTTCACCACGCCTATATAGTGGCGGAAAAAGTAGGAAACCTGCTGAAGGCAGGGGCAATCAGAGAAGTGCACTACCCAAGATGGATCTCCAACACAGTCGTAGTGCCAAAAAAGAATGGCAAGTGGCGTGTCTGCGTCGACTACAAAATAGTCAACAAGGCATGCCCAAAAGACAGCTTTCCTCTACCACAGATAAATCAATTGGTAGACCTAACGGCGGGGCACAACCGACTTCGCTTTCTTGATGCGTACAGAGGCTACCATCAGATCGCCATCTACGAACCAGACCAGGAGGTCACGTCCTTTACAACTCCAAGAGGATTGTATTGCTACAAGGTCATGCCCTTTGGCTTAAAGAACGCAGGGGCGACATTCCAACGGATGGTCACCAAGATGTTTGAACCATTGTTAGGCAGAACAATAGAGGCTTACATCGACGACATGGTGGTCAAGAGCAAGGATGAGAATGACCATCTCAAGGACCTAGGTGAAATGTTTGAGATCCTGAAGAAGCACAAGTTGCGCCTCAATGCGTCCAAGTGTGCATTCAGAGTAGGATCTGGTAAATTCCTGGGCTTCCTAGTAACCAACCGGGGTATAGAGGCAGACCCCTCTCAGATCAAGGCAATTCAGGATCTGGAGAGGCCAAACTCATTAAAGGAAGTACAGCATCTCACAGGCATGGCAGCTGCGCTTAATCGGTTCATAAGTCGGTCATTAGACAGACTACGACTGTTCTTCCATGCTCTAAAAACCAAGTTTAAGTGGGATGAAGAATGCGACCGCGCTCTGGAAAACTTGAAAGAATACATGTCTTCTCCACCACTACTTGTAACCCCAATTCCGGGAGAAGAACTCTTCTTGTACCTAGCAGTCTCGCAGCACGCAATTAGCGCAATGTTGGTCCGCGCAGAAAGAATCCAACATCTGCCCATCTATTATGTTAGCAAGACATTGCTGGGCGCCGAAACGAGGTACTTGCCACTGGAAAAGATGGCCTTAGCCTTGGTGATGGCCTCAAGGAAGTTGTCGCATTATTTTCACGCCCACACCATAGCTGTCCTCACAGCCTTCCCATTAAAAGCTCTCTTTGAAAGGGCGAACTTTTCTGGGCGAATTCTGAAGTGGACAGTAGAGTTGGGATAATTCGACATCAAATTCCAACCTAGAACCGCAATAAAGGCACAAGCATTGGCAGACTTTGTCGCAAAATTCACCCCAGGAAGTCATCATATCTGCCCAGTCGACCTGACTGAAACAACCGAGCTAGGGATGGAAGTTGACGTCGGAATAACGCAACCCCTGGTACAGGTTACCCAATCAAGTCCCAAGGCAGACCAGAACAAAGTAAGGGAGGAAGAAGCAAACCATGCTACACCAAGTCAAGACCCACCAATAAATAAAGACTTGGTACAATTAGAAAATAAGGGGCAGACAGCAAGCATGAACCCTGAAGAAGGCACCAGCAACATTCTTAACCCCAAGGCATCATCTGATCCCTCCACTTACTGGAAGTTGTTTGTCGGAGAGATGTGGAAGCTCTTCGTGGATAGAGCATCCAACCAGCATGGAGCAGGACTTGGCATAGTCCTCATCTCTCCAGATGGCCTAGTAGTGGAGCAGGCAATCAACCTTGGCTTCCCAGCATCAAACAACGAAGCGGAATATGAAGCGCTTCTTGCAGGCCTCAAATCAGCAATCTATATGAAGGCCACCGAGCTAATAGTTTACAACGACTCACAGCTGGTGGTAAATCAAATATCTGGCGACTACGAAGCAAAGGATGACAGGATGGCCAAATACCAAGAATTGGTCAGAACAGAGATCAAGAAATTTGAAGTGGTGTGGATAAAACAAATCGGCAGGGAGGAAAACAGTAGAGCAAATGAACTAGCAGTTTTTGCCTCAATGGCAGACACTTCCATCCCTCATCCATTGTTGATCGACTACCTACCTAGACCAAGCATTGAAGACCCTAAAGCAGAAGAGGTATGTTGCGCGGAGCTAGGCCCTTCTTGGATGGATCCCATCATCCTGTTCTTAAAAGAAGGCATCCTACCAGAAGAGAAGAAAGAGGCCAATGGAATAAGAGCGAAGTCGCAGCGATTTTGGCTCTCCCCATCTTTAGCATTGTACAAAAAATCGTTCTTAGGACCCTACCTAAAGTGTGTCCACCCCAGCAAAGTGGAAGCATTCTTATTCGAGATACACGAGGGCGTATACGGAAGCCATCAAGGAGGAAGATCACTAGCATACAGAGCAATTTCGCAGGGATATTGGTGGCCATACATACAGGCAGACTCAGAAAAGTATGTCAAAAGGTGAGAAAAGTGTCAGAAATTCGCACACCAAATACACCAACCTGCCAGAGAACTTCTACCTCTAACTAGCCCATGGCCCTTCGCAATGTGGGGGTTGGATATAGTAGGACCACTTCCAATAGCACCAGGCAACAGGAAGTTCTTTCTTGCAGCAACCGACTACTTCACAAAGTGGGTGGAGGCAGAAGCATTGGCATCAATCAAGGAAAAAGATGTAAAGAAATTCGTCTGGCAGAATATCATCACTCGGTTTGGCATACCAAAAGCCCTAATATCAGACAACGGCACGCAGTTCGACGGCAGAATCTTTAGAGGCTTTTGTAAATAGTACAAGATAGAGTTCTACAATTCTACACCAGCATATCCCCAAGCAAATGGTCAGGGAAGCATCAAACAAGGTAGTCTTGGATGGATTGAAGAAAAGGTTAGAGAAAGCCAAAGGCAAGTGGGCAGAAGAGCTCCCTTATGTTTTATGGGCTTACCGCACCACACCTCGGCCGTCAACAGGAGAAACTCCATTTTTCTTAGCTTATGGTATGGAGGCAGTAATCCCACTAGAAGTTGGCCTCCCCACAATTCGAAGCGAGAATTTTGATCTAGACTTGAATGGCGAAGCCATAACATTAGAGCTCGACCTTGCAGAGGAAAGAAGAGACAGAGCACTGGTTCACATTGCTTCATACCAACAAGAATTGTCCAGAAAGTATAACAAGACAGTACATCCAAGGCAATTCAAGATCGGAGATTGGGTATTGCGCAAAGTGATGGGAAACACCTTGGTACCAGGAGATGGCAAGCTAGGGCCTAATTGAGAAGGACCTTACAAAGTGATTGGATTAGCAGGCAAAGGGGCATACCACTTAGAAGATGAGGACGGCAAGGCAATTCCCAGGCTGTGGAATACTGCCAATCTCAAGTTATTTTATTTTTAGGCTTTTTTCTTTTTAAAGTATGTGTACTTTTTTCCTTTCTCAATAAAACAAGTAGTTTCTTTTCAGTATAGACGTTTTCTTCTGTAAAAGTTTGTTTTAGTGAGTTAGGTGAGTTAGGGGCATTAAAAACACAGTTGGCCGGAATAACCAACTACGAACCCTCCTAAGCCCAGGATAAGGATCTAGGCTGTAGGACGTTTGGTCGGAATAACCAAACATTTTATTCTAGGTTGGCTGGAAAAACCAACTTAGAGGTTGGTTGGATAAAACCAACACCCCTCCTAAGCCCAGGATAAGGATCCAGGCTGCAGGACGTTTGGTCGGAATAACCAAACATTTTATTCTAGGTTGGCTGGAAAAAACCAACTTAGAGGTTGGCTGGATAAAACCAACACCCCTCCTAAGCCCAGGATAAGGATCCAGGCTGCAGGATGTTTGGTCGAAATAACCAAACATTTTATTCTAGGTTGGCTGGATAAAACCAACACCCCTCCTAAGCCCAGGATAAGGATCCAGGCTGCAGGAAATTTGGTCGAAATAACCAAACATTTTATTCTAGGTTGGCTGGAAAAAACCAACTTAGAGGTTGGCTGGATAAAACCAACATCCCTCCTAAGCTCAGGATAAGGATCCAGACTGCAGAACGTTTAGTCGGAATAACCAAAATATTTTATTCTAGGTTGGTTGGAAAAACCAATTTAGAAGTGGGCTGGATTAAACCAACTCTTATTACTCTTCAGCCGAAGTAAGGGTAGGCTGAAGAGTCAAGGCCCTATTTGGTAGAGTGGAAAGTGCTTATAGCTTATGCCTAACTTATAGCTTATAACTTTCGCTTTAGTGATTTCACTTATTCTTAAAGCATCTCCTGCCCCACTCAAAGAATAAACTGATTTCTGACTTCCAAAAAGCTATAAGCTATAAGCTATAAGTTAAACCAAACACATCAAAATAGTTTAAATTAAGCTGAAAGCTGAAATAAGCTGTAATTAAGCTCTGCCAAACAGGCACGAAGTATGGTTGGCTGGTTTAAACCAAACTCTTATTACTCCTCAGCCGAAGTAAGGGTATAGGCTGAAAAGTGGTTTGCTGGATTAAACCAACTCTTGGTACTCTTCAGCCGAAGTAAGTATATCAGCTAAAGAGTGGCTGGCTAGTAAGCTCAGTCAGATTGCTCAGCTAAGACCGAAATAAAGTATCTTGGCCGAAAAATATTGCGTTTCGTCCAAATTACAGCTAGAAAGCAAGCACAAACAGGAAGTTAAACCGAGATAACAGTTGGAGTAAAAGCACTCGTTGAAAAACTCATTACAAGTGCAAGCATAGAGATCAGACCGGAGTGAGTGTTGAATACAAAAGAAGATTTTCATTGATCAAGTAAAAAGCAAAATACAAGGAGGGGTCCCCAGCCCAGTTACAAAGTCAAAAAAAAAAAAAAAAAATTACAAAATCAGTTGAACAGGTCATCAAGATCAGTATCGATATCAACCCTAAGACCGACTTCAGACGGTAGTACGATCTCGGTTGGGAGCTCGGTGCCTACTGGAAGTACGGTATCAGTCGGCAGCTCATCAGTTAGGTCTTCAACTGTTGGCTCCAACCGAGCTGATTGATTAGCTGGATCATTGACGATCGGGGTATCAGTTGGCTCGTTTTCTTCATCATCATCAGACTCTTCAAGGAATTGTTTCTGAAGGGTCGCAACATACTCAGCTAGTGAGCTCAGAATAAAGTATGGAAGATGATCGAAGACCTCGGTTTCAGGACCGTGACCGAGCTGCGTCACGGCCCCCCTCCAACCGCACTTAAAGAATAGGTCCTTCGCTGCTTCACACTGCTGGATGTAAGCTGCTTCGCTTTCCTTAAAACCTTTCAGCTCGGCGTCATCAACCTTTTTTTTCAGCTCGGCAATCTCAGAGTTCTTCTTGCCTTCAAGTTTGGCAAGCTCATGCAAGTACTTATCTTTCATCACGGTCAGGGCTCTCTGTTTATCAACATCAGCCGAGGTAACTAGTCCGGTTAGACGAGTTACCTCAGCCTCTAGCTCGGCCGTCTTCTGATGGGAGCGTTTCAGTTCGGTGGTTTTTTCCTCAACTTCGGCCAGGGCTTGCCTTGTAGTCTTGCGCAGTTCAAGCACACGCTTATGAGCAATGTGACTCTTCTGCATGGCCTGCAAAAGAATGGAAAGACTTATGAACAAACCGAAATAAGAGTTGTGTAAATTAGAAAGATTAAATAAAGGAAGCTACTTACAAGAACCATAGATTTCGTGGCCGAACGGATGGCCCTTAGTTCGGTAAGGTGTTGGTGGTGCTCCATGTCTGCTGGAAGGCAAACACTCCTGGCAAGGTTGAATGCCATCAAGTGATCCTTCTCAGCGACTACCGAGTCAGTATCCTGAATATCTCGGTTCTGGAAAGTCAGTTTGGGTGCCCATTTGGAGGAGCTGGTTCGGTCGGAGTGCTCCGGCTGCAAGCTCGGTGGAGGGCTTGGTGGAGAATTGTTTCATCTTCATCGACAAGGCGCTGCTCGGTTGGGGTAGTCCGGGCGCGCTTGCTTGGGCGTGATGAAGAAGGAGTTGGAAGGGCCACCACAGTTTCTTAGGTTTGGTTCGGTGGTGGTACCTCGGCTCGGTTCATCTCGGTTAAGAGGGCTCTTAGCCTGTTCCTTTTCGCCATCTCTTGTTCGGCAGTAAGTGAGACCAAGTTGATTTCAGGCAAAGTTGGATCCGGTTCAGGAGAAGCCTCTAGCAAAAAGTCTGTTACTCTAGCTTTGCGTCGGCTACTGTATCTGTATGTCGACTCAAAATTTAGAAGCTTGGCCCAACTTCTTTCAGGGTATCGTAGTGCGGCGCGAAGTGTGTTTAAGTTGGGGTAGTTGTATAATGACTTAAGATGGGCTGAATCTGCATAAAGAAGCCAACTGTTAGTTCGGTTCAGAAAGAGAAAGCCGAAATAAAGAAAAGCATACAAAGAGACCGAAGTAATTATACCGGGGGTTCCTTTATTCCAATTTATACTACGGCCAGGGATCTGGGCTTGGTGATCTTCGAAATTCCCAGATACCCAAAAGAAGTCATCATCGTTCAAGTCTTTGTCCAGTGTATCTTTTACTATTTTCTCTCGGCGGCGGCGTATTCTTAGGTAATAGACCCAGCCATCTTCTTTTGAGCCTATGGAGTACTGATGGAAGATCTCGGCTAGGCCAAGGTTAATGCCAGCTCGGCGGTTTAGCTCAGCTATGCCGTTAATTATACGGTACGAGTTAGTGGAAAGTTGGGTTGGGCATATTCTGGTTTGCCTAAGGAATTCACAAAGCAAGGGTTGAACGGGGAATCTTAGTCCGGTTTCTATAATGGACAGGAGGGTAAATGGTACAAAGCCTTCGTTTCCCCATGGTGTGATATCTTGCTTGGCTAGGGTGAGGTGGACATTGTCAGGGATGTTATACTCCCTTCGGAATTCGGCCAAACCACCAGGTGTCTCTACTAAGAATCTATACTTCCCCATTTACGTTTTAAGTTAAATAAGTTAAAGCCAAGTGTTAGATCGGTCAAAGAATGTTGTTGAGTAGCTCGGTTGAGCACTCAAAGGAGTGCCTGGGCAGCCTAAGTCTGCAAAGTGGACAGCAAAGGTGTTAAACACAGCTTGTTGGACCGTGCTACAAAGTAAAAGCAAGATGAAAGAAGTCCTATTTCGGTTATGTGAGATGTTACAGGTCCTGTCTCGGTTTCAGCAAGATATTTTATAGCTCGATTCGAGCAAGGGGTTTGTTAGCTCGATCTGGGCAAGAGGTACGATATCTCAGTTAAAAAGAAGATTTCGTTTGACCAGTTGAGCTACTAGGGGCAGCTCTCTTAGTTCAGTTTTAACTAAGAATGCTGGTTTAGCCCCGAGACACAGCTCGGTCAGAACTGAGGCTTCCAAATACACTAATTGCAGACTTAGTTCGGTTTGTTATCTCGGTTGAGATAAATCAAAGGTGGTTTGACTTCTAAGAAGTTATAAGTAGTGCAAGTATCAGTTCGGTTGTGAGGTATGCCTAGGCTTACGAGCAAGGCAAACAACTTCTTAGTTCGGTTGCGTGGTTATTTTGAATCAAAGCCAGTGTTCTACAGGTTGTTTCATGGATTCAAGTGGCTCTTACGAGGTTTTTTCTAGAAAATGTAGGGCATAACACGAAAATGGAAAACATGTGTTTTGCAAAAACTCAAACATAAAGCTGTGGATTAAAACAAATACAGAATCAACAAAAAGGAAGCCAGATCTGAATATCTTACCAGATTGAGGTAGAAGAACTGAAGATGAAGCAATGGCAGTAAAGAACAAAAACTCAGCAAGCTCAGGAGATGAAGGAATACGAGAACCAGAGAGAGAGTGAAGGCAGTGAATAGTATGGTGAATGATTCGAATACAAAGGGTTTAGTTTTGTTGAAGAGCCCAAAATTTGGACGAGACTGTTCAAAAAGCTCGAGGTACGAAGAAGGCGTAACAGCTGCCTTCAACCAATAAAAACGTGCCACGTGTCAGGAGAACGAGAAGCGATTATCTTCTTTGTGATTGAAGAGACGTTTTGATCGGGATGCTGTACGGCTTAAATTTAGCTCGGCTGGAAAGGGTAAAAGGGAATTTAGCTCGGCTAGAAAGGCTAAAAGGTTTTTTGAAGCTCGGCTGGAAAGGCTTGAAAGTTTAGCTCGGCTGGTAGACAGGTAATCCCTATCATGCTACGCAGATGGAATTAATGGGCAATTGAGAGGGTAATTTATATATGGATTGGGCCGAGCTAGGATAGTGGGCCATTCTATGGGCCGTGATAAAGAGGCCTAGAAGATGGGCCGCGGACAAGTGGTAGTCCGGTCCAAAATGAGAAGCTTGCCGACGGGTTGAGTAAAAGGGCTTAGTTCGGTCACCACTATTGGGTTAGCTCGGTCCAGAGTATGATTAGGTCATCAGACGTGATAGAAGAAGTTAGCTCAGTCACACTGTTCGAAACCGAGATTTGGCGCCCTTGCAAGATAAAATTAGCTCCAGTTAGCCCAGTCCAAGCTTGTTATGGTTAGCTTGGTCCCATCTGATGAAGCCGAGATACAAGTTGTGAAGAAAGAACCGAACTACCTGGAGTTCGGTCTTTTCTGCCTGCCTAGTATGGCAATGTTATCTCGGTTGTATGGTTGTCCTGCCGAGGTAAAACCATCTCACTTGGTTTAAGCAGTGAGTGGGGTGTTGAGGGATAGGCATTATCTTTCAGGAGTGTGAATCCTAGGAGGACTCTACATGGAGAAGTAAGAGTCCTACTTGGATTGTGCCACACGGAACCTATAAAAGCTCACAAACATCACCTATGGATAGGTAATGTAACTTTGATTCCCGAATACACAGAGCTTTTGTCTATTTGTCTAGTTGGCTGACTTAGGCATTGGAGAGGTTTCCGGCACACACCTGCCGGCCAGCTCACGTTTGTATTTTCAGGTAATAGAGCGACGTCATACGGAGGAGCGTAGATTTGATCAACAGGATTATACGAGAAGGTTTATTTATTTCCCGTACAGTAACCGTTGAATTTGTAGTGTTATAGTTTCATGTGATCACAATTACTGAAAGTGCATCCTTGATCATCTAATAAAATCTAAGATAAATTATGACTTTGATTGGGATGTGAATTGACTTTTTAACTTTTTTACTATTTTATTCTATGGTAAAAAAGTTTTATTTGAGATATATTTTTTAGTTTTTTTAACTTTTGTAAAAGAAAAAAATAAAATGATTATGATTTGGATATAACATTTTGTCTTATTAATTTTTTAGTTTATTTTATCTTTTTGTGACTATTTTAGCCAAAAAGTCCTAAACTCCTTCATGCCAAACGAGGGCTATATATAGGTCTTAATAATTAGATTTAATTCATATAAAATCCTATTGAAAATAAGTACTAATAAAATTATTGGTAAAAATAATTTTTTATGACGATTTTTTGCACATGTCGTTAAAAATTGACAATTAATGACTTTTTTTATTACGATTTTTATAAATTGTCGTTAAAATATAAAAATAGTGATTTTTTTGTGACGAATTTTTTAAACTGTCGCTGAAAGTTAAAATTAGTGATTTTTTTGTGATAGTTTTTTTAAAATTGTCACTAAACTTATAATTATTGACTTTTTTTGTGACAATTTTAAACTATTGCTGAAAATTAACAATTAGTGATGTTTATTAATAGTATTTGATGAAAAACGTCATTAATTATCATAGGACTTATTGGACAATAAGTTCACTTATTAAAACTTACAGTGAGTTTTCTTAAATTTTAAAAATAAATTATATTTTTATTCAAATTTTCATTTGAATTTTAATTTAGTCTTTTATCTTTTAATTATTTCACTTAAATTTTTGTATCTCCGTTTGGTCATCTTGCTATGGTTGCTCATGATTTGGTAGGCAGGTTTATGGCCCCGTTTGGGATAAAAGTTGGAACTACAATAGTTATATAGGATAAAATATATTATTTTAATCAAATATGATAAAATGTTATATCAAATTCATAATCATTTTATTTTTTTCTCTCACAAAAATTAAAAAAATCAAAAAAAATTATCCAAAACGAAATTTTTTAATCTCAAACTTAAATAATTAAAAAATTAAGGAGCTAACACACGTCCCAAACAAACCTAATGTCATACTCGGTAAGTCATGTATTCCAGGAGGGTAATTATGAAACTTCTCTTTGAGTAGATTAACTTTTGATTGTGTTGGTCCACAAATTCAGATGGAGGATGTTCGCACCCTCGCTTGTACCGTTGATTGTGGCTGGTCCTGGGTCTTCTAGGATTATTTTGAAAAATGAATTAAAAGTCATTTTTTCCTCTCATAAAAAAATAAAAAGGTAATTTTTAATCATCTTTCCAAATTTATCACCCTTCTAAAAAAAATAACTTTAAGTTGAGAGTTAAGTGAGCAGAAAAAAAAAATAATATATATTTACTTTGTTTTATTTCAATTTTTTAGATATTAAGTTTTTTATTTTTTTATATTTTTTTAGTGAATATTTTAAAAATTTTAAGAAAGTTCTTTTACTTTTTTAAATACACTTTACTTAGATATATCTAAAAAGTAAAATATTTATAAAAAAATATTTTAAAAAATCAATAAATATACAAGAATACAAAAATGTACTGAATTTTTATATATTTTTTATATTTTTGATATTTATTTGAATTTTTAATTTTTTTTTACAAATATTATACCTTTTAAGTATATTTATATTAGATGCATCTAAAAATTAAAAAATATCTTAAAATATAAAAAAAATCAGTGAAAACAAAAAAAATACAGAAAATAAAATATTTCAATTATTTGAAAAGTGAATCTAAAAAATTAAAACCAAACAAGGTGATTTAATTTCCAAATTACACTTTTTAACATATGTAACTTTCATTTGGAAGTAAAATATATATTTAAAATGTCTACCTTAAATATCATTACAACATTTTTTTCAATAATTAATAGTAATTGGATAGTAGTGGGATGCTAGGATTTGCAATTTCTCATGGTTGTGAAGAAGGTGAAGCATTCGCGTTTATTGGTTCAAACCCCCCAATCCATCAGATTTTTATATGAAAAATATAAGGAATCATGATAAAAAAAAAATCATCAAAAAATATTAATATTATTTTTTTAGATTACCTTGATTAGTTTATATATGCTATCGTGCCACCAATTTGTAGTACGTAGCTTTTGTATTTTAATTTAGCTAACAGATGTGAGAATATGCTATCTAAACACGGATAAGAATTAATAAATAATTCAAGAAAATATTGGTATAATCACCTTATAAAAGGCAATTGAAGCTAAACAAACACTTCGTCACCATCCATTCAAACCCTTTACCTTCCATCCCAAGCCTATCCCATGCATATTACACAACAAGTTTATCAATGGCTTTCACCCACTTCCCGCTCTCTATCTCTATGTTACTCTTCTCAGTATTGGTGGTTGTGGCTTCTGCTAGTGGTTATGGTTATGCCTCAAAATCGGAGATTGAAAAACCTCAGCTCACTAGTTATAATCCAAACCCTAACTTAGGTTATGCCCCAAAGTCAGAGTTTGAGAAACGTAAGGTCACTGATTATAGTCTGAACTCTAAACTTGAGAAACCTAACTTAGGTTATGCTCCAAAGCTAGAGTTTGAGAAACCTAAAACCACTGGTTATAGTCCAAACCTTAAGTCTGAGAAACCTAACTTAGGATACTCTCCAAAATCAGAGTTTGAGAAACTTAAGACCACTAGTTATAGTCAAAACCCAAACCTTGAGAAACCTGATTTAGGGCACACCCAAAAACCACCTAAGACCACTGCTTATATCTCAAAGCCATATCTTGAAAAACCTGAGACAATGTATGATCCAAAACCTAAGACAATTCCTTATGTCCCAGAGCCGAAGGTTGAGAAACCTATGATGGGGTATGCGTATGCCTCCCCGAAGCCAATGCTTGAGAAACCTGAGACTATCAGTTGCTTGGTGGTGTATTCTGATCTGGTAGTGGGCTGCTCTGCCTTTTGATTTTGCTCTATTGGTTAGTGGGCTGCTCTGCTGATTTTGCTCAGCATTAGTTTGGTTTTTGCTAAGTAAAGTGTTTGGAATTGGTCCAAAGTAATAATTTGTACAAACGTCTAGCAGCACATGATGATGTCTACCAAGTCCGATAGTTGAGACTCTGATCTGTCTCTGCTGGCTGCTGGTTGTATTTGTGTATGCTTGGTGTATGTTGTTGGTATTATAGCTGTTTGTAGGTGGATGGCTGTGTGCCTCTGTCAATTGCAGGTGGATGGCTGTGTGCCTCTGTCCAGTTTTACACCAGTCTTGTTTTGCTGCGAGGATTGGAGTTGCCTAGTTTTAGCACTTTTGGGGTTGCACTTGATGGTTGTTAGTATGACCTGTAGTCCCTAGTCCGATAGTTGAGACTCTGCTGGCTGCTGGTTGTATTTGTGCATGCTTGGTGTCTCTGCTGGCTGCTGGTTGTATTTGAGTGGCTGCTAGCAAGATTGGATGGTCTGAACTGCTGCTGAATCTGTTGTGTGATGGGTTGCTCCTTGGATGAATTTGTGTAGCTCTGCTGTTGCTAGTGTTTTTATTTTCTTTCTGGGCATGGATTCTCTCCATCCCTTTGTGGTTGAGCTCGCAGATGATTGAGCTTTCTTCTCGGTGCCAACCTAGTTGGGATTGGGTTTGTTAGCTATGATGCGCTTTTGCTCTCCCACCTCTTTATTGATGTTCATCTCATATGTTTTTGTATGTTATTTGTCATCAATAAAGTTCTCTTTTGCTGATCAAAAAAAAAAAAAAATCCTTATGTCCCAAAGCCAGAGCTTGAAAAACCTAAGATAGGGTATGCCCCAAAATCAAAGCTCGAGAAACCTAAGATTATTCCTCATGTCCCAAAGCCAGAGCTTAAGAAACCCACTGCATATACAAGGTATGCTCCAAAACCAGAGCTCGAGAAACCTAATGCCCCAAAACCAATGCTTGAGAAACCAAAGACGGGTGGTTATGAGTTTGTCCCAAAGCCACAACTTGATAAACCCAAGACAAATGGTCATGGGTATGTGTAGACATCCCATTTTGACCGATCCTAAGACTTAGACACTTTATTTTGACCACCCTCACCAGAAAAATCAAATTGAAATTTTAATCCAAAAACTCACCCATTTTGATCAAATTAAAATATTTTTATTTGAATTTATAATTTTGTATACTTTTATATAATTTTGTGTGATTGTACAAATTTTTAGGTATGTTTATATAAATTGGCATGTGATATTTTATAAATAAAAAATGATAAAAACAAAAAAATAGAAAATGAAAAAAAAGAAAAAAAAAAAAAAAGGGAGATATGATCAGAATGTTTGTGTGATGGGTGGGATGATGATAACATAAAAAAAATGAAGAAAAGAAATGGGGCGGTGGCTTTACAGAAAGAAAGAAAGAAATGGTAGTGGTGGGATCATGAATTGTGCTGGATAATATAATGAGAATATATGGTCATGGGGGGAGGGGAGACATGGACTGATCTCGGCTCTCTCTCGGCTTAGAGAGAGAAAGGTGAGAGAGAGAATAAACACAAATGGAGGGGAGAAAAGAGGCATACACGGTTTAGAGAGAGAGAAGACACATGCATGAGGAGGGGGGGTGATATTTTTCGGACAAAGGGAGGGGAGACTCACACGGAGGGATGATACACACGCTACACCGTTCTCTCTCTCTCTCTAACACAGACCCATTTTAGACATTGACAGAGGAGATGCACTGGTCTCTCTCTCCCCCTCTCTCGGCATGCCCTTCACCACCATCTCAGGCGCACATGACACACGGGAACTCAGCAAAATACATGCACACCATTGACAACTTTCACACCGACACACACTCTTCTCTCTCCCATCACCACACATTCACAGCATGCACACCACCACCACTACACACCCACCAACTTCACTCTCTCACACGGCATACAGACACTCAACACACACATGCATTACAGCCAAGACACACACCCATCACCACTGCACACATACATCATACACGATTCACACACACACACTGATACACGAAGCTGCACACCCACACACAGGTGCATGGCACATGCAACACACACACACTCTCACTGATTCACACACACACGGTTTAGAGAGAGAGACCCATTACACCCAACACAGACCAGCCACATATAGACACCATCCACACTTTTCTCTCTCAAGATCCATACACACCCATGGACATCACGGGGGACACCAACTGAAAAAAAAGGATCAAAACACATGCACACACAGCCATGAACACACACTCACGGCACACACAACACACACCCAGCAACACCACTACACACCCACCAACTTCACTCTCCCTCTCGGCACCTCACTGAACACACACGGCACCCACAAACCCAGCACACACTACACACAGCCATGAACACACACTCACGGCACACACCACACCACCCATGCACACCCACATGCACGCATGCACATGACACACACTCTCTCTCTCTCTAACCCACCCATCTCTCTCTCTAGAGACCCACTCATACACCATCAACACCACTCACGGCAGCAGCACAAGAGAGAAAGGGAATAGACTCACACAGACCCATTGCTTGGAAGAGAGACCCAGCCGAGGGCAGACTCACACAGGGACAACATATGCACTGATCTCTCTTCTCTCTCTCGGTTTTGGTATTGGAAAATGTAAAGAGAGAAAGCAGAGAGGAAAGAGAAGGTGAAGTAGAAAGATAAGTGGGTGTTCATGGGTGTGGGTTGTGAGTAATAAAAATGTTTGTTTTTAAACAAAAAAAAAATGTTTATGTTGGGTTCAATTGTTATAAATGTTTATGTTAGGTTCACATGGCTTCTAAATAGAAAATCTGTTTATGTTGGACCCATGGCCTTCTAGGTTGTTGTGGAATTGGGCCAATTATGTTCTTAATAGATGTTTAGTAGATCAAAGTGAACTCACATCTTTGGACTGGGCCCATATGATTAAATGGAGATGAAGTGGCAGGACCTCCATTGAAGATGAATTGACATGGGCTGAGGTGTGCAGGCCTAAGAGATTGAAGACATATGGATCTTTGTGCTAGCAATGAAGTTCTTTATTTTATTTTTATTTTTAGTGTTTTGTGAGGTTTTATTTTATTTTATTATTTCTCCTTCCTCCTTTATTCGGTTCTGTAATATTTAAGGTGTTGTAATAATTCCCCCACCGCGCTTCTTTCTATTCCATTCTTTAATCGCTTTCCCTAACTGTGTGTATGTATATATCTGACATGCCATGCATATCCATGCTTTACATTTATGTCTCATGCATTAAGATTCGGTTACATTTACATGTGTGGATTTAATCAATTCTTCTGTGATTTTGTGCGCTATCGTATGTTTTGAGATGATTCACATGCCATATTTTAGAAGCCGAATCTTTAGTGCATCTCATGAGTAAATTGCTTTAGGATTCTGTATATAAGATCATGCATATTTTACTAACTTTTGTTTTGTAGTTGTTCGAGGGACGTCGGTCAATCTGTGAGTTTTTATGCTTTAACATCCCATTTGTGTGTGATTTTCTTATTATGTTTAGCATCCTACCATGTGGCTATTTCTTTAAGTGATAAACTGTTTGAATGCCTGTGGATGAAGGTTTGTTACTTAAATTTGAATGATTGAAAGATTGTATGTTTTAAGCCCACTTTGTAGTGGCAAATTCACAAACTTTAAGCCCACTTTGTCAAGTGGCAAATTCAAACCCTTTTCGAAAAATAAACATGAAGTTGAATTGTTCCAATTTGAGCAAACTAGTCTATACTTGTATGCTTCACATAGTAAATTTTAGGATTTATTCAATAATCAAAACATGAACATATAAAGAAAATAAAAAGTCATATCATAGTTTAGTAGAGGCCGATCTTTTGATCGGGTGAGCGGGGGTGCTCATTATTGACCTTCCCCTCTCATACTTAAGGTTCCGAGCCAAGCATCCTTGGTTACGACAAACAGTGGCCTTGGCACCGAGTCATGGGTTTCCTAATTTTCCAAAATATTAGGTGGCGACTCTGAGATCTGATGACGCAATCCATTTTTGACAAAATTGCAATAAAATGGATTTTCAATAAAAATTGCCAAATCTGGAATCTCATCTACGTTTCACATTGCACTCGTAAAACGTGAGATCAAAGAGATCTCGGGAGTCCGAACTATTTAACGCGCTCGGGTACCCCCGGGCATGTTATAGTATGCTTCAAAGCGAGAGCTTGAGAAACCTAAGACACAAGGAAAGCTGCTACCCTGCATCACTGGCATTCAAGGACTCATTTATTGTAAATCTGGCCCTAAACTCATTCCACTTGAAGGTAATTTCCACATATGATAATCATTTTTTTCCCTGTCATAAAAGAATTTCAAGGTAGTCATACTATATCAAGATGCACTACAAAAAAAAACACCTTTGGCGACTAAATTTTTAGTCGCCAAAAGTCACTTTTTAGTCGCCAAAAGTCGGATTTTCACTTTTCCTGACTAAATAATTTCGTCGCCGGTTTTGTCGTGAATATGTGGTCGCAGATGGAATTGGCGACTAAAAGAGTGTTAGTCGCCGAAAGTCAGTAAAACAACGACCAACGCATTTGTCGGCAATACTGAATTCCTTTTTTGAAAATTATGCATTTGGCGACCAAAATTTTAGTCGCCAATAGTGTTTATTTATTTTATTTTTTTTTTTGAGTTTCCCCGACTAAACTGATCGTCGCCAAAACGATTAATTTTCGGCGACTAAACTCTTTAGTCGCCAAAAGCATGTTTGAAAAAACAAAATTTCCATCTGCCTGAGCACCTCAGGCGGTTTGAACCTTGGACCTCCAACTTCCCAACATTCCAAACCTTCACAACACAGTCCCTCCCACTATGCCACTGAATCCTCACGCGAATATAATTGCAACTTATATTATTTATACATTATTTTCATCGGTTTTAATAGAAAAGTATATATATAAATATAATTATATATATTAAATATAATTGATGTAAAAATTAAATTATTTATTAAAAAAAATATAAGCCACTTTTGGCGACTAAAATTTTTTTAGTCGCCAAAAACTTTAGTTTTGGCTACTAAAAAATAATTTAATCGCAAAAAAATTAATTTCCGCCTAAAAAAACCACTTTCAGCGACTAAAGTGATTTTTGGCTAAACTGTCACTTTGCCGATTGAACTCAATTTTAGTCGCCAATGGTCCACTTTTTAGCTACTAAATATTTTTAGTAGCCAAAAACATCCACTTTTGGCGACTAAACTGAGTTTTAGTCGCCAAAACCCCTCCTTTTAGCTACTAATTTTTTTTAGTAGCCAAAAATCTCCACTTTTGGCGACTAAATTGAATTTTAGTCGCCAAAACCCTTACTTTTGGCTACAAAATTGATTTTAGTCGCCAGTAAGTATACATTTGGCGACTAATTTGTTTTAGTCGCCAAAAGTCCTCAGTTTTGGCTACCAAACTGTTTTTAGTCGCCCAAGGTACTACTTTTAGCGACGAAAAATTTATTTTTAGTCGCTAATTGTGCTTTTGTTGTAGTGATGTAACATCATTGCCTGTTACTAGACACTAATGGTGTATGGCACACCTAGTTTTGCTGCAACCATCACTTATCACATACAGGTGTCATATGTAGTAGATTTTTGATTAGTTGTTCAAATAGATTAACTAACAGCAATGTTGCTCTGTATAAAATGTTATTACATGGGCATAAATGTATATTTATTTTTTTTTCAGTGGTAGATATGGTGTCAAAGTTGTATTGCCATTTGGATTGTTGGATTAAGATTGTCTTCGTTTTTCCACTATGTTTTAGGAGCTTTGGCAAGAATTACATGCCAAGCTATTAACAAGAACGGGTATGAATCGGCTCCTTTTTCTGTCCTGAGTCACCCAACCAACTCAGAGGGATATTTCTCTACTACAGTGTCTCCTTATGAGCTTGAAGATGCATGGAAGCTTACAGAGTGCAAGGTATTACTTGAAAAATCTCCATTGGAGACCTATAAAGTTCCAACTGATGTCAACAAAGGAATTAGCGGTGCTCCTCTTTCTTCTTATAGTCTTCTCAAGGATGAAAACATCAAATTGTACTCTGTTGGGCCTTTTTTTACACTTCAGAACCTAAACCTGTCTTCTAATGGTTATTAGATTATTGACACTGTTTTTAGGGAAAATATGTGATTCCCTACAAGTAAATCAATTAATGGGAATAAAAATTAAAGCGGAAAAATTAAATCAAAGGCAATACAAGAATTTTGCGTGGTTCCCTCAATGTAAGGTACGTCTACGGATCGAAATCCGATTCCACTATCAACCAAATAAGCTTCCAAACAATTACAAACGAGACACGAATGGTCTCACAAACCACCCTTAAATAATCACAAATAAATAAAGAGGAAAGATCTCACCAAATAAATAAACTAAAATTTTCAGAATCAGAGTTGAAGAAGACTCAAAATAATAACCCAAATCAGCACCAAAAACGAACCAAACGAACAAGGAGCATTATTGCTTGTTTGCCCAAACAATACACTGCCACCACACCTTGAATATGCACCCAAAAACCAATCACACAGCAAACTTGTGATTGATAACAAAACCCACCGAAGACAATTTGTATGTGCCGTACAGCACCTATATATTTTTCTTAGGAATAACCAATACAAAATATATATATAGTTGAGTATTGGGTTTTGTAATCAAACCCTAATTGTTACCAAATTGAATTAGGTCTCCACAAATTAGATATAATATATTAAAATATATTATACCTAAACTAAACCAAATTAAAATTCTTTAACAAACTAATTGGGTCCCACACTCCAATAAGGAGGTATACCCAACAATTCTCCCCCTATCGACTTAGTGTAACAAGCCCGCGAGGGACCTCGCTACAGTTCGGACTCGATTTTGTCACGGTTCCAAATCTTGAACCAAAGAGTCCAGATCCGGCAAATCGTTTTTGAGAAAAACAGATTTTTTGAAAAGAAGTACCAAACATGGACTGCTTTGCCAGATAACAGAGTCGCCACCTAAATATTTTAAAATGGGAAATTTAGGAAACCCTAACTCGGTGCCAAAGGCCACGTGTCCGTCATCACCAAAGTTGGCTCGGGAACTTGGGTACGATTGGGGAAGGTCACATCGTGAGCACCCCCGCTCGCCCGGTCAAGGACCGGCCTCTACTAATCATGATATCTGTTTTTGAAAACATTGTGAGTTCTTATTCCGGTTATTAGCCTAGGTTACTACGTGATGCGCACAGCATACAAGTATAGACTGAATCGCCTGAATTGGAACTAAACACTTCGTGTCTGCTTGTTTGAAAATAGTTTGGTGGTGCTACCCGCAGGTAGGCTAAGACGTGGATTTGCCACCCTCGGGTGGGCTTAGAAAACATGATTTTGCCACTATCTAGTGGGCTTAACAAACAATCAGTGTATTGTCCCAATTCAAGTAACTCAACCTCCACCCACAGGCATTCAAGGCAGTTTATATCATATAAGCATTTAGCCTCATGGTAAGCATACAATCATGGGAACACTCACACGCATGCAAGGATGCTAAAGCATAAAACTCACCGAGTACTCCAAGCCAAAACAGAAAACCGATTAGAAATCATGCATGATCCTAAGTATACTGTAATGCCTAATGCAACACATGCAAAATGCAACTATAGCAGGCTCGGCTATTCTAAACATGGTATATGAAATGCTACAGTTAACATGTATTCATTTTAGAATTGAAATACAAATGCAGTTAGTATGATGCGCCGAGCCCGGTGCATGCAAAAACAGATGAATGATGCAAACG
The DNA here is from genome assembly GCA_025200525.1 of Camellia lanceoleosa. NCBI lineage: Eukaryota > Viridiplantae > Streptophyta > Magnoliopsida > Ericales > Theaceae > Camellia > Camellia lanceoleosa. The sequence continues at coordinate 10,437,953 of CM045768.1, forward strand.
TGCTGTCATACTGTATGCTAATTGAAATATGCCCTATATCTAACCATAAATGGCGGGTAAATAAAAGGGAGAAAAGGCGTGGGGTTGGAAGACATACATCACACTCCACGCACACTTATTACAAGTTTGCCCTCGCCTTGAAGGTCCGAATAAATAATATCTGATCCGAAAATGAAAGAATAATCTGGTCAATAAATATACAAATTTCTAATTAATTGACAAATTAAATAAGAAAAAGCGGCATGCAAGCGAGGACCGCCTTATACGATGGATGATGCATTTTGGGCTACTGGCGAAATCCACTAGGATGCCCCAATTAGCCTCTGTTTGCACTTTTTCTCGAAATCGTGCCAAACTCAGAAGAGTCATTGATCCTTCATTTTCTTTGCAGCGGAGAGCGGAAAATGGCATAGCAATGTATTTCACACATATATGCATGCCTCGATCCTCGTGCCACCAATCACGCATCTCGATGCATGATGGCCAAGAGCCGTGCACAACTCAATATAGGATGAATGCGGATGAATGCTACAAAAACCTAACTCCATCATGGGTAATCCGGTGCCGGTGACTTGGAAATTGAGACACATTCCGTCACTCGGTGTACGGAATGTGCCTCGTTTCCCGTGCCCGGGCTAACGCCTATCCCGAACACGATGCAATATGCATGGTATGCATGAAATGCAGCTAACATGTGATATAGCATGCACAATGCTATGAAAGTGAGATGCCTCGAAATGCGTGCCCAAAGGGCATGAAAACCGAGGTGATGACATACAAGCATGAGATGACATGAAATATGATACACAATGAGACAAAAAAAGAGATGTCTCGAAATGCGTGCCCATGGGCACGCAAGCCGAGGAATGCATAAAATGGCATACAGAAAGCAATGATGGGCTTACGCCAATATGAGAGAGCCTCAGCCACACTCACATAATGCGTCGGATAAAAAGCAGCGCCTCGAAATCGTGCTGCAGACGCATAAAGCATCTGAGCATGAAATGGCATGCGAATGAGATGCGATATATGGCATATGGAAAATGCAAACTTCAGCAGCTAAAATGATGCACAAATAGCCCCCGAATTATGACAAAATTACACCCGATGCCCGAAATGCAATGTTATGTACCCGAAACGGCTTACAGCCCTACTAAACATGCACAATATGGACATAACATGTATAACAGTAGCAAGGAAGCCCCTAAAATAACATTTTTTCAGTATAAAGCAAGACCAAACAATGATCACAAGTATGGTAAAAATAGCTTGCAAAAATGGGGGAAAAGAAGAGAATTACAAAGCAAGTGGTATCTACGATGCTCAAACTGAAAAACAAAGTTCTACAACATTAAAGAGGGGCCAAAAATATGCACATTTACAAGAGATGACATCCCCCAAAACAGCATGTAGATAGGCTAAACATAGCATGCAAAATAATGAGCCAACAAAGGCTATAACATGAGGTACCAAAAGCATGCATCAAACAACTTTGGACCCTTAACAAAACATGAAGAATGGGTCATTTTAAGACACTTTCTAAGCCTGATGAAGACTGAAAACAGAAGCCAAGAAAGCCTAACAAAGCATGCAATTTTACGGAATCAAAGATGGTATTACATGAAGTACCAAAATCATGCACCAAATGGCCTAAGACCCTTAACAAAACATGATGAGAAGGCCAAAACAAGGCTCTTTCCAGGCCTGATGAAGACTCAAAACAGAAGCCAAATAAGCTCAAAGGGGCATGCCAAATAGGAGTAGAACATGAATTCAAAGCAAGTGGCATGTAGAGCATGAAAACCAGGTTAAGCCATTCTTCAATGTTGAAGAGGGGCTCAAAATAAGCACAATATTAGTTCATGAGATGCTCCAAATCAAATCAAAAATAGGCCAAATAAACCATGCAATTTTACGGAAAATATGGAGGATTACAAAGCAAGTGCATGATAGAGCCATCAAAAATGATGGATCCCTTCTTCAATGTTGAAGAGGGGCTCAAAATAGGCCCACTCACAGTTTATAACAGGCTCGAAATCAGATCACTCATAAGTCAAATAAAGCATGCAAAATAATGGCATAAAGAGTGATATTGAAAGAGGTGTGTCATGGAGACACCAAACAGAGTTGAGCCCTTCTACAAAGTTGTAGAGGGGCTCAAAATAAGCCTAAAACCAGTAGGGGTAGGAGCCCAAAACAGAGAGTAAATATGGTAAAGAATTGATTCAAAATTATGCTAGAAAAAGGGAATTAGTGGCTTACCCTTGAAGACAAGTCTTTTGTTGCTTCTTGGCTTAAATTTGCTGGTCCTTAGCCTTTGAAAATCACTTCTTTGCTGCTGGAATGGAGGTGGTGAGGGTGGTGCTTAGGGTTGATGAAGAAAGGAGCTAGAAACTTGAAGCTTTTTAGGGTTTTTGAGATAGAAAATGGAGGTTTTGGAAGAGAGGTTCTTGAGAGAAAATCTTGTCACCCTAGGGAAGGAGCTGTCCAGCCCCTTAAATAGACCAAAAAGGGTGTAAAAGGTGAGGGAAATGCACCCAAGCTTTCCCTCCCAAAATATCCCAGGAGGAGACAGGATATTTTGAAAAAGCAATGACATTTGTAAAGAGGTGAAAGTGGCCGGCGGGTGGCTTCTAAGGTGGAAGGTGACAGCCACCCCAACTGCTCGACCAGCCACTCCCCCTGGCCGGCCGGCCATGGCCAAAAATGGGACAAAAAAATTGCTAGCCGATCACCATGTTTTAGGGTCCTCAGTGTGTAGAATAAGGCCCGGGGTTGGAACTTGGCAACACTGAAGCAGTCACAACATTGCACTTGAAGAAGAGGCTCAAAAATGAAAATCTGAATTCTTGGCCGACCACCACTTTTTAGTGTCCTCCATGTGCCCTCATCACAAATATGTAGTCGACGGCTCGAAGAAAATATCCCGGGGTGTTCAACATTGGCGGAAGTGAGCAAAAGCAGGCGGGAGGAGCGAAACTGGTTTTCTGGAACAATTCTGGCCTCCCACCCTCCGGTGATCTTCTTGATGCTAAAGCAGAGGTACTGCCAAAATTGAACAAAACCGATGCAAAATGAATGCTCGGGGCCCAAAGCGAGGTTCGGGTCCGAAAATGGGCTGCGAGCACGAAAGTGGCGTTGACCCGCAAGCGGACATCGAAGGCCCAGTGTTCCTCATAATGACAAAAGCGAGGCACCTGCCAAAAATGAACAAAAGCGATACAAAATGAAAGCTCGGGGCCAACAAGGCGATTAAAGTCCCAGCCGTATAAGCACGAAAGTGGCGTCTGACGTGAAGTGGGTACCGAAGGCCCAGTGTCCCTGAATGATAAAAAGAGGCACTTTCCAAAACCGAAGAAATCGGAGATGGTTGGGCGGTCCCGAACGAGGCATCTGATCGGCGGCTCAGCAAGGCAAGACTCGAAATGGGCGAAATGGCCTCTGACCACGAAAAAGTAGCTCACGGCCTTTGGGAGATAGTCTGGGACCATTCCCTCCTCGGGGAAAAGCAGAGAAAATCGAGTCAGTTATAAGCCGAGACAAGGCCTGAAGAGAGTTGGGCTTGGGAGGCGGGCGCCTGGCCGCGACTCTGAGACTTGAGCAGCACGACATGCAACATCACCGAGCACTCAACCGGTGGCGTCACGAGTCTTAAGGTCGGTCAAAAATGGGGTGTCTCTGATTGCCCTCTTTGTGAACTTCGGAAGTCAAGTGGCGAGTGAATGTCAAAGCCGAGCGACCCATTTTTGACAAAGGAAGACTTAGACAATCATACAAGATGAACAAAGATGTGTGCATGGCGTGCCGCCGGGCAAAGGGACAAAATGCAAATGATAGGCCGCGAGCGGTGATTATGCAAGTCTGACAAAGGCGTAATGAAGCAAGTATTGACAAATAGATGCAGAGTTCTAAGCAAGAATGCAAAGCAACAACTACATTTCATGCGATTAGGAATCACGGAGATTTAGTCAAGTCGTCGCGTCTCACACGGAGAAGATCGATACTGCTTGGCGATTAAATGCAGTGCGACCTCAAATGAATCGTGCATACAATATCGTGCCTGCAAAATAGAGAAATTCAACAAGAACAATATGCTAACAACATATATTCAATGTGATTCCTATGATTCCAAGAGTTGGACACACACAGTGTCGGCGAATGAATGCATCGCAATGTGAGAAAAGATAATGCGTGACAACGCATGTTTAAGCACAGAAGTATTATACATCAAGAAATCATGCATGACAATGCAAAATATTCATGAGAATGCAAATTACGTGCAAAACAATGCAAAACGAGCATAAATTAGGCGCTTGGTTTGTTCAACAACGAATTGAAAGCAGCGCATTTCGGTGAAGGCAACTTGATCGCGGCCTTTGATTCACCTCCCGGAGAGGTCACAACATATTTAAAAAGGATACACTCTGATTTTGATGAATAATGATGAGACACATGTCAGAAATTGCAGTTGAAGTTCCGGTGGAGCAATTCGGCGCCAGAAAGTGCACTTTTCTTGAACTTTTGGTCCGGGAACTCAGATTTTCCTCAAAATTTGCGAGGTAGGGGAGGGTGGGGACCTGTGACCAGCCAGCCATTTCCTAGGAGGCCATCGGCCAGGCAAAAAAAAGTAAAGGGGCGGCCCGGCCGAGAAAAGGTGGCGGTAGGCCTATACAAGCGAGGGCATTTTGGTCATTTTCCCATTTCTATATATACACCTCCATTCAATCCGAAATCACACCCAAAGTTGTGAAAACTCCTTCCCTTGCTCCTAGACCATTTTCTCCTTCAAATTGGCACTTTATCTGGCGCCCTCAGGCCTTCAGCAAGTTGTTTTTGAAATCTTCGGCGTTAAGCACTTTGAGCCGACTAAATTTTGATTCAGGCGTCTCTTCTCATTTTCACCACTTGAAGTAAGTTTGTCTCAATATTTGGAAAATTTTCCGGGAGTTGACTTTTGTTGACTTTTCATTTCCCGAGAGTTGACTTTTTGTTGACTTTTTCCAATTTTGGCCCATTTTGCTCATTTTGCTTCTCTTTGCGATTTCTTGACATGGCGGATCATTTCCCTCACGGTGGAGGTTTTCGGGTCGGAGATGATTTCGACATTATGACATTGCCCAGGGTTCGCCTTTTTGTTCGATCAATATGCCCCGGTACATAGGCTTCATGAGCCACTTTTCGTCATTTCACCGAGTTCAACGATCGGGTGCGGGGATCTCCTTCTGCGAGGCGGGCGGCACCTCTTCCACGATGCAGGTATTTTACTTTATTTTATGTATCTTCGTGCATTTCATTCCCTGCCATGCTTAGACACACAGTTTAGCTTACGACATAGTACTTGCATCCTGAGCATGTGACTTGAACACTTGAATTTCGTGAACACCCGGCACATTGAATAATTGTGAATGCACAGTACACATTAGTTAGAAATTGAACACATGGCTCAAACATTGATTCGCGGAACACCTGACCCGAAATTGAAAATGAGCACCACGGCACCCTCTTGACTAAGAGTAGAACACCACGTCCCAAAACTTCATTTTACGAGCATACAGTCCAAATTTGAAGTGAGCATACACCCTTGATTAAGAGTAGAACACCTGACCTTTCAGTTCTTGAACCATGACCCAGTTGAAGCGAACACTGACCTTGATTAAGAGTAGAACACCAGTCCCAAACTTCAGTTCTTGAATCTGACCCAGTTGAAGTGAACACCTTGCTTGATTAAGAGTAGAACACACAATCCCAAACTCAGTTCTTGAACCATGACCCAGTTGAAGTGAACACATTTGATTAAGAGTAGAACACCTGACCTAAACTTCGATTTCTTGAACCATGACCCAGTTGAAGTGAGCATACAGCCTTGATTAAGAGTAGAACACAGGGTCCCAAACTCGATTTCTTGAACCATGACCCAGTTGAAGCGAACACACCACTAATTAAGAGTAGAACACGACCCTAAACTTCGATTCTTGAACCATGACCCAGTTGAAGCGAACACCACCCTTGATTAAGAGTAGAACACCACCCTAAACTACGATTCTTGAACACATGACCCAGTTGAAGTGAACATAGCTGATTTTACGAAATTTGAACACGACCCAAATACCAAATTCTTGAACCATTGATTCGATGTGAACACCTGACCCACTAATTTTAAAAAATTTGAACACCTTGACCCAAATACCAAATTCTTGAACCATGACCCAGTTCGATGTGAACACCTGACCCACTAATTAAGAGTAGAACACGACCCTAAACTCGATTTCTTGAACCTTGATCCAGTTTGAAGTGAACATACATTGATTTTACGAAATTTGAACCATGACCCAAATACCAAATTCTTGAACCGCGGCCAGTTCGATGTGAACACCTGACCCACTAATTTTACGAAATTTGAACCATGACCCAAATACCAAATTCTTGAACATGCGGCCAGTTCGATGTGAACACCTGACCCTAATTTTACGAAATTTGAACCGCTGACCCAAATACCAAATTCTATCATGACCCAAATACCAAATTCTTGAACCGCGGCCAGTTCGATGTGAACACCTTGAGCTAATTTTACCAAATTTGAAAATACTCATTTTCTCATCTTCACTTCATTTCTTCATGACTCATTTTCACTTCATTTCTTGATACATGCATTCATTCATCTTGGTGGCTCTCGCAGTCTTGAGGATATGGCTATGGCTCCTTGCGAGGGTGGTATCTTTGAACCCAGGTTTCCGGGGAGTTGGTTGACTTGAGATTCGGACCATTCTGCGGGAGGTTATCGCTTGTCTTATCGGTAGGACATTATTCTTTCTGGCGGAGAGATGGTGGGACACCACCAATTCTTTCCATTTTACTGCGGCAGGGATATGACCATGACCCATTTGGACTTTCTTTGTACTCATAGGCCTGAACATAGGCGGTGGACCCATTCTGACGAAGATATGGGTCGGTGGGAGGCCGCTTGGATGCATCTATTGGGGGCACTCCGCTGTGAGCGAGCTTAGGAGGGTTCGGTATACTTAGTTTCTTCCCATTTCCGTGACCCTGAGATGGAACTGAGTCTCAGGAGGTCGGCGATATACCGTGGTTTCCTCATGTTCCTCTTGGGCACCACCCTGTTTGCTGATAGAGGGAACATGGTCGGGCTGTATCTCTTGAGTGACCTAGTAGACCTATCACGGGTCAATCAGTATGATTAGGCGTGGCCTTTCTACCCTTTATTGCTACATGGCCTTGATCTCTACGCCTTGAGGACTTACTTGGCGACTCTTGGAGAGCACAGGAGGTACATTCATCCTCTTGATTTACATTTTGCTCCTCATTACTTGTTCACTTGCACACGGCGCACTTTGCACTCTATATTACGCCTTTTAGCACATTGTATTCACATCATACTTTGCTTTTCTCGGCTATGGGTATATGCATATTTCCCGCATTAGCTCAGGAGATGGAGGTGGCGGGACCTCCTATGACTCCATTTTCATTGATGTTTGAGGCGAGCACTTATCGAGGCCTCGAGACTCTCTTCTCTCTGCGGCGATGTTCGACCTTTGTTAAGGCGGCAGTATTTGAGAACTCTCGGTTCCTTTCATTTTCATTCTTGGCTTGCTCTATATATTACGATTTGATTGATTTATGCATTGGTTATCCATGAATCCTTAGAAACCACAGGCGATCTTTGGCGATGATCTCGAGAATCGTACCGGAATCGACTAGTTCAGTATAGGTTCTGCTTTCGAGGACGGTCGGTGAGAACTTGGTTCTGAGGCGCTTTCGGCGCCAGTGTGGGGTATGATTCTCGGGACCCTCTGCTGTGCCTCCACCACTATCGGATGGCAAGCGGCTATCTCTTGAGAGGTCACTAGGGACATCACAGGGCACCAATGCTTTATTACATCTCATTGAGGAACTTCATACCTATCGCGCATATATCGATGCCCCCTTGGCGGAATGCGGACTCCTGCTTGAGGCCCTCTTGGCGCACCATCTTGGCCGTGCCGTCTTTGCGAACATCCTCTTCTAGTAAATTTGGTGCATCTAGAGGTAAGCGATTCGATTCCTCGATCCCTCAGACTCTCGATCATCTGGATGGCGGATATCTTGCGTGAGTTGGCGAGTTAGCGATATGGGACTACTTCTCGATTAGATCCCTATGGAGCCTCCGATGCACAGTCACAGATATGTCGGTGATCTGACTCTGCCGGTATGTTCTACCATTTTCATTTGTCACCACAGACATTTTGGCGATTGCTTTATTTATTGATGAATTGAGCTTGTGCTGTAGCCACCTCGGAGTACATAGACCGGATGCTCGGGGTGGTGGCCTCACTTGAGGATGGTCTGCGTGAGAGGCCTGAGATGTCCATCATGGGCTTCGGTACCCTTCATCTCTCTTTCATTTATCATATTTACATTAACATCTTTGGTTTGAACATTCTGTTTGTATTGATAGTTGTGTAGAACACATCGGCACACACCCATTCATCTTGTACTTGCACCTTTTATATATGAGCGATGTATTGCACTTTTCATTTTAGATGCCTCCGTATATGCCGTCGCGGTGGGCCATGAGGCCTTCTCGAGAGGTCGAGGTGCTAGACCTACTCGAGTCTTGGGCCTCGAGGCTGGGCCATCCGGGCCTTCTGAGGAGCTCGAGGCGGGGTCGTCTCATGAGCCTTGAGGGCACCCATTGTCGAGGATGAGGAGGAGGAGGTCATGAGCCGTGTCGAAGACATCTCTGAGGGAGGAGGCTCGGTCTTGGTTCGGGGCGGAGACAAGGTGAGGAGGGATCGGAGGATGGCCTGATCAGGATGGTGATGATGATCGAGATTATCCGAGAAGAGGATGAGAGGACCTCCTCATTCCCGTTCCCAAGGATACTGATGCCATTTCTTGCTTTATTTTACTTTTTGGCTAGTAGTTTGTAGCACTTTGCACATTGTTAGGCAGTTCTATTTTCTGTAAAACTTGTACCTTTATTTTGTTGTAAAACATAATGGAATGAAACAGCTTTTGAAAAGATGTTTGTATTTGAAATTCTTAGCATCGCATCGCATCATTTTGCACAAAATGGAATTGGATGAAAATGTGCCTCATGTATTTATCGGGTCAGGTAGTGAACGAAGCGCAACAAATAAAACAAATTGACTCTCTAAGAAATACTTGAGAATCTTAGCAAGTTTACAACTCGATAAACAAAGTACAACAATGTTAACGACTCAATAAACAAGACTTAACAAAATTGCGTAACCAAGAAGCAACAATTCAAAACATAAAATGCGACAGCTCGACAAAACTCACAACTCGATAAACAAAACAACAACTCGATAAGCAAAATACAACTGAACATACTTGGACGGACAATGGATAATGGAATGTATCAAAGCTGATAGAAATGGAGGCCTTCAACATTCACGATGCATAAAGTGCCTCAAACTTCCCTCCGTGAGCAAAAGCAGGACCAGCGGTAGAAACCATTTTGCTTTTGAAGACTAGAAGGTGGCCGGCCTACTGGGATAGGTGGCGGGCCGGCCACCTCTCCATAACCTCGAAATTTGACCGTGTCCTTTGAATAGTGTTTTGCCCTCTATAAAAGCCCCCCTTGGAACTCATTCATTTCATCACCTTTCCTCATAAAAATGGAGGCATTTCTCACGAAAATCTCATATCTTGGATTTCTTCTTTAGATGGCTCGGAGAAGTTGAACTTCGGGGTTTTGGCTTGAATGCACTATTCACGCTAATGGGACTCCTTTGCATCTTCCTTTTCTCTCTTTGCGGCAAGGTTTTGGAACCCGGTGGCCGTCTTTAGCTTTGGCGGGCAAGAGGTATGTCCTACTTTTGAAGATTTTCAAGCCTTGATGGAGTCGGCGGCCGAAGTCTGACTCAATTTTAGCTATGCCCAAGCCTTAGAGGCGGATGTGCGATCTCAGCAGCATGATGTTCGATCTCGATTAGTGACGGAATGTTAGATATTAGAGCACGATTCTGATTCTCGGCGTGGTGACCATGACAACCACTATTGGCAAGGCTTCGGCGTGCGCCCTCTGCTTGTGCCTATTGTCTCATTTTACATTTGTCTCGGGCTCCGGAGAATAGTATCCGTTGATTGAAGTCGCTCAAGGCTTGAGGATGGGAAGAGTATGTCGCCATGACATTGCATTTGAGACAACGATGGGCTTGGATACTTTCTACGCCAGGAGACAACGGGTTCTTGAGAGTCCACTCTTTATTGCGGGTAATGTTTCCCACCCAAGCTCATATGTATATTTGCTCACATCACTCGGCCTTCGGGCTCGGTTTTTTTCTCACAAAACCCTTATCTTACTTTTCATACATCGCACATCTCTTTTTTTTTTATTCTCTCATTTTTCATCCCTCTCCAGATATGGCTGATGGATAAATTGCAAGTTGTGGACTCTTGTCCTGCCTACACAGCCCGTGGCTACTTCTTTCGGCAACGCCTCGTTGGCGCCCTTGATGAGGATGGTGGTTTGAATGGATGTGCAACTTGTCGGTGAACACATTGCTTGGCTGTCCTTGGCTTAATCTCCGACAATGAGCTATAGCATGTCACGGCGGTCGGGATTCGTTGATCGGCTTGACTCACTTGTGTGTTCTATTTCCCATTCCGTATTCTGCGCCAATTTGGCCATAATCGGACTTGCCCACGGAGGATAGAGTATCGGCTACATTTCGATTCGGCGCCGGTGACTCGGCGAGTGGCATGGAGAGTTAGAGAGCTTATTTGCCCTATTTTGATCGCACTTTGTCGATGAGTCTTTGGGATTGGCTCAATGAAGAAGCCTGAGTTGGGCCTAGGTTGGCACCAGAGGCTTCAACTAGCTCTGGAAGGGGGCGCAGGGACACCTGACTTGACTATGCCCCAGATTTATTGCTTTATTAGTACTTTCAAGTTTTCTTTATGAGTGTAATAAAAAGCAACTTCAATTGTATGCAAGAGCAAGAGAACTCTGTTTTGAAATCAATGAAATTGAAGGTTGTGGTACTGAAAATTCTCCACTTTTGGTCCAAAAATGGTCTTAGTTATGAAAAGATTAATTTGAACAAAGTCAACTTTTATTAAAACTTTTCAAAACTATTTTCGAAATGAATCAGAACTGGACATGCTTGAGATCTGTCACTGAGATGCACAACCCTGAATCCTAGCAACTGGAAAGTTGCCCCTAGTCTGAAAAGTGCCTCGGCAATTCATAGCAACGGAAAGTTGCCCCTAGTCTGGATGATGCCGCAACACTTCATTGCAACGGAAAGTTGCCCCTAGTCTAAATAACCTTTGTCTGGGAGATCACAATAAATGCTGATGAATAGAGATGACTGAGATGATCAGAATGGACAAAGTTGATCGGGGAAAAGATTGTGACTGAACTTCAAGATGAAGCTGCCTACGTATCCCAAAGATGGGAATCAAGTCTTACGTAGTTCAGGGTTAGGTTCGCTCGGGTATTTTCGCTCTCCTTTTGCGCTCTAACTTTTGCCAAGGCCGCCCTTTGCGGGTTTTCAACAGCGCGAGCTCAGTTTTATAATTTTCAAATTTTCTATGCTCTGAATTTTGCCTAGGTAAGCCCTTTCGGGTTTTCGGCCTAGCGAGCCTCTCGAGGTAGTATTTCTTCAACTTGTCCATGTTGATCGGTTGGGAAAACTCTAAGCCATCTAGATCCATCAGAACCACGGCTCCACACGATTGACTTGATAATGTAGGACGGTCAATTGGAGTGCGAACTTGCCCTTAGTGCGTGAATGGGAGTTCGGTTGTCCTTGAGTACCAAATCTCCTTCTTTCAAGTTCTGGACTTAACCTTCTTGTTAAAAGCAGGCGATTCTGCGTTGATAACCTTGGGCGTGATGCAGTGCTTTCAACCTTCTTTCATCGAAAAGCATGAGTTCCTCAAATCTATTTCTTGCCAATCCGCTTCGGCACTTTCGGCCAATACTAAATAACAGCGGGACCTCAATCTCAATAAGCGAAACGGCCTCCATCCCATAGACCAATAGTGCAGGTCGCCCGATAGAAGTTCTAATCGAAGTCTGTAGCCCCCATGAGCAGCGGCTTATCGGCGATCGCGATAGGTTTCTACCATCTTACGTAGTATCGCTTGATGTTCTTGTTGGCGGCCTCGGCTCCATTGGTTTCGCGGCGGTAAGTAGGCGACTTATGAAAAGCCACATTGTATTTCTCCAACAAATCAATCACCTCCTTTTGAAGTGGGAACCATTATGCAAACGATTTCATTTGGGACTCGTGGCGAGAGATAATGTTGTTTCGATGAATTTTGCAACGTGTGAAGCTTTCAACCTTGCATAAGATTGGGCCTCAACCCACTTTGTGAAATAATCTATCGCTACGGGATGAACTCATGCCCATTCGACCCTTTCGGTATCGGCTCAATTACATCAATTCCCAGACGAGAAAATGGCCATGGCGAAGTCATGTTATGCAGCTTTGTGGCGGGATGTTCATGCGATTTGCATGAATTTGACACTTATGGCATCGCGGGCAGAAACCAATACAATCCTCCTCCATGGTGGACGGTAATAACCTTGTCTAAGGATCTTCCGTGCCAACATCACCCCATTCATGTATGCACCACATTCACCCCGTGGATGGCTTCCATCGAACGTTTGGACTCTTGACATCAACACCACGGTTTATGCATTCCCGGATGACCCGTTTATCTGATTTACCTCATGAGATGATGGCTGAGCGCCATTCTTCGATTGCCCTCTTGTCTTTGGCATTTACCTGGCGGGTATGTTTCTATCTCCAAAGTTCGGATATCGTAGTACCAAGGGTGTTAAGTCACGAACTTCATCTATGGTTGCAATCGACTCATAAGCGGTACAAATTTACGATCGATGATATTTGGGCATCCGGACTCCACGGGATGTCTATCATAGATGATAGAGTTGCTAAGCGAATCTGCGAACTTGTTGTTCTCTCTTAGTAGATGAGTGAAATTTAGCTTTTCAAGCGAGGAATCGAAATCCAAGGTTTGGTGATACATCATCATATTTTCCTCTTTTACTTTCCGGTCTCCTTTAGCTTGAGACACAACAAGGTTCGAATCCCCAATGGCGTCGGTAGTCTTGCCCTAGTTCGAAATGCTTCCAAACCCGACAATGCCGCTTCATATTACCTTCATTGTTTGAGACTTTGAGCAGGAGTTTGAAGGCTAGAGGATCTGAGGAATTGTCGGTGCTATCGCAACACTCCTATCCCATACCCATGTTGATTTGGCGCTCCGTCAAAGTACATAAATCAAGTTTCCTCGTCGATATCTGAATTAATTCATCAGGAATAGATATTCAAGCTTCATCCCCCTCAGCGGATGGTCGGCAAGGAACTCTGCCCTTGCTCTTCCTTTCAGCGACTTACGCGTCACATATGTGAGATCAAATTCGGAAACATGACAACCAACGAGCTAGCCTACCCGTGGCCTTGGTTTCTCGAAAAGATATTTGATGGGATCAAGTCATGAAACCAACATTCTGAGTGAACTAACGGTAGTGCATGACTTCACAGTAGCCCATACGAGCTAAACAAGCCTTTTCGGTGGCGTATATCGGGTCTCATATTCGGCATCTTCTTGCTCAAATAGTATATGGCTTTCTCCACCTATCTTCGATTCTTGTGCAAGCATACGGCCCATCGTGGTCTCGATTCTTGGCAGATACAAAATCAACGGTTTCCACTGTTCTCTTTGGTGATAAAAGCGGGTGGAGTTACGTAGATATTCTTTAATCTGTTCAAATCTGACTTGACATCGGCGTCCCATTGGAACTTCTTTCCTTTCTTGAGGAGGCCAAAAAGTGGTTCACAAGTCAAGGTTAGTTTTGAAATAAACCATCTTATGAATTGCACTTTACCGAAAAGCCTCGCACTTCCTTTTAGGTCCTCGGTGGTGGCATTTCTAAGATGGCCTTGATTTTGGAAGAATTAAACCTCGATGCCCTTTGCGTGTCGAAACTGACATTTTTCATTGTAACACCAAATGTACATTTACGAGGGTTTAGCATAGCCAGAATTCCACGATCCTTTGGAAAAACTTGTGCAAAGGCGGTGTAGTGGCCCTCTCTTCCTTGGACTTGACAATCATGTAGTCGCGTACACCTCAACCTCTTTGTGGATCATATCATGTAGTATTGTGGTGGCGGCCCGTTGATAAGTAGCCGCGTTCTTCAACTAAGCGGCATTACCCGGTAGCAGTATGTTCCCCACGGGGTGGTGAATACAGTCTTTTCTCTGTCTTCTGGCGCCATCACTATCTGGTTGTACCCTGAGAAGCCATCCATGAATGAGAGCAATGCATTCCCTCCTGTGAAGTCCACTAACTCATCAATGTGTGGCAAGGAAAGTCGTCGCCGGACTAGCTCTGTTCAAATCACGAAGTCTACACACACGAATCTGCCATCTTTCTTTGTACGGAACAATGTTAGCCAACCAAGTCGGATATTGAGATACGGCGGAAACTGCGTCGATTTGTAGTGACCTCTTCCTTAATCTTGAGAGCCCAATCAGGCGGATCCTTGAGTTTACGCTGGAGTCGGGCCTCGGGGTCAAGGGGATCCGATCTTTGTACAATCTCGGGATCGATTCGGGCATGTCTTCGTAGGACCGCGAAAACATCTTTGAAATCTTTTAATAGCGACTAAGCGCTCGCGTTCCTCTGAAGACAACGTGGACCCGATCTGGACCCGGTAGCGGGTCCTCCTCGATACCAATGTTCACGGTAATGATTTCATCCATTAATGGCTTAACAAATCTCTCTTGCTCTTGCTCAATTAAGCGTTGTAAAAGCGGAGGAACCGTCCTCGTTGTTTTGCTCAAAATTTTGAAAGTCTGAATTAATACAATAAATTAGGGGCCTGAGAAAAGTACTCGGAAACCACAGGCGGTTCATTCTCATTAGGCACATCAAATCATCAATTCGCCGGTTACAGACTCAAATGAAAAGGAAAAAACTGACACAGGCGGGGCTGTGGCATCGGGTTGACACCAGGAGTGCAGACTTCGGACTTCGGTCGGTGGAACTGATTAAACTCCACGAGGACTCGGTGGAATCGATTAGGCTCACTACTGACCCGGTCTTCTTTGGACAAAAATCCCTCCTCGTCTTGCCAAGTGAGAGAGTGCGATTGATGCATCAAGATAGGCTGGCGGTCGGCTCCTGCCGTTTCATCCCCAATCATGGAAACCATGAAGTTATTCCCCAAGCAATCTTGGTCGATCGGAGGATCGAGAGAGACATGCAGTGCTACCCCATTTCCAATTCCGTGCCCTCAGAATCCTCTGCCTGATACCTTTCGGCCTCGGTTGTTGGAGTGCATGCGCTTTCTGTAGCGTCGTCATCCCGGTAGTTCTTGGTCGAAGAAGATTTGAAACACAGTGCAGCTTCTTCTCGCGTTCAACCATGGCTCTGGAAGCCGCAAAATGGAAAGTCTTCCCCTCCGGACAAAGCGTCTGTTCAAGGTACCTGGATGGGCACATGCATTAGATCAAGGCTTCGTACCGCTCTTCGCTCTGCCCGGCCATTTCCTTTCCCTTCCTCGCCCAATCTTCTTTGGTGGGCGGATAACCCAATCAAAGGTATGTGGATTGTGTGGCACTTGACCCAGCTGCGACTCCTTTCCGCTTCTTCCCAATCCCATCGAGGATATGTTGTAGCTTGTTCATGAGGTAGGCGGCTTGGCGACATACACACCCTCATTCCGACCATAATATTTTGCACCACGGGCCTCGGCCAAAGTAAATCTGATATGAACATGTCTTCCATGCCGTGTTCGATCTCCGGAATGGCGTGAATACCTCCGGAGGAGGATGGATTGATGAATTCCCAAAAACAATGGCTACTCCTTTCCATAGGGGTATTTCACCATTTGATGTAGAGTAGATGAGGCGACCTTCACGATGCAACGAGGTCGCCCCAAAAGCATGTTAAAGATGCGGGGACCTCCAAGACATGAAAATCTACCTCGTGTTGTCGGGCCCAATCTTGGTTTGGATTTTCTTGTCCCAGGACATCCTACTTGTATTGTCGTGAGCTCGATCACTTGAGTAGTCGGTGTGAAGTCCGAGGCTTTAACCCAATTGCATCGCCCGTTACGGCGGGCGGAACATTAATAGCGGACCCGGTATCAACAAGTACTAGGAATCCATTTGTCCTGCATTCTCTGAGAGATGTAGAGGTGCATTATGATCCACGCCCTCGGTAGCGGTTCATATCCGAAAAGGTCAATCTTGGGGAACCTCCTCCGGAAAGACTAGCCCAACTAGTTGTTACGGCGTAGTTTCGATAGAGTTTGGCTTTGTCCATAGCGAGAGGACAACTGTCTGCATGCACCCTTGAAGCCATAGCAGTCCCAGATGGAGATGTACGCTTGTATTTTCTTCTTGTTTGATCTGACCTCTTCTTCAACTTGTTTCTCCCTCTGCTTCTCTGCTTCTTTATCTTTCCCCGATGCCCCAGGTGGGTCAAGGTGTGGGGGGTTGAAGTACCCCCCACTTCTTAGCATATGGTCCACCTCTTGAGGTACAGTCTTGTCTGGTTGGCCACCGCCCAATCTTAAATGTGTGGGCGAGATACAAGTCGTCATCTTCCGACCACATTCCATTAGCATCTAGCGAGGCACTGTCAGTTCCGGCTTGTTGCGCTCTCGGCATTTTCCTCCCACGTACTCACAGCATGTTCAGTTTTTGTGCTCACAGCATTCTCAACCTCCTCATGGTTCTTTGCTTTTCGGATCCTCTCAGAATCCCATTTCTTTTCTTGTTCCTCCAGTGTCAATTGTTCGGTTTTCAAAATGTCTTGCTCCTGAGCGAAATTCTTCGTACCGGCGCTCTCCGGCAATTCAATCTGACCTTCGGCCCTTCCGGCCACAAATGGTACAATATCTGGCTGATCATCCAACCACCCAACGACTTCTGCTGACTCCTCGTATTCGAACCAATTGATTGATGCATCCCCTGATTCTTGGTCGTTAAGAAATTGGAGGTTGGCGAAGTCCTCTTCCACCGTTGTCAGATCATCCCCTGCTGATTCAAGTTTGTCCCCCCGGATCATACACAATTCAGCTTCTTCCGACAACCCCACACTCAGCTTAGGTTGGCTCATTGACAAGATATATCCACTCGGATCATAAGCTCTGCTAGCTAAATTCTCAGACTGCTCCACCCCAGACTCAACAGTTTTGCTCTCCTCGGAAGCCTGCCCCGTTCCATTTTCGGTGGTCACCACCTTTGGCTCAGGTTGGGTTGTGGAGGTGTCCATCATGCACAAGTCGATTGCTATCGGGAAGGATCACCTCGGCTTGGGTAGGTGGGAGGAGTAATGTAGATACTAGGGTCGTAAGAACCGTCCCGATTTGGATGAGATTGATTCTTTTGGGTGGATCTTGGTTATGTCTTTGAGTGGGTTGGTTGTAACGTTGGGTCGCTCGGGAGGTAGAATGATGTTTTTGTCAATGAGGTCTTGAATCTCATGGCTTGACTGTAACATTGGTCGGTATCATGACCATCTTCTTTGGTGGTATTTGCAATATTTGGCTAGGTTGTGGGAAGGGAGTGGATTTGGAGGGCCTCGGTTCCAAGGGTTTGAGATGCCTTCGACTAGAACCAGGGACTTTGGACAAAGGCATATGTAGTGGGGAGAAGGTTCGTTGAACCCTGGATTGGTATCTTGAAGCTTGGTTACTGCTCCCAGATGCATCAGAAAAAGGTGTGGCCGCTGCGGGCCTTGGTTGGGGAGAGGGAGTGGTGGTGACCATTCCGACCTCTGAAGTTCTTGCATTGGTAGAGTCGCTCGGGCCCGCATTGTTATTACGATTGAATGTTCTTCGGGGCTGCTCCCGATCCTGGTCAATCAACCCTTGCTTCATGGCATCCTCAATTTGCACCCCCATATCGTGTAAGTCTGCGAAGGTGGGAAAGGGAACTACAATCATTTTCTGTATAAGCCTCGGTTGGAGATTGCAAACAATCATCCGAATTTGATCTTTATCAGTTGGCCTCAAGGTCATCATCGATGCCTTGGCTCTCCACCGGGTTACAAAATCAGAGAAAGTCTCTTTACATTCTGCCTCATTGTCTCGAGATCACGTGTTGTAATCTCGATCTGAGTATTATATGAATATTGTGCAACGAAGGCCTCGGCTAGCTCATCCCAATTCCTCTTGACATCATTATCCAACTTTGCATACCAGTTGGCGGCCACTCCTGACAGGGTTCGGCCAAACAATGAGAGTTTCTGTAGTCTGGTTAGGCCCATTGGCCGCAAGATGTCTGAAAACAGCCGTAGATGAACCATGGGGTCCCCGGACCCATCAAAACGATCGATCTGGGGCATAATGTTACGGCCACATCAGTGTAGCCGTCTTCAATATCTGGGATGGCCTTCACCCCCTGTGATTTCTTGAAGAGCTTTTCCAACTTGCTCAATTTCAGAGCTGTTTGGTCTACCTCGAACTCGAATGGAGAGTCCGGGTGATTGGGTGTAATATTTTTGGACGATTCTTGGCGAAGCGGGCGAACCGGCCAGATTGGAAGACCTCTGTCCTCTTGGGTGTTTTGGAAGTTTGGCGGGCGTTACGTGGATTTGGGAGGGTATGCAGGTGTTACAGGTATGCAGGGATTTGGAGGAGCATTCTGGCCAGTAGATATCTGCTCAGGTAATGGGGCCTCGGGTGGAGGAAGAACCTAATGTGCCCCTAGTGGAGGAGGGACCTGGTGTGAAGCAGATGCGGCGTTCTGCTGTTGTAATCTGGTGATCAACTCAAGCTATTTGGGCCATAATGACTTCTTTGTTTAGAAAATTCCGCCTGGCGAATAGCATCATCTTGCATTTGTTTCATGCTCTCATTCATCTGGCGCATCATCGCCTCCATTCTTTGTGATACATGTTGTTCCATCTGAATAACCGGCAAGTGTATCTCTATAGCGAAGCAGGAATCTCAACCGGTATGCGACACTAGAGTAGCTAGCATTCGGTGATCCGTGCTCGACACCTTGTGCCTTCTCGACCTTCTTCTAGTGGTAGGGGTAAGAGTGGAACCTTGGATGTCCGTCAACTAGATCCTCGGATCGGTTAGTCGGCGACCTCGTGTCCAAATTGCTTGGGAGTATCGGTGGCTCGGAAGCATTCGTGCTACAAACTGCCCTAGCAAAAGATAATAAAGCAAAAAGGAAATAAATGACGGAAAAGCAGGCGGCATAACGACTTAATTTAAATACACACAACACAGTCGGGCATACAACACTTGATTGGATAAAATTTGGAAATACACATCCTCAACCAGCGATCCTTTGTTCATGTATCCTTTGTTCCCTAAAGCTGAATATGATATCCATGAGACAAGCGATTCTCGAATCTTGAATGATGCCCGAACTTGATGCCCAAACTCAAGCGATACATGCATTCCTGTGAGCGCACTCTAACAAGCACATAGCAGATAAGTGAGAGCCAAAACACCCCTATGTTGGGGTAGGGTTTCCCTGTCTTATTTAAATCGAGAACTAGGGGTTCACTACGCCTTGGCTTCAAACAACCTATAAGCGGGTAAGCAATCTGTCATAGTTTGGAATGGTCACTATGGATTGAATATGCACTAGGTCGAATGGTCAAAAGGTGCCCGGTAAAACCGGGGTTTGTGTTCCCTTTGTCGAGCCAGGCCGATCGGCCTTTACGGACATGACTTGACAAGACAAGCCTCCGGCAAATCGTTCGGGAATGGCATATGGCAAACACGGTGTCCTAGGCGCACCAATGCAAATGCAATGCAAAGAAACACACAAATGTAGTTAAAAAACCAGATATCATGAGTTCGAGTCAAGTTCTCTAAATTCCAGTAGTCGCGAAGCGTAACAAGCCGCGAGGACCTCGCTTCAGTTCGGACTCGATTTTGTCGCGGTTCCAAAACTTGAACCAAAGAGTCCAGATCCGGCAAATCGTTTTGAGAAAAACATATTTTTTGAAAAGAAGTACCAAACATGGACTTTGCGGATATGAGTCACCACCTAAATATTTTAAAATGGGAAATTTAGGAAACCCTAACTCGGTGCCAAAGGCCACGTGTCCGTCATCACCAAAGTTGGCTCGGGAACTTGGGTACAATTGGGGAAGGTCACATCGTGAGCACCCCCGCTCGCCCGGTCAAAGACCGGCCTCTACTAATCATGATATCTGTTTTTGAAAACATTGTGAGTTCTTATTCCGGTTATTAGCCTAGGTTACTACGTGATGCGCACAGCATACAAGTATAGACTGAATCGCCTGAATTGGAACTAAACACTTCGTGTCTGCTTGTTTGAAAATGGTTTGGTGGTGCTACCCGCAGGTAAGCTAAGACGTGGATTTGCCACCCTCGGGTGGGCTTAGAAAACATGATTTTGCCACTATCTAGTGGGCTTAACAAACAATCAGTGTATTGTCCCAATTCAAGTAACTCAACCTCCACCCACAGGCATTCAAGGCAGTTTATATCACATAAGCATTTAGCCTTATGGTAAGCATGCAATCATGGGAACACTCACACGCATGCAAGGATGCTAAAGCATAAAACTCACCGAGTACTCCAAGCCAAAACAGAAAACCGATTAGAAATCATACATGATCCTAAGTATACTGTAATGCCTAATGCAACACATGCAAAATGCAACTATAGCAGGCTCGGCTATTCTAAACATGGTATATGAAATGCTACAGTTAACATGTATTCATTTTAGAATTGAAATACAAATGCAGTTAGTATGATCTTGTAGGGCAGTGCATGCAAAAGCAGATGAATGATGCAAACGTCTTTGTCATCTTGTATGCTAATTGAAATATGCCCTATATCTAACCATAAAGCGGTAAATAAAAGGAGAAAAGGCGTGGGGTTGGAAGACATACATCACACTCACGCACTTATTACAAGTTTGCCCTCGCGAGAGGGTCGAATAAATAATATCTGATCGAAAATGAAAGAATAATACGGTCGAATAAATATACAAATTTCTAATTAATTGACAAATTAAATAAGAAAAACTGGCATGCAAGCCAGGGACCGCCTTGCTTCTGATGGATGATGCAATTTGGGCTTCCTGGCGCGGAAATCCACTAGGATGCCCCAATTAGCCTGTGTTTGCACCTGTTCTCGAAATGCGTGCCAAACTCAGAAGAGTTGATCCTTCATTTCTTTGCAGCGGAGAAGCGGGGAAAATGGCATAGCAATGTATTTCACACATATATGCATGCCTCGATCCTCGTGCCACCAATCACGCATCTCGATGCATGATGGTAGAAGAGGTGCACAACTCAATATAGGATGAATGCAGATGAATGCTACAACAAAACCTAACTCCATCATGGGTAATCCGGAGTGTCGGTGACTTGGAAATTGAGACACACTCCGCCACTCGGAGTACGGAATGTACCTCGTTTCCCGTGCCCGGGCTAACGCCTATGCCGAACACGATGCAATATGCATGGTATGCATGAAATGCAGCTAACATGTGATATAGCATGCACAATGCTATGAAAGTGAGATGCCTCGAAATGCGTGCCCAAAGGGCACACAAACCGAGGCGATGACATACAAGCATGAGATGACATGAAATATGATACACAATGAGACTAAAAAAGAGATGTCTCGAAATGCGTGCCCATGGACACGCAAGCCGAGGAATGCATAAAATGGCATACGGAATGCAATGATGGGCTTACGCCAATATGAGAGAGCCTCAGCCACACTCACATAGGCTGCCGTCGGATAAAAACGAAGCGCCTCAAAATGCGTGCACACGGGCACGCAAACCGAGGCATGGCATACAGGCATGAAATGGCATGCGAATGAGATGCGATATATGGCATATGGAAAATGCAAACTTCAGCAGCTAAAATGATGCACAAATAGCCCCCGAATTATGACAAAATTACACCGATGCTGAAATGCAATGTTATGTACGAAAGACTTATGACCCTACTAAACATGCACAATATGGACACAAAATGTATAACAGTAGCAAGGAAGCCCCTAAACTAACATTTTTTCAGTATAAAGAAAGACCAAACAATGATCACAAGTATGGTAAAAATAGCTTGCAAAAATGGGGGAAAAGAGGAGAATTACAAAGCAAGTGGTATCTACAATGCTCAAACTGAAAAACAAAGTTCTACAACATTAAAGAGGGGCCAAAAATATGCACATTTACAAGAGATGACATCCCCCAAAACAGCATGTAGATAGGCTAAACATAGCATGCAAAATAATGAGCCAACAAAGGCTATAACATGAGGTACCAAAAGCATGCATCAAACAACTTTGGACCCTTAACAAAACATGAAGAATGGGTCATTTTAAGACACTTTCTAAGCCTGATGAAGACTGAAAACAGAAGCCAAGAAAGCCTAACAAAGCATGCAATTTTACGGAATCAAAGATGGTATTACATGAAGTACCAAAAGCATGCACCAAATGGCCTAAGACCCTTAACAAAACATGATGAGAAGGCCAAAACAAGGCTCTTTCCAGGCCTGATGAAGACTCAAAACAGAAGCCAAATAAGCTCAAAGGGGCATGCCAAATAGGAGTAGAACATGAATTCAAAGCAAGTGGCATGTAGAGCATGAAAACCAGGTTAATCCATTCTTCAATGTTGAAGAGGGGCTCAAAATAAGCATAATATTAGTTCATGAGATGCTCCAAATCAAATCACAAATAGGCCAAATAAACCATGCAATTTTACGAAAAATATGGAGGATTACAAAGCAAGTGCATGATAGAGCCATCAAACATGATGGATCCATTCTTCAATGTTGAAGAGGGGCTCAAAATAGGCCCACTCATAGTTTATAACAGGCTCTAAATCAGATCACTCATAAGTCAAATAAAGCATGCAAAATAATGGCATAAAGAGTGATATTGAAAGAGGTGTGTCATGGAGACACCAAACAGAGTTGAGCCCTTCTACAAAGTTGTAGAGGGGCTCAAAATATGCCTAAAGCCAGTAGGGGTCGGAGCCCAAAACAGAGAGTAAATAGGGTAAAGAATTGATTCAAAATTATGCTAGAAAAAGGGAATTAGTGGCTTACCCTTGAAGACAAGTCTTTTGTTGCTTCTTGGCTTGAATTTGCTGGTCCTTAGCCTTTGAAAATCACTTCTTTGCTGCTGGAATGGAGGTGGTGAGGGTGGTGCTTAGGGTTGGTGAAGAAAGGAACTAGAAACTTGAAACTTTTTAGGGTTTTTGAGATAGAAAATGGAGGTTTTGGAAGAGAGGTTCTTGAGAGAAAATCTTGTCACCCTAGGGAAGGAGCTGTCCAGCCCCGTAAATAGACCAAAAAGGGTGTAAAAGGAGGAAATGCACCCAAACTTTCCCTCCCAAAATATCCCCCGGAGGGCAGGGATATTTTGAAAAACAGCTGGACAGTTGTAAAGAGGTGAAAAGGCGGCCGGCGGTGGCTACGGAAGGTGGCCGACGGCCACCCAACTGTCGACCAGCCACTCCCTGGCCGGCCGGCCATGGCCAAAAATGGGACAAAAAAATTGCTGGCCGACCACCATGTTTTAGGGTCCTCCCAGGTGTGTAGAATAAGGCCCCAGGGTTGGAACTTGGCAACACTGAAACAGGAGTCACAACATTGCACTTGAAGAAGAGGCTCAAAAATGAAAATCTGAATTACTGGCCGACCACCACTTTTTAGTGTCCTCCCATGTGCCCTCATCACAAATATGTAGTCCCGGCTCGAAGAAAATATCCCCAGGGTGTTCAACATTGGCCCGGAAGTGAGCAAAAGCGAGGCGGAGGAAACTGGTTTTCTGGAACAATTGCTGGCCTCACCCTCCGGTGATCTTCTTGATGCTAAAGCAGGTACCGCCAAAATTGAACAAAACCGATGCAAAATGAATGCTCGGGGCCCCAAAGCATGAGGTTCGGGTCGAAAATGGGCTCTGAGCACGAAAATGGCGTTGGCCTGGCGGGAATCGAGGCCCAGTGTTCCTCATAATGACAAAACAGAGGCACCTGCCAAAAATGAACAAAAACTGATACAAAATGAAAGCTTCGGGGCCAACAAGGCGGTTTAAGTCCGGCGGTATAACACCAGAAAGTGGCGTCTGTGAAGTGGGCCGAGGGCCCAGTGTCCCTCGGAATGATAAAACAGAGGCACTTGCCAAAAGGAGAAATCGGAGATGGTTGGGCGGTCCCAAACCGAGGGCATCTGACTGGCAGCTCAAAATCGGGAACCAAGACTCGAAATGGGCGAAATGGCCTCTGACCCACGAAAAAGTAGCTCACGACCCTTTGGGAGATAGTCTCACGGACCATTCCCTCCCTCGGAAAGAAAAGCAGAGAAAAGTGCAGTTATGGCGAGACAAGGCACGAAGAGAGTTGGGCTTGGGAGGCGGGGCGCCGCGACTCTGAGACTTCTGAACGAGCACGACATGCAACATCACCGAGCGCTCAACCGGTGACATCTGAGTCTTAAGGTCGGTCAAAAATGGGGTGTCTACACTTAGGTGGAGACATTAACCATACCCGCCAAAGTTCAACACTTTAAATGTTTGTCCCTCGACAAAGTCTTAGTCAACATATCCGAAATATTATCATCTGTGTGAACCTTTTCGAGTTGTAACAATTTCGAATATAACACATCACGAATCCAATGGTATCTCACATCAATGTGTTTCGATCTCGAATGAAAAGTATAATTTTTGCTCAAGTGAATTACACTTTGACTATCACAATAAAGCATATACTTTTCTTGCTTCAAACCCAACTCTTGCAAAAATTTCTTCAACCACAACTCTTCTTTGCAAGCTTCTGTAATGACAATAAATTCAGCTTCGGTAGTTGAGAGAGCAACACATTTTTGTAATTTAGATTGCCATGCCATAGCTCCCCCTACAAAAGTCATCAAATACCCCGAAGCAGATTTCCTATAATCAATATTACCGGCCATGTCAGAATTTGTGAACCCATCAAGCATTGGCTTACCATCTCCAAAACACAAACACACCTTTGAAGTCCCTCGAAGATACCTTAGAATCCATTTTACGTTGCCTAATGTTCTTTACCTGGATTAGAAAGAAAACGACTCACCACACCAACGGCGTGAGCAATATCCGGCCTTGTACAAACCATGGCATACATCAAAGAACCAACTGCTGAAGCATAAGGAATTTTCAGCATCTCTTCCTTGTCTATCTCACTTGTAGGACATTGATTCGAACTAAGCTTGAAGTGACCCGCAAGTGGACAACACACCGGCTTTGCTTTATTCGTGTTGAACCTCTCAAAAACTTTCTCAATGTAGCTTTCTTGAGACAACCAAATCAGCCCCTCTTTGCGATCACGAACAATTTTCATACCAAGTATTTGCTTTGCTGGTTCCAAATCTTTCATAGTAAAAGATTTACTCAACTATAACTTCAACTTGTTAATCATGGTAGAATCTTGATCCACAATTAACATGTCATCAACATAAAGCAAAAGAATAATAAATTTACCATCCGGAAAATTTTTCACAAACACACAATGGTCCGAAGTGGTTTTAGAAAAACCATTATTCATCATGAAAGAATCAAATTTTTTATACCATTGCCGCGGGGCTTGCTTGAGACCATACAAACTTTTCTTCAATTTGCAAACAAATTTATCTTTCCCTTTTTCCACAAAACCTTCCAGTTGCTCCATGTAAATTTCTTCTTCAAGATCACCATGAAGAAATGCGATTTTCACATCAAGTTGTTCAACTTCAATGTTCAACTTCAAGGTTTATACTTGCAGCCATGCCAAGTACAACCCGAATAGAAGACATCTTCACAACCGGTGAGAAAATCTCATCAAAGTCAATACCTTTCTTTTGCCCAAAACCTTTCACAACAAGACATGCCTTGTACTTCAGATTCTTGCCATCATTTTTCAATTTGAAAACCCACTTATTTTTTAGAATTTTCCTCCCCTTAGGCAACTTCACTAAATCATAAGTCTGGTTTTCAAGCAAGGAATTCATCTCCTCGTCTATAGCCTTTGTCTAATCACCTTTCTTTACATGCTCAATTGCTTCTTGGTAGCTCTCGGGCTCCCCTTGATCAGAAATCAATACAAATTCATTGGGATGATACTTTCTTGAAGGTTGTCGGTTCTTTGTAGATTTCCTCAACTTAAGTTGTGGTGGCGGTTCTTGAGTTGGATGCTCTTCCTCAATTTCTGGTTCAACTTCATTAGGATTAGCATCATCATCTACACCTTCAATACGTGGCTGCACATCTCCCCCATTTTCATCATCAACTGAAGATCAAGGAGATGGATCCATGTCAATAAGATCACTAGTTTTTGGCTCTGGTTGATTACCTTTGCCAAAGTTCTCAATTGTTTGGTCTTCAAGAAATACAACATCACGGCTTCGAATGACTTTCTTATCGACCGGATCCCATAATCTATACTCAAATTCATCACGCCCATAGCCAAGAAAAATGCATTGTCTTGACTTACTGTCAAGCTTGGACCTCTCATCCTTTGAAATGTGAACAAAAGCTCGGCAACCAAACACTCTCAAGTGCTCATAAGTCACATCTTTGCCGGTCCAAACTCTTTCTAGAATATCACCATTCAAAGGATAGGAAGGAGACAAATTAATCACATCAACCTCTGTCTTTATTGCCTCACCCCAAAAAGATCTTGGCAATTTAGCTTGTGAAAGCAAACACCTTGTTCTTTCCACAATGGTGCAGTTCATCCCCTCAACAACGCCATTTTGTTGAGGAGTCTTCTTAATTGTCTTTTGGTGCCGAATACCTTGGCTGCGACAATACTTATCAAATGGCCTAATGTATTCACCACCATTATCTGATCGGATGCACTTCAATTTCTGCCATGTTTCTCTTTCAACCATGGCCTGAAAATGCTTAAATACTTTTAAAACTTGATCTTTAGTTTTTAGTAGAAAAGCCCAAGCTTTCCTTGAACAATCATCAATGAAAATAACAAAATAAAGTGCACCACTATGTGTTCTAACTTTCAAAGGACCACAAACATCCGAATGAATCAACTTCAACACATTTTCTTTTCTAGAAACAACATTTTTATAAAAAAAAACTCTATGTTATTTACCCGTCAAACAATGAACACAAGTTTTAAGATGTGTACCTTTCAAACCGGGTAGAAGCTCTTTCTTGAACAAAACTTGTAGCCCCTTTTCACTCATATGACCAAGCCGTTTGTGCCACAATTCGGTAGAAATATCATCTTCAAGTGCATTGACAACACCTTTACAAATTTTTCCTTGCATCGAATAAAGTGTATGAGTCTTCTTACACTTAGCCACCACCAAAGAACCCTTTGTGAGCTTCCATATTCCATCACCAAATTTGTTGTTGAAACATTCATCATCTAGCTTCCCAGTAGAGATCAAATTGAGGCGAATGTCGGGAACATGCCTCACATCTTTAAGCAACAACTTGCAGCCCAAATTTGTTTCAAAGTAAACATCACCCATGCCAATAATCTTGGACAAACCTTCATTACCCATTCGAACAAAACCATAATCTCCTTTGGTATAGGTAGTGAAGAAATCAACTCGAGAAGTCACATGAAAAGAAGCACCAGAATCAATCACCCAATTGCTCTATTGGCCCACAAAATTGATACAATCATCCTCATAAACGACCATGAAATCATGGGTAGTAACTGCTGTTGTGTCTTCTTGCTTCTTATCCACACTTTTGTCACGCATTTTCTCATTGTTCTTGAGCTTTCGGCATTCTCGCTTCATGTGCCCTTTCTCATGGCAATAATAGCACTCAATGTCTTTCTTTGAAAAAGAACCATCTTTTGATTTGTCACGGCTTTGATCACGACCATGAGGAGTCTTACTCCTCCCCCTTGTTTTGCTTCGGCCTCTCACAACAAATGCTTCCAAATGAGAGGAACCCGCTGATTTTTTTCTAGTTTCTTCATTCAACAAGTTACTAGTGACTTGGTCCATTGTGACAACTCTATTGGGAGCCGAATTACTAACTGTCACAACCAAAGTCTCACAACTTTCGGGGCAAAGAACTAAGTAGCATCAAAAATAAATTTCATAGAAGCAAGTTGGTTAACGATACTCTTTATTTCATTCAGATATTCCGGAATAGGGCTGCCCTCTTTATATTTTAAATTAACCAACTTACGAAACAGAAAAGCTTTATTTGTGGCTGATTTCCTATCATAAAGGCCTTCTAATTTTTTTCATAAATCATGTGCTGAAGTTTCGGTAGCAACATGATGAAACACACTGTCATCAATCCATTGACTGATAACACCAACGGCTTTTCGATTAAGCCTCTTCCATTCATCATCTTTTATACCTTCGGGTTTGCGACTATCACCCTCAATAGGCCTATACAAATCTTTACAAAATGATAGATCCTTCATTTTAGTTTTCCAAGTTACCCAATTGCTTCCATTGAAGCTAGACATACGACCCACATTCCCCTCCATTGATTTACACAAATAAATAAATCCAAATAAATCGTAAGTTCTAATACCAGTTGTTAGGAAAAATATGTGATTCCCCACAAGTAAATCAATCAATGAGAATAAAAACTAATGCGGAAAAATTAAATCAAAGGTAACACAAGAATTTTACATGGTTCCCTTAATGTAAGGTACGCCCATGGGATCGAAATCGGATACCACTATCAACCAAATAAGTTTCCAAACAATTATAAACGAGACACGAATGGTCTCACAAACCACTCTTAGGTGAATTCCAAATAATCACAAATAAATAAAGAGGAAAGATCTCACCAAATAAATAAACCAAAATCTTCAAAATCAAAGTTGAAGAAAACTCAAAATAATAATCCAAATCAGCACCGAAAATGAACCAAATGAACAAGGAGCATCATTGCTTGTTTGCCCAAACAATACACTGCCACCACACCTTAAATATGCACCCAAAAACCAATCACACAGCAAACTTGTGATTGATAACAAAACCCACCGAAGACAATTTGTATGTGCCGTACAGCACCTATATATTTTTCTTAGGAAAAACCAATACCAAATATATATATATATAGTTGAGTATTGGATTTTGTAATCAAACCCTAATTGTTACCAAATTGAATTAGGTCTCCACAAATTAGATATAATATATTAAAATATATTATACTTAAACTAAACCAAATTAAATTCTTTAACAAACTAATTGGGTCTCACACTCCAATAAGAAAGTATACCCAACAGACACTACATTTGATCAAACATCAAACTAAATTGTTTTTGCTGTTTTAAGTTGGGGAGGCAGGAAGGGAAGGGGTTCCATTTGGGGATTTCTGGTGAGTGATGTTCTACCAATAAGTTTTGAGGTCATGCAGTGTTGCTTTCTTGTAATGGTAAATTATTTGATTAGTTATTTATAAAAAAATTGGAGTTGTTGTGATGACATTATAGAGCATTTGATTTATAGATATTGTTTTGATTTTTGAGATCCCAAGGATTTTGTATTGTTGGGCCCTTGACTTGTATGTTGAAGTAATTGTATGATAGAGAGAGTTTAATCTTTCGGGTTTTGTAACCAGACTTCGTCTTCTTCTTTTATCTGAGTATTATTATTTTTTAATTTTTTTTTAATAAATCAGTCAAAAGAGAAGAAAAAGAAACATGAATCACGAGAAAAAGAAAAACAAGAAACAAAGTAGGAGCATCTAAACCGAAGTAGTATCCTGAAGATTCCAAACTAAGAGCAAGCACACACTTGGCCGGCATTGGATTTTTTATCCCAAAATTCTTCTCCCATTCTTTCAAGGCAATTCATGTCGCACCATTATGTTTCGAGATTTGCAAGTTGCAGTTTTAGTAAAAGAAAATACCAAAAAAAATTAAAAAGTTATATTTTTTTATTTTATACATTAAAGTTGAAAATATTTGAATCTGATTAGTTATCGACTCAATTAAATCTTATTCAAGATCAATTCAAGAGTTAAACTAGTCAAATTTAAACATGTTTTTGTTACTAATTGGTAAGTTTACAATTTTTTTTAATGTAGTCTGAACATCCACCAAGGTGTATCTATTTTAATTTTTTTTTTTAATATTAAGAGTCCAAAATGGGGCTATTAGCATATAAAAGG
This sequence comes from Camellia lanceoleosa, assembly GCA_025200525.1. NCBI lineage: Eukaryota > Viridiplantae > Streptophyta > Magnoliopsida > Ericales > Theaceae > Camellia > Camellia lanceoleosa. Next base: position 10,468,062 of record CM045768.1, read on the forward strand.
GTTCCACAGGGGGGACAATTAAAGAGAATCTTTGATTGTGTACAAACGCGTGTGTATCACAGCCACACAGCTACACACACCTCTGGCATGAAACGCAAGTTTGTTGGTTGAAGTAAACAAAAACAAACAAAATCAAAAGACTAATAACACGAGATGTCCGCTTCAACCTCCGAGACCGATCCACACTCACTCTGTTTACAAGTCAAACCCTCTCTCTCTCTCTCTCTCTCTCTCCATTAACGGAACATAAACAAAAACAAAAAATGCATTGAGAAACGCACCAAATCCAAAACCCTCAAGAGACCCAGAGAAATTGGAGATCAATAATACAGTAGAGAATATGGAGAAACCCAAGAAGCAAGAAAAGCATAAACCGGCGATCCGAGTAGGCGGCGGTGGTGGTGGTGGTGTTGTTGGAGGAGTTGTTTTGTGGGGTGGAGTAGTGGCGGCTGCAACAATCTTATCGGTTTCAGCAATCAGATTGAGGAAAAGACCCACAAACAAAAGCCACAATCCACCAACACCAAAACTAACAAGTTCATCACAGTCTGAAGCTGAACCCATTGCTGATCTACCAGACAAGTTGGAATTGAAGAAGAAGAAGGAGAACAATGATGATGATCAAGGAAAAGGCCTTCATGTTCTTCTTCAAGATTATTCTCCACCTATAGATTACCATCCAAGGTTTGAGCCTAAACATTTAGTCTTTTCATTTGGGAATGTATTGGGAATAAATCAAATTGAAATTGTGTTGTATTGTTCATTTTTTCAATTGCAGTACTGACGGAACAACAGAAATGGCTGTTACCCAGATTGATTCCACATCGTCAGACTTCACAAAAACTTCCATCTTGGTAATTAGTTTCTTAAATTTCTAGACCATTGATACTTTTATTTTTTTTAATCCTAATTCTCTAAATGATCAAGAAGCCTTGAATGTGGTGAAATAAATTTACTAGACCCTAAGGCATCAATCTCCTTCAATGAATTTGAGTGCTGATATTGTGGTATTTTGATTCAGGATGACAACTCAGTGCGTGATATCAGTGGCCCAACCAAGAGCCCCACCTATTTGGAAATTCTTTTATCTGATAATTCAAAGCCAAAAAACAGTCTCTTGATCACTGATTATGGTGTCAATGTCAATGTGAAAGAGTACTCATTGCCAGTGTTGGACGGACCTTCACTTCTCAAATCCAGAAACATGAACAAAAATGAGCATATAGGGGACACAGTGGACGTAGAAGAAGACAACCTGCCAATGGAATTGATTGAGAAAGGGGGAGGAGGAGAAGTGGAAGAACATGACGATGTAGAAAATACTATAGAGATTGGTGATGTAGTAGTTATGGAAGGTGACTCGATAGTCTCTGAAGTTCTATGGGAGGACAAGGCAGTTGAGGCACCTCATGTGGGTCAGATTGAGGAAGTGGACAATAGACATACCCAATTGATTGAAACTGTTATTGTGAAAGGTGAAGAAACAATTGAAACAGCTGAGAAGGATCAGTTTGAAGTCGAAGTTGATCAAGAAGCAATCAAAGTTACGAAAGAGGAGGCGGCAAATGAGGCAACTGATGCAGTTCATATTGAAGAAGAGTGCAACCCAAAGATGCAATTGGTTGAAGAAGAACAAGAAAATGATGATGGAGGAATTGCTGTAGAAAAAGATGAAGCAATTGAGACAGGGGTTCTGACAAATCAGGTTGCAGTTGATCAAGATGAGCTACAAGTGACAGTACTGAGCGAAGATGAGGATGAGGATGAAGATGATGATGAAATGGATGTTAATGAGGATGAGGACAAGGAAGAAATTGTAGAGAAAGGTGAAGAGAGCTCAGACGGAACAGGAGACTCATCCATGGAATCCAATGCTGAGGCAATATGGCCGGCAGAGTCAATACAGGAATTATCACTTGAATTCAAAGAATTGAAGATCATTAACAAGACATTAGATGACAAGATTGAAGAAACAGAAGACCACGGTTGCTACAGCAACAGTATCGCAGATGAGGGTAGTATTTATGTCAATGGCCACCATAAGAATGAAGAAACAGGAAAATCAATCGTGACAGCAAGCAAGGGGAGTATAAAGGAGCTTCTGGCCCGTATTAAACTATCGACAGACTCATCAAACACAAGAATTTGGATATCGCCATCGTCAGTGCTGTTGGTGATGCTGCTGTTGGTAATGCCACTGCTACTTTCACCTGCCAATATTCTGAAGCTTTGCCTCATAATCTTCTTAGTTGTGATTCTGTCCCAAGTTTGAAAAACTACCATAACTTTAGTTGAAGTGTTCAGAATAAAAGGATGGTAATAATTTCAAATGTTTCTACTTTCCATGCTGGTATCATAAATTGCTTAGTATCGGCTCATATTTCGGTGCTTGCTTAAATTTGGGGGCATGTATATATTCATGTTTATTTATGCATCGCTCTCTCTCGACATATGAGTAAAATTGTATCCTTCCCAGACCACGCAATGTAAGCAGTAACTAACAATGTGGGTAGGGCATAAAAAATAAAAAAATAAAAAAAAGGGAGTAAAGATAAATCAAGGATTTAATCCTATTGATTTGATACTCAATGCCGACTAAACAATACGATTATACATCAGGATGGAGGTTGACACCCTACCACATTAGGAGAGCATAACTCAAATGCAGTAGTTTCATTGACATAAATTGATGGCTTTATAAAGCTGCAATTTACATTTCAAATCTTCCATTGTATTCAAATAGATTCATTTGCAAAACCAAACACCAAGCTTCCTCCCTTGGTCCTTTATCACAGGCAGAGACTGCACTTTCCAAGCTTGATAGTTATTTTAATAGCTACCTAAAACTTGTCATTATTTTATTTTATTTTATTTTTTTGTGATTTTGCCGTATCAAGGGAAGGAAAAGTCTTGCCTACTTGATTGACAAATTTAAGCACAACTACCACCGAACTTTCTCTAGCCCTTTTACTACCATTGAAGATATTTGTTGCCCTAATATTGGGCATGGTGCACAAGCATGTCATGTGGTTACACCATTGCTTCCTAATTGCTCTATTCAACCCATTACAAAGAAACACCACTTTCCCCTTCTCATTTAGAATAAAGAAAAAAGGGTAAATTACAATGGCCACACATGAGGTTTATGCCTTGTTTGTCAATAGGTTAAAATAGCTAAAAAGTCACTACAAATTATCATATCACTCTTTCTACTTTTCTGCACATTTTTTCGTAAAAAATCAAAAATCCAACTAATGCAACCGATTCCCAAACAAGCCCTTACAAGCCAAGAAGTGTGACATAATTAAACCTACTCCCCTTTTGGTAATACTAAATTGCGTAGAAGTAATGCAAATAGTACGTAGACATGAATAAATAAGAGAAAAATATACATTCTAGTGTAAAATGAGATAACACCATTAATCCATCCATGGATGAAAAAAGTGCTAACGTGATATGAATTAAAAACTTTATGGGTCTAATGTAATTATGACAAACTTGTGGAGCCCAATGTCATTTCTTCAAACTATAAGTGAGGTTAGTGTAATTTATCCAAAGAAAAAGGACAGAAAGAGCGTACATGCTGATAAGTTATGTAAACCTTTCAGATAAAAATGCTTTACTCTTATCTTCTTGCAAGTATCTTTACATGTATACTTCACTCTTTACTCATCTCTCTGTATACAATCCCCTCCCTCACTCCAGAGGCTTGCTCAAATTGGGCTGTGCTTATTTATTTCATTAGTTTCCCAACAAATAGTTGAGAAACTTAATGGAACTAGTAGCTAAAAATCTAATTCAAACCCAGACGTATGTATTTTTCAGACAACAAAACTTCAACCCAAGCCTCCACTAGCAGGGTTATTGACTGACTCAGTTGCCAGATGCACTAAATGATTAGCATTCTAGAAACTGTTGGTTTTCAATCAAGCTAGGCCAGCTGCATCCCGTGGACCATCCCAAAACACCAAAGATTAGATCCAACCGTGAACAGGCACTAACCTGAAGGATAAAGCAACAACTTTCCAATAAAAAACAAAGCAGATATAAGAAAGGTTTCAGACATACATGTTTGTCACACGTACCAAACTGTCTAGACTTCCTTCAACATGAAATAACATGACTGCTATGCCTCTTCCTCTATCCATCTCTGCCTGCCAAGAAAATAGGGTTTGTCATGGACACTGCACGGAGAAGCTCCCCAGTAATAAACAAGTACAGCCACATCGTTTTTAATTATTTATTTATCTATTTCAACTACTTACCGCACAAGCACATATCGTAACACCTACGTCTGCCAATACTGTTGTGATACCAGCCATCATACCTGAAATTCATTTATGTACTTGAATCTGGATTACAATTAGTAGATAAAGCTGCTGTGTATCCACACAGCTATCTAGATGTAAAATAGCATAATGTAATACTCTATTAAACGATAGTGCTTAAATATGCAGTGGATCATAATGGCCATGTAGGGAGAAGTAGTGATAGATATGATAAATCTATATAATAAATGACAATTATGGAAGGATTTGAATGGATTAATGACCATGTAGGGAGATTACATGGTTTGTAAACTTTAAGCTAGAATTGTGGAGTGGTACATTAGAATAAAGGGTTTAGGTCAAGTAGAAAGATAGAATATGGAGCATTACAAAACTAGAAATAAAAATGAAGATAGAATTAAAGAAAACTGAATGAAATGGATAACTGCATAAGGAGTGTTGTGCGATAATTTTATAGAAGTGCTATAAAACCTGCAATGATGTTTAGTACCAAATGTTGGACGACTAAGAAAAAATTTGTTATTAAAAGGGACAAAGGAAATACCTCTTCGATCCATACATACTACACAGAACCACTGGATAGAGTGCCCTTCAAGGTTGTGCCAAGATGCAACCTTGCCAGCATGCCAGCTCTGCAGACCAGGCAAAACTTCATTGAATGTGGGAATATTAGTAAGTATCATCTTAGCAACACCATTTCCCTGCGATAACATCTCTCCTTTGGTCTTCAAACCCATATCCTGCATATTCTTGTTATGTTTCCCATTGACCTTGGGGACCTGGATGCTACCATGTTGGAGATGGAAAATATCTTTGCCATTTATCTTTGAAGATGACATTTCCATAACATTCTTGAGGATCTTCTCCCAGGTGTGTCTGTTTCCTTTAGAATAATCTGAGCGCTCTTCTACTTCACTATCGTCTTCATTTACTGTCTCAGTTGTTAATTCAGTCCCCAATAATGCAGCTTGCTCTCTCAAACACTGAACACAACATGAAACTTAGATTAATAGAGCAGAGACAAAGGATATCTAAAGCACCATCCAAAATTCTACACCACAGAAAAACCCACTTTCATAATTTTGTGTTTGGCACTGCGTGTTTTTGCCTGTTGCAACCACTGCTCATGTCTCTGGAATGCTGATTTGTTTGAGAGTGCCTGGAAATCAACCAGGTAAAACTGTGGATAAACCACTAAACAATCGTATAACTGCAAGTTACTCAAGAGAACACAATATATGGATGGTGGACTAATAGCTCAACAGCAACAAACAACCGTGACAGGGCAAATATATCACTACAAATGTGTCAAGACAAACAAGTCTATGTACTTACTAATGCTCATGATAATCAGGATCTCAAATTGCTTTAATCTTAGAAATGTTTAGAATTCCAGTTTAGACCTACCACTCATAAGGGGTGCATGATGTTTGAAAGTTATGAAAGGTTTTCCAGAGTGATCTAAACTTTGTTATTTTGCACAATATACCGAGTAAATCAAGAATTATAGCATTGCATGTGGATTTGAAAACCCCATATTTCATAAAGATTTGGAGAAAAGAACAAGAAAAACAGATTGTGAAGAACCACATCATCATAAAGAAACCAAGTGAATTTTTTTGAATAGGAAGAAGAGAGGAGCCAAAATATCAATTCAACAGAAAGGCAAAAAAGGAAAGACTGATCTAAACTCACCTTATAGGTTATTACCTCCACAACTTCAGCATTTGCAAGTATGTGCGAGGGAGAAACAAGATTGCCATTAACCTGCAAACAGATAAAAATCCTAAAGTGAGATGTGAACCCATCAAAAGCGGCACAACACAGTTAAAAGGTAAGAGGAATACCTTTGCAGCCACCATTTTGTTACAAATTTCAGTGTGTATCATATAAGCATAATCAATGACAGTTGCCCCCTTGGGTAGATTTTTAATCTGTGTGCAATATGAAAGAGATATAACATCAGGCAGCAGCTGCAGCAGCAGCATCATAATTTTCTTGTATGTGAAGCAATCCATCCTCTTACCTCTCCTTTTGGTGTAAATATGAAGACACGGCTACCTAAAAGATCTCTGGTGATAGTGTCTACAAATTCTCTAGAACTCATGTTTCCAACAAATTCCTCTTGCCATTCGTTAATTGCATTAAGCCAACCAATCTGGAGGGAAGAACGGGCTTCTACCATAAAGTCAGGGTATTTGCAGCAGTTTTATCACAAAATTCATTGAAGGAAGACTATTCACTTTGTGCATGGATAAGGTAAATTACCCTGAGGGCAATGTTAGCATTATTGAGAGAGACTGGTTTCCCTCTTGAACTTCTATCATTAAGCATTGCATGTCCTACTAAACCAGTAACAAAACCTTTGCCACAATAATGTGTGGCAATGCCTCTGTCAGCTATCAGATCCATCTCTTCAGTTCTAATCTGTCGAGTGTCAACCATAAACAAACCCAAAACATAAAATGGAAGTAACCCAAATTAAATATTTCAAAGTACCAAAAATGTAATCACTGAATGCATACAGTGACAAATAATAAAGACTTCACCTAAGGCAGCAGTCAAATGAGAGGAATTGGAAAAGAACAAAGATTCGAAGCCTGACCTGTACTTCCAGCCGAAACATGCTCTCATAAAGAAATGGAATTACGGTTGTATGAAGACTCTGATAACCATTAGGTTTTGGAGTTGCAATATAATCTTTCATCTATTACAAAAACATGCCTAGAGAATCAATAATCAACAACTAACAAAAACAAAGCTAAACAGGAATTAAAAAAAAAAAAAATTGGAAGTATTTATCCAAAAAAAAAAAAAATAGGAAGAGCAAGACACGCACAAATCGAGGAATAGGGGTCCAAATTCCATGCACTAGCCCAAGAACATGGTAACAGACCTGCAAAAGGCACATTTATGAGAGAAAGCTATGTTGTATACCACAATACATGTGTCCTAGGAAGAAAACAACGGCCAATTAGTTGGCTATGTTTAAGAATCTACCTGTTGTGCATTGCACAAAGGCCTAACTCCAATGCAAGGCTTTGGTTTTATAATGATCCGAAGCTGTTAATCCAAATAAATGAAAGTATGTCATGAAGAAAATGAGAAATGCAAATTTTACAACAAATCGTTTCCAAGGATTATATCATAGAACACCTGCGCAATTTGGTTGACTTCATTTATTGAACCTTCAGATTTAAGTACAGCTTTGTATATACTGCAAATAAACAATTGCACATCATGCGACACATTGTCTACGACAAAGCACCAAAGAATACATTAACAGAATTAACAACATTTGCTACATAAATCTGTAACCAACAACAGTAAATAAGTATAACTTTAAAACCGGAAACCAGAACTTGCAAACATGAACCTCTCATGATAAACAGACACATTGCACTTAGTCTAACTGTAACGACCCTGACCTTCGTACTATTTTTCCATAATAATATTTTATTGGGCATAAATCGCATAATTATGTGTTTATTTGATACTTATCTGTTTGTTTGTGAGATATTTGTTTAATTGTCGACTTAGAATTCGAAATTGAGGACCCAAATGACTTTAGAAACCAAAATTGGTTAATTCAATGATTGACCCGTTGAGGTCCCATTAGATTGACCCTAGAGGTCCTATTGGCTTCAGCACATTGTTTATTGAACTCTATTGGATGTACCACGTAAATTGATTGATTGTTAATTGCTATTGCAAGAAAGCTATGAAGCATGGACGCGTCAGATTTCATGTCGTGGCGGTGTTTGACACGAGGACACGCCGGGTGGCGTATCCTTTTAATTTAATTATTTTTTTGTAAGGGACACGGCGGAGACACAGCAAGAACACACGTGTCCACCAAATCTGGACACGTGTGTCCAAATTTGGACACAAAGAGAAAAAGAGGAGTAAAGGAAAAGAGTAAAGGTCAAGAGACAAACCTGGACTTCGATCCGGTCGACTCACTTGTCGACCTCCATGACTTTGACCACCGTAAGCCAGTTGACTTCGACCACCGTAAGCCGTTGACCTCGACCTCGACCTCCATCCAGTCGACTTTGACCACCGAAAGCCCCTCTCTCTCTCTCTCTCTCTCGCCTTCCCTCCCACTCGCTTCTCTCGCTCACTCTCTCTTGCTCTCGTGTCTCTCGCTCTCTCTCTCTTGCTCTCGCTGATTAATATGTATAATATATATATATATATATGTATTTATTTAATATTAATAAAAAAGACATCTTATATCTTATATAATATATAATATATACTTATACATATTAATCCAAAAAAAAAAAAAAGTACATGAAATAAAATAAAAAAAATTAATAAAAACACATTTAGTTAAAAATATAATAATTAAATAAAATAACTAACTTGTATTAAAATAAAAATATTCATAAAAAAACATTTTTGCCGTGTCCCCAGCCGTGGCCGTGTCCATGTCTCCATTTTTTTAAAATTGTCGTGTCCCGTGTCTGTGTCCATGTCCGTGACCGTGACCGTGCTTCATAGCAAGAAAGGGATTGAAATGATTGAATTCTATTGAATCATTTATTGATATTGTTATATCGTTTTGAAAATGGGATATATGATTGTAATTGTTGGACTTCATTCGTATAAACCTTTATACTGATATAACTTACTGAGCTCCAACTCACCCCTCTCCCTTATATATGTATGTGAGCAAGCGGAACGCCAAGTGTAAGGCCGCCTCGGTGTCTACCCCTTGAAGCCTTTTTGGAAAGTGCCTCTGTGAAGAGGCGAGCTTGAACTCGAGAAGAGTCAAGCGTTGTCAACCCAACTTTTGTTTTACTTTTGTTCTTTTGTTAATTTTGCAACTTGGATGTATGTAGTTGGGTGAGAAGTTTGACTTTGATATATTGTGTATGAAGTTAAAGGTCTTTAATACTTATGATTTCAGCATGTATACACTGCTCAATGGTATGTTATTCTTTTATCCTTTTACTTCCGCTAAGCCCTATTGTTATATTATGATTGATTTGACTTTGAGGCTGAAGGTAATCTAGGATTACTGGCCGGTCACGGCCTGAACCTCTAGGGGCAGGCTAGGGTCGTGACACTAACATTCAATTTAGACTTTGTTCCAACTCACAATCAACTTCTTCTTCACCATCCATTCATAATATTACTAGATTGATAGAAGATTTAAACACGCCTGAAGTATGAGGGCAAACAAAATTCAGCCCATCATCTTCCTGGTGTATGTAATCTTTTTGCCACAAATACTTCATGGTACATGCCACTTTCTCATAACTACTTTATTTTATACAATGGTTGTCTAACCAAGATTTTTGCACCAAGGGGAGAGGGTACAAAGGAGCATAATATAAAATGTGAGCCATACAAACTTTAATTCCTACTAGGCTCCAGAAAGCCTAGGTTGTTTGAGGTTCCCCCCCCCCCCCCCCCCCCCCCACCAAAAAGAAGCATAATTTGAGTTTCTTTCACATGCCTCCTTACGCATAGGTCCTACTATCTTATTCAATACTTGTTACTTTTTTATTTCTCTCCCCCAACTGCTATGCAAAATGACAAGGGAATTTGAAAACAAGTTTGCAGTCTAAGCAACTTATCATAAACTATAATAGTTGTAAGCTCTACAGCTTCAGTCCCAAAAAATTAATTAGGAAAAAGAATAATCATGGCATTACCTGTAAGGATCCTTACATCCAGATTGAACTTCAGTTTTTACAGTCATAAGGTCTAAGAACTGATCATCCTCAATCTTCTTCATCAAAATTTTGTGTGCCTAATACAATGAGAAGAGCTTGATAAGTAGACCAGCCTCTAAAAACAATATGGGAGTTGCATAAACCTGAAGACTTTATATTACTGCAACTATTAACTTTAAGACTGCTCATCATATTTTTGACATGTAATGAAATAAAAGACAAAGGTATGATTGTTCATTTCTGGAGCTCTGTCCAAAATTTTCACCCAAAAAAAAACCTGTATGAGTTCCTTCTCATGTTCCTTATACAGATCTGCAACCCTTCTCTTGACTTCAGCATAATCTTGAGCATTTGTGTACATGAAGGACAAGTTTTCAAGTTCAGACTGCAAGAAGGTACAGTATAGTTTAGCAAAATATGCCTACAGGATAGAGACCAGCTAATCATAAAACAGCGGGAGCAGTTTAATATGGCAGTTTCCAATTTTGGAAGGCTTTATATGGCTGATCACTGGCCAACTGGAACATCAGAAGATTCATTTTAATATAATCTGAATTCACAACCATTAATGCATCCTCAAATATAGGTCAATACGTGAGGTTATACATCACAACCCCAACGGAGCAATGTCAGATTTCAATAATATAAATAGAAAAACCCATGAAGCACATACAGAACATAGCAAGTTGGCATAGTTATTTTCAAAAGTAGACAGTAATCAGGGTTTCAACTTCAGCTTAATGCTAGCTTGGTCACAGAGGAAACATAACTAAAGGATGAAATCTTTGACCCAAGAACCAAAGAAAAAAAAAATACATTATGCATATTTAAATTCCAATGTAAGCCTAAACTTCAGTAATGTGAGAAAAAGGACTTTTTTTATTTAATATTTTCATAAGTCAATGAAATATCAATAAGGAGTGCCAAGAGGAACTAATAGAGAAGATTTATACCAAAAAATCTGGATTCAGCATCAATATATTGTTTTTAGGCAGCAACAAAACACATAATGGTTGTTGGAATTCACATATATATGGGGGTAAAATATCAACTGAAACGGATGGGAATACCTTAATTTGGTACATCCCCAGAAGTTTTGCTAGAGGAGCAAAGACTTGCAGTGTTTCCATTGCAATGCTGGACTGGACACAATAAATAATGTTAAGAATAATAGAAACTAAATGTTAATAACCCCAGTCAATAAGAAATCAAAATTTACCACCTGCTTATGTGGAGGCATGTGTGAAAGAGTGCGCATATTATGCAATCTGTCTGCTAATTTGACAATGATAACACGGACCTGGAAAAAAAAATAGCTTTAGTTGCCAAGTGGCTTTCAACATTTAACGTGATTGTTGCTGAAAAATATAAATGAGAGTGTCACCTCCTCAGTCATGGCTAGAAACATCTGCCGTAGATCATCTGCTTTCACATCTTCTACTGAATGATTTTCATTCTTACACTTGAGTTTTCCCAGTTTGGACACCTAAATTACAGGAGAATTAAACCAACAAATGTCATCTGCAAAGTGAAACCAATCCAACTTGAAATTGGACAACAAAAGAACACATGTTCCAGTAGGAATCATCTAAAAAATAGAAAACAAAAAAAGGGAACCTTAGTCTCTCCTTCTACAATGTGGCGCACCGCAGGACCAAATTCCTTCTCTATTCTTTCAAAAGTAACAACATCTGTATCCTCAACTGTATCATGTAATAAACCAGCAGCGATTGACTCCCAATCCAACTCCTAGAAAAACAGTTAGTAGTCAATCAAAGTTGCTGTTTAAAAAAAGAAGAAGAAAAAATGTCAAATAGTTGACCAAACTAAATACTTCCTCAAAGAGAGAACTGCTTTAGAAATTTGCACCACTCACCAGCTCTCCTAGAATTTGAGCAACTTCAACGGGATGAATGACAAAGGGCTCTCCACTCCGTCTTTTTTGACCATCATGTGCCTCAAAAGCTAGCTGTAAAACCCACCACCAAAAAAAATAAAAACATGTTTCTACAAACAAATTTCAGAAATTTTCTCTACCAAACAAATTTTTCCAAAATTTTAAACCAAACAAGTTTTCCAAACAAATCTCTCTCACACACACATCAAATCAATCACTTTTTCCAAAACTCTCTCTCAAAACAATTTTCCAAAATAAATTTCCCAAAAAACCAAACCAAACATGTTTTCGTACTTTTTATCTCTAAAACACATCTCTCAAACACAAACCAAACATACCCGTTAAATCTAAGAAAAAGATGAACAGATGAAAAAGAAGTATAGAATGCATATGGAGAACAGTACAGGGGACTTACATTTAGAGCATTACGAACCAGTTCCAACTCTTTAGGAGGAAGATATGAAATAGTATGTTTAAGATCCTGAGGCAATCAAAAAGTAAAAGAAATTGACATAAGTATGACACATCCACTACTCACATTCAATCTATCTGTATTACTTCCTGATCTCCAAACTATACAACTATCAAATTCCGATGATTTCCCTGCCTTCAACACAAATCAGTGTTAGTAAAATCTGGGAAGCTCAATAAATGGTTCAGGACAGTTCCTACCAATCTTAATCGTATGATTAAGTTGGTTTCAGAAAAGGCTTGTCTTCACCCTTATCTTCTGTGTAGACTTGAAGCAATCAGGTAAAATCTAAGCAGCATTGGTTCTTGGGTTTCCCAAACAGTCCCTTATTATCTTTCATTAATTTTTAATTTTATTCATGCTATCATTTCTACCTACAAACGCCCCAATGAAACAGCGTAACTTGTGCTCGATTTATCTTGGAACTTAATTTTGGCATGGGCAAGCCCACTAATAATCATTGAGCAGCATGAAATATCATAATTAGTTTGTGGCTTCTCATCCAACCATCCTAAAAATGCAGATTTTTATATGGATTCCAAACTCTCTCTTGACGCATACTATCACCTTCATTCACAAAAAATACATAGAACTCTGATACAAATTTATATGGATATGTCTCTCAAATGACAGTCTCACCACATATTATAGTATGAAAGAATCACATAAGAAAGAATGAAGTTGTAACCCATACAAGAGGATATATGCCTGTTCTGCAAACAGACAAATCATCACAACAATAGAAATACTACTACAGCAACAGTTATCATACCTCCCACAACCTTTCAGGAGAAACCTCATCATAGGATGCTGAAGAACAACACAATCGCCATTTTCTACAAGTAACATGATTTGATCTTAAGAGTCTTCCTGGAATTACAAACTCAGAAGATTCTGAGGAGTGCCAGCCTCCCATATCAGATGCTTCACATCTCTGGCACCAGTAATGATTGAATGGTAACACAATCAGTAACAAGCCATAGAAAATTGTTTCTAAACATAAACAAATTAATTAATGTTAGAGGAAAATAAAACCCAAATCTATATGGATGGGAATCAGAACAAGAAATAATGTTTTATGAAAAATCTTTCTCTGAAGTTTTTATGCATAATTAATCATTCCTTCATATGGATGACTCACATTACAAATCTTTCTTCGAAGTTTTTCTACTAGCTTTATATTTACCACAAAATTTTCTATTCACATAAATTTCTCTGACACTTCCCACACACTAAGACATTTCTAACTTCACCACAAACTTTCATCAATTTAACCAAATTCTTTTTCTTTTTCTTTCTTTCTTCTTTTTTTATTTTTTTATTTCTTCAATTCTTTTGGGAGAAGTATACGTGATAGTGATAAGAAGAAAAACGGAAACAAAACTACGATAATGTAATTATTATTGACCAGATGAAAATCAACATATAATAATATAAATCTGACTCCTCTAAATTTATTCAGAGGTTTACTACAGTTGAATTGCATCAACACTCAATCCAATTTCCCCAAACATGGAAGCCAAAAATCAGTAATAGCATCCGTGGGACACAATTATTCCTACTAAGATCATACATATTTTTATTTAGTTTAAAGATTTCCTCCTAATTTGTCTTTGAAGCATCAACAGACGAATACTTCAAAATTCAACAACAAAGACAGCCTTAAAGACACTTTGAACAAAATTAACAAGTGAAAGATTTGGAAACTTATTCTTGAACACAACATTAAATGAATCAAAGTGAACTTACATATTTGATACGATTCCTTCTCCGAGTTCGTCTATATGGCGAGGAGGCTGAACAGTGAGGATGAGCAGTACTCGCAAGAAACCCAGTCAAAGCCCTAGGAGCCTTCCACGCACAAGAGAGAATACTACAGTCGTATCTACTACTACCACTAGTGTCCCCTTTCCAAAAATTGCATATGTTTACACATTCCACAGAAACTGCGAAATTTACACAAGCAGCAACATCAAAGACTAAAAAAATCTTGAACACACAAAAACAATCCAAATACGAAAGCTAGGTCGTACCTGACATTGAAGGAGCAGAAGCCAAAGAACTAAGCATTGAATAAAGAATCAAAGAGACAGAATTGAAAGCTCATTGATTCGAACCAAAAAACACAAATGTAAATACTTGTATATAGGGACAAATTAGGGTAGGAAAACGATAGATTGAAGGAAGAACTGAAGAAAGAATCTAGAGAGAGAAAGAAAAAGTTTGAGAGAGTATAGAGGAGTTGAGGGAAGGCCACAAGAACAGGGTATGATAACGAAGCCAGTTGTTTGTTGTGTGGTGTGATATTTATAGATGAAAATTTATCTTCGTTTTGTTTACTTTTTAATAGTCCACTCTGTTTTAAATCATGATTTTTAATTTATTTTTCAAAATTCAATTTTATTTTAAATTATAATTTAGATAAAATATATTAATCAAATATATCTTTTATAATATAATTTAAAATTACTTTTAAAACTCTTTTCTTCTTTTTTTTATTATTATTATTATTTAATTAATTTTTTTTCTCTCTTTTTTTATTATTTTATATATCAATCAATCAAAAAAATAAAAATAATAATAAATTATTTTAAAATTATTTTCGAAACTTATGGTAATTAAATAAATTTTCTTTTTTAAAATCATAATTTAAAAATTTAATACTCAAATCATAACTTTATACTTAAATTATAATTTTAAAATTAAACTAAACCGGCCTAATTTTGAGATATTTTGAAAATATAGTTAAAAGTTGACTTTTAAATTTTAAATTTTTTTTTTTTACTATTTTATATAAAAAATAACATCACTCAAAATAAATTAAAAATTAATTTTTAATTTTTAATTCATATGCCCAAAAGGGTGGTAATTCATCCCACTAATTTTTTGACCACTAATAATACTAATGAACTAAAAAAAAAAAACAAACTCAAGCTAAAATATCACATCACTTTGGTGGAATTTCTTGTGCCATATCATTAGTGATGCTTTAGTACTCCTAATTTAGAGCTCTAAAACATTATTGATGCCCAAAATGGGCCTATGTGTGAGGTGGTTTTGTTTGGTTTCTTCGGAGGCAGGTCACGTGATTTAAGGTGCAGTAATCGGAGTGAGTGAAGGGAATGCTACGCCATTGTTAACAACAGATGTCGACACGTTGGCACCAATTTGGACGAATGACAACATGCTACCACCACAGTTAGGTTTTTTATTGGGGCAATGCATATTACATTTTTTATTAAATACATGAATAAATATTTTATCTTAATTTTTTTTTTTTTTTTTTTTAAAAAATTCAATAAATTATTAAAGTTGGAAGATAAAGTATAAATATCAAAAAAAATTGTCATGAAACCGCTTTTTTTTTGAGTTTATTCAGCCACAAAAATTAAGACCCCCAAACATTTTTCATATTTTATATAAGCTTTGTAATTTTGTGAATCTCACAATTATATGAAATATTTCATAATTTATTTGGTAAAAAATTTAAGATTTATAATATTTTCCGTTTGACTAACACTAATACCTTCTAAACCCCTCTAGAAACTCTAATACACATGAATCAAAAAGAGGTTAGGACAATATATATATATTTTCTTGGAGTAAATTATATTGATATCTCTTAAAATTTCTGTATAATATAAATCTTTTTTATATTTATTCTTTGTCAGATTAAAATGATATATTTACTCCTTAACTTTTATACATATAAAATAATATAGATATTTTACTCATGTCATTTTAAAAGAAATAACAATTATCTTTTTTGATTTAACTCACGTAAAAAATTGAGATTTTTTATTTTTTTTTTATTTGTATTAAATTGTTTTTAATATTTTAAGCAACTTTTTAGATACACCTGTGGGGACCGAATATTGAGACACGTAAAGAGGCCGAATAGTTAGGTCTGGAGAGTCGAAATTCGTATATTGCATTCGGCCCCATCTTATACATGCAAATCCAGCAGTACCCTATTCGGCCAAACTACCAGTTGAGTGAGGAGCCGAGTGAAGAGCGGTTTGTAACAAAAAGAGCCGAGTAAATAGTTATACGACGAATTGAAGGAAAGCCCACCTCAAGAAAGAAAAAGATATAAATAGAAGAACATCATCCAGAGAGAGGTATGTGAGAATTAATATGCTTAACTTAAGATACAAGCAATCAAGAGAGTATACACTGACTTAACCGTCGGAGTGCTAATTCTGGCACCCCCGACCGGAGTGTTCATTCTTTTTCAGGTTACTAGCTGAGGATCACGAGCGTCCCATTGGATCCAGAGAGTATTTCCAAACCACATCACCACAATTGGCGCCGTCTGTGGGAATACTCAACTTCATCCATGGTGGGCGTAACGGAAGATCCTTCGATAGTCGCTGACGAAACCAACCAGAGAGACAACCTCACTCCAACGAACATGCTGGGACCGGAGAACATCATCACGAGACGAGCCTTGAACTTCGACTCCATTGCCCATACCTCACCCTCAACTTCAGCACATGAGACAATGCAAGTGATCATGGAACAAGCGAAGCAAAACGAACAGAGGTTGGAAAACATGATTGCTGAGAACGAGCGCCTCCGGCAGGATTTGGCTTTGGAAGTGGCAAAGTCTAAACTAGTCACGCGCCAAGATCCGGGATGACCTTTAAGAGCGAAGGGTCGAAGACCTCGAGTTCGGAGACAAGATAGTGAGAATGGCTCTGACTCATTATCCCCGAAGCCCAAAAAGAAGGGACGACTCAAATCTACCAGTTCCTTTGAAGAGAGTCCACGTGTAAAGCATAAGCGAAGACGAAATGGTTCAGACGAAGAAGACCAGTACGATCCCTTTGTGCGACGAATCGCAAAGGCAGTATTACCCAAGAAGTTCAAGGCCCCATCGTTCACCCTGTACGACAGGAAATCGGACCTCACTGATCATATCTGTCATTATAAGCAAGCCATGATGCTGCATGCAAATGGCAAGGCTCTCATGTGCAAAATATTTTCGAGCAGTTTGGGACCATTGGCCGTCAGATGGTAATATAAGTTGGAACCGGCGTCGATTAAGAGTTTCTATCAATTACAGAAGTCCTTCAGGGCAAGATTCATCACCAACGAGGTCCAGCCAAAGCAAGTCGACTCTCTCTAGGCAATACAGATCCAGCGAAGAGAAACCTTACGAACATATTCGGCTTGCTTTAATCTTGTCGATGACGCTTGCAACGACTCGATGGCCATCACCGCCTTTAAAATGGGTTTGCATCTTGATAGTGCTCTCCGCAATTCCTTGACCAGAAGGCCCCCAAAAACAGTCTGGTCATTGATGAAGAAAGTCGAGAAATACTACAAAGTGAAAGATAACGCCTTGCGGGTTAAAGTCGAGAACAACGCCAACAAGACTGCCCCTTCCGAAATTGTTCACCCGGTAAATTCTATACCACCTCGGAGCCCCGAATCACGGCATCGGGCTAAACGAGACAAAATACGGGATTCACGGTAATCAAACGACCAATATTCCCACCGAGCTAGTGAACAACTTCAAGTAGATAGCAGGCGCACAAGGCGCACGGACAAGAAATATACGAAGTTGTCAGAGCCGATCAACATGGTTATATCTAAAGTCCAACACCTTCCGTTCTTTAACTAGCCATCCAAAATGGTGGGACCTTCCGACACGAGACGACGGGGATAGGCGATGCAAGTATCACAAACCACGGCCATGATACTGAGAGTTGTTATGCATTGAAGAATCACTTGGAGGAATTGGTACAAGATGACTGGCTAAAACAGTACGTCCGAAAAGGCAACTCAACCAAAGCAATAGTCTTACGGGAGGATTCACCTCCACTCGACGTGATCCACATAATATACAGCCTGCCAATGGCTTCCGCAGTGCATACGATTCAGTTGCATCCCGACCCTCAAAATCAACTCACTCCGGCCAAACGGCCCCATGAAGCTGCGAGCATTGCTTTTGATGATTCAGATTTGGCCAAAGTGACACTTCCTCACATCGATCCCTTGGTAATCAAGTTACGCGTAAACCAATTCATCGTTGAGTGCGTACTCGTTGATCCGGGGAGCACATTGGAAGTTATGTACTACAAAACATTCACCAAACTCGACTTCACAAAATCTGATCTTTCCCCAGCTCCTTATCTATTATTCGGCTTCAACACTAACCGAGAATACCCGTTGGGCAAAATCACGCTACCAGTTCGAGCTGGCTCGAGAACAGTGGATGTGGAATTCTTGGTTGTCAAGCTGCCTTCGCCGTATAATCTCATCATGGGATGAACTTGGCTGCACACCATGCAAGCCGTGCCGAGCACCTATCATCAATTGCTCCGCTTCCTGACTAATCGCGGCGTTGAACAAATCCGTGGTTCCTAAAAATCCACACAAGCATGTTATCTCCTTGCCGTGAAGACACCAAGAGAGCTGGAAGTGAATTCTATTGAGGTTCCAAATCGAGAGAGCCTCGACGATGTAGGACGGCTTCCAAGTGAAAAGGCCACAGAAACCTTGGATCGAGTCGAAATTGCCAGGAATCTTGACAGGTTCTTCATGATCGGTGCCTCCCTGAATGAAGTTGACAGAAAGCAGCAAATTACCTTCTTACTCGACAACCTGGACGTATTTACATGGTCGCCGTATGAAATGTCGAGGGTAAATCCATCTGTCTCTCAGCATCGTTTAAATGTTGACCCCAAATGTAAGCCGATTATATAGAAAAGTCGACGGTCAGCCATAGAGCACACTGCCGCCGTTGTTGAAGAGGTTGACTGGCTGCTTGATGCCAGGGCAATCAGGGAAGTGACCTACCCTGCATGGCTCTCAAATACTGTGGTTGTGAAGAAGAAAAATGAGACTTGGCATGTCTGCGTTGATTTTACCGACCTAAACAAAAGCTTGCCCCAAGGATTGTTTTCCCCTCTCCAAAATAGACCAACTTGTAGATGCGACGACACGTCATCAGCGTATGAGCTTCCTCGATGCCTACAGAGGCTACCATCAAATTGCCATGCATCCGGAGGACCAAAACAAAATTGCATTCCTCAATCCAAGAGAGACTTATTGCTATAAAGTTATGCCTTTTGGGCTGAAGAATGTAGGGGCAACTTACCAAAGACTAATCACAGCCATGTTCAAGGAGCAACTCGGCCGTACTATGGAAGTGTACATTGATGATATGGTGGTGAAGTCAAAGGAAGAGCAAACTTATCTGGCCAACCTGGAAGAGACATTCGGCATTTTAAGAGAGTACAAAATGAAGCTGAATGCTTCCAAGTGTGCATTTGGGATTGGATCCGGCAAATTCCTTGGCTACATTGTCAATCACCGAGGCATCGAAGCCAACCCGAGGCAAATCACAGCAATCCTGGAACTCGGCTCCCCCCGATCGGTGAAGAAGGTTCAAAAGTTGATGGGGATGGCCACCGCACTCAACAGGTTCATCAGTCGTTCCACAGACCGCTGCCGACAATTCTTTCATACCCTACGGCAGGGCATGGCTTTTAAATGGACCTCTGAGTGCGAATCCACTTTCAACGGTCTGAAGACCTACCTCTGATCAGTACCACTCTTGACAACACCTTCGGTAGGTGACCCGCTCATTCTATATCTGGCAGTTTCCGACCAGGCCGTCAGCGCCGTACTGTTAAAGGAAGAGTTTAGGGAGCAGCGGCCAGTATATTATGTGAGCAAGGCAATGGTTGACGTCGAAACACGATACCTTCCGTTGGAAAAACTCATCCTAGCCCTCGTCATGGCAGCAAGAAAGCTGATGCATTACTTTCAGAGGCATACCATTGGGGTACTAACGGACCACCCCCTCCGGTCAGTACTCTGTAGTGCAGAAACGTCAGGGCACGTTTCAAAATGAGCTCTTGAACTCGGCCATTACGATATTCAGTTTCTACCTAGAACCTCAATTAAGGGGCAAGTGCTTGCCGACTTTATGGCCGAATTCATTGGGGGTCTTGCCGACTTCAAGCCTGCTGAAATTCAACATAAGCCGGACTGGAGAATTTATGTTGGGGACATTTGGCAATTGCACTGTGATAGATCGTCTAATCAACGAGGCAGCGAGGCTGGAGTAGTGATCATGGCTCCTGACGGAGCAATAATCGAGCAGGCTATCAAACTCGGCTTCGAAGCATCAAACAACGAGGCCGAATATGAAGCCCTGCTAACCAGCCTATGGAATGCGCATCTCCTGGGTGCTCCGCATCTGCTTATATTTTGCGATTCGAAATTGGTGATCAATCAGCTAAAGGGGGAGTACGCGGCCAAAAACGACCGTATGGCTACTTACATGAAAACAGCAAATTCATTGCTGGCAAAATTTGACCATCATGAGCTGAACCAAATAACTCGTGATCAGAACACACATGCAGACGCCCTGGCTTGCCTAGCCTCCGCCATTAATTCAGAGATTAAACGGACAATCAAAATGGGTTTTATCCCTAAACTGAGCATTGGCCTTTCAGAGGAAGTCCATATCACACCTCATAGAGTTGAATGGACTCCATTGCTGCATTCCTATCTTCCGAACAGCTCCCGTCGGATAAAAAAGAAGCACACAAGCTGCAAAACTAAGCCCTACAATACTATTTGGATCCGCAAGGAAAAATTTACAAAAAATCCCTTTCTGGCACGTACCTAGAGTGCGTTCATCTGGATAAAGTTGAGGGACTACTGACTGAAATACATGAAGGCAGTTGTGGTGCCCATTCTGGCGGGCGCCCCCTAGCTCATCAAGTTGTGACACAGGGGTATTATTAGCCGACAATGAGAGTTGATGCCGAATGTTACATGAAGAAATGTGAATAATGCCAGAAGTTTTCTCCTTTAACCCATCTGCCTGTTGAAGAGTTGAGCTCTATAACCAATCCTTAGCTGTTCGCCCAGTGGGGACTTGACATCATGGGACCGCTGCCTCACGCCCCGGGCAACAAGCGATTTTTGATTGTCGCGACAAATTATTTCATAAAATGGGTAAAAGCGGAGGCACTAATGCACATTCGAGACACTAATGTGAAACGTTTTGTATGGAGAAACATCATAACGCGATTCGGCATCCCAAGAGCACTAATCTCAGATAACGGCACCCAGTTTGATTGCGGTTATTTCTCCACACCAGTTTATCCACAGAGTAACGGCCAAGCTGAAGCCTCCAACAAAGTCATTCTGGACGGCATCAAGAAAAGGCTGGAGAAAGCTAAAGGCAGATGGGTCGAAGAATTACTGAGTGTATTGTGGGTTCATCACACTACTCCAAGACGATCCACTGGGGAAACGCTGTTTGCTTTATGCTTCGGAAATCAAGCCATCATCCCCTTGGAAATTGGCCTCCCAACCATGAAATCGAAAGTTTTTGATATGGGCTGAAATGACATGATGCTGGCCTTGGATTTAACTCTGATAGAAGAACGAAGAGACCGTGCCCTTGCATCCATGGCACGGTACCAGCAGTAGCTCGTTAAGTCGTATAATCAACACATTTAGCTGCACCGTTATGTTCCAAGCGAATTGGTCCTAAAGAAAGTGTTTCCAGCTGCCACGAATCTAGCTGATAGAAAATTGGGTCCTAACTGGGACGACCCCTATCAGATCGACTCAATTGCTAGAACAGGGGCATATCGGCTCAGAGACATGTTTGGAAAAAGTCTGCTACGCCCTTGGAATTCCTCGCATTTGCGTAAATTCTATCATTGAACCCGACCTGTGGGGCAAGACATTTGTTTCGAGTGATTCACCATGTATACATTTCATTTTTGCAATGCAAAGTCTCTTATTTCCTTACTGTGAAATTCAACTCCTTGCAACTCTCAAACCTCCATGTTCGAAGCCGATTAAGCCTCTGGATTCGGAACGCCCTTCGTGGATATCACGATTGGCCAACATAAGTCTCTGAATTCGGAGCCCCTTCAGCGCAAGATGCCTTTGGGCCAATTAAGCCTCCAGATTCGGAGCGCCCTTCGTAGATATCACGATTGGCCAACATAAGCCTCCGAATTCGGAGCCCCTTCGACGCAAGACGCTTTAGGCCGAGTAAGCCTCCGGATTCGGAACGCCCTTCGTGGATATCACGATTGGCCAACATAAGTCTCTGAATTCGGAGCCCCATCGGCGCAAGATGCTTTGGGCCAAGTAAGCCTCCGGATTCGGAGCGCCCTTCATAGATATCACGATTGGCCAAAATAAGTCTCCAAATTCGGAGCCCCATCGGCGCAAAATGCCTTTGGGCAGATTAACCCTCCAGATTCGGAGCGCCCTTCATGGATATCACAATTGGCCAACATAAGTCTCCGAATTCGAAGCCCCATCAGCGCAACACGCCTTTGGGCAGATTAAGCCTCCAGATTCGGAGCGCCCTTTGTGGATATCACGATTGGCCAACATAAGTCTCCGAATTTGGAGCCCCTTCAATGCAAGACGCCTTTGGACAGATTAAGCCTTCGGATTCGGAGTGCCCTTCGTGGATATCTGTAGACGTCCCCGAACGTCCCGGGAGGGAATCCCCCGTTTTGTTCATTGGGCTCACCACAGTTCAGGACTCAATGTCACGGTCTTGTATCTAATCTCGCATAGTGCAATGCAAGACCGATGAATCATCAAAGAGTCCAAATCCGGCAAATTGTTTTTTGAAAACAGATTTTTTTGAAACAAGTGCCAAACATGGACTGCTTTGCCAGATACAGAGTCGCCACCTAAATATTTATTTTGGGGGAATTTAGGAAACCCTGACTCGTTGCCTAAGGCCACGTATCCGTCATCACCAAAGTTGCCTCGGCTCGAGAACTTGGGTACGATTGGGGAAGGTCAACTATGAGCACCCCCGCTCGCCTGATCGAAGATCGGCCTCTACTAACCATGATATCTAGTTTTGAAAACATTATACATTCTTATTCCGGTTAATTAGCTAATCTTACTATGTGATGCGCACAACACAAAAGTATAGACTAGATCGCCTAATTTGGAACAAAGCATTACATATCCGCTTGTTTGAAAGACAGTTTGAAATTTGCTACTCGCAAGTAGGCTAAAACACGGATTTCAACGAGTTATTCCAACTCAAACAATCCAACCTTCACCCACAAGCATTCAGGCAGTAAATCAACTAAGCAGTTAGCCTTATGGCAAGCATGCTTTCATGTTATCATTCACACTTATGTGAAATGCTAAAGCATAAACACTCACCTAGTACTCCAAGCCAAAACAAGGAACATGTTAGCAATCAAATGTATGATCCAAGTCCATGTTAAGATGGCTAATGCATTGCAAGCAAAATGCAGCTAGAATAGGCTCGGCTAATCTATGGATGGCATGTAAAATGCAACTTGACATGTATTCAAGTTAGATTTGAAATACTATGCAATTTGTATGATGCGCCAAGCCCGGTGCATGCAATACGGATGAATGAATGCACGCATGCATAGCATAAGGTATGCTAAATCAAAACATGTCCTAATACTAACCATCAAAAGCAGGTAAGTAAAAGGGAGAAAGAAGTGGGGGTTGGAAGACATGTATCGCACACACGCACGTTTATTACACAATTCGCCCTCTCTCGAAGGGACCAAAAGAATAATACAAATTAATTAACCTACCAGCTAATTAAATATTTATAACACTTAACTAACTAACGAATCAATTAAGCTAAGAGAAGCAGTAAAGAGGCCTCGAGAAGAGGGATGAATGCATGCGTGCTCGATTCTGCCCAGAAATCCATTGCCATACTCTTGTTGCCTCTGTTTGCACTGTTTTATGCCTCTGGAGACTGCACAAGTCCCAAAGTTGCTTTTGAAATACTCCCTGAGGGTTGTGGGAGACCACCGGCCAGAAGGAAACACCACCGGCCATGAGGAAGTGGTCATCGACCACAAATGAAGATCTCGGCCAAATATGGATAGCCGGCCGGCACTAAAGATAGCCGACTGGCCATCCTTTACTGTAGAACCCTGTTTTGACAGTAGCAGAGGGCAAACAAGGAATGGCGATGCATCTTTAGCAAATGTTTGCACAACCAACCTCCCCATCATGTTGTGGACTCAAGGGAGTATGGTACTCGACCCTCGGGCCACTAATCACGTATTTCGATGCATAATGGCCCAAGAAGTCAAGTGTGCATTTTGATGTCAAGTGTAACGCACATAAACGCACAATGGGCCCAACCTCTATCATAATCAATTCAAGAGGCAAGGCGTGCATGCCAAATGCTACCTAAGCATGCGAGCTAAGTATGCAACATGAAAATGCAAACACGCATGCAAACATGCAAGCATGTGACAATATTCAAACAAATGAGCAAGCAAGACATGATGCAACCAAAGCATGTAAACATGAAGCAATGTAACAACATTTGAGCAACATGCAAAAGATGGACTTAGACTAATATGGACAAGCCTCAGCCATGTCTAAATAAGTAGCCCAAAATGCTATGGAAATGAAGGCGAATTTACATACAAACATGCATGCAAACATGGTCCAACACTTAAGCATAGAGAGGGAACTTTTAAGCACACTTAAAAGGAGATGAACATGGACAAATGACAAGCATGATGAACTCTGAAAATCATGTTAAGGATGGTGCCAAACCAACTAAACAAAACAATCAAAGTATGCAAGCAAGGTTCAAACTTGAAAACTAGCCACGGGACTCAAACCAAGGCTATATGAAGCAAGCCCCAAAGGGCCATGGAGACCTAAAACAGTCCCAATGTAGGTCTGAACAAGACCAAAGACACACCTAGATGGCATCTAAATGGCCTAAATCTAAAGGCACGCACAAACGTCCAAACATGGAGCATAAAACACAAACCTTTTGAAGCATCAAAGGAGCCATAAATGCAAGTATACAAACATGCTATATGGACTGAAATGACATGATAAGTGGTGCCAAACTACTAAAATGATGCAAAGAGAACATGCTAGAGGGGCTAACACTCAAGGCCTACAAGGGAGATTGCATGGTAGCTATACAAAGCAAGTCATGGATGGCCCAAACAACCAAAAACAGACCTCAAGTATACTACAACATGCATAAAAGCTTCACAAAGCTAGGCCAAAATCATGCTAAAAACAAGGCTCAAAGTACAAAGCATGTTAAGGCAAATTCATGGCATTACAAGACAAGTATGCAAGGCATGCATAGTGTGTCTAAACCAACTTAAAACAGAGGTAAACCATGGCAAAATACTACCAAATACCAACTAAGACATGGCCAACATGGACTTAAACAAGGTGCTCACACATGAGGCTAAAATGGCAAGTATTGAAGACAATAAGGAGAGGAGATGGCCCTCTCCTTTTTAGGACCTTAAAACACCATCCCCAGGGATTTCAGTGGTGGGAAGGCCAAGACAAGGTGGTCCCGAAGCTCACCAAAAATGCACAAAAATGAGGCCAAACAAGGCCTAAGAGGGGTCAAACAACCCCAAACACCAAAATAGCCTTAAACAACTATTTTAAGCACTCAAAATTAGAACTTTTATTAGTTATAGACTAAGCTTAAAAACAGATGCAAGGATGGCTAAAAGCCTAAGCAAAAATGGGGAATAAAGGGGTAAAGTTCTTACCCTTGAAGACCTTTTCAAGAACAATGCTCCAGCTGGTCTCTCCAAGCTTAGATCAACTCAAGAACTCTGAAAATAACTCCTTAGCACCTCAGTAGCCAAAGAAAAGTGTAATGCTAGGTGTTTGTATGCAAAACTATGAACAAAACACCTTAATACACACACAATATGAAAGAGAGGAAGATATAGAGATAAAATAGATACACAATCCTCTAACCCCAATCTCAGAGCTCTGGAATTTTTTTGGAACCCTTGAGGAGGGAGAAGAAGCCCTCCTCTTATAGAATTCCAACTCTTGCAAAGCTTACACAACAAGCTAAGAGAAATCCTCCATACGTGTATGGAGGGGTGCAAAATGGAGTGTGTGTGCCGGCACAAAATATCTAAAAGCAGATGAGCAAAGGGTCGACCAACAAAAATGGCCATTTGACCAACAAAGGTGGCCGGTCGACCACCAAGAGTGCCGACTGGCCATCACCAATGGCCGGTGGCAAGAAAACATGGCCGGTGGCTTCAAGCCATGGCCGATGAGGTGTGGGGATGGCCAGCAAGCTATTTCCCACCCTGAGAAGCAAAACAACAAGTGTTTGGTACAAAATCAAACACAAAAACAAACAAGTTGAGAGATCCTAAGGCAGGGCGCGTAGCTGAGACCTTCGGGAACTCAAAATGAACACAAACATGGATGATCACCGAGTGTTCAAATGATGATGTCCAAGTCTTGAGGACGGTCAAAAATGGGGTGTCTACAATATCACAATTAGCCAACATAAGTCTCCGAATTTGGAGTCCCATCGGCACAAGACGCTTTGGGCTGGGTAAGCCTCCGGATTTGGAGCGCTCTTCGTGGATATCACAATTGGCCAACATAAGTCTCCGAATTCGGAGCCCTTTTGGCGCAAGACGCTTTGAGCCGAGTAAGACTCCAGATTCGGAGCCAAATAAATACTCCGGATTAGAAGCGCGCTTCGATGATACTGTAGAAACCCCATTTTTGACCGTCTTCAAGACTTCGACGTCACCGCTTGAACACTCAGTGATTACCCATGTTCATGTTCGTTTTGAGCTCCCGGAGGTCTCGGCTATGCGCCTTGCCTCAGGATCTCTCGACTCGACTGTTTCGTGTTTGGTTTTGCACCAAACACTTGTGTTTTGCCTTGGAGGGGCAGGGTAGGGCTTGTTGACCATCCCCACTCATCACCGGCTATGGCTTGAGGCCACCGGCTGTGTTTTGTTGCCACCGGCCAAATGTTTGGCCGACCGGCACTCTAGATGGCCGGCCGGCTATCTTTTTTTGGTCAATTGCATCTTTGGCCGGCCGACTACTGTGCATCTGCTTTTGCAGATATTTTGGTGCAACTGGCATGCACTTGGCTCCCCTCCATACACGTGTATAGAGGGATCTCTCTCTTTAGAAGCTTGTCTTGTAAGCTTACAAGACTAAAAGCTCTATAAAGAGAAGCCTTCTCTCCCCTTTTGAAGGGTTAGACATTTTAGATAGCTTTTTTTAGGGTTTGAGTTCTAGGGTTAGGGTTTGTTTATATCCTTCCTCTCTATCTCTCTCTTGTGTGTGTTTTGTCTTACTTTTGCTCACAAACACCCACCATCACACCATCCCTTGGAGCTGAGGCCCTTAAGGGTTGTTTTTGGAGGTTTTAGACTGATTTCAACCTAAAGAAGCTGCTGGAGCTCCATTGGTGAAGAGGGTCTTCAAGGGTAAGAAGCTTGTCCCTTTATTCCCCATTTTTGCACACTCTTTTTACCCACCTTGAAACTATTTTTGAGCTTTGTGTATAACATATAAAAGTTCTATTTTTTAGCCCTCTAAATAGTTGGTTAAGGTTGCTTTAAGCTTTGGGGTTGTTTGACCCCTCTTAAGCCTTGTAAGGCTCCATTTTGTGCCATTTTGAGTGAGCTCCGGGACCATTGAGTTTGGGCCTCCTCACCACTAAAATCTTGAGGGATTTCAAAGGTGAGCATGGTGCCTTGAGGCCCTAGGAAGGAGAGGGCCACCCCCTCTCCTTGTTGTCCTTGAAAATGACCATTTTTGCCTCTTGAGAGAGCACCATATTTAAGTGTGTGTTGGCCATGCCTTAGCTGATTTTCATGCTTATTATGTCATAATATGCCTCTGTTTTTAGTTGATTTTGGTACACCATGCTTGCTCAGCATACATGCCTTGTAATGCCTTGTCTTAGCCTTAACATGTCTTACGTTTTAACCCTTGTTCAAGCATGTTTAGGCCTAGCTTTGTGAAGCCTTTATGTTTATTTTGCCATGTTTAAGGTCTGTCCTTGGCTGTTTTGGTCAATCCTAACATGTATTGCATAGCTCCTTTGCATTGCTAGCTTGAAGCCTCAAGTATGTGAGTGTGTAGCATGCATTGCTTGCATCATTTCAGTGGTTTGGAACCACTTAACATGTCATTTCAGTCCATTTAACATGCTTGTATGCTTGCCTTTAATGCCTCTTTGATGCTTTGGAAGCTTGTGTTGTATGCTCCATGTTTTGGGCAATTATGCATACTTTTAGATTTGAGTCACTTAGACGCCATCTAGGTGTTCCTTTGGTATTGTCTAGGTCTGCCTTAAACCTATTTTAAGTCCCCTTGGCCTTGTGAGGCTTGGTTGACTTAGTTATGGTTTAAGTCTTATTGGCTTGCTCCATGTTTTGGACCTCTAATTGCATGCCATGCTTGTCTTGTTCATTTGGTTTGGCACCATTTTAGCATGATTTCAGACCTTTCTATGCATGCTAATTGTCCATGTTTACCTTCTTTTAAGTGTGCTTAGAAGTTGTCCCTTTATGCTTAGGAATTGGACCATATTCGCATGCATGTGTGTGTGTGTTTTAGACCTCACTTCCATAGCATTGGCCACTGTTTTAGGCTTGTTTGAGGGCTGCCTAATTTAGTTTAAGTCCATCCCCTTGCTTGTTGTATGCTTTGTATGCCTCATTGCATTGTCCATGTTGCATACTAGTTGACATGCTTAGGATTGCATTGCATGAGCATGCATGCTTGGCCTCTTGAATTGCTTGTGATAGAGGTTAAGCCCCATTGTTTGATTATGTGCATTGCATTCCATATTAAAATGCACACTTGATTCTTTGGGCCATCATGCATGGAAATGCGTGATTGGTGGTCAGAGAATCGAGGCCCATGTCCCTTTGAGTCATAAACATGATAAGGGATGTGATTGGTGCATACATTGCTTGAAATGCATTACCATGCCAAGTCTTGCCCTCTGCTGCTGTCAAACACAGATTCTGCAGGAAGATTTGGCCGGCCGGCTATCTTCATTGCCGACCGGCCATCATTGTTGGCCGATGGATCAAATTTGTGGCCGGTGACCATTCTATATGGCCGGTGGTGTTCTCCTTCAGCCGGTGGTGTTCCCTAGTATCCAGAGAGCAAACCCTGAGATTTTGGCAGTCATCAGGGGAGCAGAGCAAGGAAAACAGAGGCATCTTGAGCATGGTGGTGGATTTCCGGGCGGAACCGAGCGCGCATGCATTGAGCCCTCTGCTGAGGCTACTGTTTACTGCTTTCTTAGATTCGTTAATTTGCTTAATTAATTTAATGGTCTGTAATATTTAATTAGCTTGTTAGTTAGTTAAATTGTATTATTCTTTTGATCCCTCCGAGTGAGGGCGTATTTGTAATAAGTGTGGGTGCGTGTGTGCATGTTTTCCAACCCCCACTTCTTTCTTTCTTTTACTTACCTGCTTTGATGGTTAGTATTAGGGCATATTTACTTTAGCACACCTTATGCTATGCATGTTTGCATCATCCATCTATTTTGCACGCATCGGGCTCGGCGCATCATACTAACTGCATAAGTATTTCAAATCTAACTTGAATACATGCTACTTGTACATTTTCACATGTCTTTTATAGACTAGCCGAGCCTACTCTAGTGACATTCCGTATGCGTTGCATTAGCCATCTTAACATGAACTAGGGTCATGCATTGATTACTAACTAGTTTTGTTTTGGCTTGGAGTACTAGGTAAGCTTTTATGCTTTAGCATACCGCATGAGTGTGAATGTTAACATGATAACATGATTACCATGAGGCTAAATGCTTATTTGATATAACTGCCTGAATGCCTGTCGGTGAAGGTTGGATTGTATAAGTTGGGACAACTCGTTGAAATCCGTATTTTAGCCTACTTGCGAGTAGCAAATTCCAAAGTGTTTTCCAAACAAACGGATATGCAATATTTTGTTCCGATTTAGGCGATTTGGTCTATACTTGTTTGCTGTGCACATAACATAGTAATTCTAGGCTAATAACCGGAATAAGAACACATAGGGTCTGTTTGGTAACGTTTACGTTTTCAGTTTATATTTACAAAAATTTTATAAACTGGTTTTTGTTTATTTTTTGTTTATTTTTAGAAAAATATAAACTACAAACACGTTTGGTAATTGACAAAATATTTAAAAAAAATTAAAAATAAAAAATAAAAAAAAAGTGAGAAATGGCAAGTGGCGGCGGAAGACGGTGGTGGAAAGTGGTGGCGATGGGTGGCGGGTGGGTAGTGGTGGTGGGTGGGTGGGTGGGTGGGTGACTGTGGCGGGTGGTGGGTGGGAGCGAATGGGTAGGAGTGGTGGTGGTGGCAGGTGGTGGGTGGTTGTAGCAAGTGGGTGGCGGATGGCAAGTGGTGGCGGGTGGGTGGTGGGTGGTGGTAGTAGTGGGTGATAGCGGTGGGTTTGGTGGCGGGTGCGTAGTGGTGGTGAGTGGATGGGTGGGTGGGTGACTGTGGCGGGTGGTGGGTGGTAGCGAATGGGTAGTAGTGGTGGTGGTGGCGGGTGGTGGGTGGTTGTAGCAAGTGGGTGGCGGATGGCAAGTGGTGGCGGGTGGGTGACGGTGGCGGGTGGTGGTAGTAGTGGGTGATAGCGGGTGGGTTTTGGTGGCAGGTAGGTGACGAGTGGTGATCGTGGGTGGGTGACGGTGGCGGGTGGTGGTGGCAGGTGAGTGGCGGATGGCAGGTGGTGGTAGGTGGTGGCGAGTGGATGATGGTGGCAAGTAGGTGGCGGGTGGTGGTGGTGGGTGAGTGACGATGGCGGGTGGTAGTGGCAGGTGGGCGACGGATGATAGGTGGTGGTGGGTGGTGGCGGGTGGGTGGTGGTGGCAGGTGGGTGGCAGATGACAGGTGGTGGTGGGTGGTGGCAGGTGGGTGGCGGTGGGTAGTGGTGGTGGTGGGTGGGTGGGTGGGTGGGTGGTGGGTGGGTGGTGGTGGGTGGTGGTGGTGGGTGGTGGTGGTGGTGGCGGTGGTGGGTGGTGGTGGTGGTGGGTGGTGGTGGTGGTGGGTGGGTGGTGGTGGTGGTGGTGGGTGGTGGTGGTGGTGGTGGTGGGTGGTGGTAGTGAGTGATGGTGGTGGATGGTAGTGGCGGATGGTGTATGGTGTCGGGTGGATGGCAGGTGGGTGGTGGGTGGTGGTGATGGTGGTGGTGGCGGCGAAAGGTGGGTGGTAGTGGCGAGTGAGTGGCAGATGGGTGGTGGGCAGTGGTGGGTGGTAGATGGGTGGTGGTGGCAAATGGTGTGTGGTGGTGGTAGGTGGATAGTGAGTGCTGGTGGCAGGTAGTGGTGGAGGGTGGGTGGTGGGTGGTGGTAGCAGAAGACGGTGGTAGAAAATGGGTGACGGGTGGCAGCTAGTGTTGGGTGGTAAAAAAAAAAAAAAACTCAAAACGGAAACACATTTTTTGAGTTTTCATTTTTTAGCCAAATTTATAAACTGAGACCACTGATTTATAAATCAAAAATTACCAAACAAATTTTTATTTGAGTTTTTTAAATTTTTGTAAATATAAACAGGAAACTGAAAACGTAAGTATTACCAAACGACACCATAATGTTTTCAAAAACGGATATCACGGTTAGTAGAGGCCGATCTTCGGATTGGGCGAGAGGGGGTGCTCATAGTTGACCTTCCCCAATCATACCCAAGTTCCCGAGCCGAGGCAACTTTGGTGATGACGGACACGTGGCCTTTAGCCCCGAGTCAGGGTTTCCTAAATTCCCCCATTAAAAAATATTGACGTGGCGACTCTGTATCTGGTGAAGCAGTCCATGTTTGACACTTTTTTCAAAATCTGTTTTCTCAAAACGATTTGCCGGATTTGGACTCTTCGGTTCAAGATTAAGAACCGTGACAAAATCGAGTCCGAACGGTAACTGTAGCGAGGTCCCCCCGCGGGCTTGTTACAGATACCATAATACACTGCCAAAACATAAGCATGCAAGCATTCAAAATGAACTGTTTCATTAAGTTGAACTGGCACAAATCATATAAACATTAGCCGAAAACATGCAAGCATTTAAAATGAGTATTAACATTGGCAGGAAGCGTATTAACATAAGTTAAAGGATGCAAACATTTAAAACAGAGTATTTTATTAAATTAACCAATAAATACATAGTCGGCGCCCAATCTGCATTGAGGCGTTTACAATAAGTTCAATTTTATTCGGCGTCACCCTCGTCGTCACTCTTCTCAATTTCAAAAGCGCCAAAAGAAAAATGATGACGTTGGTATAATGGCAACGCCGATTCAATACCTGCTTCCTGGAGAGCCTCTGCGGCTTTGAGAGCCTTGATCCACCCGTGCCTAAAACCCCGATTCTCGCATCAGCATACTTTATTGGCGAGTTTCTCTTTGGTCTTGTCTATCCCGACTCTCCAGCCGTCGTGAAAGCCTTTTTTATAACCCATGGACCTTGCATTATCTACTGCAAACATGCTTGCCGTATCTCGATCGGCAATCGCATGACTTATCAGCCGTTGGGTCACTCTTTCATCCACGATCGGGTTAGATTGTCCGGCCACACACGGCTCGCCTGTTTGGGCCTTCCTCAACTCACGCTCAGCCTTCTCCGCACGAGCCTCCAAGTTTCGAATTTGTTCGTTCTTCTACTCTATCTCCCGCCGTGCAGTACGTAAACGCATGCCAACCTCATAGGCGGTATACAGCCTTTTCACTGCTCCATGAATGCCCTCTCGAAACACTTCGAAATCCTGTCAACCAACCATCGACTGTTGGACTTCCGGTGGAAAAATCTGTCGAACGAACTCGGTTGCTACACCTGGGCCATTAACAATAGAATCCGCCTCTGTCATCGGTTTATTCCCCACAAAAATCACAAAGCTCAATGGTCGTGGTGTCGCATCAAATTCACTTCTTGGTCGCGGTCGGGGTGAGCTGCCCCGTTGTTGTTTTTCCTTCTAGGTGATCTATTTCGTCGACTTGGAGGCTGACGCTTTTCTCGTTCCCTCGACGTCCTACTTCCTGTGCGTGTTGGCTCGCCGCTACGATTCATTTCAATGTCAAGCTTAGCCAATGTCCGTCTCTCTCCTTTGCTGTTGAAGAATAGTCTATTTGACATTCGCACTTATCTAACCTTCTGCAACAAACTGGTTTAAATTGAGTCTGAACACAATAAGTGGATTTACGGGCGCAAAGAACTCACCTCATTTATTCCTAACGCATGCAACACCCTCGAGGCGATTTCATTAATGCCAAACTTCTAAAGCCCGATGCCGATCGATCTGTGCTGCAGCCACTCCATGAACTAACGAACTAATGATATTCGGCTTTTGGAGTTCATACATTGGCTGGGGCAAGGGCAGATTTATTAATCTGATCGGCTAAATATTTAGGCCCGATGCCAATCAATTTGTGCCGCAGCCACTCCATGAACTAACAAACTAACGATATTCGACTTTCGGAGTTCATACATTGGCTGAGGCAAGGGCAGATTTATTAATCTGATCGGCTATTCAACGAGGATAAATTACTAAATTGCCTAGTTATCTAATCGGCAGGCGTACACGAATGTTTTATCCAAAGTAACAAAAAGTAATATTATTCATCAATAGCAAAATTAAGCACAAATAATAGCAAAGTACAAAAGAAATTTTCATTAGTAAATTAGGTACAAACTATAGCCATTTTACGTGTGAAAACTACTAAATAAAAAGCTACAAGTTTGCATAGAAATGCCTAGCAAAAACTTAAAAACTGTAGCCTTTTTACACATAAAAACCACTAAACGAAAAGCTGCAACAAAACATTAAAAATCCTTAAACAAAAACAACTAAAGTGTCGCTCTAATCAATCATCAGAGTCAGACTCAAGCAACTCAATATCCACTTGCTCGTATGGAATCGGCATAGCCAATGTCACGTTAGCAGCAGCAAAGGCTTTGAGCCAGCCATGTTTGAATCCCCAATTCTCAAATTTGGGGACTTCTTCCACATAATTTGCGATGGCAGGGCCTTGCCCAGCCTCGTGCGCCTTGGAATCCTCAAAGTCGGCTACTTCCTTCGCCTTCTTGGATTCTTCCAAATCAGACTCCAGTTTGGCAATCGCCTCTTGGGCTAACTTGAGCGTATCTTCGCTCGCGTTTTCCCTCTCCTCAGCGGCCAATCTGAGCTGGTCTGAATTTCTCGCTCTTTTCATCTCGGCCTTGGCCCTTGCACCTTCCATCTTTACCCTCGCCACTTCGAACTCGGCCCTGCTTCTCTAGCCCTCAACTTTCGATTGTAAACGGCCAATTCGCTTGATGGTGTCATGCTGGCGACGGCCTATCCCGGCTATCCTTCAAACCATTTGTAAAACAGGAAATTAAAACCAAAACAATATATGCATAAAAGGGAAAGACAAGATTAAGTTATATACCAGAAGAGCCGATTGAGCGGCTAATGCTATTGCCAACAAATCCGACTCCACCCGGAAAGCTACCTTGTCAGCCGGCAATGACACTGACGAAACCATGCTCAATGCCACGGCTGGGTCTTTCATAGCCGAAGCATCAGAGGAGACCAGCATGTTTTTTATTTTTGGTTGAACGACAGAAGGCACAACCACATCCGACTCCTCTAAGCGTGGTCGTTTGTCAGTCGGGTTTTCTTCAAAGCCGACCTCGACCTCGGCGGGACGTTTCTCCGCCCTTTGCTCATCCTCCTTATTCGCCTGCACAATCGGCTCCGATTCGACATTTCGGGTTTAAGTCGTCTCCTCCTCGATAACAGGCAGGGAGGGCTCAGCATTGGCAGCAGGTGGCACTTCAGATCGAATGGCCTCTACTCTCCGCTGCACAGCCATTCTTTCGACGTTTTTCTTTTTGGCGAGTTGTGTGAGTAACAACTTGGCTATGTCTTCGGTGTACGCGCCGGGAAGGTCTTCTAAACCAGTAAAGATGTCGTCAAAGAGAAGGTCCCCTCGGCTCGAAGTGGATAGAGGGTTGGCTAAATTGAGGCTGGCTTCCTCAAAGGCCAACTTCACAGCCTCGTCTACTTCGACTTCGGACTGGTCTGACTCTTTAGCGACCTCCTCAGCTACTTCCGCCCACTCCGAGTCAGATCCGTTGAAAGTAACCTGCTGCAAGTTTTTTAAGTTGGTTAAAACAAGAGCCGTAAGAGACTCCTCACCCCTCAGAATTGGGATGCTTTCTGCCGCTGAAAATGTCATATATGTCAGCTCATATTGAAGAAGAATGTGGGCCGCCCTCCCTTGTTTCTGAAGGCTTAGATGGCCGAAGTATTTGAGCGCGACTTTAATTTCCGTAAGAACAGCGTCGTCGGTTGAAATCAAAACTTTCTTCAAATCATTTCCTGCACAAGCAAAACCATGAGATCGCAAAAATAAAGCCTTATAAATATAAGACAAACAAACGCAAGGAGTTATACGACCACCTAGTTCGCCCCTTCATCTAGGAATAGGATCTAGGCGGTCCTCACCTTCGCCGAATTCCCAGTTACCTCGGACAACGACCATGACATCATCGACTTGCTTACTAGAGCTGGAAAGCATAGTCACTAATTGATGGTCGGTGTCCTTGGCCCTAAGGAAGTAGCGTCCATGCCCGCCAGAAGACTTGGCCAAGGCATAACAATGTCGAATAGCAGGTATGCCGAGATTAATCTTAAGGCGACGGTTTAACTCTATAATCCCCATTACGATTCTAAAAATGTTGACATTGTTGGAAAGGGATTAGACCCCAATGGCAAAGGACAACCCTAAGGAATAGGTGAAAGGGGAAACGGACTCCACCCTCTGCGATTGACAAGAGAGGGAAGACGATTGTGCTTTCATCAGCCCTCTCCATATCAAGGGTGCCGTCTATCACAAGTGACAGATGGATGCCATCAGGAATAGAAAAATGGCGTCGAAAGCCAGAAACTCAATCCACGGAGAGGAGGTCTTTCAAGTGCTTTGCCATTTTCGTCAACCTATAGGAGTATGCTAAACTAAAAAAAAACCAGGAAAAGGGATTCAAAGCAGAGAGGAAGAGAACTTACAAGAGACGGGGGAGACAATGAAGGATAAAAGGAAGTCGCAGAGGTGAGTCGGAAGGCAGTCCAAAAACTTCAAGCATCCAAAAATGTGTATGTATTCGAAAAGACGAAAAAATTTTAAATCATAATAAATGGAAGCGTACGAAGGGGCGGGAAGTTGAAATGATGACCGAAAGGCGTGTACTCTGACATCCGCGTTGGAATGAGGTTAGCCGCCGAATTTCAGCTCTGATTTTTCGAGTTCGAAACCAAACACACCAGCTAACTGTCGTTAGTGAAGCGTTTGAGGGCAATTGTGGGGGCCGAATATTGGGACACGTAAAGAGGCCGAATAGTTGGGCTTGGAGAGTCGGAATTCGTATATCACATTCGGCTCCATCTTATACATGCAAATCTAGGAATACCCTATTTGGCCAAACAACCAGTTGAGTGAGGGACCAAGTGAAGAGCGGTTTGCAACAAAAGGAGCCGAGTAAATAGTTATTCGACGAATTGAATGAGGGCCACCTCAAGAAAGAAAAAGCTATAAATAGAAGAACACCATCCAGAGAGAGGTATGTGAGAATTAATATGCTTAACTTAAGATACAAACAACCAAGAGAGTATACACTGACTTAACCGTCAGAGTGCTAATGCTGGCACCCCCGACCAGAGTGTTCATTCTTTTTCAAGTTACTAGTTGAGGATCACGAGCTTCCTATTGGATCCAGAGAGTATTTCCAAACCACATCACCACAACACCTAATCTAAATATAATTAAGATGTATAATATTTTGTGATTTTTTTTTTTAAATTCACCAAATATTTAAAATATATATATATATATATTCAATATATTATCTTATTTTGTTATATTCAATGATTTTTTTAAAAAAATATTATACAAATTTTATACTTTTTAAATATACTTAGATTAAATTGATCTAATTTATATATCATAGTGGAAATAAAAAAGAAAAATTATATTTATATATAAAAATTTATATAAAAAAAATCATAAAAATGTTGTGATAGTAATATTGTTGTAAATATAAATCATGTTTATAAGTGTTTTGTTTTAAAGTGAAAGGTCACCATTAAACTATATCATTGTGTTTGAAATTCTATATAAAATTTATATTTGTATATCATCACTTAGTAAGAATATATTCAGGTAAAATTTAATGATGAAAAATAAATATATCGTTCTAATTATCAAAATGAAATCTTTACTTGGGACCCAAACAACAATGGGGAGCCAAACCCTAGTTGTAGGAATCGTGCAACCAGGTGACGAATCTTCGTAAGAAACGTGTAAGAATCGCGCTTCTATAGAAAGATAAACGCGATCATTTCCAAGATGGGATCGTTTGTGGAAATAGAACAACTCAAAAACCCAGACAAAGAAAAGCCCTAACCCATTGAAGACAGAGAAAGAGAAAACACACAGAAACCCTAACCCATTGAAGACAGAGAAAGACAAAGGGAAAGGGGAAAAACCTGTTGAAGCCCTAATCGAGACTAGATCAAGGTATGTTCTTCCCATCTATGCATGTTCGACTATCTCTCTCCCTCTGTTCATCGTCGAAGTTGAACCTGTTTATCATCTTCTTTGACTCTCTCTCTCTCTCACCCTCTGTTCGATGCTCTTCTCGCCGTCTCCTTCGTCCTTCGTATCTCTCTCTCTCTCTCTCTCTCTCTCTCTCTCTGTGTGTTCATCTTCGTCTTTGTTTCCTCTCTCTCTCTCTCTGTTCGTCTCTCTTGTTCCTCCTCTCTATTCGACTCCTCTCCTTCCCTCTTCGTTCGTTGCTGTCTCTCTCTCCCTCTTTTATTCTTTATTTTATTTTATTTTTTACCTTTTCTTGTTTTTAGTAATAAAAAAACCATTTTACATCTTTTATTTATTTTTTTTATATTTTTAATATTCTCAATATTCTAAACATTAACATATAGAATAAAAAAATTATAAAATAAAATATCTAATTTTTGTTTTTGTTTATTTTAACATAATTTATTATTTCTTATTTATTATAATTTTTTATTTGTAATATATATCAATTAAAAATAAAAAAAATAAATTAACAATAATACATTATTTAAAAAATATAATAAATAAATAAAATATTTAATGTGTATTAAAATAAAAATATTTATAAAAAAACTTCTAATGTGTATTAAAAAATATATATATATATATTACCACACCCTGAGGCGCTTCCAACCTAAGAAACTTCTATCGGCTCACGCTTCCCCGCTCCCGATTCGTGCAACTAAGAGCCAAACCCTTGATTTTCTTGCTTCAATTAGAGCACTAATTAAGAGAAGTTATTGGTTACTCCTACAGTACAACAAGATATTATAAATGATGGAGAATGTGGGACTTATGATTTTATATCGAGTGATTAGATAATACGAAAGGACATAATAAATGATAGGAACATGAATAATATATATGAAAAATTCCTAGTAGCTCGAATTTCGTGGCGCGAATTCGGCTCGAAACCCAAAACGACGTCGTTTTGGGTTTCAAATTTTTTTTTTTCTTTTTCTTTTTCTTTCTCTTCTTTCTCTTACTTTTCTTCTTCTTCTTCATTGAACCAGGCAACACAGGCGAAAGATAGAGGAGAGGAGAGGAGAGGAGAGGAGAGAAGGGCCCCCAGCGCCGCCGATCGTCGTAGCACGCCACTGATCGTCGCACAGCTCCGATCGTCGCAGCCCCGCCGCAGCTCATCGCAGCCCCGCCTCCGGCCCCGACTCCTCCTCCAGCCCCATTTTTATGGCCCCCTCCCCTCCAGTCCTCCTCCTCCCTCCTTTTCTTCCTCCCTCCTTCTTCTTCTTCTCTTCTTCCTCTGCTCCGAATTCGAGCCTCCAAATTCGAGTTACGAATCGGAGCTGAATATATATATATATATTAACAAACCACGGTCAATGTTATAATGAAGAGCACCACCAAAAACAATACTAAGCAATGGTTTTGAACATGTGAGCTCATATTATATGCCCTTGTGTTCTAACAAAACATAATGTTGGTACTCAAGTACAAATAGAAAACTCAATACACTGGCCTATTGTGGATTATAAAATGACCCAAGTGCAAATACTTTAGTAAAATTAAAAGCAGAGGACCTATATATTTTGTTGCCATTCCTACATTGCACTGGTCTAGATGGTGTGTTTACTATTAACAAAAAGAAAATGCAATAAAGGACGAAAAGTGGGTGTGAAATGGCACTTGCAGTTGACTAATAAAGGTTTAAGTAAGATTCCACCAAAGAAAGGAACATAAGCCCATTTGTCATCTTCTTCCAATAAATCTCAACTAGTCAACAGCAGCTACAACAGCAAGAATATACCCCTCCCTCTCTAAAGGAAGCACTAAAGCATATGTGTGATGCACATGATGGCTCCAAGTCTTGGTCAGGGTGTCACCCGAATCCCCTGGCTTAATTTATTTATTTATTTATTATATAAATATTAAATTTTAAGAAAAAAATTAGTAATTGAATTCACTAAAATACAATTTTGAACTCATAGTTTTAAGTTCTACTCTTTTGAACCCACCAATTTTGAACTTATATTAGATATTAGCATGTCTTTTTGCTTAAATAATAGTATCAATATATTGAAATATTTTTATTTATAATTTTAGAATTTAAATTAATTTGTTAATTTTTTTCTCCATAGGTGATATATAATGATTAATGTGAATTTTCTGTAAGATATATGGTATTTAAGTTTTTGATTGACACCACTGATAAAAATTCCTAAAGTCGCCATTGTGCACATGGTGTGGAGAGGATGGAATGGCAATTGCAAATTATCTTATGTAGAAAGACTTGGTCCCCAATGGAGTCGTCACGGAACCAAAGTCTTACTATTCTTCCACCAAAACAAGTGCAAACTCTAATTTATTGAATTGTATTGTTGAGATTTAATGTTGAAAATTTTAAAATGATTTGTTATATCTGAATATTAAATCTTAGTCATACAACATATTATTCTAAAAAAATTCTAGGAAAAATCAACCTTGATAGGGAAAAAACAAAAATTGACTAGGTATGATATGATTCATATGAAGCACTAGCTTTCATTGGATTTTAAGCGAGCAACGCAACCTCAAGTCAATTCATGCCCTGTGCATGCTACAATGTTTACTACCAGGAGGTTTCCATTATAAATTAAGTGGGTGGATCCAATCCAACTCACCAGTTTCTACCCAATACGGAAGTGGTTCCTAAGGCCATCTTCGTTTAGTTGGACTCCCATGATTAATAGTCAATCTCAGCAATTTCTTAGGATATCTCACATTTGAAATACCCCACAATGGTGTTCGAGGGTATTTTAGTCTTATGAAATTGCTTACAACTTTCCTTTTTTTTTTTTTTTTGGGGGGGGGTAGAAATCTCTACTAGAATGTTTGGTATAGCTTATGTGATATAAATAATTTTAATAAATTAAACAAAAATTGATTACAAAAAAATAAAAGGAGATATGTTTTTAACTTCTGCTAAAGGAAACTTGTCAATCCAAAAGTCCAATTTTGTAACCAAACAGGGGATCTGAGACCAAAAGATATATGGTCCAATCCCATGGCCTTGTCCCCAAACAAACACAACCTAAAGGTACTATGTTCCGGATGGTTCTAATTTGATGGAGTGCTTTACATTTGCCAAGCCTTTGTATCCATATCATTTTTAAGCAGAATTTGTAACTTCAAATTGAACAATGACCGTAATGGAGGCAAGCATCTAGTGAATGCACAAATAATTTTTTTTGGTACACATGAGACACACAAAAGCTAATTTGAAATTGTAATACTAATAGAAGTCAAACTAGACTTTATCTTTAGATGTGCAGCACTGTTTGTGTTGAAGCCATGACAATGAGTCATAGGCAAAAAAGCAGCAAGAT
Source organism: Camellia lanceoleosa (assembly GCA_025200525.1). Taxonomy (NCBI): domain Eukaryota; kingdom Viridiplantae; phylum Streptophyta; class Magnoliopsida; order Ericales; family Theaceae; genus Camellia; species Camellia lanceoleosa. Next base: position 10,509,163 of record CM045768.1, read on the forward strand.
GACATGATGAAGAGGGCATAGTTTTTAGAGAATATTAAGCAAAGCTATTAAATGGTTACACTTTTGTTTTAAAATGTTTGTTCTGGCTAGCCAGTCAAAGAATTATAGAACCCAAATAGCTTCTCTTCTTCTATACATTTTTCATAAATTTTACAAACCACTTGCCAACTTCGGTTGACATTAATTTTTGCACATCTTATTTTGGTACCTAGGCCAAGCTGAAAATGGCATCCCTGAGAGCATAAATTGCACAGAAATCTACCAACTGAGGCACCTGCTCAAGTCCATATTTGGGCTAAAATCAGACAATGGGGATAATTCCACAGCACATGAAGTTTCTCCCTGAAGAAGTGAAATTACCTGCAAAATAAGATTTTAATTTAGTAAAATCATGACCTTTATGTCTCCAAAGTTGAAAAGGCCGGACATGGTAACTAATTCAGCAGTATCACCTCGCTTATACTAGGTCTTGAAACCGGATTAGTCTTTATGCACTGAGCAGCGACACACATCACCATATATATTCCATACATGTCCAGGTACTCCATGCCTTCGTCCAGCAACTCATGGTATGCTCCTTTTACCAACAATGGTCGGACCTACAAAAACAAAATATAGTGTTTTTAGGTGTAGAAGTAAATAGTAATATGTGTATGCGTGCTTGTAAAAGGGAACTTGAAGAAGAAAAAAAAAACTGCCCACTAACCCAGTCAAAAAAATTTTTGTCATCCTTCGGGGCAGATCTTCTACAAAACAACCTTAAGAGCAGAATTCCAAAGTGAAAGATGTCGGATTTTACCAGAGCCAAGGATTCAGGGTCTGAAGGATCCTTGTGCCATAACCTTTTTAACATACAAAAAAATGTCCTCTTTGAGTTAAATAAAATTTCAAACACAGCCGATTAAATGGCAGCTGAAAACTTGATAAAATTGACATTTGAGTGACTTGGTAAATCATGTAAATGCAAACCTGTTACTAGAAATTGGTAAGGCTTGTTTTAGCTGCAGCCATGTAGATTTCCCAAATCCAAAGATCTATACAACCAGGGAAGGAAAAAAAAATGAAAAAAAAGGAAAGGTGGTTGAGAAGAAAGAAAAGAAATCAGAGGCTATGAATTTAGAACCAAAACATTTATCTCACAAGATTTCTCTGATTTTGGGATATTTACCAGTGGCTCTAAGTCAAAATCCAGGAAAATATTGCATGGCCGCAAGTCACCATGAACAATAGGGCCCCGAGGACATCCTTCGTGCATGTATCGAATACCTTGACCAATTCCTATTGCTATCTTTATTTTTTCTTGAAATGTCAATTTGACCTGCTTTCCCTTTGATCCTGCTCCAGAAAAGACACAAATCAATACACATAGCACCTTTCTTTCATGTTGGAAGGCTTTATTTATAAGGATACAATATGATCTAGGTGAAAAAGATGAAAACAACTTACCATGGATAAATCTGTCCAGTATCCATCTTCTTGTAAAAGGATAGACAACTACTGTAGCAATTTCGCTCTTGTGGTAACCAATCAACCCTTGTATATTTTTGTGATGCAGAGTCAAGGCTGCTTTCTTTTCAGCTTCGACATTGTAGTCAAATTGTCTGGTGAATCTTTTAACCAGAACTCTACAGTGATGATCACTTAAATACCCACAAAATGACTTGCAACTGTCATTCTCATCCACGCAAGTCATTCTTGTGAACCCACCTGTTATTTCTTCAACCTCAGCCCAGCTTAGTAGCAATGGCATTCTCACCACAAGATTGACTTTAGAAAATCCACTGGAGGAGATATTATCATCATCCGAAACAGAGCCTTTCCCGGGCAACTCCACCTTTCTTGGACTAATGCTTTTATTTGATGATGATTCAACTTCTGTGATCATACTAGCAAGAGAAGGAAAATAGTGTCTATATTCGATTTGAAAAACAGGCAAGGGATAATTTGTGTTTGACTTCTCTTGTAAGACTAATCCCTTGTCTGGCTTTGAAGCTTTTGGATTGGGGTTTAGCTCTTGAACTACTGAAGTTTCAGCTCCATGGAGAGGCAAATTCTTGTGTGTAATAATGTCGTCATCACCACTCACCAAAGCCACATTGCAATGGGTTCCATTCAATTGGAAAGTTTGGTCGCTAGAAAAGAACCTGTAAATAAAGGAAACTATCTTCATATGAATTCAGTCATCTAATGATATATATTGGATGTAAGTCATCTAATTCCCAAATCGCTGTCCCTCTATCAATACACTCTCATCTATTGGATTAAGTGGGAAACTCAAGCACATGAATCTAAAGCCATAATTCAATGGTTAGAAGTGCATTGGGGTAGGGGACAAAAAAATTGAAAATAAAGAATTACGTGCCAAATTTTTTTCTATGGTAAGCATGGAGAAAGAGGGGCTAACAATCCTGTGTCTACAAAATTCTTATTCCTCTATTCTCAATGCATTCTAAGTCACAGGATGTGTTGAGAATCTCAAAATACAAAAATTTTACTGGGTAGTCTTGCAGCTGAGAAAGCATTGGAACAGAGAAATAAGACTTTTGGAAACAAATGATCCCGTGCCAAGAGAGAGGACCTGTCCATGACAATCCAAGTGGCATCGATGTTGTTTGCCTCTTCCACTACCAAGGCCTGTGGTTCGAAGCCAGTGGCTATCTTCACCTCAAACTTCACCTGTCAAAAAAAGCAACTGTCTGTGATCTAATCTATGTACATATTTTTATGAGTATATTCTGTTTATGACCCCATAACAGAGTTTAGATTAAGTTAGGGCTGCAGATCAATTGAGTTGTTCGTCAGCTCGGTTCAACTCAATTCTTTAAGTAAATGAACAAGTTTGAACTAGATTTTTAGGATCATTCATAAAACTTGACTCGTTGGCTGATTTTTCAAGCACGATAAACAAACTAGTTGAGCTCAACCCCTACAAAGTTGGGCTAATTGTGGGTAAGTTATATTAATGGGAAAAGAACTTACTCCAATGCTTTTGCATCTATCATAATAAGGTCTAAAGATCTGCCTGTAAAATTCCTTTCTCTGATTGATCTCTTCATGTACAAAATTGATATACGAATCTCTTCCCTCACATTTAGATTGATCAGACCGTTCATCTCCCATACAACAACTACCACCTGCGGCATTCAACGGCGTCGACGCATTCCCCTCCGAATCCATCATAATCAGAACCAAAACCTCATCGTTCGTCCGTACAACGTCACGCAGAGCGCACCTAAGCGCCGCCACTCCACTCTTCTCCGTGGAAACCCTAGTTCCAACCAACACAACAATCACGCTCTCTCTACCCTCTCTCTCTGTAAGATTCATTGACATTGTTGTGAGCTCTAGCTTTCGATGATTGATTTAATTTTTTCTCTGATTTGTGCTTGATTTTAAGGGATATTCGTTGTGTTTGTTGTTTCAACTCCATAGTATATAACGTTGCTTCGGAAAGATCGTCGTAACTCTGTTTTTTACTACTACTAATCTCAAAATTTTCTCGGTTTTGTCTTCGTCAGTGACGATCAGTACATAGAAGAATCGTAGAGTGCATTCGAGGACAAGAAGAGCATTTAACGATTGACATTCTTTGCGCAAAGGTAAAAACAAAACAAATCATAACCTAGAACGATGAATATGATGGAGTATGCTTGGGAGGACTCGCCGCTACATCAAAAACTGTTTGGGCAACTAGGAAACATTTTAGATTGATATAACATTGACCCATATTGACTTTAAATTTAAATTTAATGAAATTGGACCCAATTTATTCATCAAATCTATATAAAGTTAAAAAAAAAACAATTAAAAAGATATAATTTATTAAAAGACAAATTTTTTTTTTTTTATGAATAATTTTATAGTGATAAATTTATTGATAAATTTATCACTCTCTTATTTTTATAGTGTTAAATTTATTATTAAAAAATTAAGTAAATTACACTAGTAGGAGAGTGTCTAGCATAACTTATATAGTATATTTATTTGAGTCACATCATTTTTTTTTAATTTTTTACATATTTTTTTTTATAAAAAATAAAAAACATATACTTATTTAGATCATTTCAATACATCTTTAACACCTGTAGGCTGTAGTTTAGGTGAACTATCATTTAATCTTTGTAGTTTTCATTTCAATAATTTAATTTGTATATTTTTAATTTTGTGAGATATATGATACTTAGCATTAGAATTTGAAAAGGGAGGGGGAATACTTTCAAAAATTAAAGAATCAAAATGGAGGAGAATTTTATACATAGTTTTTGCACATCCACATTTCTCTTCAACAAGACAAAAATTGATGCATAATATTGATTATTAGATAAATAATTCCATAATTCAATTTTTTATAAACAAATTAAAATGCCACATACTAATTACAATTCTTCCCATTCTAGAAATTGTCCAGATGATGAAAAATCTAGAAAAAAATGTGTTAAAACAAATAGTTCTCGTCGATTAGTACATTGTAACTCCTTTCAAAGACATAAATAAAGGAATAGTACATATTCCATTAAAGGAAAATATCAAACTTATAGAACATTCACCAAAACAAAAAACAAAAAATAAAAAACTATGATAACAATAATTGTCATAATTACGTGCCAATGACATTATCAATAAACGAAAAGACTTATCCACAAGCCGGAGGGTTTTGTTTGCCCTTGAAGACTGGTTTAGCAAAGCTGCATGAAGATGAAAGAGGCAACAACTTCTTTAAACAGTTGGAGCTAAGGGTGATATCAATGTCAACTAATTCGATGCCTTCACAAGGGATTGAACTACTGCAATTAAGAGTGATTGCAACATTTGAAATTGAGCTACCCCTTATGTTCTTGTAGTGAACATCACTGATCTTCACAAGGGATACCTAAATCACATAAGTTAATAACATAGTTAGTAACATTGTCTAATGAAAATTGGCTAAAACACATACATATATTACTATCGGTATTTTCTTATTTTTCTTTGTCATGGTGTATAGAGCTAAGATATATTTATTACCCCGCCAGTTGAGTGCTTCTTAGACCGGTAATGTTGATCAATAATGATGGGATTTTGAACTTCATTCATAGTTATATCTTCAAAAGTGATGTTGGAAGCTTCAATTTTAGGTGAATTGTGGAAGCTTTTGATCCTCACACCGTTCGTTGTATTTGTTAAGGAAGAGTTAGACACAAAAATTCCGCTAACACTAGTTTCCTCAGGCCTTTTTCCAAGGCTACCAATGCTGGAAAATGACGATAATTCAAACACTTATTTAGAAAATATAATTGGTATTTACTAGAAAATGACTGTGAATTCATGAAAGATTATTTTGTTTAGGATTTTACCTGATGCCATGTCCTGGACCACAAGTAATACCAGCGATATTTACATTGGTTGAGCCTTCACCAATAGAAATGCAGTCATCACCGGTTCCAATGACAGAGTTGGATACACGAACTTGATTAGAACGACTAATATGGATGCCATCAGTGTTTGGGCTATTTCCAGGTGCAGTAATATTGAGACGTTCAGCTACAAAATTGTTGCAGCTAGTGATTGTCATGTGGAAACCCTTACTATTCACCAAATTGATATCTCGTACAACGCTATTCGTTACCTTTTGAAATTTAATAGACTGCACCAAAATATATGATATAAGATGATAATAAAACCATTTTTAGTATCTAAAGTTTTCCCATTCCCCAATAGAAATGAGGATCTTTTTAGTGCATTTTTTTTTTTATTTTTTTTTATAGGGCTATAGAATTAACGTAAAAGGTCTTTGAACTTACAATTGGTAGAGGGCTATTGCAATTATCAGATGAACGACAATTGCTATACTGCCATGCAGATTGACCTTGCCCATCAAAAATTCCTCCACCTAAGATTGTCAAACCATCAATGTCTTGAAATAAGAGACATTCTCTACCAGTGAATTCAGACATATCAGAGTTTGCTAATATGGTTCCCTGAATTTCAACCGTCACAGGGTTTGATGAGCAAGGCCCTTGGAAGATTGTCTCCCCTACCATAAATCGCCCTGGTGGGATAACAAGCTTTGATGGCCCCGTTGATGATTTGCATGCCGCATTCCATGCCTGTATAAACGCCTGTCATGTAATGAACATTATAATGTGAAGTTATAATTTAGACAAATAAATAAAAGGCTAATAACTACAGCAAAAATAACATATTTTGATTGTGTTCAAACTTACCATAGCACTATTAGACTCGCCATCTGGCTTAGCACCAAACTTTGTAACATCTACAACCGCATCAGTAGGACGGGCACCTTCAGCACCGCATGAAACCAAAGCCAAAGCCACAACCAATGCCAAAGCCACAGCCGTAGCCGAGAAAGAATGGGCCATTGTGGAGTTGGAAACCTGGACTGTAATTTTTTAATAAAAAATGGTTAGTTAAGATTTGTGAATTGAACTGGTTTTATTCATCCCTTTTATAGTTTGGTAAAATCAACTTGCCATCTATTTATGGTTATGTCAGCTGTAAAATAAAAATTCAAACTTTATTGCTTTTATTTTCTTTGATATGCTTACGTCAGTCTCTATCTATAATAGATCCAGAAAAAGGAAAATTAAAAAAGAGAATGAAATAGTATGCATATCTGACCGTGTTTGTCTATATTTGATAAATATTTTTTAGATTGAAAAGTTAAAAATAGTCTTTCTTGAAGTTCATTTGAGATATTTTTGACTCAAAGTATAAATAGAAACTTCTTCGAATACATTGGCAAAGAATTATAAAATAAATATAAACAACTCCATAAATGTTGAAGTCATCTTAACTTGCATTGTATTGCTCACTGAATAGATAAAACATTTTTTTCTTTTTCTTTTTCATAGTGGCTTTAGGAAAAAGTTACAATTTACAAAATTAAGAGAACTAGTCCAAAAAATTAATAACACTGCAACAAAATGCACTTTTGGCGACCAAAATTGGCGACTAAAAAAATTTAGTCACCAAAAGTTGTGAAATTGGCAACCAAAAATTTTTTTAGTCGGCAAAAGTACAATATTTAGTTACTAATTTTTTTTAGTAGGGATATATTGATTATTGGCGACTAAAAATAAATTTAGTTGCTAAAAATACCAGAATTGGCAACAAAAAAATTATTTTAGTCACCGTATATTGAGTTTTTGCTACTAAAACTATTTAGCTGCCGAATGTAAAATAAAATATTATTTTTTATCTTTGGCGACCAAAAAAATTTTTTGTTGTTAAATAGTTAGTTTTGGCTACTAAAATTATTTAGTCACCGAATGAAAAATAAAAACTTATTTTTTATCTTTGGTGACTAAAAATTTGGTCGCCAAAAATTTATTTTCAGCAACTAAAATTATTTTGGTCGCCAAAGAACTAAAATATTTAGAGGGAAATATTTCAAATTTTGGAGAGACTTATGAAATTAATTAACATTTGCCGACAAAAAAAACCAATTTGGTCGCCAAATGTGTGAAAATTTAGACAAAACAGATAGTCTCTCTCTCTCTCTCTCTATCTAACCCAAACAAACCAAACAAAAATGGAGAAATTAGAAGGAGAAGAGTACTTGTTCAAGATAGTGGTGATTGGGGACTCAACGGTGGGAAAATCGAACTTGCTCTCGCGATTTGCGAGAGACGAGTTCAGTTTGCACTCAAAAGCCACAGTGGGAGTAGAGTTTCAGACCCAGGTGATAGAGCTTGATGGCAAGGAGATCAAAGCCCAAGTCTAGGACACCGCCGGCCAAGAGTGCTTCCGCGCCATTACCTCCGCCTATTACAGAGGCACTGTTGGTGCTCTCGTCGTCTACAATATCACTCGCTGGACTACTTTCGATAGCATCAAGCGATGGCTCGATGAACTCAAGAGTAAGTCGATTATATTTTAATCGATCTATTTATTAGTTGTTTTGTTTTGTGGGTTTGATTGCTTATTATTGAAGTTGTTGCTGTGAATCTGAATTTGTGTTTGAATAACCATTTTGGGTGTTTTAATGATTTTGAAATTGAAATCCCAAGTAGTGGATTTTTCTGGATTTTGGTCAATTCTGAAGATGAGTAATGTGAGTATTGCTTGATTTTGCTTTGTTTTGTGCTGGAATTTTTTAGGCTTTGAAGAATTATTTGATTATGACAAAACACTACTCAACATAAACAATAACACTGTAGTTAATGTTAGACAATATTTACTGTACTTAAATAAATCAATTCTTGTTTGACTACTAAACGACAAATAGAATACAAAAGAAAAATAAGAAAGGAGAAAGAATGTTTGATTACAAAAATCAAACTAGAAATAAAAATTAAATAAATAAAAATAGATTTTATTTTGTTACTAAAACAAAATTAAAATCTGATTTAAATAAATAAATAAAATAGAAAATAAATTAAACAACTTACTTGATTAATTTCTTCGAATAATAATCTGATCAAGTCTAGTGTTCGACACTGTGTCCTTAAGACATATTCATCCTCTCCACGGTGCTTTCAGAATGTGAACGTTTATCTCCTAGGATGAAATGATCAATAACAAATAAATGTAGCACTACACTTTATTTGCTCAACGAACACACTTAGTGTATACACTCTTTCTCATAGAAAAAAAAAAGAAGAAAGAATAAATGCAGCAAAATGCATAGAAGACTTGCAGCAAGGATTGACAAAAATTGGAGTAGAAATCCAAATGATGGACTAGTCTATTTATAGAGATGAAGTGGTGGCTACTAATTTTGAATTAAACAGGTACAATATCTGTTCAATTTAAATTAAACAGATAGGCACTATTTGGTTTGAATTTCAACCAATTCAAAAACCTGTTTTGGGTGGATTTGAATTTGAACAGAACAAATTCGGTTTGGATAGACTCGGATCTATCTGTGAAAAGGTACAACAATTTTTGAATTCAAAAATTGAAATTTAAATCTGGACAGAAATTCGGAATGAATTTTTGGACAAATTTTATTTCAAAAAATAAAATTTAAATTTAAATGTTTTTTGCCCAAAAAGATTGGTGTTAGGCCGAACAAGCCCAACCTCACACCATGCATCCAAGCCCAAGCCTAGGCGGCGACGTGCGCGTGTGTGGTGATTTTTGGGTTCAATGGGTCTAGGCCATTTTGCTCATAACCTCACTCTCTACAAAACTTGGGTACCCCTTGGGGCACACTCCAAGTTCCAATCTCATGCCTTATAAACTCACTCAAAACTTCTCATCAAATCAATGTGGGACAAGTCATTTTTCAACCTTTAAGGATTTTTCACCAAAACTCTATTTTCATGGAGCACACTTTGGTTTCAATTTCCCATTCACTTGATAATAGTTTTGAGTAACCAAATATACCACGTAAATCACAACGAGGCATAGAATGTGTTACCACTTTGACCCGCGAAAATCGACGCACGGGTCCCACTTTAATAATAGACCAAACTTAGAAAAAAATTCTGTTTTACCCAGAATTTTTCCAACCATTTCCAACAGTTAAGTCATGAAGTCGAGTTTTATTGCTTTTTTACCCAAATGGATCAAGGTGCTTGACATGGAAACTTAAAACAAGATATAATATAACTATTTATAGATGTCAAGACCCCATTGGCATCAAGTAGTGTTTGGGTGGTTGACATAATATAGCTAACAAATTAGAGTAAGAAAGTGAAAAAGTGTTAAATTCATAGCCTTGCCTCTTGCGTGCGAATCCCATAACGTGAGAAAGAGAGAGTTATGAATACAACAATGATGCAAATTTGTCAATGTCTAAAATGATGGTGACATAATAATTTATTGGCAGCATTGAAAGCCATCACTAGAAGAAGTGTAGATATCTTTCGCAATTCGTTAGACTTTTGTGCTTGCTTGCTTATCCAGGCTGAAATGACAAACTTTAAGCAGTAGTGTATCAACTAGCAATTAATTTGAACTCATTGAGTGTCGCAACTATTTTGAATGTGAATGCAATCTATTCCTATAGTTGTTAGTATATGTTCTGGTTGTTAAAAGTTTACACAAACAATGCAGTTACACCTTAAACATGAAACAAACGCAATTGAAGTTTTAAAAAATACCTTTGTGGAAAACATCAATTGGTTTGATTATAACTTCACTGGTTCAATGGCACTTTTATGACTTTAACGTGCCTCAATACTGTGCATTTGTAATCGAAGAATCAATTTGTGTGCCCCAAGGAACTTGCATAAGGACATTGATATGGTGTTATTCACAAAAGAGAGAGCACTACCTCTAAAATATTGAACTAAATGAATTTTTTTGAAGCCTATAGTGCAAAACCATCACGTATTTACAGCTATAGAGTATATACCTTTTGCTCTTGAGCTAGATGATTTCTGTGCTATTTTGCTTCACAGTATCTCAATCTTGATCATAATTTTTAGATTATATATGTATTATGGATGCTTTGCTAATAGATTTGGATACATTAATCATTCCTGGCGTTTAGGATTGGGTACAGTATGATCCAAGATACAGAGGAGTAGGCATATACTTATATATAGTAGAGTACCTACACTTATAAAAGTAGGCATACACTTATATATAGTAGAGTACCAACACTTCTCTCTATATATAGTCCCCTATCCTTTTTTTTTCTTTTTTCTTTTTTTGGCTTCTATTATATACTGTCTACATTATGTAGAAGGAGCTTATATCGAGGGGAAATTTTTGATAAGGCATATCTGACTGAAAACAGCCGATCACATTGGTAACTAGTGCAAATAATTGGGTGAAGGATTGTCCTTTGCATTACTCTATTCAGAGCACAAAAAACTTGACACTAGTTTTTCTTCTCTTTTCCTTCTCCTTCTTTTTTATCTCTTTTCCTGCGGGGAAATTGGTTTCTAGAGTGTGAAAATGTAAGAGGAATTTAAAGAATCAATATTAATAGTCATTCTATCAAATAATTGGTACTCTACTGAAAAACCTGTCTATAATGAAAACCTGTCTATAATTTTTTTGTGATAATGGCTTATTATTTATTTTGCTTGTAGTTGGTTTATTGGCTATAGGTAGCAACTTGGCCTGGGCATACTTACAACAAAATAATTTCAAATTCTTGGAAGAGCTTTATTATGCAGCAGGTTATTTATTTTGGTGTACGAAGAGCATTTGTTCTGTATATGGACGACATTTATTTTTGTACAATCCTCTGTTTTGGAAATTCAGCATTTTTGTATGTAATATTTAATTTAGATGGATTATACTTGGTTGGTATAGATTTGTATGATATTTGGAATATGATGTTACAAGTTAAAGTTTTTGGATAGTTGATAATGAAATGGGTATTATTGATAATGGATTTAGATTATAATTGATAGATGTACTATTCTATATATGTATATGTTACAGGTTGCATTAATAATGAAATGTATATAATTTAGAAATTAATAAAAAAATATTTAATTTGTGCATTTTAAAAAAATTAATAAATAGAGCTTTCGGGGACTAAACAATTAGTAACAAAAAAAAATGAAAGTTTTTGGCGACTAAAAAATTAATAGCTAAAAATGAGCACCATAGTTTTGGTGACTAAAAAATTGATAGCCAAAAAGGAGTAACACGTTTTGGTGACCAAAAAATTGAAGATCAATTTTTTTTTTTTTTTTTCTTTTTGGTGACTAAATATGTTGTTTTAGACAACCAAATTTTTTGTCGCTAATTGGCGACTTTCGGCAAAAAAAATTAGTCACCAATTCTTTTGCCGACAATTAGTCAACGACCAAACAGGCAATCAAAAATTTTTGTCGATAAAAATCTTTAGCGACTAAAAATTGACTTTTGGACTTTGTTGTGGTGTCAAAAATAAAGTATATGATGTAGATATACCAATTTAGTGTAATATGGATTACACTCAAAATAACAACTATGATACAGACCATTAAAAGAAGACCACTAAAAGCAGCTCTAGTGATGTGGCATGCCTAAAAAAAATTAAAATAAAAAGAAAAGAGAAAAAAGACAAAACACAGAGACGAAAAAGACAATTTAATGCTTCTTTAGTGCTCTTCTTTTAATGCTCTAAATCATTTTTCTATCTAGAAAGAGCTCTTCTTATGATTAATTTTTAAATTATTTTTTCGGACTCTGTAACATTACAGTTCTCTTTGATATAATCAAAACATTTTTTTCTAAGGTATGTAACAGAGAGAGAGAGAGAGAGAGAGAGAGAGAGAGAGAGAGGAAAACCTGTCCATAAAAATCAAAGTGGAGTCGACTTTGTTTGCTTCTTCCACTCATAAGGCCTGTGGATGGAAGCCTACGACTATCTTCACCTGTAATTTCACCCATCAAAAAAAGCAACTATCTGTGATCAAAGCTATTTATAAAATTTTGCACTGTTTATTATGGCCTTGTGACAGTTCTCTTATATATAAAGTTGATAATAGATTTTATATTTATGTTACCAAAAAACGTTAATATCTTAGTGAATTATATATTGGTACGTCTATTCTGAAATATGGTACACTTTCATTCCAAAACGATAAATTTAGTGATCCGAAATGATCCTTAAAGGTTTTTCTAATATATTTCCTTAAATGTTTACCTTAAAAGGAAAAAAAAATCAAATATATTGAATTAAAATCTAAAATGACTTAAGTTTTGCTAAAACAAAAACTTCAAAAACGAAAAATATATATGCCTCCATTTGAGAAGTTGAGATTTGGGATTTTTTTGGCTAAAATAGTCACAAAAAAACAAAATAGACTTTTTAGCCGAATAAAATAAAACATCACATCCAACCTATAATCATTGCATTATTTCTCTCACAAAAAGTCAAAAAGTCATTTCCAAATGAGACTTTTTAGCCCCAGACTAAAATAGTCAAAAATTCAAAGAGCCAACCCACTTCCCAAACGAACACACACACACACATACATACACACACACATATATATATATATATAATTGGATGCCCAATAATTAAAAGAAAATTACTTTTGTACGGGAGCGAAATATCCTTTGCTCTCCGTACGCCTTGAACGTCAAGCTTCTGGTGGCGGCGTCTATCTCTGCAACACAAAAATGGTGAGCTGCCCGGCGGTGGTATGCCGAAAAGACCCTCCGACGATCAAGTCAGTTCTCTAAGGAATAAGACAATGAGAAGAGAGTGTTTGTGAGAGTGAATTCCATACCTCCAACGTTCGTCTCCCTCTCTATTTCTAGGCTGGCCATGCAGCCTCTAGATTGTGCGCGTACTACCTCTGCTGTCCTTTCCTGGACAAGTGGCAGTGCGCGCCCCTCACCACCTTACGTGTGTAAAGGTTTTGTCCTTCCACCAATACACACAGAACCGTCCAACGGTATTGAGGTTTGCGTGGAGCAGATGTCCTCTCCCTCACGCTATTGGCCTAGGTGGCACCCTTAATCGGGGTACCATGACCGGCCTATCACTGATGGAGAATTGCCATCACGTGCACATGACCGTGATACGTGTCACCGTCCTGTAACTTGGGATCAGGCGAAAGCCTGACTACCTCGGCCGAACTATTCTTGATCGGCTCATCAGGACCAACCGGTTGTGAGGCATGCCGACCTCCAACCGTTCTACCTTCAATCTCAGTTACACGAAGCTCTGTCGTATCGACCGGTCGGTCAAAGGCGCGCCGGCCATGATCGCGTCCGCAGTCCATCTCGGACTACCTTTTAGCTTTGCATCATCATCCGTTACTCTGAGCTCCGCTCATTACGCTGTCGTCGCGGCTGCCGCGATCGATGTCTGACCGGTCAATATCTCCGACCGTGCAAGTCAGGCTACCGACTTCACCGACGGAGGAATTAGCTCGGCGCCGTGCAGTCCGTCACGTCTGACGTTATCTCAGCCCGGCCGTACAGTCCGGCGCAAATCTTCCCTCTCAATTGCCCCTTAAACCCATCCAAGCTATCGTGATTGGGTTTACCATCATGACCGAGCCATGGTCAAATCGCGCCACTGTCAAGCCGAGCGTGATCGGAGAAGTATCTGTCGCCGAGCTATCCCATCTGGCCATCACCTCGGTAGTCTTGTCAAGGGTTGTACAGCCGTACTGACAGCCGCGTTCACAGTGCCACGTGGCTTCACCCCATTGGGTCGTGCAACCAGCTGTCCTGCACGCGTAGAATTCAAACGGCTGCACCGTTTGGGTTTTCCCCCCTATTCGAGCACAGGCCAAGGGTCACCTCAACCCTTCATAGCCTAAACCCTAAGCCTCCCAAACCTTTCACTTTCCATTGTCTTCCCCAAGCCAGAAAACCCTAACTCTCCAACACTCCAATCCATCTCTCTGCTGCTCTTTGCTTCCGTGCCCATTCCTGACGCTGCATTCGAGCTCACGAGGTTGCATTCATCCTCGCATCCGTCTCTGGTAAGTCCTCTATCCCTCTACTACTTTCGGTCTCCATTTTCCAGAGCTTCCATACTTGTACTATTGTGTTCTTCATGTTCTTTGCATGTGGCCTTCAAGGCTCTTTCTTTTTTAGTCCCAATAGCTTCACACCTTAGTAAAACTGAAACTAGTGGGTTGGAGGGGGCCTTCGTGCCCCTCAATCTGTGAAGCCTCAAAGCAAAACCCCCTAAATTTGATATGAACAGTCCAAATCTGGATTGAACCGAGCTAAATGCTCATTTGAATTCGTAGGCAGAGCCATAGCCGAGCAGAAAATTGTTTGTGGCTTCTCGTAGAGGCTGCGACCGGGCTGGATACCCCATTCGATCGGTAAGTAGAGTGAACCGAACTAAAACCGTGAAAACCTCGCCTGACACCTTGACTGAGCTGAAGGATCAACTAGATCCTGCATGTAACCTTAACCGAGCTATAACCGGACTAGGAGCCTTAGGCACACATGTAGTTAAACCGAGCTGAGATTTGTCGGTCAAAACACCAAATCCTTCCCTGAGCTATTTCCAATAAGAGCCGTGCAATCTTTGCCGTGCTAACCCTTGGAATTATTTTTTAACATGCGGAACAAATAGGACCGACCAAGCCCATCCAGCATTATAACTGGTGCAGCTCAAAGTCCGAGCAAACACACCAACGTTTTTGACCGAGATACAAAACCGAAAAAGACCAACATAAATGGGGAAGTACCGGTTTATGGTTATCACGCCCGGTGCGATGGCCGAGTTCCGTAGGGAGTACAACGTCCCTAATGACGTCGTCTTAGAGCTCGCTAAGAAGGGAGATACACCATGGGGGGACTTAGACCGGTGCCCCTTCACGATCGTTTCCATAGTAGAGGGAGGCGTCCGCTCCCGATCCAGCCCTTGCTCTGCGAATTTTTGAGGCAGATAAGGCTTTGCCCGAGCCAAGTTTCAAATAACACATACAAGATAATAAACGGGGTCGCCAAGCTAAACCGGAGACTCGGTCTGAATCTCGGTCTTGCTGAGATTTTCTATCAATATAGTTTAAGTAGGAATAAGAGCGGGCTCTGCTGGTACCTCAAAGTGAAAAAGGGCCGAGCAAAACTCATAGAGGGCAACCCCGACAAGGAAACAAATGATGACGACTTCCTCTGGGTGTCCGGTAATTACGAGGACACCGAGGCGCCCATACCGGGCTAGTACATTAGGAAAGATTTTGGCAGTGTTGGTAAGTAGCCCAGCTGACCATACTACCTTCTTTCTGCATTTCTTTTTTGTCATCTTTTGCCGGTCTAACACTTGTCTTCTTCTTACAGATAGACATTTGGCAGCGGACTACCATCAGGCCGACCCAGAAGCAATCCGAGCTCTGCTGCGACACCCAGCCGAGGAGAGAGAGGCATCAAAATTGCTCGGCTTCGAACAAACCTACCACTATCAAGCACCGCACAAGAGCCGCGTGACCGACTTCCTTCGCGCGCCTTCCCTTGAACCCGATCCAAGCCTACCGCCGATCAGACTTCTTTCCCTTACAGCCGAGCAAGAAATGGCAAAGATCAGGGCCATCAAGTCAATGATTACTGGAGAGGAAGGGGAGTCCCAACCTCCAGAGACAACCGGGGGAACGTCATCTACCCCCGCCGGGCAAACCGAAGGAGTTGTGCTTGCCCTTGCCAGCGAGCAGCAGGCTGGCCGGCCAAAGAAAAGGCCGAGGAAAGAAAAAGCCGGTCAGAGCCTCATTGACGAAGACTCAACCGAGGTTGGTTCAACCGAGCTGGCAGACCAGACCGAGCAACCACTCGCCCGCAAATCCAAGGGCAAGGGCCCTGCCACCCCTCCGGTCTAAGCGCCCGAGTTCAAGTACCAGGGCCGACCAGTTTCTGCCGAGGATTCAGTCTACGCTGATAAGGATTACTCCCTTGGCTTCAACATGACCAAGGGGCTCATCCTTCCAACCGACATGAAGAGGCATGACGAGCTGTCGGGCCTGAAGGTTCTCCGCTCGGCGGCAAAATCCATCGTGTTGGTAAGTTTTTCCATTTTTTGTTTTTGCTTCAACTGTCTGCTCGGTTTTTGCTCGGTTTCTGAATGTTAACAGTTTGTCATTTGTTTGCAGGCCGCGCAGAAGAACTACCTCGCCCACGACCGCATGATCAAAGTGCGGCAGAGTCTGCGTGAGGCCATTGCCAAAAATGAGGCCCAAAAGGCCGAGATATCAAAGTTAAAGGCCACGTAGAATGCTATCGCGGCGGAGCGGGATGAACTGAAGCAGAAGGTTGACCGAGCAGAAGCTGAAAAACAACGGGCCGTGAAGTCAACCAAAGCTCGGTACCTCGCCGAGCTGCGCAAGCTGCGTGATGCCCAAAAGGCCGAGAAAGATAGTGGTTGAAGAAGCAGAAGACCGTGGATACGCTCAGGGGGAGAAGACCTACGAGCGTCAAGTCCAGGCGACCGTGGACATCTTCTTCCAGTGCGGCTGGAAAGTTGCCGTGAAAAAAGTTGGCCTTGGTCAGGATTCTAACATGTTCGTCAACCCCCCTGCTGTCTATATCCCGGTGTACATGCAAGCATATTCCCGGGCCGCACAAAACCGACTAATTGCAGAGGCGAGGAAGGAGGTTGAGGAAGAAGTGGCCCTTGTGACAAAGCGGAACTTCTCCAGTGGCATCTCAAGATGCGGAGAATGAAGAAGTCATTGATCGGGAGGTTGTCGCGGTGGGCGAAGCTGACGAAGACGCCAAGGAGAGCCTGCCCGAGCAGACAATTGTCGGCGCCGAGCTGACGGAGGAGATGACCGAACCAAACCTTGTACTAGATTGAAGATTTTCCTTTTCCAGTTCCTGCTTTTCTTTGTTTTTGTTTTCTTCTTTTCTTGTGGTTGTAACCGGGCAAGGCCCCACCTCTTGTACTGAATTTCATTTTATCAATGAAACTTGAACTTTTTGCTCGCTCATTGTCTATTCTTGTTTGGCTTTCGTATGTGTGAATTTCTTGCTTCAAACTTTAATCAACTGGCAGGTCGGCTAAACCGCACAAACTGCCGAGCTAAAATCAGCTCACAAGTAATCTAGTCAGGACTAACAGTTGCACTTTCAAATGAAATGACATTTTGCACCTGGCCGAGCAAAATCCGCTCGGCCTTGATCGATTTGCCGACTGTAATTCCAGTACTTCAATACGGCCGAGCAAAAACCAGCTCGCCTTTCAAAGTTTTTTTTTTTTTTTTAACGCCAATATTTTCCTTTAGCCGAAAAAAGTCAGCTCGGCCTTATAACTGTTGGGCAAGACACCAACATTGCCAATTCCGCCGAGCAAAATCAGCTCGTTTCCCATATTGGACAAGACACCAATATGCCAAATGGGCTGAGCAAAATCAGCTCGGCTCCTACATTGGGCAAAACACCAATGTTTTAGTTAGGTTGGTCATGCCGCCAACATTCCAACTGGGCGAGCAAAACCAGCTCAGCCCTAATGCGCATTGCTCCATAGGCAAAATGTTTGTGCGGTCTGCTCCCATTCCGAGGAAAACAGTCCAGTCCCGTCCAGGTCAGTCTTCTTGCCCCTGGCATCCATGATTGCCTTTTGTGTCTTGCTATATCATTGGACAAATGTAATACCAAACAAGAAGATGACTAATTTTCATTACAAAAACATTGCTATCTTTTACATCAAGTGCCAAAGGGCTAGGGGTCTAGAAAAGCTAAACAACATAAGCAAATTACATTTCAAAAGTAAAACACCTTAAGGTTGGCTGCATTCCATGGTCGGGGGACAACCTTGCCATCTAAATCTTCCAGATGGTATGCCCCCTTGCCAGCAAGACCAACCACCTTGTATGGTCCTTCCCAATTTGCACCGAGCTTTCCTTCGCCAGGGATCACTGTGTTGCCAAGCACTTTCCTTAAGACCCAATCCCCCATCTTGAATAGCCTGGGGTGCACTGCCTTGTTGTATTTTTTAGAGAGTTCCTGCTGATAGGCCGCTATGTAGATCAATGCGCGCTCTCGCCTTTCTTCAGCAAGGTCCAGCTCTAATGCCACGGCTTCATTGTTCAGGTTTGGCTGGAAACTTTCTGAGCGGATGGTTGGCATGCCAATTTCTAATGGGATGACGGCCTCCATACCATAGGCCAAAGCGAATGGTGTCTCTCCAGTCGATCGCCTTGGCGTGGTGCGATATGCCCAAAGCACATTAGAAAGCTCTTCAGCCCACTTTCCCTTGGCCTTCTCAAGCTGCTTTTTTAGCCCGTCCAGAATGATCTTGTTTGAGGCCTCTGCTTGACCATTTGACTGAGGATAGGCCGGCGTTGAATTGTAGAACTTGATCTTCAACTCTTCGCAAAATCCGCGAAAGAGTTTTCCATCGAATTGAGTGCCATTATCCGAGATGAGGGCCCTGGGTATGCCAAATCGAGTGATCACATTTTTCCAAACGAATTTCTTAACATCTTTTTCCTTAATGGTTGCCAGTGGCTCGGTCTCCACCCACTTGGTGAACTAGTCAGTGGCGGCGATGAAAAACTTGCGATTGCTCGGTGCAACTGGGAGTGGCCCAACGATATCCAATCCCCAGAGTGCGAACGGCCAAGGACTTGTGAGAGAGAGCAATTCTCTTGCTGGCTGGTGGATCTGGTGAGCAAATTTCTGACATTTTTCACATCGACGAACGTATTTTTGTGCGTCCGCTTGCATGTACGGCCACCAGTAACCTTGTGAAATTGCTCGGTACACCAAAGACCTGCCCCTAGTATGGCTACCGCAGACGCCTTCATGGATCTTAAAGAGAAAATCCTCCACCCTGGCGGGGTGGACACACTTCAAATACGGCCCAGTGAAGGACCTCTTATACAACGCTCCGGACGGAGAGAGCCAAAACCGTTCTGTCTTTGCTCGGATCTTGTGGGTCGCCTTCTTTTCTTCCGGTAGAATTCTATCTTTCAGAAAGGCAATGATGGGGTCCATCTAGGAAGGTCCCAAGTCAATGCAGAGTACCTCGGTTGCTTCTGGTTCCTCAATGCTTAGCCGAGGTAAAAATTCAATCATCAAGGGATTGGGAAAGGCTGTCTGAGTAGAAGCGAGACCGGCCAATTCATCAGCCGTGCTGTTTCCTTCGCGGTTGATCTGTTCAACTCTGATGGCATCGTACTTCTTGATTTCTGCTCGCACCAGCGCCTGATACTTGGCCATTCTTTCATCCTTGGCCTCGTACTCCCCTGAGACTTGATTGACCACCAGCTTGGAGTCACTGAACACCATAAGGGCTGCGACCTTCATTCTCAGCGCGCTTCTTAGTCCGGCGAGGAGGGCCTCGTATTCCGCCTCATTGTTGGACGCTGGGAAGCCGAGCGTAATTGCTTGCTCAACAATCAGCCCATCGGGTGAAGTTAGCACAATTCCCAGCCGGCCCCATGCCTGTTGGACGCCTCATCGACGAAGAGTTTCCACATCTCGCCAACAAACAGCTTCTAGCAATTAGACGGGTTTTGGGAGCTTCTCAATTCCAAGTTTCTGGTCGGCTCATTCTGGTCTCTTTCCACGTCTTTGCTGGGTTCTTCTTTCAACGAGTCGTCGGACTTTGCTGTTTTGGTCGAGCTCTGCCCTTCTCCCACTTGCGGGCCAACACTTGTCTCTGTTGCCAAAACCATGGGTTGTGCTAAATCCGCATCAACCAAATCAATCGGGTAGACTGGATGCGTTCCAGGGGCAAATTCCGCCACGAAGTCTGCAAGTGCTTGAGCTTTGATTGCGGTGCGCGGTCTGAACTTGATGTCATACTGGCCCAATTCCACGGCCCATTTCAGAATTCTCCCAGTGAAGTCTGCTTTTTCGAAGAGCACCTTGAGCGGGAACTCGGTTAACACCACTATTGTATGGGCATGAAAATAGTGGGCCAGCTTTCTTGAAGCCATCATTAGGGCCAGCGCCAGTTTTTCCAAGGGAAGGTATCTCGTCTCGGCCGGAAGCAGAGTCTTGCTCACATAGAAGATTGGTAGGTGCTGGATGCCTTCAGCACGAACCAATACCGCGCTTACCGCGTGTTGAGACACAGCCAAGTAGAGGTACAACTCTTCGCCCGGCTGAGGGGTGACCAAAATAGGGGCTGAGGAAAGGTACGTCTTTAGGTCTGCAAGTGCACGGTCGCACTCTTCATCCCAGAAGAACTTAGACTTCAAAGTTTTAAAGAAGGGCCTGCAACGATCCGAAGACCGGCTGATAAATCTGTTCAGCGCGGCTGCCATTCCGGCAAGATGTTGCACGTCCTTCGTGGAGTTCGGGCGCTCCAACTCTTGTATTGCCTTGATTTGCGATGGGTCGGCCTCAATTCCCCGGTTTGTGACCAAAAAACCTAGGAATTTCCCAGTGCCAACTCCAAAGGCGCACTTAGAGGCGTTCAGGCGAAGCTTGTGGCGCTTGAATATGGCAAACATTTCTGCTAGGTCGGCGAGGTACTGGGACTTCTCCTTACTCTTTACCACCATATCATCGATATAGGCTTCCATAGTCCGACCCAAGAGAGGAGCGAACATCTTCGTCACCATCCGCTAAAAGGTTGCCCCGGCATTCTTCAGTCCGAACGGCATGACCTTGTAGCAATATAGCCCTCTAGGGGTGGTGAACGATGTGATTTCCCTGTCCGGTTTGTACATGGCTATCTGATGATAGCCGCGATATGCATCCAAGAAGCTAAACCTCCGATGGCCAGTGGTTAAGTCCACCAGCTGGTCAATTCGAGGGAGGGGAAAACTATCCTTCGGGCAAGCGCGGTTGACAGTCTTGTAGTCAACGCAGACTCGCCATTTGCCATTTTTCTTAGGAACAACCACCGTGTTAGATATCCACCGAGGGTATTGCACCTCCTCTATGGCCCCGGCTTCCAACAAATTCTTCACTTCTTCCGCCACCACTTCAGCATGGTGCAAGGCTGAACGGCGCATCCTTTGAATGACTGGGCGCGCATTGGGGAAGACGTTCAATTGATGACAAATGAAGCTCGAGTCGACGCCAGGTATGTCGTAAGGCGTCCAGGCAAAGGCCTCCAAGTTGGAAACCAAGAAGTTGACATAATCCGTCTGTTCAGCGCTAGACAAGGATGATCCCAAGAGGAAGAATTTAGTCGGATCATTTTCATTGATGCGCACTTCCACCAAATCTTCGACCGATTTTTCCTCGGCCTTTCTTCCCACGTCTTCGAGGACCTCTTTTCCCTCGGGCCCCTCGATCATCTGGACAAACGCTTTGGCTGCTCGGCTGCCATTTACCGCAACGAAGCATTGTTTAGCCATCACCTGGTCTCCCCAGACTTCCTCTATTTGCCCGTTCGATGCTGGAAAGCGCATGACTTTGTGGAAGGTCGAAGCAACTGCTTGCATAGCGTGCAGCCAACCTCTGCCCAGGATCAAATTGTAAGTCGATGGCACTTTGAGCACCCAGAATTCTACTTGCTTCACAACCAATCCTGCTTTGACCGGCAAAATAATCTTTCCGATCGGCCATTCTGGTTGTGAGTTGAAGCCGACCAAAGGAAATGTTGCAGGAGCCAAATCCTTGTCTTCTAACTTCATTTGTTTGAACGCGTCATAATACATTATTTCGACCGAACTCCCCTGGTCGATCAATATTCTCTTGATATCAAAATCTTTGACGCGAAGGGTCACCACCAAGGCGTCATTGTGCGGCATCTGCACCCTTTCCAAGTCTTTGGTTGAAAACGAAAGGATGTCTCTTTCCTCGATTTTTCCCTTCTTTACAGCGGGCTGGAGAGAGAGCACTTCCCTCATGTGCTCGGCTTTCTTGATCATTTCTCTCAGCTCGCAGACCCTTGCCGGTTCAATGATGCCGTGGATGACGTTGATCACACCTTGCGGGGGCGCCTCTAGAGCGGCCATACCGTTAGGCTCGGTTTGCCCGGTTGGCGCGGTCTTGACTCCCCCATCTATATATTGGTCAAGATGCCCCGCCGCCACCAATTCCTTCAAGTGCTGTTTGAACGGCAAGCAATCCTCTGTCCGGTGCCCCCGTTCCTCATGGAAGGTGCAGCGATATTTTGGATTGAAGCCTCGCTGCGCACTCCCTAACTTGGCCGGCCAACGGACAAACGGCTCACCTCGGATCTCGCTCAAAATGCGGTAGATGGGAATTTTGAAGACCGTGGTAATTCCTGTCCGCGCCTTCAGTTTTCTCTTGGCATCTTCCACTGCGTCGCGAGGTGTGTCAGCTCGGTCGTTTCTGCGACCCTTGTTTCGGTCATCGCGCTTTAGTCCGCGCCGTTGATCTTTTGATCGGTCGTCCGGGCGATTATCCTCCTGCCCAACCGAGTTAACTTTCCCCGCTGTCCTTCTGTCCACCTCGACCGGGTTATTCTTCTCTTTCACAGAGGCAGCGTCATCTTCCACACGAATGTGTTCGTTGATCCGCTGCATCAAAGATTCCATAGTGGTGGGCTGATGCATCGTAAGTGAATCTCGCAGTCTATGTCCGACTGGGAGACCCATCTTGTATTGAGTGATCGCCAGATTTGTAGGGCAGTCGAGGATCTCGTTGTAAGTTTCCCAGTACTTTGCATTGTATGCCTTCAGCGAACTTCCAGACTCCATCTTGACGCCCAGGAGATGGTCAACCTCCTTCGGCGTTCAAGTGTTGGTCTTGAATCTAGTAACGAAGGCTTCTGCTAGTTGCTGTCATCCCTCAATACTCCCCTCCGGGAGCCTTTTGAACCACTTTAAGCCCAACTCTCCCAAGCTTGCTAGGAATATGAGGCACATCAAGGCGTCGTTTCGGTGGTGGCCAGCCATCACCTGCCGGTAATGACTCACATGCATGTATGGATCCGTCTTGCCATCGTGCAAAGTGAACTTTGGCTGGTGGAATCCGGCAGGGAATGGGGTGCTCTCAATCTCTGGGGACAGCGGCGTGGCTGTAAGTCTCGCCAGCTCTTTGTCCTCTAGTGCAGGGGCCCTGACTCTGGGCATCGGCATCACTACTTCTTCACTGCAACGAACTGGGGCACTCAACCTCTGGAGCGCCGGTACCCTCTGAGCCTCTTGACGGCGCGCTCTCTCCTCCAACACGTCCCTGAGATCCCCGAAACGAGAGGAAGCAGAGCAACGCGATGTTGATGATGGGTGTGAGGGGCGGTAGGTGCTGTCGCGAGTGAAGGATCTGCTCTCTTGCTGGTTTGAATCTCCAACCCCATAGTTCTTGGTGATGGAGATTGAATAAGTCCTCCTCTGGTGGCGACTACTAGAACGAGGGGAGGGGGTGTGCTCACTGCGGTTGCCCTCTCCAGCAACACCCTTGCCCCTAACATGGCGTTTCAACAGCTCTATTTCAGCCGCCATCCTTCGAATGAGGGCGTCTTGATCCTTGAGTTTGTGCTCCAGGCATTCCTCACGGGACTCCTCCCTGCGTCGGCGGCCCTCTGGACTCTGTGAGCAATCAGAACTCCTCCCACGCTTGTCGCGCACTCCTCACGAAGAAGTTTCCAGGCCCGCCATGGTTGGAACATTCGGGGGGCCTTCTCTCCTCCGGGCATACTCTAGAGTGACGCCATCGACGACGGACAACGGAACTTCGTCGTTGTTGGCCATGAAAATGGTCGAAGAAGCTCGAAGAACAAGGGTTGAGAATCGAATTTCCCACAGACGGCGCCAATTGTACGGGGGCGAAATATCCTTTGCTCTCCGTACGCCTTGAACGTCAAGCTTCTGGTGGCGGCGTCTATCTCTGCAACACAAAAATGGTGAGCTGCCCAGCGGTGGTGTACCGGAAAGACCCTCCGACGATCAAGTCAGTTCTCTAAGGAAGAAGAAAATGAGAAGAGAGTGTTTGTGAGAGTGAATTCCATACCTCCAACGTTCGTCTCCCTCCCTATTTCTAGGCTGGCCATGCAGCCTCCAGATTGTACGCGCACTACCTCTGCTGTCCTTTCCTGAACAAGTGGCAGTGCGCGCCCCTCACCACCTTACGCGTGTAAAGGTTTTGTCCTTCCACCAATACACACAGAACTGTCCAACGGTATTGAGGTTTGCGTGGAGCAGATGTCCTCTCCCTCATGCTATTGGCCCAGGTGGCACCCTTAACCGGGGTACCATGACCGGCCTATCACTGATGGAGAATTGCCATCACGTGCACATGACCGTGATACGTGTCACCGTCCTGTAACTTGGGATCAGGCGAAAGCCTGACTACCTCGGCCGAACTATTCTTGATCGGCTCATCAAGGCCAACCGGTTGTGAGGCATGCCGACCTCCAACCGTTCTACCTTCAATCTCGGTCACACGAAGCTCTGTCGTATCGACCGGTCAGTCAAAGGCGCGCCGGCCATGATCGCGCCCGCAGTCCGTCTCGGACTACCTTTTAGCTCGGCATCATCATCCGTTACTCTGAGCTCCGTCTACTACGCTCAAGTCGCAGCTCGGCTGCGATAGTCGAGGTCTGACCGATCAATATCTCCGACCGTGCAAGTCAGGCTGCCGGCTTCGTCGACGGAGGAATTAGCTTCGGTAGCAGTCCATCACGTCGACGTTATCGACCGTACTGCATCCGCCAAATTTTCCCTCTCAACTTTAAAATTATCTTAAATTTTTAAGTGTAATATATATATATATATATAAGTCTATTCTCATCGTACTACATTTTAGAATATATGACATATCATGTTTCCATTTTCATCCCACGTACCGAAATTATCCATATTTCAGGTAAAGTAATTTTATATTAATGGAACTAAACTCACTACGTTTGCATCTATCATAGCAAGGTCCTAAAAATCATCTGTCACTAAACTAATTCCTTTCCCTGATTAATTGATGAAGAAAGTTGAAATACAAATCTCCTTCACCAAGTTAATATATTGATCAACAACAATGATTCATATCACTAAAAAAAAGATCACTAATAACACTAATGCATTGAGAATACTAAAAAACAAAAAATAAGGCATAAACAATATGTGAGACCCACTATTATATTATTAATAGTGCTATTAAAGCGCAACTTTTAGTACTGTCAACTATTTCTCATTGATCAAACACATTAACAAACAGCTGCTGCACTAGAGCATCTCTAGTAGGCATGTATTATCTATTGTTAACTTGTACAGGTATTAGAATCCTTGCCTAGGAAGCACGCATGCAGGCGCGCGTTAAAGTATGTTACGCTGATATCGCAAAACTTAAAGAAATAGGATATGATAACATTCATAAAAAATATATATTTTATAATTTGTACTAGTATATGATATATAATAATTTAAAAAATTAAATGTATAAAATAATTAAAATATTTTTGTAACTATAAAAAAAATTCCTAAGTATTTTATTTATTTTTGATAATTATAAAAATTTATATAATAAAATAGGAGAGTTTTTGAATTTTCAACATATTTTTGTCTTACTAAAACATTTGAACGGCTCAGATCTGTTCAAACTATAAAAACAATAGCTGAGATGTATTTTTCAAAAAATATCTTACATATACATTTTCTACATTCCCGCTTCTCTCTCTTACTTTTTCATTTTCTCACCAATCCTTCCATGATCCCATGATCTCACATTCCTCCCTCTTTTATTTTTATTTTTTTAGATTAATTACTTAAAAGTCCTATTTACAAATGTTATAGTAGCTTAGGTCCTATTTAAGATTTTTTGAACTGATAAAGTTTTATTTAGTAAAACTCAGAATATTATCAGTTTTTATCAATTTTTAAAACTAAAAAAATTATTGATTTTGTATAGTAACATTTCATATAATTATTTCACTGACTGATAAAAAAAATAGAGCATGAAATTAAACGTTTTTTCCCTTCTACTTATTGGTTTGATTCAATTATCTAATAAAACCGAGAATATTAACAATTTTTTTCAATTTTAAAACTGAGAATATTATTAGTTTTTTCATTTTTAAATTTTTTTTTCAGTTTTGCACATCAATGTTCTATCATCATGTATAGATACAAAAATTTTAATTTTGCACAAAAAAATAATTAAATTTTTTAACAAAAAAAAAGAGTTTTTTTCACATAATTTTTTTTAGTTTTTTCAATTTAAAAGTTGATGTTTTAAAGTTTTAAAAATTAAAATAAATATCAAATTATCATGTTCTTTTATAGATAATCATAAATGATAAACAATCATTATTTGAAGTGCAATTCTGACTATTAAAAATTTAATAAGACTTAAAGATCAAAAAAATCTTAATTAGGACTTAATAGAGTATAAGTGCATAAATTAAGATTTCTATGTAAATACCTTTTTTTTTTTCACTCATTTTTATTTTTTTTTCGATTTATTTATTTATTTTCACTCACACCCTATGTTCGGAGACGGACATAGACTAGTACCAACAATGCTAAAGACCCCCAGTAACTGGGCACCCCCAGCATCCCCAATGCCACATGACACACTGCTAATGGCTGAAGTCATAAAAAAAAAAAAATTTGAGCCAATCAGGGGCGACCCCCAGTGACCTCCACTGGGGTCTTAGCCATTCTTCAGACTAGTACTGTATATTTATGCGCAATATAATTATTTTAATATTTTTTATAAAAAAAAAAAATTACAATTTCCCACAAAAGTACCTGACTGGCCCAGCCGTGAGTCAATGCCTTTGCCTTGGCCCTTCAATTTTCCCTAAAAATAGGGCCCTCAAAAATTCCAGCCCTTTTAGTGTAAACGGCCCAGAGATGAAGAGCCCAAAAGTCCAAAAAAGGGCAAATTACCCGTAAGTTCTTTTTGAAAGATGTTTATTCTATTTAATTTTAAAACTTTTTAAATAGACTTAAAAATTCTATACCCATTTATCGTCTCCTCTTTCCTTACATTTTGCTTCTTCTCTGTATCTTTCTTTCTCTAATATCGGCGATGACCATGACCACAACTACGCCTTTTTTTTTCTTTTTTTTAATCTACAGTCATCGACAATCACCATTGATTGGAGTTCACGGACAACCATTGAGCACCAACTCCTTGCTTCATGCTCACCAACGGCAAAAGAAATGAGTTTCCGACGAATGAGTAGATCTACGTTAGATCCGGTTAGATCTAAATCAAAAAATAACTTTCAGAGTACAAGTATCTCTCTATATCTGTCTCTTTCCTTCAATCTCTTAGTTTTAATACTTTTTTTGTACTATACACTTCTATTTTCGTGTTATAATAGAGAAAATTTGCAAGTTCTGAACAACTTGCTTTCGAGTTTTAATTACAGGTGGTGAAAATCTGTAAAATTTTATAGTTTTAATTTTTTTGGTACTGAATTCAATCATTCTTTAGAACTGTAAAATTTTGCAGTTTCATAACATATTTTTTGGTCTGATTAATAAATATAAATACTTAATAGAATCATACTTTGAAACAGTAACATTTTACAGTTTCAAAACTTACTTTTCAATTTGATCAATATTAGAAATTATTTGCTTACACCCTACAAAAATTAAAAATAACATATGTTTTTTCATTGTTGCTGTTTGTTGTTCTTAAGTTTTTTTTTTTTTTCTTCTTTCAGCTTATCAATATTTAACACATTTTACTATATTTTTTCGCTTTAATTTCTCAGTTTATTATTCTTATTTTTTCTGACAATATTCTAGACATTTCGGTGAGTTTGCAGCGATATTCTTGACGTCTAGCGAATATTCTAGACATTCCGACAACTTCCAGTAACATTCAAAACATTCCGACAATACTCCGGCGAATTTATGAAGATATTTAGATGACTTCCTAGTGATATTAAATATTCCTGCAAGTCTCCGATGACTGTCTGACGGTGGTGGGATGTAAGAGTGTCTCTAATTTTTATTTTTTTAAAATTTTTTTGGTAACAATTAAAAATATATAAAACTAATTGATACAAGTATTTTGTTTTCGGATTAAATGAACTTTGAAATTTGTGTATAGAACTTATCAATAAGTTCCCCAATACAAAGAAACCAAACAAATATAGGGCTCAAGGGCTAAGTGAGTGAGTGGGCTGGGCCTGAAGCATTCTAATTCAGTTTCTTATGTTCGACATTCTGTGTGGTGAGTCCTCCGAAATTTCGACATTGTCTTTTTTTCTTTTTTTTTTTTCTGTTTTGAACAGGAAATTTCGACATTGTCGAGGAAGTATCATTGTATCAGCAAAGTTTCAGTTCGGTTCTTATCCGCGAGACAACGAGTCTTTGCTCTCAGTTTTTGGATTTGAGGTTTTGATTTTTGCCCTAATTTCTATTTCCTTTCTCTTTCGTAGATATAAGATTGTTCAATTTAGTGTGTGCCAACACCAATAAATAGAATCTATTTATTACTTTTTTTAATTAATTTCAATAAATTTCTTAATTTCTAATTTATTTTATTTGAAATATTACTAAAAATTGTTAATTTTTGTGTTTGATATTAAAGATTTAGATTTTATGACCAATTTTTATTTTTTATAGTTATTATAACGAATTTATTTGATGTAACAACGTGAGATATGAGACAAAAAGCACAACTAGCAAAAAATTAACTCAAAAGAGAAAGGAAAGAAACCAGCGATTCCTTTGTTTTTTTTCAACTATGTGAACTCACAATTTCATTATTTTTTTTTGTTTTCCTCAAAGACGTTCGGTTTATAGAATTATACAGCATTTGAGGACAACAGAGTATTTAACAATTCCTCCAAATTTGAGTTCGAATTCACCAAACGAGACACAACTCTTGATAAAACAATGTAACCAAGAACAATAAAAAGGCTACATCCAAATTATTAGATCCACAAAATAAAATAAAATGGTAAACTACCAATAGGTCTTAATAGTTAGAGTTAATTCCCATCAAGTCCTATTGAAAATAAGTCTTCATAAAATTATCGCTAAAAATAATTTTTTTGTGATAATTTTTTTACATACGTCACTAAAAATTGACAATTAGTGACTTTTTTTGTCATGATTTTTATAAATTGTCGCTAAAACTTACAATTAGTGACTTTTTTTATGACAAATTTTATTCATAGGACCTATTAGACAATAAGTCCACTTCTTAAGACCTACACGTAAGTACCTCATAATAAAAATTCAATGATATGATCGCATGTCTATATTAATATGATATCATTGTTATATTGATTTTTTTTTTAAACATCCAATACCCATTTACAAATGGGTAATAGTGTGATAAGTAAATTTGTTTATCTTATCATCATCTTTACATTAGTGGAATAGATCCCAATCATTAATTCAATTTGCTTTTATGGGATGATAGATAGTGGTGTCATGGCTCAACACGACCCATATGTTGCACATATTGTTTTATAGTTTGGCAACTTAATTTTAATAGGACTCCTAATATAATATATGGAGCATCCTCGCGGTAATTTTTTAGAATATCCTTTTAGTCATGGGGGAACCAAAATTTAAAGCTTAAATAAAAGAAAATTGTCCATGCATTCTCTTTAATTGAATTGTCATTTGTGTTTTCATTTTATTGCACTTTTCATTAGGTTGATTTAAGAAAATTGGTTACTCAGAACATATGATTTTAGTTCCATGATTGTATCCATAAATCCTATATCACATCTCTCACGCCTTTCATCAAAATGTAACAATGGGTGTAATCCATTGACGTACATGCATAACAATGGAGTTTGTGGAGATAACAATGTTTTCAACAGAACAAAAATTGGTATAAATGATTGATTATCAGGTAAAACAATTTCACAATTCAATTTCTTTTTTAAATTCCATAGATTAATTATAATTCTTCCCCGTTCAAGAAATTCTCCTTACGATGAAATGTGTCAAATAATTGTGTTATTAGAAGTTGTCCTTATGGATTAGTACACTGTAACTCCTTTCAAATATGCAAATAAAAGAATAGTACATTTTCCATTGGAGGAAAATACTAAACTAACATTGAAAAATCTAAAATCCCAAAGACATTGATTTGTGATTAGGTATTAATTTTAAACAATAAATAACAATCTCAATCAAACAATTAAAGACTAAACAACACAATGATTTAACGTGAAAAAATCACAATTGGAGCACATCCAATTGTGATAAAAAATCACAGGCCAAAGCCACAAAACAACCCGCTAAGAAGACAAAAAAGAATTACACAAGTGTACTTTTAATTACCTAGCAAATCCATACCCGAATTGAACCAACCCTAATGTGTCTCTTCCAACACCGCCTTCACCTCAGAATTTTCTTATCCAACATTAAATCCATAACGCCGATGTCGAATCACGACAATAAGCCACTCCAGAATTCACCAAAGCTTCAGGCCCAAATTTCTCGGAATCCACCGAAAAACAACTCTTTCTTTTGTGAATAAAACAAAACAAACAAAATCTTTGATATAATTCACTAAATTCATGATATAAACTCTCACAGATATCAAAGGAAACAAGCAAAGAAGCTTTAGATGAAAACTTTAATACCCAAGAAGAAGATCTGGAAGCTGTACTCTAGAAACGGACTGAATCGCAGCTTTACAGAGACCAGGCCCGCGATGCTTGCTCGAGTGAAGGAATGCTCGCTTGAGCGAGAAGACTAAAACACGTGTTTTTTCCAAGTGTCTTCGCTCGAGCCACCAAAGTCTCGCTCAAGCGAGAAATGCATTTTCTCAGTATTTTTACAGTCAGTGAAAACTTCGAGGACCAAACATTCATTGATCGAGTGCACATTCCTTCGCTCGAGCGAACAAATAGCTCGATCCCCGACATGATCACAAACATGATATCATTAACATCACAAACTCCTCTACTCTGCATATGTACAATTCGGGTTGGATTCGCATCTAAATACTCATAGCCTCACTGAAATAAAAGAACGAATAAAACTATAACTAAAAGGAGTTTTGTCAAATGGGATTGCCAATAATAAAAACCTAACAAACATAATTTTTATACCCAAAATAAAAAGGGGTAATAGTAATTCTTGTAATTCTGTGCCAATGGCAATATCAAGGAACGAGAAAGTCTATTGGCAAGCCGGGGGATTGTGTTTACCCTTGAAAACTAGTTTAGCAAAGCTACAAGAAGATGAAAGAGGCAACAACTTCTTTAAACAGTTGGAGCTAAGAGTGATATCAATGTCGGCTAATTCAATGCCTTCACAAAGGACTAAACTACTGCAATTAAGAGTGATTGCAACATTTGAAATTGAGCTACCCCTTGTATTTTTGTAGTGAACTAATCTTCACAAGGGATGCCTAAATCACATAAGTTAATAACATAGTTAGTAACACTATCTAATGAAATTGGCTAAAAAAATACATATATTACTATTTGTATTTTATTATTTTTCTTTGTCATGACGTGTAGAGCTAAGATATATTTATTACCCTGCCAATTGAGTGCTTCTTAGACCGGCAATGTTGATCAATAATGATGGGATTTTGAACTTCATTCATAGTTATATCTTCAAAAGTGATGTTGGAAGCTTCGATTTTAGGTGAATTGTGAAAGCTTTTGACCCTTACATCGTTCGTTGTATTTGTTAAGGAAGAGTTAGACACAAAAATTCCGCTAACACTATTTTCCTCAGGCCTTTTTCCAAGGCTACCAATGCTGGAAAATGACGATAATTCAAGCACTTATTTAGAAAATATAATTAGAATTTACTAAAAAATGACTATGAATTCATGAAAGATTATTTTGTTTAGGATTTTACCTGATGTCATGTCCTGGACCACAAGTAATACCAAAGATATTTACATTGGTTGAGCCTTCACTAATAGAAATGCAGTCATCATCGGTTTCAATGACAGAGTTGGATACACGAACTTGATTAGAATGACTAATATGGATGCCATCGGTGTTTGGGCTATTTCCAGGTGCAGTAATATTAAGACGTTCAGCTACAAAATTGTTGCAGCTAGTGATTGCCATGTAGAAACCCTTACTATTCACCAAATTGATATCTCGTACAACGCTATTAGTTACCTTTTGAAATTTAATAGACTGCACCAAAATATATGACGTGAGATGATAATAAAACCATTTTTAGGATCTCAAGTTTTCTCATTTCCCAATAGAAATGAGAATCCACTAATCACTAGAACAAATCCGTTCAAGTATTATCATTGCATTGCAAGAAAATAATATAGAGCTAGAAATTCTTCTCCAATAATGTCTAATTTTTTTGTTTTTCATAAAAAATGTTGTTCTTGTATTGCATTTATTTTGGATTGTCTATACTCTACCAAAATCAATATAGCACGTCCACACTACATTACTAACATAAAAGGTTTGTGAACTTACAATTGGTAGAGGATTGTCGCAATTATCAGGAGAACGACAATTGCTATTGTAATGACCCTTATTTTCTTAAGTCATTATTATTATTACTTTATTTTATTTTTGGCTTTATTAATTGCATGGTTACATGAGAATTTAATGTGTAATTTAATTAATTTAATGTGATATCTAATTATATATAATTAATCTGAATATTCATATAAATTTTATATATGTATATAAAAGGTGTTTTATATATATATATATATATATATATGTATTGATCATATATAGCCTATTTATATATATTTTATTTGTATAATATAATATAATTCAAATGTAAATTTGGTTATTTAAGTAATCAAAACAAACAAACAAACAAAAGAGGGCAGTGCTATGTGCAGCCAGCCGAGAGAGAGAGAGAGAGAGAGAGAGAGAGAGATTAATCAAACAAAGAGTGCATCTTAAGAAAGCAGAAAGAGAGATGGTGAGGAAGAAGATGAAAGAAGAAAAAAATAAAAAGGGTTAGGGTTGGTGGCTTTATTAATTATTCAAGTGATTCTTTAATCTTCAAAAAAATATTATGAGTATAAAACCTACTTCCCTTGATTTATGTTTAATTCGTTGTTTTTATTTATTTACTTTTATTTATTTGATATTAGTTTGATTTTGTATTTATATGTAGATGATAGATTGATTTTAATTATTTTGATTAGTTGTGTATATCAGGTTTACAGTTTTTGTATATATTTATTTTATGGTTGTAATCACACTCATGATTCTATAAAACTAAAATAAACTTGGAACCCATAGATAAATTCCTTATACTCCACCATGACTTCATGGATTGTTGTTTTAGTTGAGTGTTGGTGAGAGATTTTGAGATTTATTTGAATGCCTTAGACTTTGAATTGTTATGTTTTTTCTCATGAGTAGATGAGAGATTGTGTATATATATTGTTGCCTTGTTCTCATGAGTAGACGAGTGCTTTGATTTACACCCGTACGTATATGCTAACCATCCGGGGAGTGTGGGTCAAACTCGGGACGATATCCCCGTGCAAGTTTGGCCTTAGAGTGGTGTTAGGTATACGGGAAGCACATGGGATATATGTATAGATCAGAAGTGAAGGGCCAAAGTGGTGGAGTTAAGGTACAAACACTACAAAAAAATTCACTTTTAGCAGCGGCCAAAACTATCGCTAAAAGTAGAAAAAAGCGTCGCTAAAAACTAGAAAACATTTACCCGCGGTTGAAATAGCGGCAGCCAAACCACCGCAATAGCCCCGTCGGCATATCCTTGTAGTGACGTTTTCCTCAAATGCTAGTATAGTTATTTTTATTGCGACAGTCCATATAGTGGTAGTTATAAATGTCGCTATATCTTAAATTTACCCATTACTTGCTAACTTTATAGCGACAAGTCGACTGCTGCTATATCCTTCACTTTTGCAACATTTTGTGAACTGTTGCTATATTTGGACTCTATTCCATCAGTTTTACACTGTCGCTATAGCCATAGAATTCTTTTTGAATTTTATTTGCAGCAACAGTTATTAACTGAGGTTACTATTCAATTACCAATAATATATAGCTTGAAATTTTTAATGATTTGCTAACCATTAATGGTTGTCTCTCACTTATCCCTGCTCACATTATATATCTATAAAAACACTATTTTATTCTAATGACTCAATACTCAATAATTGTAAAAAGTAAAAGAGTCTGCATTTTTCATAATCCCAAAATATCCAAAACACCTTAATTAAAAGGTTCATTACATAAGCCTGTAATACAAAATAGATCCAATATTTATGGCAAACTAATAGCTCACACCATAATCTAAAAGGTACATATAAACTTGTCACATGACAATAGTACTCAAAAATATTACTCATGATGCTATTTTATAAAGACCTCCATAAAAAATGTTCAAATCGAGAAATGGCGTTCATTGTTTGATGCTTTCATATTGTCTTATTTCTTGCAATAAAAATGATTGAATGAGCATAAGTATCATTTTCAATTTCAAAATCTATAAAAAAAAATTTAGACTACAAATAATTCTCGACAAGTCTTATTTTTTTTGGTGAGTATGTGGTTTACATATCAAAAAATAAAGATTACAATGAAGTTGAAGATCATATTTGCATATTAAGATAGATTAGCCATTAAGAGAGAAAACAACAGCAAATGGTTAGATTGGCCGTATCAACTAAATTATTCAAGTTGGGCTACCCAACAACAGAAGGGATCAGCATAAACTAAGGACATATTTGATTAACTGGCATACTGCAAATAATAAATAAATAAATAAATTCGATGCCCAAAAATAAAAAGCAACTCCAATGAAACTACTAGGTTCATTTGCTTCAATTTGAATTTGATCAATATAATGTCTACAAATTACTTTCTAAAAAAAAAGACACAGCAACAATAACAACAACAACAACAACAATAGCAAGAGATCAAACAGGGTTGAGCAATCAGAGAATTAACAATTGAATCAGCCAAGAGGGGTTTTCAATAACAATCGAATAACAGTAGGCTCCATTTGTTTCCAATTAAATAAAGAAAAAACAATATTTAAAAAGCATCTAAAATCCAGGTTAAAAAAAAATAGAGACTATTTGAGTTTTTAAAGCTAAAAACCCAAAAAGAAGAACCAAATCTCCTGTTTTAGAAGTGCACTGTTTAAGCACATTATTTTAAGCTAAATAAGCTGCAATTTTTTTTTTTAAACAAACAAGGCGTATCTAAGCCTAACCCAGATGAATAACAAATGGTCCTGGAAAACCAAACTAAACAGGACAACAATAATCAATATATTGTGATTAATAGTAGTCACTGACATAAAACACTATCTAACCCAAATGGGATAGTGGAGGATCAATCCAAACATCAATGGCAAAGAAAGTGCAGGACCAAAACCTGTTGCACTGCAAAACTAAGACAATGACTCTTAATATAAAGTTATCCTAGGAAAGCAATCTAAGAGGTAATGAAAAGCTTTAGTTGAAGCCTTACTAGGAGACTAGACAACACGAATCAGACTTCATTGGCAACTTCAATTAAATTCCAAGTGCTAAAGACCTGTAGGGAAAAGCTGGTTAGAAGGATCATTGCCATTCGAGTACGAACAAGTCACCCAATTGCATCCACTAAGAAAATGGTAAATCAGTGATGATCATCATTATGCCAACTGTCTTTGCTTGTGGGTTAGCAAGTTGGGACAGAAACATACAATTGTGTAAAATCTATTTTTCAACATGTCATTTGGGAATATTCATACCCCTTAACAAAATCATAAAAGCTCTCAAGTATGACGGGGTATGATATTTCATCCAGCCCCACCATTTCCCAGATTAACCCTACTCAAATCAATGGAAATTCAAGGCCAAAAATATGAGAAACATAAGAAAGCAAAAATAAATTAGATAAGAATAGTTCCTTTGTTAACTATTGCTTCTAATTTACAGAGGCAAAAGAAAAAAAATAATAACAAAAGGAAAAGAACTAATCCATGCTGCTATAACCAACATCTACAAAATAAAGTTCAAGCTAATGCGGAAGCCTGGAGTCATGAACATGTATAGAAGCTACATTATGAAACTATGTTAATGCCACGTTATGAAACATGGTTGGCACTACATTATGCAAATGTGCTGGCACAAGATCATGTAACATACTATGAAAGCATTCCTTACTATATACATTGGATGAGTTTCAGTCTCGGCTCCAAGAACTGCAAAAGGAAAATGTAATTTATTTCATATTGTTCGGTTAATATCAATTTGACTAACTTTTATACCCACTGAGTCAATGAATTTTGGTTGATTATTTGATTTGGTGGTGGAGTGAGAGGTTGCACAAGATCCTTGAATTTGTATCGAACACCTGCTGTTTAAATATTGACTTCTTTTTTGTTGTCAAGGCTGAGGTGGAAATTGAAAGGCTTGATCAACTAAAAGCTAGCAGGATGAAGGAAATTGCTTTAAAAAGGCAAATTGAGCTTGAGGAGATTTTTGCTCATGCTCATAGTGAGATTGATTCAGAGGCTGCTCAAGAAAAAATTATGGCTCTAATTGATTCTGGGAATGTCGATCCTTTTGAGTTACTTGCTGACATGGATAACCAGATAATAAAAGCAAAAGAAGAGGCTCTCAGCAAGAAAGAAATATTGGATAAGGTTGAGAAATGGATGTTTTGAGGACATAAGATAGCCCATTGAAATCATATAAAAAACAGAAAGTAAAAGCATAGTACTCGTATTGAAAACAATAACTACATGAATATATTGCAATTGAAACAAAAGCTTGTTGACTGGTGAAGGGAAAAAAAAGAAGCTAGCACAACACATGTTGAATGGAAGAGAAAAGACTTGCTAGGAGAATCTTCGTTTTAATAGACATTCACAATGGATAGTGGAATAGTATTCAAATGGGCCATACATTTATATATACTAATTTGATAGTGTAAAGAAGTTCCATTTCGTTTATGAGATGCCATAGATATTGAGCCAACTTTGAATAGCATGTAAAATGTGTGACAAGATGACAACATGCACACTGTCTAATACTTTTGATTCTCAATGGCATACATGCAAAATATGTGTGGTAGCAATGTAGGAGAGATGTGAATTATATTGATTTGTACGTGTTGAAAAATAGTAAACAACCTCAATAAATTATGAAATTTGGGCAGAGGCATGTATATATAATTCCAAACAACTTTTATGTTTTAACTTTTTACTAAAAAGATTGATTAGAACTTGTAATCGGATGATCTTTGTTACAATAGTTTTTTTTTTATATTTATTTTAGTATTGCAAATTTTAGATGTTGTTTTAACCCATGAAATGAACTCATTTTTATTGGTTTGGCATGAAGTAAAACATTATTCTGAACACTTTTCGTGTTTTGAAATTTTCTGAAAAAAATCATCTTAGGACAGTTTTGTTTCGTTTTCAGTTTCAGATTTTTTAGTTAAATTTCGTCTAGGTTCTTCTATCAAGTTTTCTCTCAACATGTTCAGTTTATACTAAATTCGTTCATGTTGTCCTTTAGGAAATTTGATTCTGTACAACTTTTTTTCTTTGAGTTTTGGTCAATTCAAATTATTTAAGTATGAAACGGTACATTTTTATACTTTTTTAGCAAGTTACTTATGATTAAATTATACTAACTTTAATTTTTTTGCAGAATGGTGGGTTTTACTAACTTTTTATGCAGGGCTAACCCACCATATTTTTATGTTTATTTTGTTTATTTTATACTCTATTTATATTGAATTGTGCACGGGTAAGAAACTAAATGCCACCGTATCTCGGAAAACTACCCCTTCGTCTCGGTACCGATGGAACTACTTGTCTTGTCCCGTAACAAGAATTAAATGAACTTTTATTTGTGTCTGGTGGACAAATATTTGTACTCATACCAGTATACTTGTATACTGACCCGTTTTGTCACTTGACATCTCAGGTGCGTTCTATTTGAGCGCAGTCAAGTTTCCTTTGCAAGATTAGTTGGGATTACAGTGGTGACAAGAAATAACTATAGTTGTTGGACATGTCGTTTGGACTTCTTTTGTTTTCTTGAGCTTAGGGTTAATATTAGTTTATATGTTTATCATTTTTTTTTTTTATGGCCTTCGTATTTTGATAATTTGGCATGCTTTATAACTTTACATTATTTAAGTTGTTTTGACTATTTATTGTTACTTTAATGTTTGAGGTATTGGATAATTATGAAATTATGGTGGATGGTTTGGTTGGAGTTTTGTTAGTTTTTTTTTATTTATTTTTTATCCTTTATAATCTTTTGAATATGAAAATTTACTTAAACCATATGGAGATGAGAACATTTAGGTTTTTTGTTTCACCCCTAGGGTTTTGATGATGGAATATTGATTGGGATTTAGTCTTAATTTAATATTTAATTGTCCAAAATTTGGGGCGTGACAGATTGCCATGCAGATTGACCTTGCCTATCAATAGTTTCTCCACCTAAAACTGTTAAACCATCAACGTCTTGAAACAAGAGGCATTCTCTACAAGTGAACTCATACATATCAAAGCTTGCCAATATAGTCCCCTTAATTTCGACAGTCACAAGGTTTAATGAGCATGACCCTTGGAAGATTGTCTCCCCTACCATAAATCTCCCTGACGGATAACAAGTTTTGATGGCCCTGTTGATGGTTTACATGCTGCATTCCACTGTTGTATAAATGCTTGCCATGCAATTGATATTATAATGTAAGATTATAATTTAGATGAATAAATAAAAGGCTAATCATTTGCAGCAAAAACAACATATTTTGATTGTGTTCAAACTTACCATAGCACTATTAGACTCGCCATTTGGCTTAACACCAAACTTTGTAACATCCACAACGCCATCAATGATAGCAGGACGAGTACCTTCAACGCCACGTAAGAGCGGAGCCAAAGCCAAAACCAAAGCCAAGGCCAAACCTAAGAAAGAAAGTGCCATTTTAGACCTAGAAACTTGAACTATGATTTTCTAATCAAAAAATTGAAAGCAGGAAAGACTTGTGAATTGAGCTAGTTGGGCACATCTTTTTTATATGTTGATAAAAGCAACTTGGTATCTATCTATGGTTATGTCAACTATAAAATTAGAATTCAAAATTTATAATTTTTCTCGTTAATTTTGGATTCTTCTGTCTATCTATCTCTATTTACAGCTGATCAACCAAAGAAAATAATGTAGTATGCATCTGTTTTGATAGTACCTTCAGCCTCGTTTACTCGTTTGGGAATAGACTATTTCAGTAACTTTTTAATTTTTTTGGTAAATATGTGAGGTAAAAAAATTAGTATGTTTAGGATGATTTTTTGATTTTTTATGAAAAAATGTGCAAATAGTAGAGAGAAAAGGAATCCTAAACTTTTGGTATAAGTTGTTAATTTTTTAGTTTTTTTTAGTGACTTTTAGACTTTTACGCTAAAATAGTAAGTTGCCAAACGAGGCTGCAAAAAGTAAAACCTTCCCAAATTTAGAAATAAGCCTCACTTTTCATCTTTTATTTTATTTTATTTTATTAATTGTGAATGAATGTTGTAGCCAGTAAATCAGTACTCATATTTGACCCAAAAAAGACCAAGTCCAATTCCTAGCCATAGCCCAACACGCCAAGCCAACATCAAGATGAATTTATGTCTCAACTACTGGGCCTAGGGCCCAAATATACCAGAAAAACAAATAAAATACAGAAAATCATAAAATAAAATAAAAAAAGTATATGGTTGATCTTTAAGGTTACGTTAGATTGCAACAAAACATTTTGTAAAAATAAAAAAATTAAAATGAATAAAACTATCATTTAATGACATTCGTTATGAATATGAGATATTCAAAAAAATCACACAATTTGACTACTATAACCATTTAATTTTGTACCCAAAGGAAAAAAATGCCCATTAGTGTGTACTTTGCAAAAATGTTCCAAAAAATATATAAAATATAAAATGTCAAGGTTTTTCGGAAACTAAGTTTTTATTTTTTATTTATATGTAATGCATTGATACAAGCCCCATAATATGATTTGGCACTTGAAAGGGTAATTTATTGGGCCGAGCTAGGTCCAATGGTTTGGGGATTTGAGCCGAGCTAGGAAGAGTCTCCTCAGCTCCCTTAGGGTACGCTTCCGATCGTGTTAAGAGCTTCGGTAGCTCGGTTCGTGAAGCGTGCGGACATTCAAGGTTTAAAACAGGTAAAGTAGAGGTAATCAAGAATCGGACCAGGGCATAGTTAGTACAGTATGCCGAACTACAGCATTTAGCTCGGTCGAGTGCCATCTTGGTTCTGAACAGTGTGAGGTAAGGTCGTGTAACTCGGTTACGCATACTATCGAGCCGAGACAAGAGGTTTGAGCCATCTCACTTGGCTGGTTGTGAGTAGGATGTTATCAGAATATACATCATTCTTGGAAGTGTGATTTCTAGGAGGACTCTTATAAAGAGAGTTGGAGTCCTACTAGGATTACGCCAAGTGGAATCTATAAAAGCTCATGACAGAACCTACGAACAGGTATCACAATTTTTACTCTCAAATACACAGAGCTTTTGT
This sequence comes from Camellia lanceoleosa, assembly GCA_025200525.1. Taxonomy (NCBI): domain Eukaryota; kingdom Viridiplantae; phylum Streptophyta; class Magnoliopsida; order Ericales; family Theaceae; genus Camellia; species Camellia lanceoleosa. The sequence continues at coordinate 10,549,792 of CM045768.1, forward strand.
CTATTGTCTATTGCTAACTTAGGCGTAGGAGAGGTTTTCGGCGCACACCGGCTGACTAGCTCACGTCTGTGTTTTCAGGAAGTAAAGCGACAATGTTTCAAGGAGTGCAAACTTGATCAACAAGATTACACGATAAGATTATTTTGTCCTCGTACAATTGGTGCGGTCTGTGGGAAAGACACGATGAACAAACCTTTTGATTAAAGTTTCTCCTTCCACTAAGTTTAATGGTGCACAATGAAGATTTACCACATTTTTCCATTGATGGACAAACCCTCGAAGGGGGCGGGAGACGCGAAGGTCTACCTTTTGTCCTGTCCATGGTAGAATTGGATCCCCTGCGATGGAACTCACGAAGAGGCACACGAGATAGACGGGGCTCAAGTCCGCGTCGCTCTCAAAGCCCTGATAAACAAAGATGGATGATGGATCCCCAGGTTCTGGAGGATCGCGTGAGGGAGCATGATGAATTGATAAGGAGGATGGCAGTAGACATGGAGACTATGAAGTGCCAGATAAAGGGCAAAGGGACGGCAGAAGAGGTGGGCAAGAGCAGGGTGCACCCTCGCCACTCAGAAGATCGTGACAGGCAAGTCACACCGTCTCAGACGGAAAGTAGAAGCCTAAAGATAGGCGATACACCATCACGAACCTCTAGAACTCGTTACTCTAGGCCTGAGAGAACGAGAACTAAGAGGTCATATACGGAGGGAAGCAGTTATCGACCCTCGCATACGCACCAAATGACATCTAGGCACACGGAGTTTCCTAGCTCGGCAGGCCTGCGTACAGTGCTAGAGGACACCCAGGCTTGCGACCCTCGTAGAGTTTCGGCTCTACAACGATTGGCTCCTAGGACATATAGGAGTGTCAAGGTAGGGATGCCAATACCACGCCTTGCTTACGAACCAGCAGATAAAGTGTTAGCAAGGTTGCAGAGCTCACTGTTCGTTATAGCAATTGAGAATGCACCGTTACCATCAAGCTTCCACCAGCCTAAATTCACTACTTATGAGGAGAAGTCAGACCCCTACATGCATTTAAGCCACTTTCGCCAGGTTATGGCCATGTATCGATGAAACGAGGCCCTAATGTGTATCTTGTTTCTTTCCAATGTTGGTAACCTGGGTCTAACATGGTTTGAAAGGTTGCCCGAAGGTAGCATAGCTTCATGGGTGCAATTGGCAGAGGCATTTGTGACTAGATTTAGAACAAACATCAAGACGCCAGTGGAGATTAACCAGCTACTCTCCATTGACATGGGTGAGAAGGAAACATTGAAGTCTTACAACAATCGATATTGGGAGACTTTCAATCATATTGGGGATTGCCCCATAAATCTCGCCATCGCACAATACAAATGGGGTTTACTGGCAAGTAACAAGTTGAGAGATTCAATGACAATGATGCCACCCCTCACAATGGAGGCCTTAATAGAGAGAGTACATCAGCACATCCAAGTAGAAGAAGATAGTGCCCAAGCTAAAGCAAAATCTGGCACAGCAGCAACGCCGGATAGAAAGACTGCAGCAAAACTCAACACGGTTGAATAACCAAGCAAAAATAAGCGAGACAGACGAGCCAACATGGAGGATTCCTAAGCAAAGAAGTTGAGAGTCCGCACTGCCATCACCACGGTATTCAATAAACCTATCTACCGGACTCTTAGCGAGATACCCGACGAACCCTTCGTTCGGCGGCTTGCCAAGTTGGGAAAAGTGTAAAGGGGCAACGATAATAGGTACCGTTGCACCTTCCATGATGAGAAGGGGCACCAAACTGAAAATTGTACACCGTTAAGGTAGCATCTAAAGGAATTAATGGTCGTAGACCACCTAGACCAGTATATAAATAGAGGAACACAGCCGGCCCCCTAGGACCGCAACAGGTTAGATGGGATGCCGATCGACGGTCCACCCCAAGGCATAATCAACATAATACATGGGATCATCGAACCTGAACAGGTATGTAAGCTCAAAGGGATGATCAAAAAGGCTGAGCACTTGAGAGAGGTACTAAGTGCACAACCTACCATCAAAAGGGAAAAAATAGAGGCAACGAATGTCATCTCCTTTTCTGATAGGGACTTAGCAAGATTACAATGCCCTCACAACGACGCACTGGTGGTTACTTTGCGCGTCAAGAACTTCGATATCAAGCGGATTCTAATTGACCAAGGGAACTCCTGCGAGAAAATGTACTACGAAACCTTCAAGCAACTAAAATTGGAGGACAGAGACTTGGCACCCGCAACATCTCCCTTAGTCGGTTTCAACTCAATGCCAGAATGGCCGGTGGGCAAGATAATTATGCTAGTTAAGGCAAGAACGATGATGAAACAGATGGAATTTTGGGTATTGAAAATCCCTTCCATGTACAGCAAAATTTTGGAAAGAGCATGGTTACAAGCCATGCAATCAGTGGCGTCAACCTGCCATTAGGTGTTACGGTTTCCCAACGAAACCGAAGTGATGAAAGAAGTATTAGGAGACCAAATCATGTTGAAACAGTACTTCATTACAGTAAACGGCAGCCGGGCTGCAAAAAGGTTTGTACAAATGGTAGAAAAGCGGGAAAACAACGAGCTTTTTGCAGACGTCGGAAAAACAGCCAAACAGAATGTAATAGAAGACTTGGTAGAGGTAAGGATAGATGAAAAGAACCCAGAAAAGTTCTTTTTGCTCGGCTCGTCTCTATCCAGCACCGAGAGAATAGAGATCATGGAATTTTTGACCTCTAACATCGAAGTGTTCGCCTAGACGCCGTATAACATGCCTAGGATTAACACCAGTTTCATCTGCTATCAACTCAATGTTTATCCAACTGCCAGACCAATTATACAACGAACTCGCTAATTGGCATTCCACCACGCAGAGATAGTGGCGGGGGAAGTGGGAAACCTGTTGGAAATAGGGGCAATCAAAGAAATACACTATCCCAGGTTGATTTCCAACACTGTAGTGGTGCCAAAAAAGAACGAAAAATGGCACGTTTGTGTGGACTACAAAACAATTAACAAAGCATGCCCAAAAGACAGCTTTCCCCTACCACGAATAGACCAACTAGTGGACTTAACAGCAGGACATAACCGACTTAGCTTTCTTGATGTGTATCGCGGTTATCATCAAATCGCTATGTATGAACCGGATTAGGAGGTCACGTCATTTACAACGCCCATAAGACTATATTGCTACAAGGTCATGCCCTTTGGCCTAAAAAACGCAGGGGCTACATTCCAACGGATGATCACCAAAATGTTTAAACCATTGTTAGACAGAACAATGGGGGCTTACATAGATGATATGGTGGTCAAAAGCAGAGATGAGAGGAACCATCTTAAAGACTCAGATGAAATGTTTCAAATTTTGAAGTCCCATAAGTTGCTACTAAACACATCTAAGTGCGCATTCGGCGTGGGGTCAGGCAAATTCCAGGGTTTTCTAGTGACCAACCGAGGTATAGAAGCTGACCCCTCTTAGATCAAAGCCATCCAAGATCTTGAGAGGCGCAATACGATCAATGAGGTACAGCATCTCACTGGCCTAGCAACCGTGCTAAACCGGTTCATAAGTCGGTCGTCAGACAAGTGTCGACTGTTCTTCCAGACACTGAAGGCCAAGTTTGAGTGGGATGATGAGTAGGACCGCACCCTAGAAAGTTTGAAAGACTACATAACCTCTTCTCCGTTGTTAGTTACCCCAGTACCAGAAGAGCAGCTCTTTTTGAACTTAGCAGTTTCCCAGCATGCAGCTAGTGCAGTGTTGATTAGAGTAGAAGGAATTCAACACCTGCCTATCTTTTATGTGAGCAGGACATTGCTGGTCGCGGAAACAAGGTACCTGCCATTAGAAAAACGGGCCTTAGCTTTGATGATGGCATCAAGAAAGTTTTCACACTACTTCCATGCCCACACTGTGGTTGTCTTAACAGCCTTCCCCTTAAAAGCCTTATTTGAGAGGGCGAATTTTTTTTGAACGGATTTTGAAGTGGGTAGTGGAGTTGGGGCAATTCGACATAAAGTTTCAACCAAGAACCGCAATACAGGCCTAAGCTTTGGCAGACTTTGTGGCCGAGTTCGCACCAGGCAGTCATCAGGTTTATCCAATCGATTTGATCGAAGTAACCGAAAGAAGGGGGAAAAGCACCGCAAGAATAGCATAACCCCCAAAACAGGACGCCTAACTGCATAGCAAGCCATTCAAGCTTGAAAAAAGAGAAGAAGGAATAGACACAGCATTGCCAGTAAGGACTCACCCAAAAGTAAAGTCTTGAGATAGTCAAACAGTGAGGATCAAAGCCCAACGACAGACATTAACTTGGAAAAAGGCATCAGCAATGCCCTTGATCCCAAGACATCATCTGATCCCTCAATTTGCTGGAAGCTATTCGTCAGAGAGATGTGAAAACTCTTCGTGGATGGAGCATCCAACAGGTACGGTGCAGGACTTGGCATAGTCCTCATCTCACCGGATGGCCTAACAATTGAACAGACAATCAACCTTGGCTTCCCAGCATCCAACAATGAGGCGGAGTATGAAGCATTGCTAGTAGGTTTGAAATCAATACTTCGCATGAAGGCCACCGAGCTGATGGTGTACAATGACTCCCAACTGGTAGTCAACCAAATTTCAGGCGAGTACGAGGCAAAGGATAATAGAATAGCTAAGTACTAGGAGTTGGTCAGAAAGGAGATCATGAAGTTTGAAGTAGTCCGAATAGAGCAAATCAGCCGAGAGGAAAATACTAAAGCGGATGAGCTGGCCGGTTTTGCGTCAATGGCAGATGGATCTACCCCATACCATTGTTGATTGACTTCCTACCCAAACCGAGTATTCAAGAGCCCGAAGCAACCGAAGCATGTTATGCTAAGTTAGGCCCTTCTTGGATGGATCCCATCATAGTATTTTTAAAAGATGGCACCTTACCTGAAGAAAAGAAAAAAACCAATAAAATTTGAGCAAAGTCATAGCGATTTTGGCTCTCCCTATCACTAGCACTGTACAAAAAATCCTTCACAGGACCTTACTTAAAATGTGTCCATCCCATTAAGATCGAGACATTTTTGTTCGAAATACATGAAGACGTCTGCGGAAGCTACCAAGGGAGAAGATCTCTAGCCTACCGAGCAATTTCACAAGGGTATTGGTGGCCATACATTCAAGCAGATTCAAAGAAATATGTTAAGAAGTGTGAGAAATATTAGAAGTTCGCACACCAAATACTTCAACCAGCTAGAGAGCTTCAACCACTGACCAGTCCGTGGCCCTTTGCAATGTGGGGCCTGGATATAGTAGGACCACTCCCAACTGTGCCCGACAACAGAAAGTTCTTTCTCACAGCAACGGACTATTTCACAAAGTGGGTAGAGGCAGAAGCACTCGCATCCATAAAAGAAAAAGACGTCAAGAAGTTCGTCTGGCAGAACATCATAACTCGGTTCGGCATACCCAAGGCTTTAATATCCAACAACGGCACTTAGTTTGATGGCAAAATCTTTAGGGGTTTTTGCGAAGAATACAAAATAGAATTCTACAACTCGACATTGGCACACCCCCAAGCTAACGGCCAGGCTGAGGCTTCCAACAAAGTAGTCTTAAACGGTCTGAAGAAGAGGTTAGAAAAAGCAAAAGACAAGTGAATTGAGGAACTTCCCCCATGTTTTATGGGCTTACTGTACTATACCTCGACGATCGACTAGCAAAACACCTTTTTCCTTGGCCTATGGCATGGAGGCGGTAATCCCACTAGAAGTAGGCCTCCCCACTTGAATGGTGAGGCCATAGCCCTGGAACTCAACCTTGCAGAAGAAAGAAAAGAAAGGGCATTGGAATACATTGCCTCATATCGACAAGAGTTATCCAAGAAATACAACAAAACAGTGCACCCAAGGCAATTCAAGATCGGAGATTGGGTACTGCGCAAAGTAATATGCAACACTTTGGTACCTGGAGATGGCAAGTTAGGCCCTAACTAGGAAGGACCATACAAAGTGATTGGTTTAGCAGGAAAATGGCATATCACTTAGAAGATATAAACAACAAAGTTATTCCCAGGCCATGGAACACAGCTAATCTCAAACTATTTAATTTTAGCTTTTTCTTAAAAACACTTGTAATTTTTCTTTTTCAATAAAACAAGTATACTTCTTTCTAGAAAAATTCCTTCCTCTGTTTGTAAAAATGGTCTGTACTTATTGCCGACTGGAGGCAACTAAGAAGGTTGGCAGGATTGACTAACACTTTTTTTTCTTCAGCCAAGATAAGGATCTAGGCTGAAGAAGGTTGACAGGTTTGACCAACATTTTTCTTTCTTCAACCGAGATAAGGATCTAGGCTAAAGAAGGTTGGCAGGTTTGACTAACACTTTTCTTTCTTTAGTCGAGATAAGGATCTAGGCTGAAGAAGGTTAGCAGGTTTGCCCAACATTTTTCTTTCTTCAGTTGATGTTGGCCGAAAGGTACCACATTGAGGCCACTTAAGTTACATTTTTAGTCTTTTAATTTTATTTATTTAGTGAAGATGATGTGTTTCGTGCATTTGTACAGATTTGGCAGGAAATATGAAACTTCAATAAAAAAAGGTGCGAAAGCAAATTCTCCGTGCGAGAAGTGAAGAATCAGAGCCAGCCAGACCACCGCACGTGCGGCCAAGCTTCATCGCACGTGTGGCCCACCACCGCTCGAGCGGCCCAAATGGGAGCTCAGCGGCCCACCTAAGGACGTGTGCATAGAATTTTTGGTTTGTTTTACTGAAAATAAAAGACCAAAAAATAGCTAAAATTAGGGTTCGAAAAATTAATTCAGAGAGAAGGGAGGCTAGGGTTCTGAAGAGGTGATTATTCTACCAAAGCTTGAAGGACACTTCCATGGGGGTTTCTTCCTCATCTTCTTCCTCTTCCCACTCCTCTATGAGTGGCTAGTCGTCTTTTCTAGGGTTTTGATAAAACCCTAGCCATGTAATAGGATTTTTCATTAGCTTTAATTGTGAATTGGTTTGAATGGATGCATGGATGATTTAGAAGTTTTTAATATTTCTTTCTTTCATCTCTTCAACCATTTTACTTTCTGTGATTATTTAATGCTTTCCATACATTAGTTTTCTTTGTGTTTGTATTCAAAGTATGAGACGAGTCATGCTATGAGAGACAGGTCGTATCGCTACCATAGTTAGAGCAAACGACTCGTACTATTCGGGATGATTTGTGCCTGTATGTTGAATGCGATAACCTTCTTAATCAATATTTCAAACTTGTAGTTGTGAAATATTGGGTAGTTCAAATCGAATAGCAATTGTTGGCCAATGTTAAGTCTCATTCATGTGGTTAGTGGTGAATTCTCTTCCTTAGGATTTTTTTCGAAAAATTAATATCTCAAACCCTAATTTTAATTGTCAGTATAATTCCTCAATTTCATTTAATTGCTGTTTAGTTATAAAATCAATCCTATCTTTTTAATCAAAATTAATTTAGGAACTTTGCGATTGAATTAATCTAATTTCACATTTGTCCCTGTGGATCGATACCTGAACTTGTTATTATTCTAATAAAATTTGGTATAGTTTAGTGATTTATTTTTGGTGTGTGTAACGACGCATCAAAATTTTGGCGCCGTTGCCGGGGACTTCTAGCGAAATTAATTAATTTAAAGTTACATTCTTATTTTAATTTTTAGTTTAGGATTTTATGCTTTCGTGTTGCTAAGTGTGCAGAGTGTTTGAAAGTGGAACTATCACCGAAGTGCAAGCGGAGCGTAACCGAGCTTTAAAAATAAAAATAAAAATCGCAGCACTAGAGTGCTTAAACAGAAACAAACACTCGCAAGCAAAGTACCAAAGTGCTAAAAACAAAGACAAAGCTCATTTAGAGGTTGGAGACAACGTCTACATATCAAGCACCCGCAATACGAGTAAAGCATTTTCATTGAACCGCTGTGAGTATTTCTCCATTTGCTGTTTTGTTTACGTAACTTAGTGCACAGAGTCGGAACTTTGTGTGTGTATGTGGGTAGTGTATGCACGGTTGCCGTTCCTGTCGCCCTGAATTGTGGAGTTTGGACCTTGAACTAGAAAGGACTCTTAGGAGACTTAAAGCCTTTGCCCGTGTTCCTAGGCTTAAATATTCATATTCCTACATTGAGCCATTAGGGATGGAAGATCCAAATGTCCCGAATGTGTCCAACTGGACCCTTAAGGATTATTTCACACCCACTACATATACATCACCATCATGCATCCAATTACCCAACACCACTGCTGCTCACTATGAAATTAAGCCTAGCACCATACAAATGCTCCCATCATTCCATGGACTAGCTCATGATGATCTTTACAAACATTTGAATAAATTTCTGGAAATTTGCTCGACAGTGAGGATCTAGAATTTAAAATGATGCCTTAATGTTGCGATTGTTTCCATTCTCATTAAAGGATAAAGCCAAACATTGGCTGAATTCCTTACCTGCTAATTCAATCACAACTTGGGACCAATTACAGCAACGGTTCTTGGAGAAGTACTTTCCCATAGGTAAAACCAACCAACTTAGGCGAGCCATCACCAATTTTGCTTAAATTAATGGTGAGCAATTTCATGAGACGTGGAAAAGACTTCGAGACCTTCTCTAATAGTGTCCCCATCACCAAATGCTTGATTAGCAACTTGTTCAAACATTTTATTACAGCTTAACTGAGCCGTACTGCCAAATGGTGGATTCATCCTGTGGTGGGACATTTATGTCCAAAAATGATGCCGAGACATGGCAATTGTTTGAGAACCTAAATGATAATTCCCTTCACCATGCCTCCACAGCCCGGCAAGTCCGGCAACCAATAGTTGGAGCCCCGAAGAGAGGCGGCATTTATGAGGTCGGGCAAAACCTAGAGTTAGCCCAACAAGTAGAGGCATTGTCCCGCAAAATGGAGCAATTATTAGCTGCAGGACATGCCCCTACACAGCAAGATCAGCCTCAATTTCAGAGGCATGTGCTATATGTGCGAGTCCTACTCATGACTTGAATGAGTGCCCTTCGGCATCACAATTTCCAAAGTTAGTCCAAGAGCATATGAATGCGACTCAAGGATTCTCCAACCCAGGTAATGACCCATATTCTAATACCTATAACCCCGAATGGAGAAATCACCTCAATTTTTCATGGAGACCTCCTTCACAAAGCACTTCTTACAATCTTCCACCACCAAGGTAGAATTTTAATAATTTTGCCAACCAATCATCCTACCGACCACCGCAACCTTATCGACCCCCACAACCGTATTGGCAACCACAACCCCCGCCTGTTCCTCAAGGCAACTCTGCCTTTGAGACTCAAGTGTTGGAAGTTCTCTCAGAACTTAAGGGGTTAGCCCCGATAGTTCACCCCCATACTCACTCTATTACCAAGCTAGAGGCCCAATTAGGTCAAATGGCTAACAACATGAATAGGCGAGAGGAGGAAAAATTACCGAGTCAAACTGTGGCCAACCCTAAGGGACAATACGGGGTAGAGAGTTCGGGTGAGAATGGAAAGCACCATAAGCAGGTGTAAGCGGTGGTTGCCTTGAGAAGTGCGAGGGAGTTAGAGTTTCACCCAGTTGCTTCTGATGCAACTAGAGCTAAGAAGAGTCTCACCTAATGAGAGCAAGGGTGAGGGGGAAACACTTAAGAGGGATAACTTAGTCCCTAGCACTTTACATGAGCCCAAGGCACCATATGTGCCTAAGGCACCCTTTCCCCAATGCCTTGATATACCGTCCCTTTTTAATAAGAAGGCGGCATCCATGGAAGCAATGATGGAGGTTTTTAAATAAATAAAAATCAACCCCCCTGTTGGAGGCAATTAAGCAAGTACCCTTCTATGCCAAATTTCTGAAGGACCTTTGTACGCAAAAGCGTAAATCTAGGACACACGTGTCCCAAAAGGTCCTACTCACGGAGCAAATAAGCTCCATCTTGTTAAATGACACACTACCTAAGCTTAAGGACCCGGGTGCCCCAACCATTGCATGCATTATAGGGGACCATTTCATTGATAGGGCCTTATTAGATTTTGGGGCTAGTGTCAATTTGTTGTTGTACTCTATGTACGAGGAATATGGGCTTGGCGAGTTAAAGCCCACTTCTGTTACTCTTCAGTTGGCTGACCGCTCCCTCAAAGTGCCACGTGGCATGATTGAGGATGTGCTAGTAAAGGTTGATATGTTTTACTTCCCTGTTGACTTTTTGGTGTTAGATATGAAACCGATAGCCAGTTCTAGGAAACAAATCCCGATGATCTTAGGTCGACCTTTCTTGGCTACAGCCAATGCATGCATTAATTGTCGTACCGGGGTGATGGAAGTTTCATTTGGTAATATGCAAGTGAAACTTAATGTTTTCCAAGCATCCCAACAACCCCATGAGAGAGAGGAGTGCTTATTTGTAGATGTTGTGGATGGGATTGTGAAGGAAGCTTTGCCCTCCATTCTAGTAGAGGACCCTCCAGCGGCTTGTCTAGCTCATTTTGGGTTTGAAAATTTTGATATTGATGGGTCTGTTGAGGAGGTGAATGTCTTACTAAATGCTTTTTCTACACTAGATTTTCCTCCGTGAAAAGCTTGGTTTGAGTCACTTCCTCCTCTGTCGAGAGAGCCCGCCATACCATCTTTGGTCACACCACCTACACTTGAATTGACGCCACTCCCGGCCACACTCAAGTATGTATTTTTAGGGCCCCAGGATACTTTACCAGTCATCATTGCATCTGACTTGATTGCAGAGCAAGAGAGTCAATTAATGAGTGTTCTTGTGGCATATCGGAGTGCTACAGGGTGGTCAGTGGCTGATTTGAAAGAGATAGATCCCTCCATGTACATGCATTATATACACCTAGAGGAGGACACCAAACCTTCTCGTGAAATGCAACGGAGACTTAATCCTAATATGAAAGAAGTGGTGAAAAATGAGGTATTGAAATTGTTGGATGCGGGTATTATATACCCCCTCTCGGATAGCAAGTGGGTGAGTTCGACACAAGTGGTGCCTAAGAAGTCGGGCATCACTGTTGTTGAGAACGAGAGAGGAGATTAGTCTCCACATGAACCACTACTGGGTGGCGAGTGTGCATTGATTATGGGAAACTGAATTCCTCTACTAGGAATGATCATTTTCCATTACCTTTCATTGACTAGATCCTAGAGCGGTTAACGGGGCAAGGTTTCTACTGTTTTCTTGATGGCTATTCGGGGTATAATCAAGTCCCGGTGTACCCCACTAACCAGGAAAAGACCACATTCACATGCCATTTTGGCAATTTTGCTTACAAGCGCATGCCCTTTGGGCTATGTAATGCACCGGCGACTTTTCAACGGTGTATGATGGCCATTTTCTCCGATATGGTGGAGAAATTCTTAGAGGTTTTTATGGATGATTTTTCGGTGTTTGGACCGTCTTTTGAGGACTGCCTTAGGAACTTGACTAGAGTGTTGGAACGATGCGCTGAGGCAAACCTAATCTTGAGTTGGGAAAAGAGCCATTTTATGGTTCGTGAGGGTATAGTGTTGGGACACATTGTGTCCTCTCGAGGTATAGAGGTAGACAAGGCTAAGGTTGACCTCATTGCAGGCCTTCCTTCACCCAATTCCATGCGTCAAATTAGGTCTTTTCTAGGGCATGCAGGTTTTTACCGTAAGTTCATCAAAGAAAAAAAGGTCCATCAAAAAAAAAAAACAATCATAGTAAAGCTTGCCACCAAAGAAAAATGGGTCCATCAAAAAAAAAAAAAACAAGAAATTAATCTATCAATCATAGTAAAACAGGTCCATCAAAGCAATAGACTCAATCATTTCCCATTCCCAATCCCCTCTATATATGGCTTCAGTCTTTGGCCATTCACTTTGAAAGTGTGGCCAGTCTTTGGATCATGTACCTTAACGGCGCCATGAATAAATGCCTCAACAACCACAAAGGGGCCATCCCATCTTGATCTTAACTTACCCAGAAAGAGTCTCAATTTTGAATTAAAAAGCCACACTTTTTGGCCGGGTTCAAAGGATTTTCTATTAATGTGCTTGTCATGGAATTCTTTAGTCCGAGCTTTAAAAACTCTCAAACTGTCAAACTCTCATAAGCATCATTCTGGATTTCCTCCAACTCATTGAGTTCCAATTTCTGGTTGAGCCCAGCCGCAGCCATATCGAAGTTAAACTTCTTTATGGCCCACAATGCTCGATGCTCAAGTTCAACCGGGAGATGGCAAGCTTTGCCAAACACCACCCTATATGGTGACATCCCAATGGGTGTCTTATAAGCAGTATAGTAGGCCCATAATGCATCAATCAACCGTTGTGACCAATATTTCCTATCTGGCCTCACCGTTTTTTCTATTATGTGCTTTACCTCCCTATTTGAGACTTCTACTTGGCCACTAGTTTGAGGATGGTAAGGAGTGCCAACTTTATGAGTGATGGAGTATTTCTTGACTACCGACTCAAAGAACCGGTTACAAAAATGTGTACCCTGATCACTTATTATGGCTCTAGGAAACCCAAAACGACTAAAGATGTTTTCATGCAAGAATTTAATTACAACTCTATGATCGTTTGTTCGGGTAGCTATCGCCTCCACCCACTTAGACACATAATTGACTGCCAAGAGAATATACTCAAACCTGAACGACGAGGGAAAGGTCCCATAAAATCAATCCCCCAAACATCAAATATCTCTACCACAAGAATAGGGGACATTGGCATCATGTCAAGTTGAGATATCGAACCCATTTGCTGATAGCGCAAACAAGTTCTACAAAATTGATGGGCATCTTTAAAAATTGTGGGCCAATAAAACCTGCTTTGTAGAATCGTGGCGGCCGTTTTATGCCCACTAAAATAACCACCACATGCAAAAGAATGACAAAATGTAAGAATGCTATGCACCTCACTCTCCGGCACACACCGTCGGATCACTTGGTCGGAGCAATATTTAAACAACTCCAGATCCTCCCAAAAGTAATACCTGACTTGCAAAAATAATCGGTCTTTGTCTTACTTAGACCAATTCTGTGGAATTTGCCCAATGGCCAGGTAATTCACAATATGTGCAAACCACGGGGGACTCACTTGTGATAGCTTAAAGAGTTGTTCGTCCGGAAATGAATCATGCAAAATAAGAAGGTCACTAGTATACTCAACGAGGATTCGGGAGAGGTGATCCGCCACCACATTCTTAGACCCTTTCTTAACTCGAATCTCCAGGTCAAATTCCTGAAGCAACAAAATCCATCTAATTAACCTAGGTTTGGTCTCTTTCTTTGATAGTAAATACCACAAAGTGGCATGATCAGTGAAGACTATGACCTTGGAACCTAGGAGATAGGACCGGAATTTATCTAAGGCAAAGACCACAACTAGACACTCTTTTTCGGTGGTAGTGTAATTCAATTGTGCATCCGAGAGCATGCGACTAGCACAGTATATAGCATATGGTGCCTTGTTGACCCTTTGGCCCAAAACAGTCCCAACAGCATAATCGGAGGCATCACACATAATTTCAAAAGGAAGCGACAAATCTAGTGATTTCATGATTGGGGTGGTGGTCAGGGCCATTCTCAGTGTTTCAAACGCCTTCAAGCATGCCTCATCAAAGATAAAAAGCGCATCCTTAACAAGTAAACTACATAAAGGACATGATATTTTACTAAAGTCTTTGATGAACCTACGGTAAAAACCTACATGCCCTAGAAAAGACCTAATTTGACGCACGGAATTGGGTGGAGGAAGGCCTGCAATGAGGTCAACCTTAGCCTTGTCTACCTCTATACCTCGAGGAAACACAATGTGTCCCAACACTATACCCTCACGAACCATAAAATGGCTTTTTTCTCAACTCAAGATTAGGTTTGCCTCAGTACATCGTTCCAACACTCTAGTCAAGTGTAACAACCCTCGTCACTATTTACCGATTAACTACTAAATACTGCTAAACTGAGACTGATTATGATAAGTAATGGAATTGATTGAAATACCGAACTAACCGACTGAAATCTAAAACTGATTGCCTGACTGTATCTGTTTAAATGCATTTCTATCTGTTTGACTATCTGTTCATATTTTTATATTTAAACTACAAATTGAAGGCCTTATCGGCGGCCGAACCAGAAATTGATTAATGTTTTGAGATCGTTGGAATTTATATGATTTTATGCTATATTTAATTGAAAACTGATTTGGTATGATTAAATTAGATTAAAATAAGCTAAATCACATAGTTTGGCATATTTATCATTTTGCCACACTAGTGGCCCACTATCTCAACGCTTTGATCTTCACATTACACTTAGATACAACATTTGATCAACCCTATTCCTTGTCTCAACTGACTTTAGAGAGAGAGTGTGAGCTAGAAGAGTGATTCATCTTGAGTTTTGCTTGGTAGTTGATGGAATTGAAGAGTAATTTGCAAACTTGAGCTTATATTCTCATAATTGAAGACTTATGTAAGGAAATTCAACCTCTCATTGTTGTGTTTAAGTTGATTCTTGCATGGTTCATGTCTAATTGAGGAGCCAAGTCATGATTTAGTTCTAACATGTTGAATTATAGCTTAATTCATGCATGCATGTCCAAGTTCTAGCTAAGGTCCATGAAACCATCTTGTTTTTGAAAAGATTGACTCATTTGAGCAAGTAAATGAAGCTTTGAATTGATTTAAACTCTTGCATGTTACACATTCACCATGTTCTTGAAATATTGTTTGGAATCATGTTAAATTGATCTTCCTTTGGGGTTTTGATTTTACAATTGAGCTTTGAATCATGTTGAACTATGGGTTTTGAAGAGTTTTCTGGAAAATTAGCCCAAGAGGATTGATTTTGATACATTGGAACTTGATTTGAGCTTGGAAGTTCAAATCTGAAAATTCCAGATTTTGGACTCCCGCTTAAGTGGGGAAAGTGGCGCTTGAGCGGGAAATTCGTGCTCCCAGTACTTTGCACTGTTTTGAAGTCCGCTCGAGCAGAATAATTGATGCTCGAGCGGGACCTTGTGTCTTACACTCGAGCGGGTGTCGAGCGCCCATCGAGCATGATTTTTGAGCATCCAATACTTTTGACTGTTTTGCAGTCCGCTCGAGCATGGGAAGTGACGCTCGAGCGGGAACCGTTGTCTACATGTCCGCTCGAGCGGAGTAACTTACGCTCGAGTGAGACCCCTGTTTTCTGAAAAAATTCTGAAAATGCTATTAAAAGTGCATCTTTGCATCCTCATTTCATTCTAGGCATTCTTAGGCCTAATTTAAGGCATTTTAATGAGGATATAGATGTAGAACCACACCGAGTCTAAGTAGGGACTAAGTCTTTGATTCCTGAATGTGTAACTTAGTGTGTGTTCCTTCTGTCACTGTATAGGGTTGGCTTTCGGGGACGCGCTCTAGCTTTACTGTAGCCCAGAACTCTGTAAGTAACAATTGTGTAAAGATATGTTCAACTGAGAATGTTTTCTGACTGTTTAACTGAATTGTTTTCTGAATCGATATTGTCAACTGAATGAATGTATGTCCTATATTCTGAACTGTATTGTGGCATCCTTAGCAACTCATCACATCTTTATTCTTTATTCTTTACAGAGATCTCTGTCGGTTCCCTTGTTGAAACCACTACTGTTTACTGATTGATGGCCATCATTAACTATTCGGTCTTTTAAGACCTACTGTTTACTGTACTGTTATGCTAATGGATGTACCACATACGACTGTACTGACTGAACGACTGGAATACTGATTTAATGAACTGTTTTTTATTGCTGTAAGGACATTCATTCATAACCCTTTTACACATTATGTTATTCACTGGGCTTTAGCTCACTGCTCATATATATATATATATATATGTAGGTGTACAGGCACCAGACCGCGGCTAGAAGCGTCGAGCTAACTTCAGTTTTAGTTAAGCCAACCACTGTGCCTTACTGCGAGGTTCCGAGCTTGTCAAGCCATGGCTTAGGGGTGTTTTAGTCCCCTGTCTGTCACTGTATCTGTTTTGTATAACTGTATGGACATAGCACTGTACTGTACTGATAATAGGGATTAGGTCCCTGTGCTGGATGATTGTAAATGTTGTATATACTATGTTGCACTGATTGTACATATGTATGAAAAGTCTTTTTGCATACAGACTGTCACAACTCATTGGACAATGTTTATTTACTGTATTGGCTTCCGCCAGGTTCCTATACTCTGTATCAGATATCAAGTATTAGCGGGCCTTGGTAATCTTGGATTCTTGGCGATTCTGATGCTAAACCTATAGAGGCGAGTTTGGGTCGTGACATCAAGTTCCTAAGGCAGTCCTCAAAAGACGGTCCAAACACCGAAAAATCATCCATAAAAACCTCTAAGAATTTCTCCACCATATCGGAGAAAATGACCATCATAAACCGTTGAAAAGTCGTCGGTGCATTACATAGCCCAAAGGGCATGCACCTGTAAGCAAAAGTGCCAAAAGGGCATGTGAATGTGGTCTTTTCCTGGTCAGCGGGGTATACCAAGAAGGTTGGCGGGTTTGACCAACACTTTTCTTTCTTCAGCCAAGATAAAGATCTAGGTTGAAGACGGTTGGCAGGTTTGACCAACATTTTTCTTTCTTCAGTCGAGATAAAGATCTAGGCTGAAGAAGATTAGCAGGTTTGACCAACACTTAGCTAGATCTCGAAATTGTCTTCCAGCAGAGATACTCATCTCGGCCAAAAAAAGTGGGCAGGATATGGGAAGGCCGAGCTAAATTAAGCCAGCTGGGCTTGAAAATAAGACAGTGCACTAAAGGAGAGAAGCACTGGGACCGAACAAAAAAGGATACAAAAAAACAAGCCAAGATGTTTCCATTCATTAGAAAAGTTAGTACAAGAGGAGGGACTTGTAGCCCAGTTACATTTTTAAATAAGCAAAAACAGAAAAGTGTTGGTAAATCAAGCAAAAAGGTCATCCAACTTGGCATCCAAATCGACCCGGACTCCTCCAACTTCGCCTTCACATGCTTGATCAGTCTTAGTCGCTATGCTAAGGTCTAGCACGACTTGGTTGGGTACTTGCGACCTGGTTGGCAATGAAGACTGGTGACCAAGGTCAATGTTGGCAGGTGGAATGTCGGCTGCATCTGGGACCTCTTCCTCCTCAGCTTCCACTTCAAGGAATTTTTTCTGGACGGCATTTGCGTAGTCCTTCATGTAAACAGGAATAAAATGTGCAGGAGAATAGAGGAACATCTCGGAGTCGGGCGACTGACCGAGCTTTTCAGCTGCAGCCTTCCAGCCTGAAGAATATGTCTTTCACAGCTTCGCACTGCTTGACATAGGTTTCTTCACCTTCTTTGAAGTCGCAGTCCTCCACATCCTCCATCTTCTTCTGCAGCTCCGCTATCTTAGCGTCCTTCTTCTTCTCTAGCTTAGGGAGTTAGTGCAAATACCGATCTTTTCTCTCAGCTAAGGCCTTCTACTTATCAGCCTCAACCACGCTAACCTGCTCGGTGAGTTTTTTATTTGTAGCGCTCCACTCGGCTAGAAAACCTCTAGGACTTGTAGCTCGACCTCTTTTGTTTTGACCTCGGCGACAGCCACTTTAACCGTTCTTTCCAATTCAATCACATGCTGGTGCGCAGTGTGATTTTTTTGGATGGCCTTCATAGTGTTCGCAAAAATAAGTTTTAAACCGCACAAAATGATTGTGGAAAACAATAGATTTACTGAGAAGTCCAAAACTTACTAGGACCATTGACTTGGTGGCGGACCGAATCACTTTCAGCTTGGTCAGGTTCACATGCCTTTCCATATCGGCAGGAAGGCACAAACTTTTGGATAAACCAAAAGCTAGTAAGTGATCTTTCTCGGCGGCAATGGAGTTGGTCGTAGTAACGACACGACCTTTGAAAGTTCTGGCATACGCTAGAAGAAAGCTAACTGCGTAGGGAAGCCTCTCATGTCTCGGTTGGCTTGCGAGTAGCTCGGTCTCTTATGGTTCAGCGTCCTTTTCATCTATTAGCCACTACGGTTGAGAGGTCGAGGTGCGCAGCCTCTTGCTGGGTCGAGATGAGGTAGCAGGGGAAGAGGACAACACAACGACAGTTTCAATGGTCTGACCAGTTGTAGTCTGTACGGTCTGAACCTCAGCATTTGAGTTAGATGCCTGTTTGGTGATCAAAGCCCGGACGACTCTTCTTTTGGCCATCTCTTGCTCTTCGATTAGTGGGATAAAGTTGATCTGGGGCAAGTTAGGGTCCGGTTCGGGTGATGGTTCAAGAAGGAAGTTGGTAACCCTAGTTTTTCTCATTCCGCTATACCAATAGGTTGGCTCGAAATTTAGTAGCTCGGTCTAATCTCGGTGGCGATATCGAAGTGCGGCACGAAGGGCGTCTTGATTGGCGTAGGCAAAATGTGATTTAAGTTGGTTTAAATCTGCAAAAAAAACAAGGAACGTAATGGGTTAGCACGGTGGTTATTGAAACATCAAAGAAAGTTGAACCGGAATGTTCTTACCGGCAATTCCTTTATTCCAGTTTATATTATAGCCTGGTATCTAGGCTTCCTGATCTTTAAAATGGCTAGAAACTCAGAAGAAATCATCATCGTTTAAGTCTTTGTCCGGTGTGTTTTTGATAATTTTTTCTCGGCCTATTTTTACTCTGAGGTAGTACACCCAACTGTCGTCATTTTTTCCGAGCGAATATTGATGGAATAGCTTGGCCAATCTAAGGTTAAGGCTGAGCCAACGGTTTAGCTCGACAATACCATTTATTATTCTATAAGTGTTTATAGATAGTTGGGTAGGACACAATCTGGTTTCCCTAAGGAACTCGTAGATAAAAGGCTGCACAGGGAATCGAAGCCTGGCTTCTACGATCAATATAAGTGTAAAAGGGACGAAGCCCAGTTTGCCCCAGGGTGTGGTGTCTAGCTCGGCCAAGGAGAGGTGGACGTCGTCCGGAATATGGTAGTCTCTTCAAAATTCGGCCATGGTTCCAAGCGAGTCCACCAGAAATCAGTATTTACCCATTAAAACTAAAAAATTGTTGTGTAGAAATGAGCACGGCAGCCTAGCTCGGCACTGGTGTGACTTTGGATGGCTCGGTTGAGCAAAATGGCTTAAGGAAAAAATGCTAGGGTGTGCCTGGTCAACCTAGTCAAGTCTGCAAAGTGGAAATAAAAGGTGTTATGCCTAAATAATTAAATCGGGCTAAGTAAAAAGGCAAAGTTAAGTAAATTTAGCTCGGTTATAACAGTCTTACAGAGTATTTCCTAGTTCGGCCATAAAGCAGGGCCGCCTCAAGGTTTATAGCACAGTTGGTGATCAATGCATTTCTAGTTCGGTCAAGTACAGGCCTAAAGGTCACAAACAAGTGCCTAGTACGGTCACAACACGATTTTGGATCAAAGATCGTGTTCTGAAGGTCATATATGTGTGTTTAGGATTAAACGTAAGGTTTTGGGTTTAGTATATTACTCAAACACTCTAGTGAATATAACACACAAATGGAGGTTAAGCACTGGAAATATAGAAATAAATAAAAAGGAACATCAGCAAAAAGGAGAGAGAGGCATTTGCAACCTATGAGTATAAAAGCCTGAGAACAAAATCCAACTAGCAAGAAGGCAAGCGAAACAGATGCTATAGTTACTTGGTTTGGGACTTGAGCTCAAGAGGTGCGGATATAGAACTCAAAATGCAGAGATTCTCTCCAGAACAAAGATGAACATTAAAAAGGTGACTGTTCGAAATGAAGGGGTTGTATTTATGATGGAGGCAAAACGGCGGGCCTTTTTCAAATTTTTTTTTTGAGCAATATGAAATGGCTAGCATAGTACAAGGAAGCAATCGACGTGTGCCACGTGTCCTGATAGAGACGTGTTGTCAGACTTTTTTGAAACGACAGACCGTGCGACCGACGCAAGTTCAGGAAGCTGAACAGACTTAAGTTCGGCAAGAATCATTGTTTTATCTTGGTTGGAATCATTATTTCAACACGGTTAACCTGGGCAGCTCAGTTGGAAGTTAATAATCCCAATCATACTTTGCAGATAGAATTAAGGCGCAATTGAAAGGGTAATTTATTAGACCGAGCTAGGTTCAATGGTTTGGGGATTTGAGCCGAGCTAGGAAGAGTCTCCTCAGCACTTTGGGGTATGCTTCTGATCGTGTTAAGAGATTCAGTAGCTCGGTCTGTGAAGCGTGCGGACATTGAGGGTTTGAAATAGGTGAAGTAGAGGTAATCAAGAATCAGATCGGGGTATAGTTAGTACAGTATGTCGAACTACAACATTTAGCTCGGTCGAGTGCCATCTTGGTTCTGAACAGTGTAAGGTAGGGTCGTGTAACTCGGTTACACATACTATCAAGCCGAGACAAGAGGTTTGAGCTATCTCACTTGGCTGGTTGTGAGTAGGGTGTTATCAGGATATGCATCATTCTTGAGAGTATGATTCCTAGGAGGACTCTTATAAGGAGAGTTGGAGTCCTACTAGGATTGTGTCAGGTGGAATTTATAAAAGCTCATGACAGGACTTACATACAAGTATCACAATTTTTACTCTTAAATACACAGAGCTTTTGTCTATTGTCTATTGCTGACTTAGGCGTATGAGAGGTTTCCGACACACACCTGTCGACTAGCTCACGTTTGTATTTTCAGGAAGTAAAGCGACAACGTTTAGAGGAATGCAAACTTAATCAACAGGATTATATGAGAAGATTATTTCGTCCTCGTACAGTCCTAATTTTTGCAAACGGAATAAAAATATAAGAAAATTTTAGAATAATATTTGTAAGTTTCAAAGAGTTTTTTTTTTTAATTGTATACTTGTATTCATAATCTGGGGACCTTGTAAAACAATGACCACGGCTTGCTCGCAATTTCATTTCTTTAATTATTTTATTTTTTTTTAAATTTTATTGCAAATTTGAGATAAATTTAATGATAACAGACCATGAGCCTAATAACTTAAAAATTTTACTTTAATGCCTAAAGTTACCTAATATTGTCACTTTAATTATGTGAAATAAATATAAAATTTATTTAAAAAGTGGATGTACACGTATTATAATAAAATATTTTTAAAAAAATTCAATAAGTATTTCTTTTAATAAAATTTTATTTTCGCATTACAAAGCCTACACACGCCCACATACTCTTTCTTCACATGATTACACCCATAGACAAAAAGAATATTGAGGTTATTTGGTAATCATTTCATCTTCTGTTTTTAATTTTTATTTATAAAATGTTTAAAAATTATCATAAAAATTTGTTTGATAATTTTTTTTATTTATAAATAATTGTATCAATTTATAAATTAGAGGAAAAAACGTAAACTCAAAAAATAAGTTTACGTTGGTTTTTAAATAAAAATTTAAAATTTTGACTAAAATTTTTTTTTCAAATAATTTTTTTAATTAATTTTTTTTGTTCAATTATAATGTGTATGATCCCATTGTCATAAATAATAAATAATAAAAATAAATATTTTAGGTCTGAAAAAATATATTTTTAGTTTATGTTTTTAAAATTTTCAATCATTTTGTTCAAATTAAACGCGTTTATAGTTTTATTTTTTAAAAAATAAACAAAAATCAGTTTATAAAATTTTTATAAACATAAATCAAAAACATAAACGTTACCAAACGCTACCTGAGAGTTTGGAATCCCAAGTGATTTTATAAATATAAAAAATGAAAAAATTTGCAAGTACAAACAAGAAAAAGAAATATATATATATTATAAGTAAAGGTAAATTACACTCTTTTTTTTTTTTGTAAGCAAAAGAGAACTTTATTGATGAAGAAAGCAGAACAAGCATAAAACTTACATCAATAAAGAGGGAAGTGCAAAAGCATCACCGCTGGCCTTAACAATCCCAACTAGGTTGGCACCGCTAAGGAAGCAATATCATCTGCTAGCACTTGACCCAAGATTGGCGAGAAACCAATCCAGAGAAAGCAAGAGAAAGGGAAAAGAAAATTAAAAAACCAAGCCAACCACCTATACATTGTCTAATCAGAAGCATAAGCATGATCTACCACTATAGCAACATGATACAATCCACACAGCAGCAGCCACAGCAGAGCATGATTTTCCTCTAGAGTATGATCCTCATATCAGCAGAGCATAAACAATGCCACACTAGCAGCAGCCACAATTCTGCCTTGAGCATAATCCTTCAACCTCCATACTGATACAAACTACACAGCAGCTTCAACCTCCAATAATTCCAAGGGAGCACACTAGGGCACACCGCTTCAGACCAACAGACAGATCAATCCAAGGGAGCAACACTGGGGCCAGATTTACCTTCACAGACAGATCAGACCAGCATCCTACATCAGCATGACTATCAATCTGCATAGACCAGCTTCCACCTTCCAAATATTGGTGACAAATACCTTCACAGACAGATCAGCTTCCAGCTACAGCCCAGCTTCCACCTTCTACCTTCACACTAGTAACAGACCAGCCATAATCCTATGTTATACACCCTCTGACCTGCTTCAAGTTTGCGACAATATCATGTACTGTGTAATTCACCCCCTTAACATTTGACTTAACCCATAATGCAATTCTTACTTTCAATCTCTCTACCATCTGTGCAAAATCTGCAATACAATTGTTAAATAAACATTCATTCCTAAGTTTCCATAAGGACCATAACATAGCCAAAGGGACCACCTTCCAAATATTGAACTCCTTCTTCTTTGATTTCATACCAGACCACCAGTCAAGCAAAACAATCACAGATCTTGGTGTTACCCACTGCACTTCCCACCAGCTTATCAACTCAGACCATAACTTCCACACCAATGGACATAAAAGCAACACATGATTTATGGTTTCTACCTCTGCTTTGCAAAATACACATAAGGAGCTGACATTGATGAGTAGAGCTCCAATCCTGTGCATAAATTCTGCAGTTTTGATTCTCTCTTTCCAAGCTAACCAGCTAAAGAACTGAGCCTTTGGAGGTGCTGCATTTTTCCACAGGAACTTTGAAATGGGAATCATGGATCCATTAACTAACTCTAACCTTTCCGACACTGAAGCCACAGTGAATACCCCTGAATTATTAGCTTTCCACAGACAGTTATCCTCAGTCACAGGATTTAGATTAGGAACCTCTGCTAATAATACATTTAGCCTTTGTACTTCCTCCTCCTCCCATGCTAAAAGCGATCTTCTAAATGCCAACTTCCAATCACTACCCGGCCCTTTCCGTTGGTAGAAAAACTACAAGAAACCATCCTTGTCCACGGATAAACTAAACAGTCTAGGGAACTCACACCTAAGACTCATATCATTGAACCATCTATCCATCCAAAAATGAATCATTTCCCCATTTCCCATGATAATCCTGAAGTTTTGTGAGAAAAACTCTGCCACTACACTATTGGATGAGGCTAATGATGCAATATCCTTCCACACTGTAGATACCATTGCAGCTGACACTAGTTCTGGTGTCCACCTACCTCCAATCCCACCATATCTGCTACATACCACCCTTTTCCAAAGAGACTGATGCTGACGACCATACCTCCACCACCATTTTAACATTAAACACACATTAACGTCACTAAGACTTCTCAAACCCAACCCCCCTTGGGCTTTACTTTTACACACCTCTTTCCATTGAACTAAGTGAATTTTCCTTTGAATTTCAGAACCTCCCCACAAAAAGTTTGATTGAATCCTATCAATTGTTTTAGCAACACCAACCGGCATTTTAAAGATGGATAGAAAATACAGTGGAAGACTTGACAAAACAGACTTAACTAGGGTCAATCTGCCAGCAAAAGACAAGAATCTCCTTTTCCAAGATGCTAACTTCTTTTTAAACTTCTCCACCACCGGTTGCCAAGTACTTCTTCTCCTTGGATTGGCCCCTAAAGGTAAACCAAGATATGACAGAGGTAGACTCTAGTTGAGGCAATTTAGTTTTTTAGCAAACTCCTTAACTAACTCCTCTTCTACTCCAATACCACAAACTATACTTTTATGAAAATTAATCTTGAGGCCTGACATGACTTCAAAACACCTCAAAATTCTTTTAAGCACTATAATTTCATCTCATTTGGCTTCACAAAAAATAATGGTGTCATCTGCAAATTGTAAATGAGAGATTTTCAGCTCTTGATGACCAACTGGAGCTCCTCTGATCATCCACTTTTCTTTGGCTCTCTCTAATAGAACATTTAAACCTTCTGCCACTATATTGAATAGAAAAGGTGCTAGTGGATCTCCTTGTCTTAAACCCTTCTGAGGAGAAAACTCTGCTGTGGGCGATCCATTCACAAGCACTGAGATCCTTGACGTAGATATATAGGACCAAATCCAACCCACCCATTTTTCACCAAACCCAAAATTCTTCATCATTGACAGTAAAAACTCCCAGTTAACTGAATCATAGGCCTTCTCAAAATCCAATTTAAGGATGATTCCTTTTTTCTTGGACTTTCTCTACCAATCCACCACTTCATTTGCAATTAAAACCCAATCCAGGATGCATTTACCAAAGAGAAAAGCATATTGAACTTCTCCTATGAGCTTTGGGAGTACTTGTCTTGCCCTTCTAGACAACACTTTAGCCAACACTTTATAAATTGAGCTAACCAAGCTTATGGGCCTATATTCACTCAAATCTATTGGGTTCTTCTTTTTAGGGATCAAAGTGATGAAAGAGCTGTTTACCCCTTTGGCCAACTTCCCATTACGATGAAACTCTTGGAACAACTGAATGAACTCACCTTTCATTAAAGACCAGCATTTTTTAATACAATACAAATTGAAGCCATCAGGCCCAGGGGCTTTATTCCCATCACAGTCTTGAATGGCTGCCCAAATTTCTACTTTGCTAAAATCTGCCTCCAACACTTCCTTTGAGTCAACAGAACTAATGGACAACAAAGGCCCTGCCAACTTAGGCCCGCTCTTCCAACTTTCAGCAAAAACTCTTCTAAAGTAGTTCACCACTACTTGCTTCACCATACTTGGGTCCTCCACCACAACACCATTTGCCTGCACTGAATCCAATAAATTTTTCCTCTGCCTGTTACTTGCCATCAAGTGAAATAGTCTAGTATTTTTATCACCATTTTGTGCCCATGACATTCTAGACTTTTGTAGCCACAACCTGTCTTTACTTCTACTTAGATTCCAAACTTGACTTCTGATCTCCCGTCTTCTAATCACCTCTGATTCCAACAAGGATCTAGATTCAGCCTTCAAGTCCCACTCATGGAGTTCATCTTCAGCTTTTTGAAGTTGATGATCAATATTACCAAAGACCTCCATGTTCTACCTACGCAGATATGTTCTCAGTCTTTTGAACTTAGACATGATTTTATAACTAGCCCAACCCTGAATCTGAGCCTCCTCCCAGACCTTTTCCACATCCTTTTTAAACTGAGGATGGGATGTCCGAGCATTAATAAACCGAAAAGGTTTAGGCCCCCAATCCTTCCCATCCTCCATAAGCAAAACTGGACAGTGATCTGAAATTCCTCTAGCCAAACCCCATTGTTTAAATTATACTTCTCTAACCAGACAGGATCAAGCAAAAACCTATCAATCCTACTCCACCTCTCCCCATCCAATGCATTACACCATGTGAATAATCTTCCATGCATATTCAGATCAATTAATTCCAAGCTATCTATAAGATTATTAAAATCTTTCATTCCCTTATCCCTTCTTGAACATCCCTTCCTTTTACTCATAACTCTACTCGCATTAAAATCACCACCCAGACACCAAGGGTTGGGATAAGAGAGTTTAAGATTTATAAGACTCTCCCATAGTTTCCTCCTCTTCAATACATCAGTCGGAGCATAAATATTGCAGATAACACAATGAAAAGATTTAGATAAGATACCTGAAAGAAGAATGAAATTCCTAGAACTGCAACAGTCTATCAACTGAAAAATCTGGGGGTTCCAAATGCAAAGGAGACCACCTACACTTCCCTCTGCACCTACCTCCATAAAACCCATTTCATCCATTGGCCATAAGGACTTTACAAAATTACCATCAACAGCTTCTCTCTTAGTCTCCTGCAAAGATCAAAACGTGTTTATATTATAGAAAAAGGTTTTTTTGATTTGTTATCCTTGTTGAGTTGTTTGTATTTGTCATATATTTGTAAATTGAATATTTTGTATTAACCATGCAGGTTGTTTTGGTTCTGGTTCCTCAGGACTTAGCTTGTTGTTGGACTCTCGAAGACTTGCTTTTTTACTTTTTTTTTATTTGAGTTATATATAATTCAAGCCTAGGGCTTTTTTTTTTTTTTTTGTTTTGTGTTTTGTGTTGTGTTTGTGTTTTTTTGATTGTAATGTAATAAGCCTTTAAATATATTATTATTTTTTTTTTTTTTTTTAAGACGAGATGGTTGAAATAGTATAAAGTTTTCTTTTAATAATGCATGTCTTGTTTTATATTTAATGGGTTTAATTTTGAGGGCGTTACAAAAACATCTACTAATTTTGCCCTCGCCAATGCCTTAATTCTACTCCTTTTTTCAGGTCGTCTAAGACCCCTGACATTCCATGACATGAGCTTCATTAAAACCTTCAACACAACTCCTATACTCCTCAATTTTTCCAGCAGCTTAATCAGCCTCTCCCCTCTCTTCAACTCTTTCCAAATCTTTTTTCTCCAACTCTATTATTCTGGCCACCACTTCCTCCTCTTTTCCTTCACAGTTTAGCCCTAAAGCCTTTCCGACCTCAATTATAGCTCGGGCTTCTTTAAGTAACTTACTTCTTCTTTGAGAACTACTCCTCTGTGATGCTGATAGGGATGTAACAGCTACTGCCGCTCGAAGGATCACTCCAGTCCTGAGACTGCTACTAAATAGAATCCCCTTCTGTTTTGGATGGCTCCTCTGCTCCATTTTTTCTTTACTCTGGTCGACTCCTTTCCTCTTCAGGTCAGACTTCCTTTTTGATCCAGCATTAACTTTCTGAGATGGGCCCCCTTTCTCATTGTTGTCTTTGTTTGCTGCATCTTCCCTTGCAGCCTTATACTGAGACTGGGCTATGCAGTCACTCAAATTAGAATTAACTTCCCATCTTGGCCCATTAGTTATAGGCTGAACTTGGGCTCTATGTAACACAACTTCTAAATTTATTTTGGGCCAGCCACACTCTAACCTAGTTGAACTATTCATAAAACCTGAAGAGCACACATGATCTTCTACCCGTTGACTCTCCAGTACCCTTGAATAGATCGCCTGCAACTCCTTTTCTTTCTCTAGAGCACGCTCAGCTTCTTTTTCTGCTACTCCAAACATGAAATGATGGCCTCTATCTACTGCCGCTAGTACTCTTTCCACTGTGTGAGTTCCATTAATTGACACCTCATTAGTTTTTGCCACATCCTCATCATCGCCCTTCTCTGCAACCAACCCAACTTCACCTTCATCCCTACATTCAGCACCATTGACAGCTACCTCTGGATGAACATTATCAACCTAGCCCCTTCGTTTGGTCAAGTGTTCAACCTCATTGTGCAAATTGGATTCCATTACTTCATTTATCTGGCAGCTATACTCACCATTACATTGACAGATACTGACAAAGGGCTCTTCATACACTCTCACTTGATAAGCCCTCTCAGTTCCTAGTAAATTAATTACCGTATTGATGGGCTCCATAACTTTTGTTATAATCCTTACTTTGCCAAACATAAAATGTTTACCTCCTACTGTATCTTCATCGTACTGAACTACATCTCCCCATACTTTGCCAATGGCTTCGAAGGTCTTGATATTCCAGAGATTGAGAGGTACTCCCACACAAGTGAGCCAGATACATCTATCAAGTTCCATTAACTTCCCTTCTTCCCATTCAGATACTTCATCACTCCAGTCATGAATCCACTCCTCCATTCTCACTCGTGCTTTCTTCTTCTGTTGGTTGGAGCTAAATGATAGAATTGCCTGCTTTCCTCCCGCTTGTCTAACTACCACATCCTTATCAATCCTCTTGTAGATCTCCTTCCTAAAGTCATGGAAGGAGAAAAAAGCTTTGAGCTTGACCAGGACACTATCATATAACCACCCGTTCCCAGCCTCCACAGCTCTAACAGACACATTTTGTTTTCCATATTCTCCTCCATTTTGTCGTCCGGATTGAACTACTTTCGCATATGACTTACCTTTGATTCGCATCATAGGTTGGATGGGGGTCCACTGCTTTTTCTGCACCATACCTCCCTGCTTAGCATTTGTGAGCATCTGTCTACTTTGATTAGACTTGCTAAACTCAACCAACTTTACTCTCAATGCCCTGTTGTGACACCATAAGCCGTCAGCTTTGTGCACTGCCATCTCTGCAGCCACCTTGCAGTCATACGTAACAAATCCAAATCTTGTTTTTGTTGTTTTCCTCCTTTTCCCTGGTATGAAGACATCCTTCACAACTCCAAACTTACTGAACAGATTAAATAGATCTCTAGGGGTCATGGCCTCTGGTACTTCATCAACGAATAGAGATACCAAGTCATTCATCCGTCCTCCATTTTCTGAGAATCGGATTCCACCCTCCTTCCATTCTTTTTTCCTCGACTTAATGCTTGAGTCAATCTCTTGAATTCTACTTCAAGTCTTTCAATTTCCCTAAGGGTAAATTACACTTACACCCCTTAAAGTTTGAGTTTAATATATATTATCCCTGACGTTTGGAAAATTACACTAACTCTCATGTCATTATAATTATTTAGACGGAATAAAAATATTAAACTCATGCACTTTCTTTTTTTATTTTATTTTGCTTTACTTTTTTATTTTCCTTTTTTTTTAATTTTTTTTTTAAATATAATTTTCTCTATTTTCTTGTTAGGAGTTGTTACATTTTATATAAATGGAAATGTTTATGAAATGAGAGGTAGATAATAATTAGACAAAATCTCGTATAAGTGTAATTTGCCCTTTAAGTAATGTGAGACAAAAGTAAATGTTATTATATAATTAAATAAAAGTTTGGCTCGACATACAATGCCAGAGCAGATTGTACAAGTGCTATTGATGACGTGAAATATAAAAATTCACAACGCGCAAAACTTGGGTCCATGCTATTGATGGATGAATTTTCTGCAAAAAAAAATTCTATTTGTAGATCATTTTCCTCTGACGTTGTCGATGGAAGATCTTTTTTGATCGGCATAAATGTTTCAACTTGGTTGTGCAACGTTCTAACTCACTTGCAAGGCGGTGGGTTTTGTTTACCGGAGAAGGTTGCTACAGCATGCTCGCATGTAGATGAAAAAATAAAATTTTGTATAGTGCTTCCGCCTGTGTAACTTAAATCAATGTCGACCAATTCGATGCCTTCGCAAGGGACAACATCACTGCAACTAAGAGCGACTGCATTAGTTGAGATTGTGGTACCCCTTATGTTCTTGAAGTGAACATCGCTGATCTTCACAAGTGATGACTGCTCAAAAAAAAGTTCAGAAAATTATTTAGTAACCGAGTTGAGTCAAGATAAGAGTGTACTTAGAATTAATAATGTTTTTACCCCTGGCTTCTTCTTAGAACCGTAATGTTGATCTATGAAGATGGGATTTCTAACTTCGTTCATGACTAGATCTTCGAAAACAATGTTGGAGGCTTGAATGCGAGGCGATTCGTGCCATGATTTGATCCTCGCACCATTTGTCGTGTTTGTTAGGGTACAATTTTTTACAACAATTCCACTCACATCATGTTCTTCCGGGCGAAGGCCTAGGCTGCCAATGCTGCCGGCACAACACAAAAAAAAATATATATATATATATATATATAAACTCACATTGAATTAATGCAAGAATGTGTAAAAATATATATATTCAATTGTACGAGTTTTAAAAATGAAAATAAATAAAATTAAATCTAATTATATAATTTTTTTCTTACTGCGCACTTTTTCTAGAAAATTAAGCACAGATAGGATTAGTTAGTAATATTTACCTAATTCCATGTCCAGGGCCACAAGTAATACCAGAGACAGAAACATTAGTAGCACCTTCACCAATAGAGATGCAGTCATCACCAGTGCCAATAGTACAACCCGATATAGTGACTTGATTAGATCGGCTTATATGAATCCCATCGGTGTTTGGGCTATCTCCAGGTGCGGTTATCGTAATGTTTTGAACTGTAAAATTGCTGCTGTCACAAATTTTCAAGTTGAATCCTTTGCTATTCACTAAACTGATCCCTTGGACAACAGAATTGCTCACGTTTGAGAATACAATTGTCTGCATCATCCAAACAACTCAACAAATTGTGAGAATTGTTCACTTCTCTCGTATATTGGGCTACAATGAATTTTCATTTTAATTTGTTGAGAATATCACGCAAATAATATGACATGAAGCGGACTAGAATTGATGGGTACTTACTGCGGGGAGACGTGAGTCGCATTTGGTCTTGCCACCGCAAGAATCAAACTTCCAGACGGCCTCGCCTTGGCCGTGCAAAGTTCCTTGTCCTTGAACAATTAAACTGTCCACGTGACGAACAGAGAACCATTGATTGTCTGGGAACTCACTGAGATCGGATTGTGCCAATACGGTGCCCTTAACTTCTACAATTATGGGAGTTTGGCAAGTGCACGGTCCATAGAAGAATACTTCACTGGTCATGAATGTCCCTGGCGGGATTACTAGTTTCGCTGCACCGGTTGATTTGCACGCTGCATTCCATGCTTGTATAAACGCCTGCAACCAAACAAATTCATTTTCTAGTGTTTTAATTGGATATCAGTAGCGATATAATTGGATGAATTACATTTATTTGAAAAAAAGAAAAAATAAATGGTAAGTAAGATTTAGAGTATAGATTGTTTATTTTATTTTATTTTTTTAAGACAAATGCAAATCAGTCCTGTAACTAATGATACTCAATCAATTTAATTTTTACATGAATGATTTACTTTATAGGAGGGAAAAAAAACTATTTAAATTATCGAGATGGGTTTAGAGTGGGTATACACCCTCTCCATTGGACCCTCTAGTTCAAAGAAGTTGGTTATGAAAAAAGGCTTTATAATGTTACGACTTTATATATTTATTTATTTATTAATGTAATAACACTACATTTATTCTGGTGGAATGGGAGTTCCATCCAATGTACATGCCATGCAACCGTCCAATTTGGCTAAGAAACTTTTGTCTTCAAATTCTCTTTCTAATTTCAAAACATTTAATCATGTAAGAATTTCAAACATAATCTAATCACGGTTGGTGTTTTGACACACAGAACAAATGCCGCATTGAGCAACATTGCATTTTGAAAACTTCCTTGAAAAAAATTTAAAGGGTTAGTAGCAGGTAAGCGAGAAGAGAAATGAGGGATGGAAGATGGAGGTAATAAAAAAAACTAACCATTGAATTATCAGTCTGGCCATTATCTGGCTTGGCACCATACGTTGTAACATCAAAAACTGTAGCACCATTGTCAACAAGGCCACGACGGGCAGCTTGGGCCCCACAAGATATCAAAGCTAGACCCATCAAGAACAATAGGGTCTTGGCTTCGTGTCCTCTTAAGGGGGCCATTGTGGCCTTGGAACTCCTGAAACTACAGTTTTTGTTTTTGATTAAATTAAAAATCAAAAATAAAAATGCCAGAGACTTGATGTGATGATGATTTTACCATTTCACAAAGGTATTTATACACAAGGATTGTTTTGTGTTATGGCTTTCATGGCCACTCAATCCACCTCTGGTAGAGAAGTCGCAGGAGGGCGAAAACAATGCAAAATCTATTTTGCTTTGATTGGCTCCCCATGTTTGGGGAAGTGGCTTTTTCTATTTATTATGATAGATTATATATACCAAGTAACCAAGCCAAATACAAATCCTTCCTTCTATCGCTATTCAATCTATATATAGCACCATAATCTCTCTCTCTCTCTCTCTCTCTCTCTACCTAAGATTTTCGTCTTTGATTGCTTCATGATACTCAATAGAATTGTAGGGCTGGCTCAATTATTAAATAATTTAGCGTGTCAGAAAAATCAAATATATTATTATTGTTGAAGGCTCTTAATTTTTTGAAGATCCAATAAAGAAAAGGTCTCGTTTTAATATTTAACATGAAATTTCAAAAAATCTTGGACCACTATTGAGCACGAGTGGCTATTAATCTATTATTATGCAATAATAATTTTGTGGTTGTCTTAAAAAAAAATTATAGTATTGCTCATTTTTATTTAGCGTAAAATACATTGATCATCCACTATAATATTTTTTTAATTTAGTAATATTTGAAAGTGCCATAAAACTATTCTTCTAATGATATTTTTTAATTTTGTGATTAAACAAGTGTCATTTATACACGTGCTACGGTAGATACTAGTGGCACCTCAATGACACTTGCAAGTGCCACTACACCGTTATGGCTAAAGACTTTCAATGACACTTTGATGTCATGATAGACACAATTTGTGACAGTATCAAACGCCATTAAAAGAAGATTTAGTGGCACTTCAGTGACACTTGTAAGTGCCATTACACCATTAAGGCTAAAGACTTTCAGTGGCACTTTAATGTCATAGTAAACACTATTCGTGACGCTATCAAGTGCCATTAAAGAAGATTTACAATTTAAAAAATGCCACTAAATGAATTTTTAATAGCGCTTGTTATGTCACAATTGATATTTTTAATAACTTCATAAATGCCACTAAATTCAATTCATTTGTGCCATGAAATGGATATAAGTGCCATTGGAGCTTATTCTAGTGACACTTTACAAAGCTACTACCACTACTATGAAATGTCATTTATATGTTCTTTTCATTAACACTTTTAAAAGCCACAACTAAGCATGCGTAAATGACTGTAAAAATTGAATCGATTTTATAAAAAATTGAATGTTAATTGTCATATCTTATATTAATTTAACATTCATTCACCCTGTAATATTTTCATAATAATAAACAAATATTTTACCATCATAGAATCATCACATCAAAAACAAAAAAATTCAAACCATAATCATTTTTTTTATCTAAAAATATAATTTATTAATATTGCAATACAAATCATAATCAAAATTATAAAATATTCTATCACACTAACAAAGTTAAAGCAAAAAAAAATTTAAAAGAAAATTATTCCAACCATAAGTTCTGAAAAACCATAGTGATATCCATCTTCCGGAGAGACAAATTATCAAAACAAATTCAGTTTCCAAATTTTCAACCTCACTTGTATAAATATTCTTGGCTAGCATCCATAACTTGTAAAATTTGCATCTACAAGATAAGCATATAAAGATAATTGAAACTATATTAAGTTAATATAAATTTGTTAATGAAATTAGTATTTACGAAAGAAATATATCACAATTGGAGTAGGTCAAGCAACATAAGCTCCAATAGCTTGTCCAATTGTTTTGACAAATCCACATAATCAAATCAAGTTCTTATTAGGTTTGACTGGCACTTGAACATGTACCTCTCAATAGTCAGGTTCTAGTTCTTTCCCTTTCTACTTCTTTAGATGGGTCTGTACTTTTAAGTACTCAAATTTCAACTGTTTCTGTTGGCCTAATGATACTTTTTAGAACAACTATATCTCATACCTGTAAATCAAGATTTAACTACTTAAGTAATTATATAATTACAATTAATAAATAATATTTAAAAAATAAACTAGTACAAAATGTCAAAGTGATGATGATCACAACTGAGAGTCATATGCATTTCTCTAGTAAATAAGCAAGCCACATGATTTAATCACTTAATTGGAACTTTTAGGAATACAATGTTTCACTACAACATTTTTTTAGTTTAGTGACATTTGAAAGTGCCACAAAACTATTCTTCTAATGACATTTTTTGGTCTTATGGCATTTTAAACAAGTGCCACTTCTATCGGTGCCACGGTAGATACGAGTACCACGGTAGATACTTGCAAGTGCCACTGCACCATTATGGCTAAAAACTTTCAATGACATTTTAATGTCATGGTAGTTATTCTTTGTGGCACTATCAAGTGTCATTAAAAAAAGAGTTAGTGACACTTATAAGTGTCATTACACCATCAAGACTAAAACCTTTTAGTGACACTTTAATGTCATGGTAGGCACTATTCGTGACGCTATCAAGTGTCATTTGTGACGATAATTCGTTATAGAACAATTTGATCTGCTCTTGCAGAAACTCGAACCGCCAACCTCTCACACCATAAACCTTATACACCACACTCTTTCCACTACACCTCTATAGTACCATATGATTATATATGCAACATATATTATTTATATAGTACATACATCTATATTAATATAAAAGTATATGTATAAACATAATTATTTTATTGAACATAATTTATGTAAAATAAACTATTTAATAGTAAAATAAAAAAAGACCACTTTTGGCAACTAAAAATATTTTTTGGTCGCCAATTCTATACTTTTGGCTACTAATTGTTTTTTAGTTGCTAAAAAACTTAACTTTTGCCGACCAAAATTGGATTTGGTCACCGAAGATGCACTTTCAGCTACGAAAATTTTGGTTGCCAAAAAATTTAATTCCCACCTTAAGATTTTAGTTCTCCCGCGCTAAAAATAACCACTTTTGGCGACTAAACTTATTTTTTAGTCGCCAATTATACACTTTCGGCTACTAAAAATTTTTTAGTCACCAAAAAGTTTTACTTTTGGCTACTAAAATTTTTTTAGTCGGTAAAACCCATATAATCAGTGACCAAACTTATTTTTAGTCTCCAATTGTAGACTTTTGGCTACTAAATTTTTTTAGTTGCCAAAAAACTTTACTTTGGGTTACTAAAATTTTTTTTGTCACTAAAACCCATATAATCAACGACCAAACTTAGTTTTGGTCGCCAATTGTAGACTTTTGGTTACTAAAATTGTTTAGTCGCCAAAAAGCTTTACTTTTGGCTACTAATGTTGTTTTGATTGTTGAAAGCTATACTTTCAGTGACCAAATTTTTTTTGGTCAGGAAATGTAGTCACCGAATATGCTTTTTCCTGTAGTGTATATTGAGTTTAATTTATTTATTTTTAATCATTTACTGCATTGTAAAAATTTTAAAAATATATTGGCATTTTTTGTTTTCTCAAAAATACCATTATAAGCTTGGAAAGTTTTTGACTTAGTGGCATTTCTCAAAATGCTATAAAATATTTGTTTATGAAACCTTTCACCTAAGTGCCATAAAAAGTAATTTGCACCTACTTCGTGTCCTGACATTTTTTAAAAAATACCATTGCTACTAAAGTTTAGTGGCATCTGTTGGTAAATGCCACGAACATAATTTTTTGTGTCATTATTTTATAAAATGTCATAAAATTGATGTGACATTTTTTTATTGAAATGTCACTAGAGCCTTATATGTTTGTAGCTTTGTGACATTTATCTAAATGTGTCACCAAATATTATTTTTGTGACATTTTCTAAAAACATGCCACTAGTATAGTGTCACTAAAGTGTGTTTTTGTTATAGTTTTGTGACACTTGTTCATTGAAATGTCACTAGAGCCTTTTATATTTGTCGTTTTGTGGCATTTTTTAAAAACGTGCCATTAAATATCATTTTTGTGGCGTTTTCTAAAAATATGCCACTAGTGTAGTGCCACTAAAGTATGTTTTTGTTGTAGTTTTGTGACACTTGTTCATTGAAATGTCACTAGAGCCTTTTATCTTTGTCGTTTTGTGGCATTTTTCAAAAACCTGCCACTAAATATCATTTTTTGTGGCATTTTCTAAAAATATGCCACTAGTGTAGTGCCACTAAAGTATGTTTTTGTTGTAGTGTTTACGAATGCAAAAATAAATAAATAAATAAAATAATAAAAAATAATATAGATGGGGCTTTAGAATCTTTCTTGAAGTGATGGTGTGAAAAGAGATTAATATTATTTTGTCATCTTACTTATCCTTACAAACAGAAAAAGGATAAAAAAAAAAAACTAAAATAAAATAAAAACAGAGCAAAATAATGCAAAATCCCACTGAAGCATTTAAACAAACACTTGCAAGGCATTATATAAAATCACAACATAAATACAATAATAGTAAATCACAACTAACCTTTTATATTAAAAGATAGAAATTAATAAATTCATGAGTTAAAATATTAAACTTTCTAGATTGTATCAAGTTTTATGCCTAAAATAAGAAGATCATAAATAAGTGACAAAAATAGAGGTATTGTGTGTGTTTGACGAGAGTGAGAAAGAGAGAACGAATACTTAATGAACTCCAACTAAATATAGAGGTATTTTTACCTGTACACAACTAAATATAAATTGAGTATACAAAAATAAATAAATAAATAAAATTAATGTGGTGGATCAGTTCTACATAAAAAGTTAGTAAGACCCACCATTTTATAAAAAATAAAGTTAATATAATTTAATAATAAGTAAATGACTAAAAAAGTATAAAAATACAATGTTTCATTCTTAAATCATTCGAATTGATCAAAACTCAAATAATAAAAATTGTACATAATCAAATTTTCTAAAAGACAATGCGAACAAATTTAGTAGAAAATGAACAAGTTGAGAGAAAAACTTGATAGGAGAACCTAGACAGAATTCAACCGAAAAATCTAAAGCTAAAAATGAAAAGAAACTGCCCTAAGATGATTTTTTTTTTTTTTTTTTTAAAAGTTCAAAACACGAAATGTGTTCAGAATCATGTCTTACTTCAGTTTACACAAAATCAATGAAAATGAGCTTGTTTCGTGAATTAAAACAGCATCTAAAGTCTGCATTGCTAAAATGAATAAAAATTATTGTAACCAAAATCACCTGATTACAAGTTCTAATTGATCTTTTTCAGTAAAAAGTTAAAATAAAAAAGTTCTCTACAATTACGTATACATGCCTCTACTCAAATTTCGTAATTTATCGAGGTCGTTTACTATTTTTTGAGATATACAAATCAATACAATTAAATTATACCAATAAACTTATATTTAATTTTATGTACCTTAACTCTACCAGTTCAGCCCTTCACTTCCGGCCTACACATATATTCCATGTGTCTCCAGTATACCTAACACCTCTCCGAAGCCAAACTTGCACGGGGATATCGTCCCGAATTTGACCCACACTCCCCGAACAGTTAGCATATACATACGCGCGTAAATCAAAGCACTCATCTACTCCTAAGAACGAGGCAACAATATATATATACATATCACGATCCAAACCCGCCCCTATGGGTTTAGTACCGTAACCGGCCAGTAATCCGAGATTATCGAAGGCCTACTTAATAGTAATACAGTAAAACAAAGTACAGGGGCATGGCGGAAGCCATTACAGTAATAAAATAATGTCCATTGAGCTGTGACAGTCTGTATGTAAAAAGACTTTTATACATATAAACATTCAGTACAGAACAGTTATGCACAATATTTACAATCATTCAGTACATGGACTTAATCCCTACTAACAGTACAGTATGGTGCTGCTAGTCTATGTAGTATTACAAAATAGTGCAGAGACAAACGGGAAAATAAAAACACCCCTAAGCCTTAGCTTGGCAGGCTCGGAACCTCGTAGTGAGGCACATTGGTTGGCTTGACAAAACTGGAGTTTACCCCGACGCCTCTAGCTTTGATCCGGTGCCTGTACACCTACATATATATATAAGCAGTGAGCTAAAGCCCAGTGAATAACATAAAGCGTAAAGGGATTTAGAATGAATGTCCTTATAGTAGTGAAAATAGTTCATTTCAATCAGTATTTCAGTTGTTCAGTACAATCAGTCATATGTGGTACATCCATTAGCATAACAGTACAGTAAGTAGTAGGTCTTAAAGACCGAACAGTAATGATGGCCATCAATCAAGAATGAGTGGTTCCACGAGGAACCTGAAATCTCTATGTGATAACGATAAACATTAGATGCTAAGGATGCCACAGTACAGTTCAGAATATAGGACATACATTCATTCAATAAACAATATCAGCTCAGTAAACAGTTCAGTTTAGTATTCAGAAGATAATCATTTTAAACATATCTTTACACAATTGTTACTCACAAAGTTCTGGGCTACAGTAGGCTAGAGCGTCTCCTCGAAATGCCAACCCTAAACAATA
Organism: Camellia lanceoleosa; assembly: GCA_025200525.1. Classification (NCBI taxonomy): domain Eukaryota; kingdom Viridiplantae; phylum Streptophyta; class Magnoliopsida; order Ericales; family Theaceae; genus Camellia; species Camellia lanceoleosa. The sequence continues at coordinate 10,587,852 of CM045768.1, forward strand.
CAGAATGAACACACACTAAGCTACACAGTTGGGAAGGATAATAATAATTTAATCCCTAAATGCCTCGGTGTGTTCTTCATCTATATCCTCATTAAGATGTCTTAAACTAGGCCTAAGAATGCCTAGGATGGGATGAGGATGCAAGGATATATTCAGAAAACATTTTCAGAATTTTCAGAAAAACAGAGTCCCGCTCGAGCGCATATTTCCCCGCTCGAGCGGACCAAAAAGTACTGGATACTCAAAAATCACGCTCGATTGGGCGCTCGATACCCGCTCGAGCGCAAGACACAAGGTCCCGCTCGAGCGCCAAAAACCCCGCTCGAGCGAACTGTAATGCAGTGCAAAGTACTGGATGCTCGAATTCCCCGCTCGAGCACCACTTTCCCCGCTCGAGCGAGAGTGCAAAATCTGGAAAACCCAGATTGCACCTTCAAGCTTAAAACCAAGTTTTGATGCACTAAAATTGATCCTCTTGGGCCCAAAAACCTGGAAAACACTTGCAAACAGATGATATAATATGTTTCAAAGATCAATTTGTAAAATTGATGCCCAAGAGTTGTTCAATTAAACTCATTTTCAAACCAAATTTCAAGAACACAATTCAAACATGACATGCATGATTTCAAACCATTTCAAAGCTTCAATTTGATGCTCTAAAGAGCCAAATCTTTCAAAATATGGTGAAACCATGGACTATTCTCAAAACATGGACATGCATGTGAAAATCTTTGAAGAACAACCTCAATAATGTGAGATATGTACATGCATGCAACAATTTAGCTCTAATTCAACACTTTTGAACCAATTCATGCCTTAACTCTTTAAACTACCATGATCCATGCTAGAAGGAACTTAAACACAACAATGAGAAGGCGAATTCTTACCTAAGTCTTGAATTTAAGGTGTGGGAGCTCAATGTTGCTATCAACCTTCAATTCTACCAAAATTCAAGCCACTCTCCTAGTTGATTTCACAATTCTCTTATTTATCTCTCTCTCTCTCTCTCTCTCTCTCTCTCTCTCTCTTCCTTGGTCGGCTAGAGCTCTCAATGTGGCTGATGAAATGTGTTGGTAAGTGTATAACAAAGCCTCAAATATGGTTCATATAGTGGGCCACTAACAATGGCAAACATGTAAATAAACCTAACTCTTTAATTGGCTCTTATTTAATCTAATTTAATCATACCAAATTACTTTTTTTTTAATTAAATATGCTATAAAAATCATGTAAATTATGATAATCATAAAACATCAATCAATTTCAGATTCGGCCGCCGATAAGGCCTTCAATTCGCAATTTAAACGCAAAGTCATGAACAGATAATTAAACAGGCAACAGATAGAGAATGCAATTCGACAGATATACCCAATCCATCGATTTTGCCTCGATCGATTCAAGATTTTGGTTGATTCAATTACTTATCATAATCAGTCTCAGTTTAGCAGTAATCGGTAATTAATCGGTGATCAGTGAGGAGGGTTGTTACAGTCTCCCCTCCTTATAAAGAGTTTAGTCCTCTAAACTCGAATTACCTTCATTCTGAAAGAAAACAGGATTCAATGGAAATAGTTCGGGATTGTTAGGACCCTTTATTGTCAAATCCGGAGACAAAACTTTGTGTTTGTTCAAATTGTAAATTTTGTATTTTTGTACTTCGCGGAGAATGGAGGTAAAGGTGTAATTCTCTCGATTTGAATAAGAGAGTGGAGCGCCGAGCGAGATCGCGGATGACAAATTCAGATTTGGATTTCTTATGATCTAGGGCTTCTTTGGTTCTCTATAAATAGATGGTTTTCTCCTAAAACCAATCTAACTTTTTCTAGATCAGATTCAACAATTCTAGAGTTCTGTTTGAAGTTTTCTTCTGAGAGTTTGTTTAGTTTTCTTTGATGTTCTTGAGAGAGTTCTAAAACTCATGAGTTGATATTCATACATCAAAGAGATTCATACTTAATATTCAAGAGTGTTCTCTTGGTGTGATCCGAAGATCTTTACGAAAGTTTCAAAAGGTGTTTGTTCTTTACGTAGTCGTTAATTCGACAAGTGAAGTTGAGGAGTGGAACCAACTTGGCGTGCAGAAAGAGTTAAGATTCAGACAAATTGGTGTGTGGGTAATTTGTATGGTTTCTTTGTAACCTTGTAGTCCTTCTATAGTGGATTGATTAGTGGCGGTTCGCCTGGTTTTGATTACAATTGAAGGTTCTTCAATTGTGGTTTTTCCAATGAAAAAATCAATTGTGTTGATTTATTATTTATTCCTAAAACAAACAAACTAAAATCACATTCGTAAGTGCTTGATGATTTTAGATTGAGTGTTTTTGGAATTTCGACTTTGGAATATTTTAATCCTTATCTAATCACGAATCACATAGGATTTTCATTTGGTATCGAGCGGTCACTCTTGTTTTTTTCAAAACTATAGGAGTGTGATTTTGTGTGACTAGTTTTATGGATTCTATTCGTGAAGGTAACTCGACTCATAGACCCCTTTACTAGTAAACTATTCTTATTGGAAAGCATGAGAGCATTTTTAAAATCTATCGATGAGAAAGTTTGCATGCTGTGTTGTCTTTGGGTGGAGTGAACCTACTATCACTATAGATGGCATTGATATTCCTAAACCTCTAGATAAATGGGACACAACCGATTATCGAACTCGAGTTGAAGAATTCCGAATTTGCACGTGTGAAATAGCAAAAGAGGCGTGATATTCTTGAAACAATTCACGCGAACTACGGTCAAAACTTCAACGTCTCACATCCGCTTTTGAAACCCTTTTTATGCGCGACGATGAGACGCTTGATGATTTCTATGCAAAACTCAAGATATCGTGAATTCGCTTTCACTCTCGTGAAAAATCCGGAAGCTAAAGTTGTGGGAAAAATTTTGAGGTCCTTCCCGAGAGGTTCCAATCAAAGGTATTGAGGAGGCTCGTAATGTTGATACCCTCAAGCTCGATCAATTGGTTGGAAATTTGCACTTATGAGGCACACCAAATTTCTAAGAAAAAGCAAAAGAAAGTATGGCTTTCACTAGTACTCATGAGACCGCAAAACTCGAATTTGATTTAGAGTCCGAGATGACGGCTATGCTTACAAAACAGCTTTAAAAATTTTTAAAAAGAAGCCTAATTTCAGAGCCCCTATTTCAAAAGAGAAGAGTAATGACAAACCCAAAACTTTTCCACCAAAATTAGCTCAAACTATCGAAAAGAAGGTCATTAGGGGCTAGGGTCAAGTGCTTTGAATGTCAAGGGTTTGGCCATATATCTCTTGAATGCCCTGAAAAGAATCGGAAGAAAGTCTACACCGTAACTTGGGATGACGAGCAAGAACCCGAAGAAGTGAAGATGGGGATAGTGCTTTCATGGCATTTTGGGCCACGGTTTCAACCTCTTCCAAAGCCTTCGGGATCGTGGTCGAATCTTGCATCATGCTCCCACCTTTGATGGGACCAACTATTGGAAAATCGAATGAGGGCTTTTCCGAGAGCCTATGAACCGTAAGGTTGGCAAACCATTGAAGAAGATAAGATAATCCGCAATCAGAGAGCCCTAATCATTATTCGTGGAGCAATTTCTAATGAAGAACAAAGAACGGGTCGCCATCGCACAAAGGCTAAAGATGCATGGGAAATTCGAGCCAATTCCATGAAAGAGGAGATTCACCTCCACCTACATCCAACGACTTGTCCGCCTTTGGTTGCCGATTGGATGAGGTTAAGAAGAATGAGGAGCAAAGAGAGGATGATGAACTATCTCAAGACATTGATGAGATCAATGGTGAAGAGCTCCAACAAGCTTACGAGAAGTCAGACGAGGAATCTGAATTTGTCTAAAACCAACGACAAACTCTCTCTCAAGCTTAAAACATGCGAGAGTGAGAATGTCCTACCAAAGGAGAACTCTTGACAAAGAAAATGTCATCAAGATCTCAAGTGACAGCAAGACTTATGTGGAAAACTCCTATCTGTGAAACCGAAAGGAATGAACTTTTGAAGGTGTATTCCACATATGAAGAAAAGCTTGAGAGTCTTGAGTCACAAGTCGCATTGGAAGAAAAAGTCAAACGAAAAGACGAAGAACTCAGATTGCTCGAGCAACACTGCCATGTGGAACAAAGGTTCCAGATCTCTAGAAGACATACTTGGGTCTCAACAAATGGGTTCTCGACAAAAGAGGGCTAGGCTATGCACAAGGAATGTGCCTCTACTTCACATAATTTGAAGACTCAAGCAAAGGGCAAATTGAAGATAGACCAGTTGATCCTTCTCTTCATCAAGCAAAATTGGTAAGATCAACAAAAAGGTAAAACCTGCTTTTATTTGTCATCACTGTGGTAGGTATGGCCACATTTTTTGAATTGTTTGGTAAGGTGTCTCAAAAGGGTAGAAATTCTAACACTTTTGGGTTAGGAGACAACCTTACATGTCTAGGCGAACACCAAGACTAAAAAGATTTGGGTTAGAAAAGATGATTTGACTTGTTTTGTTGCTCACATCGCTCTAAAAGCACGTGACTCACACATGTGGTATCTTGATAGTGGGTGCTCTCATATGTCGAACAAATCCTACTTCACCTCCCTTGAAAAATATGAAGGAGGAATTGTTACTTTTGAGATGGCGGCACTTCTAGAGTCATTGGTAAGGGCTCTATAAGTGTTTTGGTCTTCCCAAGCTAGATAATGCCTTACTTGTTGATGGTCTTAAAGCTAATCTCTTGAGCATTAGTCAAATGTGTGATTCCCATCATGAAGTATTGTTTTCAAAAGATAAATGTGAAATTTTGGATAAAAAGGGAAATACTGTTTTACATGGGGTTACATCCGATAACCTATGGGATTCTTACTACTAATGATCTCACTTGCCATTCTCGCCATCATAAGTAACATTGATCGGCATCAAAGATTAGGTCACATGAATTTCAAAGACCTAACTAAGATAGCCAACAAAGAACTTGTAAGAGAGGAGTACCTAAACTAGGTAAGAATTTGAGCCATGTGTGGACCATGTCACTTGGTAAGCAAACCCGTTCTCATAAAAAGGTGAACGACTTTACAACCAAACGACCTCTTGAATTGGTTCATATGGATTTAATGGGTCCTACTCGACCGAAAGCATTGGAGGTAAAAGATACATTTTTTAACTGCTGATGATTTTACTCGATTCTCATGGGTAAATTTTTAAGGAAAAATGACACGCTTGATGCTTTCTGTGCTTTAGTCCTTAAAATCCAAAATGAACAAGGTGTTCTATTATGGTATCATAAGAATCCGAACCGATCATGGTCGTGAATTTGAAAATAGTTCTTTTCGATTTTTGTGATATGCATGGAATTAAGCATGAGTTTTCAGACCTATTACTCCACAACAAAATGGAGTGGTTGAGAGGAAGAACAGAGTTGTTCAAGAAATGGCTAGGGTCATGCTCCTTAGTAAGAGTCTTCCTCCAAAGTTTTGGGGTCAAGCCTTAAATATCATTGCTTATGTCATAAATCGTGTATTTAAGGCCGATTTTACAAACTCCTTATGAATTGTGGAAGGGTTTGAAACCTAATGTAAAATACTTCAAAACTTTTGGGAGTAAGTGCTACATCTTCAAAGATAGAGAGCCCTTGGGCAAATTTGACTCAAGTGATGAAGGTATTTTTCTAGGGTATTCAACCAACAAGAGGGCTTTTCGAGTCTATAACCCGCGAACTTCATCATTAATGGAATCTATCAATGTGGTTATAGATGACACAGTTCACCTACTTCAAAGAACAAATGAGGATGACAATGGTGAGCTTCCAATCTTGGATCTTGAACCACAAAATCAAGGAGATGCTCAATCACAAGAAATTGTTACGACCATCCTCACAGTAAGTTCAAGTCCAAAGAGTGCTCAAAAGAACAACACTCGGTTCCTCCTGTCACCCAAAGTCTGAACTCAAACCATCAAGAAGGGTGAAACTGAATCATCCTGCTCAACAGTAATTGGGAGTGTTTCAGATCGATGAAAACCCAAGACAGATTCGATGAGGTATCACATATGTGTTATGTTTCTTTGATTGAACCTAAGAATGTTAAAGAGGCCTTGCTAGATGATAGTTGGGTTAATGCTATGCATGAAGAATTAGGTCAATTTGAACGTAACAAAGTTTGGACTCTTGTTCCTGCACCTAGAGACATGAATGTGATAGGTACCAAGTGGATCTTTAAAATAAATCGATGAGAATGGTGTGAGAAATAAAGCTAGGTTGGTTGCTCAAGGCTACACACAAGTAGAGGGTATTGACTATGATGAGACGTTTGCCCAGCTTGCACGCCTCGAATCCATTCGCATATTACTTGGTGTTGCATGTTTTCTTGGCTTTAAATTGTTTCAAATGGATGTGAAAAGTGCTTTTCGAATGGGTACTTAAAAGAAGAGGCATATGTTGAGCAACCAAAAGGGTTTGAGGACCCTAAATGTCCTACTTATGTCTACAAGTTAGACAAGGCTTTGTATGGTTGAAACAAGCCCCTCGGGCTTGGTATGATAGGCTTACTACCTTTCTTCTTGATAATGATTTTCAAAGGGTAGTGTGGATAAGACATTATTTGTGAAACATACTAAGTCTCATATTCTTGTTGCTCGATATATGTTGATGATATTGTGTTTGGTTCCATCACGATCATCTTGTGAAATATTTTTCGGATTGCATGACACATGAGTTTGAGATGAGCATGATGGGGAGTTGTCTTATTTTTGGGTCTCCAAATTAAACATCTCCTTCGGTATATTTGTTTCTCACCTAAGTATGCTAAAAATCTTGTGTCAAAGTTTGGTCTTGAGTCCGCAAAACATGCCGACTCCCATGAGCACCACTCTTCACCTTTCCAAAGATTCCTCTGGTATTGATGTTGATCCTACCCTTTATAGGAGTATGATAGGAGTCTTTTGTATCTCACGATCGTCCGATATTTCCTTCTGTTGGTTGCTACCAAGCCAATCCTAAAGAGTCACACCTTCTTGCGGTAAAACGCCTGATCAAGTATGTTAATGTTACCTTGGGGTTTGGGGTTTGGTTTTCCACTGATACTACAGCAGGACTTACTGGTGTTTCTGATGCCGACTGGGCAGGGTGTGCTGGTGATAGGAAAAGTACTTCAGGGGGTTGTTTTTACCTTGGGAATAACTGTTTCTTGGCATAGTAAAAAGCAAAATGCTATCTCTCTATCTCCGAGGTCAATACATTGTCGAGGAGTTGTTGTGCCCAATGTTGTGGATGAAGCAAATGCTTCATGATTATGGAATTGAATGTAACACTCTCACTTTTTTTGTGATAACACAAGTGCCATAAACATTTCAAAAATCTCGTCCAACACTCTCGCACTAAAACACATTGACATCCGTCATCATTTTATTCGAGAGTTAGTGGATGAAGGCCTTGTTGTTTTGGAACATGTTTCTACCGAGCATCAAAAGATATTTTTACAAAACCCCTTGATCTTCTTCGATTTGAGTTTCTTAGAAAGACCTTGGGTGTAATGTCTCAAGAATTCAGGCTTTCTTGTAAGGTGAGTGTGAGTGGTTGACTTCTCGTTCTTGAATATGATTATCCAGGTTTGAGTTCGATATCTTTTCATCAAAATTTATATGAACACCGCTCATGCCGCATACAAGATCTTTTTTCATCTTTGTTCATAGCTCATTCAATGCCCATACTCATTTACTTCATGATCTCATTCACACATCCTTGAGATAAACTGGGTTTCCGCACAAGTGATCAAAGTTCTCTATGGACCGTTTCTTGTACTCTTACAGAGGAATTGACCTATCTTGGTATATCATGGGTGATGTTAAGTCTCTTAACCATCTACCATCTTATTTCACTTCCATGGCTTTCTCTCAAGACATGATTTCTGCATTAGGAAAAGGCTACCTCAGAGGCACCAACGCCATCATTATAATTTCATTCTTCTCTGGTTTGGACTCCATACTCTTGAGCGTGTATGCCACGGAGTGCCCACAATAAAGAAAAGTTAAAAAATATAAAAAAAAAGGATCATTGTTCGAGGGGAGCTATTTACTCAACAAATACCCGTGATTCTGGTTTGACTTTTCTCTGTCATTGTCAACTCTTGTTGGAGGTTCACCATCCGATCACTACCAGGATTAACTCTAGCTCTGTGGCTCTCAAGGATTGCACACACACACATTCTTTATATGAGCTCTCATGTGTGTTTTTGAGTTATGCATTCTCATGATGTGTGTGGCATTGATTTAATTTTATCTGTTTTATTCATGAGCTGTTGATTCACCTCTTTTCTCAAAATTTTCAGGACTCAGAATTGATACTCTTGTCATTTTGGAATAGTCTGTCAACTGGTCACTTTGCTTGTTACAAGAGTCTCCTAGGTGTTTTTTTCCTTTATTTAAAAAAAAAAAAAAAAAAAAAAAATTGTTTTCCGCTCGAGCGGACTTTTCTACGCTCGAGCGTATTTTTCACTCTTTTTGATTCGAGGATGGTTTTAGCGCCGAGGTCTTATTACGCCGAGCGGACCATTCATATATATTCCTCCTCGACTATTCAGTCACATTTTTTCCCTTTGTCTTCCCTCGTTCTAGGTTTTTGTCAAGCGGCTTGCTTTTGATTTCGTCATCTTTGGTCTTTTCCATCCTCCTTCTTGCCAATTTGGTTGTTGGTAAGTTTTTCTTCCCTTTTTTTCTTTTCCCTGCTTTTTTCGCTTTTGGGTGTTTTTTTTTGGGTTTTGATGTCGTAGTTGAGTCTAGGTTGTGTGGTGTTTCACACACATTCTCATTGCTTTATTTTGTCTTTTCATTTGAATTTCTCCGTGTTTTTTTGTGTTATCTGCCTTTTGTCTTAGGGTTTGTCTCTCATTGTTAGTTTGGGTTTGTCTATTTTGGGTTTTCTTGGTTGCGGATTTGTCTGTTTGAGTGTGTCATTCCTGATTTGTTCATGCTTATTTTGTTTAGCATTGGTTTTGCATTCTCACAAATCATATGCCATTCATCATATTCTTTTTATGATTACCCTGTTTTATGTCTTCATGTTGAATGCATTGATTTTGGTGGTTTTTAGCTTAGCACTGATTGTGAGGCTTACATTCTGTTCTGGATATGTTCTGTTTCTAAGTTGCCACATCACTTTTACTATGCTTCATATTGCCATATTTGAGTATGTTATGCTTACTTGTTTTCCATTCTCTACTCTGTTATTCTGCTTCATTTTGATATCTAACACTGTGGTACTAATGGTTTGTGATGTTTGTTGTGTTTGGGGTTGTGGTTGTCGTAGTCTGTTTTGTAGTCATGTCTTCCTCGGCTCCTAAACGTCAGAAGTCCCCTTCGCTTGATTCGATTCCAATCGCCTAAGCACTCTAAGTCTTTTCCAAATCATTTGAGTCGCTCACCTCGAGAGAAATGTCCAACCCGACACCTTTGAGTCTATTCAAATACGCCCCTTATTTGATCCTCCGGGGTGACCTTGTTTTGTCTTTCTCGGCCAAAACCTCGATTGTCGGGAGTTTTAACATGGAGGGCATTGTTGAGTATGAGCCATCATTTACTACTTGGGTTAGGTCGAAATCCATCTCTTACCCTGCATTGATTCGCCCTTCTTCACATTGCGCAGGTTCTCCGAATACTATCCTTTCGATCGTCCTACATGCAATTTCGATGATGTGGCTCAAGAATTGTGTGGTGTTGTTTCGCCATCGCCCTCATTAAACAGCTTTGAACTTCTTCCGAGTTTAATTTGATCGTCTGTGCCAACATACTTGTGACTACCCATTCTTCCGAGGTCAAACAGATCGGGGTTTTATTTTATCTTGCATTGCTCGTCACCGCTCCATTGATCTTGCTTCCTTATCATCCGAAGATGATTAGTGTGTCCGCCATAAGTAGGTCTTCCATATGGTTGCTTGATCAACCGCTTTTTGTCTTCCCTTGGGGTGTCTGTTAGAGGATGATGAGTTTGCTTTCCTTCGCCCTTTTACTAAGAAAACCGTGTCAGTCGGGCACATATTAAAGTCCTCGAGGGTTGGACCATCTGCAGGATAGGCTGGCTTGCCGAGGAGGTCAATATGATCTTACGTCTTTGATGCCGATGATGAGGCTCTGCTCCTCCTTGATTTTTCTCTTGAGTTTTGGCGGTTCATTTGGACTTTCTTGATGCTCGGTTTGATGCCTTTGATGGGCCACGTGGAGCGACTTGATCACTTTTGTTCATCTCCTTGCCCCAAGCAGACTCCACCTCCACCGGTGCGTGATTTCGATTCGACAAAAAGGAGAAGCCTTTGCATCTTGGACGCTTCTTCATCTTGGGCAGTTCTTGTTTTGCGTTTTTGCACGCTTGCTTTTGGATATTTGGAGTTTTTACAGTTGGAGATTGCTTGGAGTTTGCACAGATAGTAGTTTTTGGCTTTTGGACGAGATAGTAGCTATTGGACGAGATGTTCCTTGGATGTTGGTTTCTTATTGGACATGTTGGTATATTTTCTCATTTTTGTTATTTTGGTCCATATTACTTTGTGATACTTGGTAGTCTAAAGATTGTGGATATTATGTTGATATATGGATATGATGTCAATGTTCATTTTATGTTCTTCCACGCTTTTGTTTTGTATGTTGAAGGTTATTTCGAGTTGAAGATGTGTGTTCCTTGAATTGGGTGTTGATGTTCTCTGGTTTGGTCTTGATCTAGTTGTGTGTCTTTTGAGAGGTTATTTCTTGTTTTTTTTATGCCTAGTGCGTCTGTCTTGAGGAATAATGTTTTAGATAAGTTTTGTCCTGAATTGACAAAGGGGAGATTGTTAGGACCCTTTATTGTCAAATCCGAGACAAAACTTTGTGTTTGTTCAAATTGTAAATTTTGTATTTTTGTACTTCCCCTCGGCGAGGACATGTGCGAGAATGGAGGTGAAGGGTGTAATTTGACACGGAGAGTGGGGAGATCGCGGATGACAAATTCGCAGACGGATTTCTTTCGATCTAGGGCTTCTTTGGTTCTCTATAAATAGATGGTTTTCTCTAAAACCAATCTAACTTTTTCTAGATCGATTCAACAATTCTAGAGTTCTTTGAAGTTTTCTTCGAGAGTTTGTTTAGTTTTCTTTGATGTTCTTGAGAGAGTTCTAAAACTCATGAGTTGATATTCATACATCAAAGAGATTGATACTTAATATTCAAGAGTGTTCTCTTGTGTGATCCGAAGATCTTTACGTAAAGTTTCAAAAGGTGTTTGTTCTTTACGTAGTCGTTAATTCGACAAGTGAAGTTGAGGAGTGGAACCAACTTCGAATGGCGGCGTGGTGAAAGAGTTACGAAGATTGAGAGACAAATTGGGCGTGGGTAATTTGTATGGTTTCTTGTAACCTTGTAGTCCTTCTATAGTGGATTGATTAGTGGCGGTTCGCCTGGTTTTTGATTACAATTGAAGGTTCTTCAATTGTGGTTTTAAAAAATCAATTGTGTTGATTTATTATTTATTCCTAAAAAACAAACAAACTAAAATCACATTCGTAAGTGCTTGATGATTTTAGATTGAGTGTTTTTGGAATTTCTGACTTTGGAATATTTTAATCCTTATCTAATCACGAATCACATAGGATTTTCAGGGATATCTCTTAGCCATGTCATCTTCCCTTTCCCAAGTGGCATACACGTCACCATGGTTCTGCCAGTCAACTTTCACTAACGGGATCTCTTTATTTCTCAGTTTCTTGATCCGTCTGTTCACAATCTGTACAGGCCGTTCCTCGTAAGTGTAGTCATCACTCAACACTACCCGAGTAGGCTCAATCACATGGAATGGATCTTGGAGATAATCTCTCAACATCGAAATGTGGAAGACGATATGCATATGCTCCATTTCAGGAAGAAGCGCAACTTGATACGCCACCGGATTGATTTTCTCAATAATCTCATAAGGCCCGACATATCTCGGCGCTAACTTGCCTTTAACTCCAAAACGAGTCTGGCCTTTTATCGGTGTCACTTTCATAAACACGTGATCACCCACTTCATATTCTCGACCTCGTCTTCTGACATCTGCATAACTTTTCTGTCTGCTCTGTGCTGTTTTCAGCCGCTACTGTATCAGTTTTACTTTCTCAGTCGTTTCATAAACAATCTCGGGCCCAAGCAAAAGCCCATCTCTAACTTCTGCCCAATAAATTGGAGATCTACATTTTCTGCCATACAATGCCTCGAAAGGCGCCATACTAATCCTTGAATGAAAGCTATTATTGTAGGCAAATTCAGCCAATGGCAAATGGCTTTCCCAGTTTCCCTGAAAATCAAGGACACACATTCTCAATAAATCCTCCAGAGTCTGGATGGTCCTTTCTGACTGTCCATCTGTCTGAGGATGATAGGCACTACTCAGTCTCAGTTTAGTACCCAATGCAGTCTGTAGGCTTTGCCAAAACCTCGATGTAAACTTCGAATCCTTGTTAGAAACAATGGATACAGGCACTCCATGCAGTCTAACAATTTCATCAATATAAATTACAGCTAACTTGTCTGCATTATAAATTGTCTTGACAGGTAAGAAGTGAGCAGATTTGGTCAGTCTATCAACAATAACCCAAATTGAATCCATACCTTTTCTAGAGCGAGGCAATCCAACGATAAAATCCATCGTGATATGCTCCCATTTCCACCCCGGTATGGGTAAAGGTTGCAGTAAGCCTGCGGGTCGCTGATGTTCCGCTTTGACTTATTGGTAATGAAGACATTTTGATACAAACTCGGCAATTTCTTTCTTCATTCCCGACCACCAGAAATTCTATTTCAAGTCTTGGTACATTTTCGTATTCCCCGGATGAATAGAAAATTTTGAGTTGTGGCCCTCTTGCAGAACTCTTCTTTTCAGTTCAGTATCATTCGGTACACACAGTCTTTCTTGAAATTTCAGCACATTGCTGTCAAATTTGAATCCCGATCTCGGTTTAGATTCCCTTTCTTCGATGATCTTCTTCAAGAAGTCATCCTGTTGCTGTTTCTCTTTAATTTCTTCAATCAGTGCCGGTTGTGCAGGAATAGCAGCTATTGTTCCACCTTGTTCTTTCAAAACAATTTCAATTTCAGATTTTTCAAGGTCACAAAGCAACTTTTTCTGTCCAGTGAGCAAACAAGCTAAATTTGCAATCAACTTCCGGCTCAGTGCATCGGCAACGGTATTGGCTTTTCCCGGGTGATACAGAATCTGTAGGTCATAATCTTTGATCAATTCTAGCTATCTCCGCTGTCTCATATTTAGTTCTTTCTAGGTAAAGAAATATTTCAGACTCTTGTAGTCGGTATACACTTCACACGTTGCCCCATACAGGTAGTGACGCCAGATTTTCAATGCAAACACTACTGCAGCAAGTTCCAGATCATGGGTTGGGTAGTTCTTTTCATTTGGTCTCAATTGTCGGGAAGCATAGGCAATAACTCTCCCATTCTGCATTAAAACACATCCCAAACCCTTATGAGAAGCATCACTAAAAATAGTATAACCGTCCGTACCTGAAGGTAAGGTAAGAACTGGTGCAATCACCAATCGAGTTTTCAACTCTTGGAACGCCGATTCCCTCCGGTCAATCCAGTCAAATGATATCCCCTTCTGTGTCAGTTGAGTCAATGGTAAGGCAATTTTGGAGAAATTTTTGACAAATCTTCTGTAATACCCAACCAATCCCAAAAAGCTTCGAACTTCTATCACATTTGTTGGTCTAGGCCAGTTCACTACAGCTTCAATTTTCTACGGATCAACAGAAATTCCGTCTTTGCTAACAACATGCCCCAAAAACATAACATGGTCAAGCCAAAACTCACATTTAGACAGTTTAGCATACAGTTTCTGTTCTCTTAGGGTCTGCAGGGCAAGTCTTAGATGATGTTCATGTTTTTCTATACTTTTGGAGTAAATCAATATGTCATCAATGAATACCACGATAAAGTCATCAAGGTAGGATTTAAAGATCCTATTCATGAGGTCCATAAATGTTGCAGGTGCATTGGTAACTCCGAAAGGCATAACTAAAAATTCGTAATATCCATACCTCGTTCTAAAAGCAGTTTTATCAATGTCTTCTGGTTTAACTTTCAGTTGATGGTACCCTGATCTGAGATTAATCTTGGAAAACCCTTGAGCACCCTGTAACTGATCAAATAAGTCATCAATACGCGGTAATGGATATTTATTTTTCACAGTTACCTTGTTCAGTTCACAGTAATCAATGCACAGTCTCAGTGAGCCGTCTTTCTTTTTCACAAACAAGACAGGTGCGCCCCACGGTGAAGTACTAGGTCTGATAAACTTCTTATCTAACAGTTCTTGTAATTGTACTTTCAATTCCTTCAGTTTAGTCGGAGCCATTCTGTAGGAAGCTTTAGATATTGGTTGTGTACCCGGAACCACATCAACGGTGAATTCAATCTCCTTGTCAATCAAATCCCCTAGTAGATCATCTGGAAATACATCTGGGAATTCTCTAACTATAGGAATATAGTTCACGTCAGTTTTAGTATTATCACCAGTAGATACAGTCAATACAGAACACAGATATCCTTTACACCCCTTTCTAATCAATTTAACGGCTTTCACAGAAGAAATCAAATTTGGAGGAGCTACTACTCCAACCCCATTAAACACAAATTCAGGCAGACCAGGTGGACGGAAAACAACTTGCTTTGTCACACAGTCAATAGTAGCGTGATATTTTTGTAACCAGTCCATCTCCAATATTACATCACAGTGATCAATGTTCAATGGCAGTAAATCAATAAACAGATGCATGTCCCCAACAATGATTTCACAAGCAGGATACATATATGCACATGTCATGGATCCCCCAACAGGTGATGACACAGCTAACAGATAATGCATGGGTTCTAAGGGTCTATTCAATTTCCGTGAAAAAGCATACGACACATAAGAATGTGTAAACCCTGAATCAATCAGTATATATGCATTTTGAGCACAAATAGAGAGGATACCTGACACAACGGTTTTAGTATTTTGCACGTCTCCCGGTACTAGGGCGAACACTCGGCCTTGCCTCATGGGCTCTCTCCCGGTAGCTTTGGGGTTAGGCTTAGGTGCTACAGTTGATGCTGCGGCGCTGCCTGCAGCTTTACTATTGCCCAGAGCAGTGGAAGGGCAATCTTTCACCATGTGGCCCACCTTGCCACACCTGTAACAAGCACCTGAAATTTTATAACAAACTCCCTTATGGTTCTTACCACATTCGGAACAGGGCAGAAAGGAACGGTTTCCTTGACTAGAGGTAGTCGTTGACCCTGTATTTTGCTTTTTGTTCAGCGGGTTGTTCTTGCCTTTCTTGAACTTAAAACCCTGCCTTTTTCCACGCCATTACGTATTTGGTGGTTGATTGTTTCTTTGCCGATGTTCGACTCAGCCATCAATGCTCGGTCAAGAACACCTACATAAGTCGGTAGCTTTAAAACACTTATTCTGTCCAGTATTGCAACATTCAGGCCGCCTTCAAACCTTCTGACTTTCTTATAATCAGTGTCCACCATATGTGGTGCATATCTAGCAAGTCCGGTAAACTTTGTTTCGTATTCGGCAACGGACATCGTGCCCTGCCTCAGTTGTTCAAATTCAGTCACCTTCCTATCCCTGACACATTGAGGAAAGTACAGGTAAGCATCCACCAACTTCTTGCTTCCTCTTGCAGAGTAAAGGTAGCCAACAGCACTTTATGTGCCTCAGAACATGGAAAAACCTCAAACAATTTTTCGGTCTCAAGAACCCAAGCTTCAGCCTTTAATGGTTCAAGGCCTCCCTGAAAGGATGGCGGTTTCAGTTTGCTGAACTTCTGGATGAGAGCAATTATGTCCCCGTCATTAACATTCACATTCTGTTCCAGTACAGCCGGAGGAGGAGGTGGGGGCTGTTGATTCTGTTGTTGCTCAAGTCTGGCAGTTATCAGTTCTATCATTCTTTCCATTCTTACCATTCTTGCCTCGGTGGATGAGGACTCAGATTCATTTGCATTGTCTATTTCACTATAAGCAGTTATAGCAATTATAAACATATACAGTTGCATACTTAAACAGTTGACACATTAGTATATATTCAGTCATGTCATAACCACACACTTTCATGCTCATGTAATGCCCTATTCGCTTTTCTAGGACACTCTATATCTCATTTGGACACGTGTGTGCGGTATAACTCATGGTTAAGTATCGCTCTGATACCACTCTGGCACGACCCAAACCCGTCCCTATGGGTTTAGTACCGTAACCGGCCAGTAATCCGAAATTACTGAAGGCCTGCTTAACAGTAATACAGTAAAACAAAGTAAAGGGACATGGCGGAAGCCATTACAGTAATAAAATAATGTCCATTGAGCTGTGACAGTCTGTATGCAAAAAGACTTTTTATACATATAAACATTCAGTACAGAACAGTTATGCACAATATTTACAATCATTCAGTACAGGGACTTAATCCCTACTAACAGTACAGTATGGTGCTGCCAGTCTATGCAGTATTACAAAACAGTGCAGAGACAAACGGGGAAATAAAAACACCCCTAAGCCTTAGCTTGGCAGGCTCGGAACCTCGTAGTGAGGCACATTGGTTGGCTTGACAAAACTGGAGTTTACCCCGACGCCTCTAGCTTTGATCCGGTGCCTGTACACCTACATATATATATGAGCAGTGAGCTAAAGCCCAGTGAATAACATAAAGCGTAAAGGGGTTTAGAATGAATGTCCTTACAGTAGTGAAAATAGTTCATTTCAATCAATATTTCAGTTGTTCAGTACAATCAGTCATATATGGTACATCTATTAGCATAACAAGATGAAGTGAGGGTCTTAAAGACGAATAAAGAATGATGGCCATCAATCAAGATGTGTAGTGGTTCCACGAGGCAAGCGACAGAGATCTCTATGCTTGATAAAGAAACATTAGGTGTTAAGGATGCCACAGTACAGTTCAGAATATAAGATATACATTCATTCAATAAACAATATCAGTTCAGTAAACAGTTCAATTCAGTATTCAGAAGATAATCATTTTAAACATATCTTTACACAATTGTTACTCACAGAGTTCTAGGCTACAGTAGGCTAGAGCGTCTCCTCGAAATGCCAACCCTAAACAATACAGAATGAACACACACTAAGCTACACAGTTGGGAAGGATAATAATAATTTAATCCCTAAATGCCTCGATGTGTTCTTCATCTATATCCTCATTAAGATGTCTTAAACTAGGCCTAAGAATGCCTACGATGGGATGAGGATGCAAGGATGTATTCAGAAAATATTTTCAGAATTTTCAGAAAAACAGAGTCTCGCTCGAGCGCATATTTCCCCGTTCGAACGGACATGCAATAAAGGTCCCCACTCGAGCGTAAACTTTCCCGCTCGAGTGGACCAAAAAGTACTGGATACTCAAAAATCACGCTCGATTGGGCGCTCGATACCCGCTCGAGCGCAAGACACAAGGTTCCGCTCGAGCGCCAAAAACCCCGCTTGAGCGGACTGTAATGCAATGCAAAGTACTGGATGCTCGAATTCCCCGCTCGAGCGCCACTTTCCCCGCTCGAGCGGGAGTGCAAAATCTAGAAAACCCAGATTGCACCTTCAAGCTTAAAACCAAGTTTTGATGCACTAAAATCGATCCTCTTGGGCCCAAAAACCTGGAAAACACTTGCAAACACATGATATAATATGTTTCAAAGATCAATTTGTAAAATTGATGCCCAAAGGTTATTCAATTAAACTCATTTTCAAACCAAATTTCAAGAACACAATTCAAACATGACATGCATGATTTCAAACCATTTCAAAGCTTCAATTTGATGCTCTAAAGAGCCAAATCTTTCAAAATATGGTGAAACCATGGACTATTCTCAAAACATGGACATGCATGTGAAAATCTTTGAAGAACAACCTCAATAATGTGAGATATGTACATGCATGCAACAATTTAGCTCTAATTCAACACTTTTGAACCAATTCATGCCTTAACTCTTTAAACTACCATGATCCATGCTAGAAGGAACTTAAACACAACAATGAGAATGCGAATTCTTACCTAAGTCTTAAATTTAAGGTGTGGGAGCTCAATGTTGCTATCAACCTTCAATTCTACCAAAATTCAAGCCACTCTCCTAGTTGATTTCACAATTCTCTTATTTCTCTCTTTCTCTCTCTCTTCCTTGGTCGGCTAGAGCTCTCAATGTGGCTGATGAAATGTGTTGGTAAGTGTATAACAAAGCCTCAAATATGGCTCATATAGTGGGCCACTAACAATGGCAAACATGTAAATAAACCTAACTCTTTAATTGGCTCTTATTTAATCTTATTTAATCTAATTTAATTATACCAAATCACTTTTTTTTAATTAAATATGCTATAAAAATCACGTAAATTATGATAATCATAAAACATTAATCAATTTCAGATTCGGCTGCCGATAAGGCCTTCAATTCGCAATTTAAACGCCAAGTCATAAACAGATAATTAAACAGGCAACAGATAGAGAATGCAATTCGACAGATATACCCAATCCATCAGTTTCAGTTTTTAGTCAGTCGGTTCAGTATTTCGGTTGATTCAATTACTTATCATAATCAGTCTCAGTTTAGCAGTAATCGGTAATTAATTGGTGATCAGTGAGGAGGGTTGTTACAATACATAACCCCTCATCTACTCATGAGAACAAACATAACAATGCTGAGCCTATGTCACGACCCAAACCCGCCCCTATGGGTTTAGCACCGTAACCGGCTAGTAATCCTAGATTATCGAAGGCCTGCTTAACAGTAATACAATAGTACAGAGTACAGGGGCTTGACGGAAGCCAATACAGTAAATAAACAATGTCCAATGAGTTATGACAATCTATATGCCAAAAAGATTTTTCATACGTTTGTGCAGAACAGTATACGAAACATTTACAAACATTCAGAACAGGGATCAAGTCCCTATTAACCAATCTGATACAGTCCTATACAAAGAAACAAAACGATGCAGAGGATGGGGGAACAATAAACACCCCTAGCCTTAGCTTGGCAGGCTCGGAACCTCGCAGTGAGGCACATAGGTTGGCTTGACAAAACTAGAAATACGCCGGCGCTTCTAGCATTGGTCCGATGCTTGTACACCTACATATATATATATGAGCAGTGAGCTAAAACCCAGTGAATAACATAAAACGTAAAGGGTTTAGAATAAATGTCCTTACAGTAATGAAAACAGTTCATTAAATCAGTATTTCAGTCTTTCAGTCAATCAGTCATATGTGGTACATCCATTAGTATAACAGTAAACAGTAGGTCTTAAAAGGCCGAATAGTAATGATGGCCATCAATCGATGTGATGAGTGGTTCCACGAGGAACCGACAGAGATCTCTCGAATAAAGAATAAAGAAATGAAGTGCTAAGGATGCCACAGTACAGTTCAGAAATAAATGACATACATTCATTCTGTGATATTTTTCTAAAACATGTCACTAAATATTATTTTTGTGATATTTTATAAAAATATGCCATTAATGTAATGCCACTAAAATATTTTTTTTATTGTAGTAATCCTTCAAAGTTTAAAAATATATATATATTCACATTGAATAGTAATGGGATGTAAATTAGAATGATCAAGAGTAAAATATATATTTAAGCGTGAAGGAAATTAAAATAGCGTTTTTTTATATATATAACTAAGAAATGAAGAATGAAAAAATGACAAATTACTATGTAAATCAAAACCCTACTGTAGTATACATTATAAAAAATTAAAATTTTAGAGATTAAAATTTAGAGATAAAATTATTTTTTAAGGACCAATTTCTATAAAATAATAGTTGTTGGATTTGATAATAGTTGTTGGATTATATGTTGTAGTGATAATATAATTATTTTAAATTTACGAGACTTAAGCCTTGTTTGGGAATAAGATTTTTTTAGTAATTTTTTGGCTTTTTAACTAAAATATGATGTAAAAAAAAATTAGTATATTTGGGATGACTTTTTAACTTTTTACGAAAAAATGTACAAAAAGTAGAGAAAAAATAGAATCTTTGACTTTTTAATATAGGTTATTGACTTTTTAACTTTTTTAATAATTTTTTTGACTAAAAAGGACACTTGTCAAACGAGACCTTAATATATATATATATATATTTACTTTAAAGGAGAGGAGGGTTCCCCATAAATTGTGGCCTCTTCTTTTGGATAGTTAAATTCTTTGCTTGATTCACCAGAGCTCTATTAGTTCAAGGAAGCTGCTGAGTTTGGCCATGGTGGTATTGATTCCTTTGAATGGAATAGGCTAGCTGATGAATAATAGTTGTTGGATTTGATCAACGTCTCTGCCTCTGTCTGTTTGTGGTTTCTTCGATCTGAATGGTCCAAAAACAACTAACTAAAAGAAGCACGTACAAAACTTTGACAGGAACACTACTGTTTTGACTCAGTAAAGAAGATAGAGTGGTTATCTTCGCTTACTGTTGTTTTGTCCTCCATCTTTATCAATTGCCAATCAAATTAAACATGTTATCTATTGTCATGCCTCTTTATATATTCTGTTTTTTTTTCTTCTTTTTTTTGTAAATATCTTTGTTTCAATTATGCTTCTCATTGCTGGATAGATGTTTGAGCTTTTTAATTTGTATCATCTCTTACAGGATATTCAAATCACTATATTTATGGTTGATCTCGGATGTTTTAAATAAGTATATTTTTTAATTTTTATAAAAAAATATGTAAAAAAGTAACGAAAGTGGATAAAAAAAAGTAAAGAGGAGATGTTGATAAATGTTGATTGATGTAATCTAAATAAGTATATGTATGCAAAAAAAATACTCTTTTTTAGTGCATGTCAAACACCCACTTAGAAGAAGCTTAAAGGTTACATTTTTTCTTTAATTTTTTTATTTTCAGTTAATTTTTTAAAATTTTGTGTAAGATGTTCTAGTTTTCAAGTTTGTATGATCTAGAATTAAAAAAAAAAAATCACAAAAAAAAAAGTACAAATAAAAAAAATTAAACTTTTTTTAGTGTAAAATTCTATAAAATTGAAAAAGGAAAAATTAAAAACAAAAACAAAACAAAACAAAGTAGCTACTAGAAAAACAATGGCAAAATCTCAAGCACCTCTCCATCTCCGCCTTAGATGTCCAATTGGAGAAAATCAATTTGTTTATATGATTTAATTCTATTCAATTAAATTGTGGTTGATGTTATAAAATTATAAAAAAGAAAAAAGAAAGAGTCATGAGAGGAAATAAAGAGTTTTTTTCTATATCTTTGTTACTATGCAAACTCACTTATTTATAAGTGATAAAACCTTCATTATGCACCACCATTCATCATATCATGTGATTTACCATATGGCATATCACACTTCCCATGTAGTACAACCTTTCCCATATTTCCAATTTGGCCCAAAACTCATTATAATTTAATTGCATCTCTTTTGATGGTTATCCAAATATTTCACAACACTCTCTCTTGGATAATCATATACTAAGAATATGCTTTATAATTTTACCAAGGAAAATTCAGTGGAAAAAAACATTTGATAAAGAAAAAAAAGTACAATATTCTTATATATCTCCTTAAAACTTTACTAAGAAAAACCTAGTAGGAAAAAAAAAAACCTTAACGAACGGAAAAGAATACAATATATAAAATCTCAAGGTGGGCCGTAAGCCCAATATCACCTCTCCATCTCCACCTTAGATGTCCAATTGGAGAAAATCAATTTTTTTATGTGATTTAATTCTGTACAATTAAATTATGGTTCATGCTTTGAGCTAAACTTATATATATATATATATAAACATAATCACATCTACACTTATGGTTGCAACTTAATTAATTATATTTAGAGAGGTGTTTACATCCCTCAATATAATATCTCCATTGAGACTTTTAACAAAATGAAAGAGAGGGAGGAGAGAGAGAGATAGAGAGTGTGTGGCTTCACCCCTTCACATTGTTCATTTCATATTATTAGGAGTGAATTGAGAGTGTCAAATTAATACTCCCAAACATTTTACTTCTATTTAATTAACTTGGGATGTTTACAATCAGTTTGATTTTAGACAACTTGTTTTGAAGTTTTTTTTTCTTAAAAATAAAATAAAAATTAATGATAAATATTTAAAAATAAAAAAACATTCACCAATTTCATCTATTTTTTTCTTTTTAGAGAATAAAAATAATTTTAAAAATATTTTTTTAATAATTATTTCTATCAAAATAAAAAAAAATCAAAAAACAATTTTTGAAATTCAAACCAGATAAGGCAAAAGTTTGGGTCTACATCTCTCGTCTTTATCCATTGGAGGCACTAAGCTCTTTATATGTGGGGTAGGAGATCCTTTAATATTGGCTCTGCTGTGCTGTCAATGCCTTCCCCAATATTAGGATTGTTTAAGATGATTTAAATAAATGTATTTTTTAATTTTTTATGAAAAAAATATGAAATATAGGTATAAAAAAATGTGAAATATAAATTGAGTTTGGAATAAAATAATAGAAAGATAATATGATTTAAATGAAATGATATGATTTAAATAGAATAATAACTTTTTAATTTTTTAAATTTTTTATATTAAGTCAAACTAGGCCTAAACATGACAGAGAGATACGGGAAGTTATTGTGGGTCTGGGGATCGTTTCACATCATTTATTAAGAGATATATGTTTTATTGTTTCATAAAAATGTGATGAACCCACTGATTCAACCAATCACGGTCAAGTTGAAGCACTACCTCATCTTGCCCCGGGAGCAAAGAATAATTTTTCGAGAGATACAAACCTTTGGATCACCTTATGTACTGTTTAGACGAGCTTTTAACCTCTCTTGAATTATATTATCTGTTTAATTTTTTATATATTTTTTAAAAAGTCAAAAAAAGGTTTTAAAAAAAAGGTAATTTTTAACTGATTTTTCAAAACGATCTGTTATTTATTCAAGTTTAAAAATTATATTTATCTTTTAAATTTGATACAACAATCAATTAAGATATTTAATATAATATATTTTTTAAAATATTTTTTAATTATTAACCAATAATATCAATTATACGTCTAAAAAAATAATTTAAATTAAAAAGTAAATTTTTATATCATTTTCTAAAGTTTAATGATGTATAACTTTGAACAAAATGGTGGATAAGGAATATTCAAAATAGATCCACTTTTTACGTTTATCTTATAGAATTATTCATAGAGGTGTTTTGAAAAGATGGTTAAAAATTATTTTTTAATTTTTTTGTGAAAGAAGAAAGTGGGTTAAAAGCTGTTCCCGAAATAGCCCATAAACTGTAAATGTTTATAGAAATTATAAATGTTTTTAACATTATTTGATTCTTACAAAATGGTCGTAGGATCATTAATAAATTAACATCTTTTCATAGTTGTTTAGATATAAATTTCACAAAAGTTAATTTTATCTCACTATGTTTAATAATTGTTTGTTTTGAAGAACTAAATAATGATTCAATGGTTGTTAATTATTTTAAGTTAAAGTAGTGTAACATCTATTTAAAATCTTACTAACAATCTTATTAAAAATACTCATGTCTAAGGTTGCAAATGAGTCAAGTCAAGCTAAGCTTTAGTATATTTGGACTTATTTATTAAAATTTTAATGAGTTTGAGTTGAATAAAAATTTAACGAACCGAGCTCGAGCCTATTCACGAGCCTTAACAAGTCAAAAAATTTATAAATTCATACTTGCATGTGAGATTAAAGTTACAATTAAAACTTTGGTTATATAATTATATATGCAATATATATAAATATACTAAAAAAAAGTCTATATTTTACTAAAATAATAATATCTACTACCACTATTATATAAATGTACTATCTATAGTTAACTGTTATTTACATTTATATTTTTTAAATATATAAATAGCAAATCTCTCTTATTTTTTATACATATTTTTATATTATTTAATATATAAATAATAAATATTAAACGAGTCAGCTAACGAGTTAAGTTTTATAATGTTTAGGTTTGTTTATTAAAAAATTAACGAGCTCGAATGCAAAAAAAAAAAAAATTAACAAACTGAATTCGAACGAGCTTTTACCGAAACTGAACTCGAACCTATTCACGAACGCCTCTGTCCATTTTGCAGCCCTACTCATATATCATTGGAGGTTTAGATACTTATTTTTTTGATAAACAATCACATTTGATCATTTGTATTTTTAGGATAACTTTTGTTTGGTTTAAATTTTTTTTATTTATTTATTTATTTTTTATTTTAAATTTGTAATGTTTTTTATTTTGGGTTTTATTTTATTTTGATAAAATATTTATTTATTTATTTTATTTGTTGTTTGGATTTGCCCTATTATTTTGTTTTTTTTAATTTTCGGTTTTATTTGCCTTCTTTTGTTAAAATAATTTATTAATTTATTTTTTAAATTTTATTATTTTATTATTTTGGGTTTTATTTTGCCTTTTTTGGTAAAATATATATAGATTTTTAATTTGTCATTTTTTATTAATTACTAATTAGAATAAATTTTTTAATTTGTCAATTTTTTTATTAATTACTAATTTACGGTTTATAATAATTTTTTTAATTTGCCATTTTTTAATTAATTACTATTTATAATAATTTTTTTAATTTGCCATTTTTTAATTAATTACTATTTCATTTGTAATTTTTTATTAAGTTAAAATGTTATTATTTTTAATTTGTAAATTATTTTAAAATGTTATTAATGTTATTAATTATTTTATTTTAAATAATTTAATTTTAATTTATAATAATTTAATTTTAATTTAATTTTAAATATTTAATTTTAATAATAATTTAATTTCTGTTTTTTTATAATACTTTAATTTTAATTTTATTTTAATAATAATTTAATTTTTTTAAAATTTATATTTATTTTAATTTTATTTTAAGTATTTAAATAATGTAAATAATCTAAAAATTCTGTCAATAGAAAAAATTAAAATAAATATACAAAAATTATTTTAAGGCAAAAAATTTTTGTAATTTAAATAAAACTCACATAATAAATTCTTTCAAATTATAACAAAAACACTTAACAAAAAATTAAAATATTTAAATCTATTTTTATAAAATAGTGTTTGTATTTTTTTTTTTATAATATTTTAACAAAAACAAAAAAATATTTTTTTATTTTCATTTTTTGGATGAGGGGTAGTTTTGTGAATTGGAGGTTAGAGTTGAAGATTGCAAAACAAGATTGTTGGTTTTCTTCCCAAACATTGCCTTAGTAAGATTGTTAATATGTATAGAATTATTCTTTAAGTTAATAGAGACCTCAAGTAGGGAAATTCTTATTATCTTCATTTTACAAATAGAATGAAGATTTCCATGTTATTTCAATTTCATAAAATGCAATATATTGTCAAAATTTAAAATTAATGATCTATATTTGTCATTTTATTATAATTTTAAAAATTCTTCTTAAATTTTGTTGAGATAGATCTTTCTACTATTAGTCAAACAATTTCATGACATATTTTTTAAACAAACATGAATATTGTAAAACTCACAAATTACTGATTTAATTTGGAATAAATCATCTCCATATTACTACTCTTCATATTTTTTTATATTTTATTTTGTGGACTCTAATTTAGGGCCACAACAATGATCTAACTGGTTTATCTTGCAAACCTCACGGTGAAAACCGTTTAAGCAAAAAATCAACTCTGTCAAATATGGATAAATAGATAAATAAATTGTATTTTATTTTATAAAATGAATGATTTAAATTTAAAATTCATAAATACCATTCATTTTGAAAAATAAAATATAAATTTTTTATGCGTCTAGTAATATTTAATAATATTGATTTTTTTCACAACTCATCTTTATTGTTCATTCTGTTAACATCATCATTATCAAGCTCATTAGAGTTTTTTCCTGACTATTTTATAGCACATAAATCATAGAAACACACTCCATCAAACTCAATTATTGACTAACTACTTTAGCAATATAATATCTCTCAATATAATATCTCCATTGAGACTTTTAACAAAATGAAAGAGAGGGAGGAGGGAGAGAGATAGAGAGAGTGTGGATTTACCGCTTCACATTGTTCATTTCATATTATTAGGAGTGAATTGAGAGTGTCAAATTAATACTCCCAAACATTTTACTTCTATTTAATTAACTTGGGATGTTTACAATCAGTTTGATTTTAGACAACTTGTTTTGAAGTTTTTTTTTTCTAAAAAATAAAATAAAAATTAATGATAAATATTTAAAAATAAAAAAAAAATTTACCAATTTCATCTAATTTTTTCTTTTTAGAGAATAAAAATATTTTTTTAATAATTATTTCTATCAAAATAAAAAAAAAATCAAAAAACAATTTTTGAAATTCAAACCAGATAAGGCAAAAGTTTGGGTCTACATCTCTCGTCTTTATCTATTGGAGGCACTAAGCTCTTTATATGTGGGGTAGGAGATCACTTTAATATTGGCTCTGCTGCCAATGCCTTCCCCAATATTAGGGTTGTTTAAGATGATTTAAATAAATGTATTTTTTAATTTTTTATGAAAAAATATGAAATATAGGTATGAAAAAATGTGAAATATAGATTGGGTTTGAAGTGAAATGATAGAGAGATAATATGATTTAAATAAGATGATTTGACTTAAATAGAATAGTAATTTTTTAACTTTTTAAATTTTTTATATTATGTCAAACTAGGCCTAAACATGACAGAGAGATACGGGAAGTTATTGTGGGTCTGGGGATCGTTTCACATCATTTATTAAGAGATATATGTTTTTATGAGAAATGTTAGGAATCATGAAAAAAAATTTATGAAAATGATCATAAAAGATTTGTGATCCTTAGATTACCTTGATTAGTGCGTGGTGCTTTATTCTAAGTGTAATCTAAAGATCACAAATCTTTCATGATCATTTTCATGAAAGACTTTTCATGATACCAAACATTGTTGATGTTTTATTATTTCTTAAAAAGAGATAAAAATGTGATGAACCCACTGATTCAACCAATCACGGTCAAGTTGAAGCACTACCTCATCTTGCTCCGGGAGCAAAGAATAATTTTTCGAGAGATACAGCCTTTGGATCACCTTATGTACTGTTTAGACGAGCTTTTAACCTCTCTTGAATTATATTATCTGTTTAATTTTTTATATATTTTTTAAAAATTCAAAAAAAGGTTTTAAAAAAAAAAGGTAATTTTTAACTGATTTTTCAAAACGATCTGTTATTTATTCAAGTTTAAAAATTATATTTATCTTTTAAATTTAATGATACAACAATCAATTAAGATATTTAATATAATATATTTTTTAAAATATTTTTTAATTATCAACCAATAATATCAATTATACATTTAAAAAAATAATTTAAATTAAAAAGTAAATTTTTATATCATTTTCTAAAGTTTAATGATGTATAACTTTGAACAAAATGGAGGACAAGGAATATTCAAATAGATCCACTTTTTGAGTTTATCTTTTAGAATTATTCATAGAGGTGTTTTGAAAAGATGATTAAAAGTTATTTTTTGACTTTTTTATAAGAGAGGGAAGTGGGTTAAAAGCTGTTCCCCAAATAGCCCATAAATGGCAAATGTTTATAGAAATTATAAATGTTTTTAACATTATTTGATTCTTACAAAATGGTCGTAGGATCATTAATAAATTAACATCTTTTCATAGTTGTTTAGATATAAATTTCACAAAAGTTAATTTTATCTCACTATGTTTAATAATTGTTTGTTTTGAAGAACTAAATAATGATTCAATGGTTGTTAATTATTTTAAGTTAAAGTAGTGTTACATCTATTTAAAATCTTACTAACAATCTTATTAAAAATACTCATGTCTAGGATTGCAAATGAGTCGAGTCAAGCCGAGCTTTAGTATATTTAGACTTGTTTATTAAAATTTTAATGAGCTTGAGCTGAATAAAAATTTAACGAACCAAGCTCGAGCTGAGTTGGCTTAGACTTGACTCGACTCGAGCTCGAGCCGGTTCACGAGCCTTAACAAGTCAAAAAATTTATAAATTCATACTTGCATGTGAGACTAAAGTTACAATTAAAACTTTGATTATATAATTATATATGCAATATATATAAACATACTAAAAAAAAGTCTATATTTTACTAAAATAATAATATCTATTACCACTATTATATAAATGTACTATCTATAGTTAACTGTTATTTACATTTATATTTTTTAAATATATAAATAGCAAATTTCTCTTATTTTTTATACATATTTTTATATTATTTAATATATAAATAATAAATATTAAACGAGTTAGCTAACGAGCCGAGTTTTATAATATTTAGGTTTGTTTATTAAAAATTTAACGAGTTCGAACGCCAAAAAAAAATTAACAAACCGAATTCAAACGAGCTTTTACCGAAACTGAACTCGAGCCTATTAACGAACGCCTCTGTCCATTTTGCAGCCCTACTCATATATCATTGGAGGTTTAGATACTTATTTTTTTGATAAACAATCACATTTGATCATTTGTATTTTTAGTAAGATTGTTAATATGTATAGAATTATTCTTTAAGTTAATAGAGACCTCAAGTAGGGAAATTCTTATTATCTTCATTTTACAAATAGAATGAAGATTTCCATGTTATTTCAATTTCATAAAATGCAATATATTGTCAAAATTTAAAATTAATGATCTATATTTGTCATTTTATTATAATTTTAAAAATTCTTCTTAAATTTTGTTGAGATAGATCTTTCTACTATTAGTCAAACAATTTCATGACATATTTTTTAAACAAACATGAATATTGTAAAACTCACAAATTACTGATTTAATTTGGAATAAATCATCTCCATGTTACTACTCTTCATATTTTTTTATATTTTATTTTGTGGACTCTATTTTAGGGCCACAATAATGATCTAACTGGTTTATCTTGCAAACCTCACGGTGAAAACCGTTTATGCAAAAAATCAACTCTGTCAAATATGGATAAATAGATAAATAAATTATATTTTATTTTATAAAATGAATGATTTAAATTTAAAATTCATAAGTACCATTCATTTTGAAAAATAAAATATAAATTTTTTATGTGTCTAGTAATATTTAATAAAATTAATTTTTTTCACAACTCATCTTTATTGTTCATTCTATTAAGATCATCATTATCAAGCTCATTAGAGTTTTTTCCTGACTATTTTATAGCACATAAATTATAGAAACACACTCCATTAAACTCAATTATTGACTAACTACTTTAGTTGAATAGCAAAACCATTAGCTACCTATAGTTAGGGAGAGATGACTCAATAAATGAAATAAACAACAGAGAGTTTGTTAGAAAATATATTTAAAAAGATAGGTAGGTAAAATAGAAAAATAGATTTTTAGTTAAAATTTAATTATTTTGATAGAGAAGCTCTAAATGAATAGTTGGGATTATCAGGCCTAGAATTGAACTCACAAAATAAAATGAGTTAATTATCAAAAAGTCATGTTATTACATATTTGGTGGTAACTTAGGTCCTGTCAAAAAGTTTTTGAACCAATAAGTCACATTTATAGGTAAAAGAATGTTTTGCCCTTTAATCCCAAAACTGAGAATGTTCTCAATTTCAAAACTGAGAATATTCTCAATTTTTAAACAGAGAATTATTTCAGTATATAATTATCAAAATTAAAAAATTTCTGTTTGGCTTCTGAGAAAAGTATGGGATTGAAAAGAAAAATAATTCTGCGAATATTTTAAGAAATTTATAATTATCAATTTTGAGAAATTTCTCAATTTTTTCATAATTAAAATTGAGAATATTATAAACTGAGAAGGTTCTCAATTTTAAAAAATTCTTTTTCTTTCTCTCTCTGCAATCTGTCTCAATCTCCTAATTGGTTCTCTCGTCTCAACTATTCACTTTCTCTCTCCGATTGAAAAACAAAATATGGAGCTTTTACAGATTAACAATAGCTATCTCAGTCCAAAACCTCATCAAGGAGCGCAAATATCCATTCGTCTTCTCTCTCTTCGTCCTCCTCCTCTTCGTCACATTCGTAGAAAAGTAAACAGAATCAATCATAGCATCCAAAACATTGCTGTAGTGAAGTAGAGTATTCGGGTCGACCATTTCTTTGGATGGAGTTAACGGTTTAAAAAGCGAATTATCAAGGGGAACAACCCCTTTGTTCTGCATAAAAACATAATAAGGGTCTAAATTGATCATAAATGGTGATTTAGTTCGGGACAAGAATTGAAGCAATGGTAATACAAATTGGGTCAGGAATTGATTGCATTTTTTTTTATCTGGGTGTGTAAATTGGCGGCGACGAGAGCGGTGTAGAGGGATTTGATGGCGATTACGAGGAGGAGAGAGGAGAAGGGATTTGAAGAAGCCGTCTTCAGCAAATCGTTTCGATTGTTTCGGAGGTCGCGAGACAAAGCCTGAAGAAAAAGGATAAATTGGACTATTGAAAATTAATGAGATTTGAATGAGTAAATAATTTTATTAAGACTTAGTATAAATTCACAAAACAAAACTTGTATGTAAATGCCCAAAATGAAATAGGAAGTAACATAACAAATAGTAATATGGAGGTGAGTTAATCTCTACTCTCTAACTTTTTAAACAAACATGATTCAACAGCTGTCAATAATCGTCAATAAATATTAATTGTTAATTGTGTAAAATATATAAATGATAACGTAACTCACTAGTAATCATTTAAAATAATAATATTTTTGTTTAAAGTTTATGATCGTTTAACATTCCCTTTCTATAAACTTAAAAAAATACTCCAGCTTAGGAACAAGGTTGTTTTTTTGGTCTCGTGATAACAAAATTAACATTATCTTATATTTATCGAATTTTAAGATTAGTTTGAAATGTTCTAAAAAAAGTATATTTTTTGATTTATTCGCTTATATGAATTAGATTTGGATTGAGTTTGATGTGATGTATTAGAGAGGTGATGTGATTTAAATAAGATGATATGACTTAAATAAAATAATAACTTTTTAATTTTTTGTATTATTTAATATACCCCAAACCAAGTCTTAATATATTTAAATTTGTATATATAACAATAAAAGTGATAGTGACATGGATAAGAATAACGATCATGATTGATAAGAGTAACATGAACAGTAAACTAACATTACAAATTTATTTGATTCCATGTCCCGTTTGACAAGTGAATTTTTTAATTAAAAAATTTAAAAGTTATTAAAAATTAAAAAGTTAACAATTTATATTAAAAAGTTAAAAAAAAATTTCTTTACTTTTTACATATTTTTTATAACAAATTAAAAAATAATTTTAAACATATTAATTTTTTTATATTATATTTTAATTAAAAAATTACTTAAAAAAATATCGGTTCCAAACGATGCCAAGTTTAATTCGGTTCCAAACGATGCCAAGTTTAATTCGGTGGATGAATATTTTTGTTAAAAAAACGAAAATCAAGATTAGACCCGACTATACAATGGGCAAAACAGTAAAACCATCATTAAAACATTTGAACAATAAAGGTGCTCACTAAAAGTTGCGGCTAGCACGTCTGTCAACGACTTACAGGTAAATGGTCTACACGCTTGATCCAGCAACATGACCTAACCTAACATGACTTGAGTGACGTCCCACTAACCTTAACAATTAATTAACCTTATATCAGCACAAACCCAGGAATAAATACAACCATAATACAGGTATAAAAGAAACAAATTACCACATATATGATCTCATATACTTACTGTTAATGTGGAGGAGGATTCCTCCTGGCCACCCAGGCCACTACCTGTTCGTTGATCAGCTCTTGGATTCTGGCAATCTGCTGATCACACTCTGCTATACGGGCAGAGATATACGGTTGAGTATACCAATCTACGGGTGTATTAATGTAATGATGTCTCTGGTTTTGCCAAAATTGTAAAAACCACAATAATTGTTCAAGACAATCTACAGAGGGCATACATGGAATACTAAATTTTATTGAAGAAGTAAAACTATTTTACAAGAGGGGGTTTGGAAGAGATATTACAAAGGAAAGAAAAGAAATCTTCAAACTGACTCCGACTCTGCTTCAACAAGGGTGAAGCTTGCCCTTTTATAATACACAAATCGAAAAAAGAAGAAGACAGGTGTAACCATCTTATTGGACCGACTGATTACCCTTATCCTTATCTTCAAAGCTTTGGACGGATGATGGAGGCAGCATCTCCTTTTACAGATAGTGGGAATCTACTTTTCCCAAAGTATTTTGTCCGGTTGTGCCGACGCCCTAAAGCTCAGGGCCCTTACCTTTTCTGCTTTTGTCTTTGGCCAGCTTTTCAGCAAAGATAGCTGTCATGGAGTCCCAAAAGTCTCCAAGTGTTGGTTCCTCATCTTCTGGTAATTGTGATTCACCAGCTAGCACGCGTGCGGCTGGATCGATATCTGGTTCTGTTGAAGGCTGACTGGTGCCTGACCTCATTGAGGCATCATCATCTGGTATAGTTTGAAAAAACTGTTCTTTGAGAAAATTCATGCTTTTCAGAATTATCTCATGTTCTGACAGATCTGGGTACTGTTGTTTTAATTCCTTTTGGATTTGAACAAAAGGATTATTTGATAATGCTGGGGGTACTGGTAAAGCTGATTGTTTGACTGAGTCAAAACAGGCTTGGGTATGCTGTTTAATTTTATCCACAGTTTCTGTTATGATAGGGTTCATGCCCTTATCCCACCATTTAACAAAAAAGATTCTTTTTAATCGGGGGACTTTGTTCTGGTAATCACAAGCAAATTCCCATTTCCAAATCCATGGGATGTTAAACCGGATTGTAAAATGGACAAGTGATTTGCTGATAGAAAGTTCTCTGTTTTTGTTGAGATAAGAATAGGCTTTGGAATAAGCACAATTCCACTCATTAAATGCAAGACGGATGGGTTCTGGTAAGATGTCCAATGAAAGACCAAATTTATCCCACCAAACGAGGAACCAATTTGAAACATCATTTTTGAGGACATCAGGACAAATACGAATAAACCAGGAATGGTTTTTGATCGGATTTTGATAATAGAATACCTGGGTAAAAGCATCTATATAATCCCAATAGGTATATTTTGTCTGTTTATTATAGAGATCAAGATCCCGTAATGTATGCGGATGGATACCCCAAGTAGCAATGGGCATGATGGAACGGATGGTGATCTTGCTAAATGAGATCGGACTGGTAGTTTTATTCGGATCATGGAGATGATGCTTGAATTCACAAGCTCCAGTTTCTGTTAATATCTGTTCGTAGATATACCGATACTGATCAAAGTGAGGGGGAGATTGTTGGGTAGTAAGATACCGCTTTTTGATCTCCTATGGATCGGTCATCCATTGTTTATCTGCAGATTCAATCCAGAGGACTGTCTCCTCAGTGATACTGTTTGGTGTATACGGGTCTTCCGTCTTAAGGAGAATATCCTTAGCGGATGGAGTACTGGTTGGGCCTCGTGAGAGGGCTGGAAATTCTGTTGGATCATAGCGAGGGATGTGACCCCCTCGGCCACGACCTCGACCTCTATGGCTCCTGCTGGTCATCCTCCTCTTCAGGAGTAGATTTCTGGAGATATTCCCTGGTTAAGAAATCAGGCAAAGAGTTATTTTCCCCTTTTATATGTTCAATATCAAAATCAAAATTGGATAAATAACTTTGCCAAGTAAGAAATATCTGTTTAGATGCTAAATTTTTAACATCCTTTTTAAAGATCTGTTTAGCAGCAGAGCAATCAACTCTGATGAGAAAATGCTGGTTTAAAAGATCATCCTGGAATTTTAAAACACATTTTACAATGGCTAAACATTCCTGTTTAATGGTGGAATAATTTAAAACGGCTTTATTCCAATGGCCCAAATGGAATCTTAATAATTCTTCTGTATGGGTCTTAGGATTAAATTGCTTTAAAATCCCACCAAAGTCTTCATTGGAAGCATCAGTTTCAACAATTTTCTTCCAATTAGGATTAGGTAACTGTAAGCAAGGTAACTGTTTCACTTTAGCTTTAATTTTCTGTATAGCAGCAGTATGTTCTGCACCCTAAGGGGGAGGATTCTTACGAAGTCGGGTAAATAAAATGCTACAATCAGCTGCAACATTAGGATAATAATCACGGATATAATTAAGACTGCCTAAAAATCTCTGTAATTGAGTTTTGTCTTTGATTTCATCAGGAAATTTAAAAGCAAACTCAATACTACGGTTTATTGGAATAATACTGCCATTAGAAATATTATGTCCAAGGTATCTGATAGTTGTCTGGAAAAGCTGCATTTTTGGTGCAGAAAGCACTAAGCCATTTCTGTGGATAACATGCTTAAAGATATTAAGATGCTTAATATGCTGTTCAATTGATGAAGAATAAATTAATACATCATCAATATATGATAGAGTAAATTCAGTAAACGGATTAAAAATATCATTCATGATATGTTGAAATTCTGATGGAGCATTTTTTAGACCAAAGGGCATTACATTCCATTCATAATGTCCAAAGGGTACAGTGAATGCTGTCTTATACCGATCCTGTTCTGCAATTTCAATTTGCCAATATCCTGATTTTAAATCAAATTTCGAAAATATGATTGCATCCTATAAGCGATCTAGAAGATCTTTTTTATTCGGAAGAGGATATCTAATCCATTTCAATTTATCATTTAACGGTTTATAATTAATAACAAGGCGAGGAACGCCTCGTTCAATTTCAGCATTTTTATTGACATAGAAAGCAGTACAACTCCAAGGAGAGTGACTGGTTCGGATTAATTTTTTGTCTAAAAGACTTTGAATTTCTGTTTTACACAATTCCATATATTCCTTTTTCATTTGACTAGGGCGAGCTCTGATTGGAATATATTTTTCATCAAAACCGGGTTCATATGGTAAAGTAACTGTATATTTCTTTCTATTCCAAAAAGCATTAGGAATAGTACCACAAATTTCTGTTTGAAATTCTTTTTCAATTAGTTTAATTTTCTGTTGCAAAGAAGGTTGTTGTAACCTTTGTTCAGTTGTTAAAAATGAAATTTCTTTAGATAAAAAATTAATTTGATTCTGTTTAAAAGAAACAAGATCCCTAATTTGATCTAGTTCTTTTGTATATGGTTGAGTGATGAACTAAAAAATAACTGTTTTTCCATGTAATTAAGAATAAATACCTGTCTGATCAATTTTCTGGATAGGCATTAAAAGACATAGAAATGGAGTGCCTAAGATAATATTTGTAGCAAGATTTTTTATTAAAACAAATGATGTTGGTAAACATAAATCTTGATTACAAATATATGCTTCTGGTACTTTATACCTGATCTGCATGGAATTTCCACTTACACTGGTAAGACTTTGAGTCGTCTTTTCAAAATACTTGGTCGGAACTATACCTTTTTGGATACAGTTCATATCTGCTCCACTATCGACTAAGGCAATGGCATCCTTAATGATAAAGTCTGGTTTGATCATGAAAGTAATTTTAATATACCATTTCTGGAAGGTTACTTGGTTGACCAATAATAGATACTGATTAGAAGTTTCGGATTCAAGTTTTTGTTCAATTTCTTTTCCTTTTTCTTTTTCTGTTTGTTTTGAAGGCAGCTGAGTATGAAGATATTTAATATCTTTAATGGCTGTTGCACTAGCGGTTTGTAAATGTTTAACTTCTGTTTTTAAAATGTTAATTTCCATTTTAAGATCCTGGAGTGTGGTTGGTTGTTCTAGGATTGGTTTTGTGTGAATCCTATCAATCACATGTTTTAAGCTATAGGAATAGTCGGGTATATTTGGAGTTTCTTGTACTGTTTGCTGGTGTTCATAGCACATTTTTAAATATTTCATTTTCATTTCTGGATCCTGTATCTAGTCTGCTACTGCTAGCATATCCTTCTGGGTATCTGTTAAAACATTAATGCTACTGGGTTCTCCTAAGTTTAAACCATTCATTTCAACTATGGATTTCCAGTAATTAATTTCAGATATATGTTCCTGATTGTTACTACAGGGACAAGGTTCTTCAGGTTCACTATCTTGATGAGGTAGAATATAACTGATTAATTTCATCTTCAGAAGGTGATTCATTACTAGTTGAATTTTCTTCTTCTGTTAAGGCGTTAAGTATCTGTTCTTTAATTTTGTCATCTGAAATTAATTCATCAATCTTAGATATTGCTTTGTATTTACAACGGTTTGCATAGTGTCTGTTGTCCACATTTATAACATTTTACTTCAGATTTATTTTTCTTTTTTCCTGAATATTTACTGGTTGAAGGTTTTTTGGAATAAAACTTTTTACTTGATTTCGGATGGCTAGATTTATGTGATTTCCGAAAGGGTTTTGAAGATTTCCTATGAGATATCCTCCTAGGTTTACTTGGATATTGGATAGCGGGTTCATAGGCAAATTGGTCACAAAATTCACCTAATTCTTTTCTTCCTGTTAGATTCTGTTGTTTCATCTGGTAATGAAGTTTAAGGTCATTACAAAGAGAAAGACCTTCGTCGGTTATGATGGAACAAAGTTGTCCATAAGTATACTGGTCGTAAGGGATAGACATCCGGTCATAGCGATCCCGAAGTTTTTTCCTAACGCGTTCAACAAAAAGTGTGGGAAGGCCATCAATAAATTTGGCTTTCCAATGGGTACTGTTAGCATCAGGGCGTTGCATAACCTTGATGAGAAAGACATCCTTGTACCAGCGAAAATGGGTAAGAGAAGGACATCGGAGATTTTGAAGGAGTTCACGGCTACGATCTTGAGTACTAGTACTGGTGCCCATAAAGTGGAGAATAATGGTCTGGATAAGTGTATAAACAGCATCTGGCTGTTGGACTGGTTGGCGGGTAGTCGGATCAACTTCAATTTTGACAGAGTTGAGAATTTCTAACTGTTGAGTGGGAGAAATAATATTATCCCATCATCCTTTCAGTTGGCCGGTAAATCCATTAATTATGAATTTAGCAATGGCCTGATCCTGATTACTATATTGGCGACAAACAGTTGCATACATCAACATTTGATGTAGTTTTTTCAGAATACTATATTCAGATTGACCATCTATATTCCATTCATAAATGGTCTTACCATGATAACTACCCTGATCATTAAGATAAGTTTCTTCATAAAGAAGATCAGGAGGGGTAGGTCTGGCATAATAACTACGGGTTGGTGGTAAGATTGCTGGAGCAGAGGGAGTGTATGAATGGAGTTTATTAACGGATGATGGTTCTTGGAAATTCTGAAAATTCATTTGTATTTCATGTATCTGTTGGGGTGTGAGATGATCTTCCTTATCTTGAAATTCTACGGGTTCAGATTTCAGCATATGAATGGTGCCACCAGAGGATTCGGGAGGTTGAGGTTCTGGTGGTCTAACATTTAAATTTTGCATCCACTGAAGAAGAGTATTCATAAATTCGGTACTTGGAGCTTTGAGTTTAAAATTAGTTATCTCCAACGGTGGTTTAATGGATACAGGATGAATAATCGATGATCCTAATACTGGTAAGGCTAGGCTTCTATCTTTAAAAGTAGAAACAACTTCTTCTATTCTGGTCAATTGTTTACTCATAGTTTGACAGATTAAATTAGTATAATTATGTTGTTTTATGACTAAACCAATATCTGATAATTTAATATAGTCTGGTTTAGAAAATATTCCTGATTGAGCATCTAGATATGCTGTGGCTACTAAGGGTTGACGTGTGGTCTCACCATTAGGAGCTAATTCTAAGGATTGTGGAGGCAGATGGACAGCACTGATTACTTGGCCTTCTGTTGTTGTCCAGGTTTTATACTGGTCTTCAATAGCAGTTACTTTTGGTTGGGTTTCAGCTTTAAACCATTCTACAAATGGGATTAATATCTGGTGCAACTCAAGATGTTGATAATATTGAGTTTTATACTGATTTAATTGGTCAGGACTATAGGATTTAAAATACCAATTTCTAAATTCCTGATTTTTATCCTGGTAAAATTCCTGATTTATCATTGTTCTATTTTCACTTCCTGGTGTAAAATCCATTAAATATCAAAATTCATATCACTGGCCGTTGGGCTATCTGGTGGTTGTACTGGTGCTGTGTAAACACCATGAGGTATTCGGTTTTGAAATAGTCGTATACCTTGAATTTCTGATTGCATAGGATCCTCTTGAGGGTCACTAGATGGCCGGCTTGGTGGCCTAGAAGGTATCTGTTGCAAGATCGAGTCAACTGACTGTCTACTAGATTCTGGTAAATCCACTCTATAAGGTGGAATTGATTGAAAACTGTTATTTGAAAAACTCCTGTTTGCCGTTCTAAAACTATTATTAGAAAAGCTTCTGGGGGCTGTTCTAAAACTAGCATTAGATGAATTACTTCTGGTTAACATTGGTCTCTGAAATTGGAGGTAAACATTACCTCCTTGAGTCTGAATAACATCATCGATGTTATGTTGCATTATAGGTCTTGGTGGCACAGCATTAGGTATATGCCATCTTTCGGGAAAGGTAATTTTTGACCAAGGTATTAACCTAGGTACAGCTACCTGACTATTATACAGATTGGTTTCAATTAAAACTGTTTTTCCTGTTTCAGTTTTCTTTCTAACATAAGGATTTAAAGTTGTTAAAGCCTTTATGTATATTCTGGAATGAACTGAAAATGGAGGTGATCCTGGTTTATACTCATAACCATGAGTAAGGACTCTAAGTTCCAAGACATCAGATATATTAGCATCAGTCATTGCTATGCTAAGATTTGGATAAATATCAAAATATACTAGTCCATGGGAAAGACTAGTCTCAATGGCTCCCATAAGAGATGCTTTCCAGTTGAGACATCTGCCATCACGCAAAGTGCACTGAATACTGGTATTTTGACCTAAAAGAGTCAATGGTTTAAAGGCTATTTGTACTAATCCTATGTGAATGTACTTATAGTCTTTTACAAACGGAATAAAATCATTAATATGAATTAACCGGATAACCTCATCATTATTTTGAATGCATGATGCATGTTCAAATGTTTTAATGATGGTTTTACTGAAAAATTGGAAACGTCCTTTTCGATAAATGGTTTTTGGATCAACTAACGGAATGGTCCACTTATCTAAAGCATCCTTGACATCCTGATATGCTACCATTTCAGCAGCTTCTGCTAGAGAGGATACTGTATTTCCTACAGAGGTTACAGATTCATTTTCTGGTATAATTACTGTATTATCTTGTTGTTCAGTCATGATGTATGGTGATCATATATGTGTAATTTATTTAGTTTATACAAGTATTATAGAAATACTTAAACATGGCTCTGATACCAATAAAGGTGCTCACTAAAGGTTGCGGCTAGCACGTCTGTCAACGACTTACAGGTAAATGGTCTACACGCTTGATCCAGCAACATGACCTAACCTAACGCGACTTGAGTGACCCAGTCCAACAGCCGGATGCTGTTTATACACTTATCCAGACCATTATTCTCCACTTTATGGGCACCAGTACTAGTACTCAAGATCGTAGCCGTGAACTCCTTCAAAATCTCCGATGTCCTTCTCTTACCCATTTTCGCTGGTACAAGGATGTCTTTCTCATCAAGGTTATGTAACGCCCTGATGCTAACAGTACCCATTGGAAAGCCAAATTTATTGATGGCCTTCCCACACTTTTTGCTGAATGCGTTAGGAAAAAACTTCGGGATCGCCATGACCGGATGTCTATCCCTTACGACCAGTATACTTATGGACAACTTTGTTCCATCATAACCGACGAAGGTCTTTCTCTTTGTAATGACCTTAAACTTCATTACCAGATGAAACAACAGAATCTAACAGGAAGAAAAGAATTAGGTGAATTTTGTGACCAATTTGCCAATGAACCCGCTATCCAATATCCAAGTAAACCTAGGAGGATATCTCATAGGAAATCTTCAAAACCCTTTCGGAAATCACATAAATCTAGCCATCCGAAATCAAGTAAAAAGTTTTATTCCAAAAAACCTTCAACCAGTAAATATTCAGGAAAAAAGAAAAATAAATCTGAAGTAAAATGTTATAAATGTGGACAACCAGGACACTATGCAAACCGTTGTAAATCAAAAGCAAA
Source organism: Camellia lanceoleosa (assembly GCA_025200525.1). Lineage (NCBI taxonomy): Eukaryota > Viridiplantae > Streptophyta > Magnoliopsida > Ericales > Theaceae > Camellia > Camellia lanceoleosa. The sequence continues at coordinate 10,627,935 of CM045768.1, forward strand.
GTCTAAGATTAATGAATTAATTTCAGATGACAAAATTAAAGAACAGATACTTAATGCCTTAACAGCAGAAGAAGAAAATTCAACTAGTAATGAATCACCTTCTGAAGATGAAATTAATCAGTTATATTCTACCTCTACTGAAGATAGTGAACCTGAAGAACCTTGTCCCTGTAGTAACAATCAGGAACATATATCTGAAATTAATTACTGGAAATCCATAGTTGAAATGAATGGTTTAAACTTAGGAGAACCCAGTAGCATTAATGTTTTAACAAATACCCAGAAGGATATGCTAGCAGTAGCAGACCAGATACAGGATCCAGAAATGAAAATGAAATATTTAAAAATGTGCTATGAACACCAGCAAACAGTACAAGAAACTCCAAATATACCCGACTATTCCTATAGCTTAAAACATGTGATTGATAGGATTCACACAAAACCAATCCTAGCACAACCAACCACACTCCAGGATCTTAAAATGGAAATTAACATTTTAAAAACAGAAGTTAAACATTTACAAACCGCTAGTGCAGCAGCCATTAAAGATATTAAATATCTTCATACTCAGCTGCCTTCAAAACAAACAGAAAAAGAAAAAGGAAAAGAAACTGAACAAAAACTTGAATCCGAAACTTCTAATCAGTATCTGTTATTGGTCAACCAAGTAACCTTCCAGAAATGGTATATTAAAATTACTTTCAAGGTATACGACTATCTCAAAACCGAATACCTCATGGTGTTTACACAGCACCAGTACAACCACCAGATAGCCCAACGGCCAGTGATATGAATTTTGATATTTAATGGATTTTACACCAGGAAGTGAAAATAGAACAATGATAAATCATGAATTTTACCAGGATAAAAATCAAGAATTTAGAAATTGGTATTTTAAATCCTATAGTCCTGACCAATTAAATCAGTATAAAACTCAATATTATCAACATCTTGAGTTGCACCAGATATTAATCCCATTTGTAGAATGGTTTAAAGCTGAAACCCAACCAAAAGTAACTGCTATTGAAGACCAGTATAAAACCTGGACAACAACAGAAGGCCAAGTAATCAGTGTTGTCCATCCGCCTCCACAATCCTTAGAATTAGCTCCTAATGGTGAGACCACACGTCAACCCTTAGTAGCCACAGCATATCTAGATGCTCAATCAGGAAGATTTTCTAAACCAGACTATATTAAATTATCAGATATTGGTTTAGTCATAAAACAACATAATTATACTAATTTAATCTGTCAAACTATGAGTAAACAATTGACCAGAATAGAAGAAGCTGTTTCTACTTTTAAAGATAGAAGCCTAGCCTTACCAGTATCAGGATCATCGATTATTCATCCTGTATCCATTAAACCACCATTGGAGATAACTAATTTTAAACTCAAAGCTCCAAGTACCGAATTTATGGATACTCTTCTTCAGCGGATGCAAAATTTAAATGTTAGACCACCAGAACCTCAACCTCCCGAATCCTCTAGTGGCACCATTCATATGCTGAAATCTGAACCCGTAGGTCCTGTCAAAAAGTTTTTGAACCAATAAGTCACATTTATAGGTAAAAGAATGTTTTGCCCTTTAATCCCAAAACTGAGAATGTTCTCAATTTCAAAACTGAGAATATTCTCAATTTTCAAACAGAGAATGATTTCAGTATATAATTATCAAAATTAAAAAATTTTTGTTTGGCTTCTGAGAAAAGTATGGGATTGAAAATAAAAATAATTCTGCGAATATTTTAAGAAATTTATAATTATCAATTTTGAGAAATTTCTCAATTTTTTCATAATTAAAATTGAGAATATTATAAACTGAGAAGGTTCTCAATTTTAAAAAATTCTTTTTCTTTCTCTTTCTGCAATCTGTCTCAATCTCCTAATTGGTTCTCTCGTCTCAACTATTCACTTTCTCTCTCCGATTGAAAAACAAAATATGGAGCTTTTACAGATTAACAATGGCTATCTCAGTCCAAAACCTCATCAAGGAGCGCAAATATCCATTCGTCTTCTCTCTCTTCGTCCTCCTCCTCTTCGTCACATTCATAGAAAAGTAAACAGAATCAATCATAGCATCCAAAACATTGCTGTAGTGAAGTAGAGTATTCGGGTCGACCATTTCTTTGGATGGAGTTAACGGTTTAAAAAGCGAATTATCAAGGCGAACAACCCCTTTGTTCTGCATAAAAACATAGTAAGGGTATAAATTGATCATAAATGGTGATTTAGTTCGGGATAAGAATTGAAGCAATGGTAATACAAATTGGGTCAGGAATTGATTGCATTTTTTTTTGATCTGGGTGTGTAAATTGGCGGCGACGAGAGCGGTGTAGAGGGATTTGATGGCGATTACGAGGAGGAGAGAGGAGTAGGGATTTGAAGAAGCCGTCTTTAGCAAATCGTTTCGATTGTTTCGGAGGTCGCGAGACAAAGCCTGAAGAAAAAGGATAAATTGGACTATTGAAAATTAATGAGATTTGAATGAGTAAATAATTTTATTAAGACTTAGTATAAATTCACAAAACAAAACTTATATGTAAATGCCCAAAATGAAATAGGAAGTAACATAACAAATAGTAATATGGAGGTGAGTAATTTCCAATTTAATCTCTACTCTCTAACTTTTTAAACAAACATGATTCAACAGCTGTCAATAATCGTCAATAAATATTAATTGTTAATTGTGTAAAATATATAAATGATAACGTAACTCACTAGTAATCATTTAAAATAATAATATTTTTGTTTAAAGTTTATGATCGTTTAACATTCCCTTTCTATAAACTTAAAAAAATACTCCAGCTTAGGAACAAGGTTGTTTTTTTGGTCTCGTGATAACAAAATTAATATTATCTTATATTTATCGAATTTTAAGATTAGTTTGAAATATTCTTAAAAAAGTATATTTTTTGATTTATTCGCTTATATGAATTAGATTTAGATTGAGTTTGATGTGATGTGTTAGAGAGGTGATGTGATTTAAATAAGATAATATGACTTAAATAAGATAATAACTTTTTAATTTTTTGTATTATTTAATGTACCTCAAACCAAGCCTTAATATATTTAAATTTGTATATATAACAATAAAAGTGATAGTGACATGGATAAGAATAACGATCATGATTGATAAGAGTAACATGAACAGTAAACTAACATTACAAATTTATTTGATTTCATGTCCCGTTTGACAAGTGAATTTTTTAATTAAAAAATTAAAAAGTTATTAAAAATTAAAAAATTAACAATTTATATTAAAAAGTTAAAAAAAAAATTTCTTTACTTTTTACATATTTTTTTATAACAAATTAAAAAATAATTTTAAACATATTAATTTTTTTATATTATATTTTAATTAAAAAATTACTTAAAAAAATATCGGTTCCAAACGATGCCAAGTTTAATTCGGTGGATGAATATTTTTGTTAAAAAAACGAAAATCAAGATTAGACCCGACTATACAATGGGCAAAACAGGGAGCCATCTGTCATCCTAGAGAGGACCTCTCACTTTCTCAGCGTCTCTATTGCGGTATTTGGCAACTTGATTTAGGCTATTTTTTTCAATACTAGAATTTATAAAAATATAAAATAAATTAAAATAATTAATAAAATAAAATAATTAATAAAATAAAATATCATATTAATTTTATAATTATTTTATTTTTTTAAGACACAAATAGAATTATAAAAAAATCTAATCATTAATTTAAATACAAAAATTTAAGTATATAAAAATATAAAATAACAATTTTCATTAATTTAAATACAAAAATTTAGATATATAAAAATATAAAATAACAACTTTTTAAGCAACCATTATCTCTGAAGAAGAAGATGCAGATAAAGATAAAGATGCAGTAAACCGTGTAAACCCACCGTCTTCTCTCTCTCTCTCTCTCTCTCTCTCTCTCCATCTCCTCACTCTATAAATTTTCCACTCTCTCTTTCTCTTTCTCTCACATCATCACTTCGATTTCATTCGCACAACTCTCAGAGTCGCCAAAAATCAAAATCAAAATCAAAATCAATGACGACTCCAAAATTAGCGCGAATGCCCAGCTTGAGAGAGAGGGTCGAAGACACCCTCTCTGCTCACCGCAACGAACTCGTCTCTCTTCTCTCCAGGTTTTCTTTTCTTTTTTCTATAAGATCGTAAGATTTATTTTCTTTTTTGATTTTTAATTTTCCTGGTAACCAATCGGACCGACTCTCTCGTGATGTTGTGTGTAAAAGGTATGTGGCTCAGGGAAAGGGAATATTGCAACCTCATCATCTGATCGACGAGCTTGAAAACATCATCGGCGATGACAAAGCGCTCATCGATGGCCCCTTCAGCGAAGTCCTTAAGTCCGCTCAGGTGAATCTTCGTCCCTTCTTTCCAAACTTTCTCTGTAAAGTTTTACAAAATTGGAACACAGAGATCATCGTAAGCAAATATTAGTATGCCTAATTTGGCTTTGGGTTTCACTTGCACTCTGTTTGGATCGTGTGATTTTGATAAGAAATTATCAGAATGATAAGTATTTCTGATTTGTAAGTTATAAAACTGGAAAATACTGAGAAATTGAGGCTCGTTTGTTTCGACATAATTTATACAAAAAAATGTTTTTCTTTTTTTAAATTGATTTTACACAGAAAAATATATATATATATTAATTTCTCGGTGCGTAAAAGAGAAATTTGATAGTCCTCGTTTGGGAATATGTTTTTTTTAAGTAATTTTTTAATTTTTTTTGACTAAAATATGATTTAAAAAAAAATTAATATGTTTGGAATAATTTTTTTTAATGTTTTACAAAAATATGTATAAATAGTAGAAAGAAAAGAAAATTTTTGACTTTTTAATAAAGATTATTGACTTTTTAACTTTAAAAAAAATCACTTGTTAATAATGAGTTTTTTTAAAGTGAGATTAGATATTTATTTGAAAATGTTAAATATATTAAAAAAAAAAACGTAAGGATATGAAAATTGACTTATGCAGTTTATATTTTCTCTTCTTTTTTTTTTTTGAAATCCGTAATCAAATGCAGGATTAGGGAATTTTTAAAGATCAGTTATTTTTTTAAAAAATTGATGTAAAATATTTTTTTCCTTTTGTCCAAGCAAACAAAATGAAAATGAGTAAAATAGTTTTAACATTTTACTTCAATACAGTCAAAACAAACGGAACGTGAAAGAAAGACTTCTTTTGTAAGTTTTGTTTAATGACAAATAAATTTATTAAATGTGTAGTTTTTATAATATCAATATTTTTTTTATTAAAATTAAATTCATTTCATATCTCTCTATCAAATATTTTTTATTTTTTACAGTTTAGTATTAAATATATTTTTTCTTTTGTCACTTAGATGCGGCTCACTCCAATTATTTATTTTCTTTTCTCACTCCGTAATTCAAACTAAACTTTTTAATAAGGAAATGTAAACTGCAATTATGTTGGAGTATTTTGTTGTATGACGATTATTTTTTATTTTCTGTTATTTTATTTTTGCAATTACTCAAAGTTGACTAGGAATGAAATTTACGTAAGTTCTATTTTCTTTTCTTTACTTTTTTCTCATCCAAATATAGCATTGGGCTTCTTTCCTTTGATCTGAAATAGTTTCATGATTGGGAATTTAAGTTTCAAGTTCACAATATCATGTTTTGGGTTAAATCAATGGTTTTAGGTTTATATGGGATGACTTCTAAGCTTGTTCTATATGAATTTGTAATGACTGTGTGATAGAGAAATGTGTTTTTTTTTTTTTGGCCACTGTTTTGTATCACTCCGGAGATATCCATGATTAATTTTTTATTTTTTTGAAATAATCATTAAAAATAATAAAAGTAAATAATATCTTGCCACCGGGATGTAAAAAGGTGAAGAAAATTGGTGAATTATGGTGGTCCTCTCTGTTTTGTATGGTTTTACAACCATCAAAGTTGCTTCTCGAGACTGCGATCACGGTCATTAACTGTTGACTTGTTGCATATTAGACTAGTTGCCAAGTTACCCCAAGATTTTTTGTAATTGTATGAGGCCACTAAAATATCATTTCTTTTTCTCCTCAATAGACAGTGATAACAAGTGGGTGTTGGGAATACTGCATGCTATGTACTTCTGCTTCTTTTTCTTCAGTTTTTTCCCTATTGTTTTTTTAGTTTTTTTTCCTTAGATTCTTGCTTTATTTTTGGTTGTAGGAAGCCATAGTTCTACCTCCCTTTGTGGCTATCGCAGTTCGTCCCAGGCCAGGTGTTTGGGAATATGTACGCTTTAATGTTTATGAACTAAGTGTGGAGCAGTTAAGTGTTTCAGAATATCTTCATTTCAAAGAAGATCTTGTAGATGGGCTGTGAGTGATTTCTATTCTTTTTCTGAGTTATATTTGTAGAAAATTTAATCGTAATTATTTACATGTAAGCTTCTGGCAGCTGAGTACTCCTTGATTATTAATTTATTTTTTGATTGTATGTTATTTGTATTTTGTGTGGGGATTTTAAAATGGGCCAGGGCCAATGACAATTATGTGCTTGAGCTTGATTTTGAGCCCTTCAATGCGACATTTCCCCGCCCAACCCGGTCTTCATCCATTGGCAATGGTGTTCAATTTCTTAACCGACACCTCTCCTCAATCATGTTCCGCAATAGAGATTCTTTGGAGCCATTACTTGATTTCCTCCGAGCACACAATCATAAAGGGCATGTAAGTTGGTCTAAATGCGGTCTTCTCGTTATCAAATTTCTATTGAAAGTAATGTTAATGTGTTGAAATATAAGACGTGTTTCCTTTGAATTTCAAAATCCCACAATTGATTATCATCAACAACATATTTATTTCTTTAAATTGTGCAAGATTTTCAGCTAATAGGGCATCTGTTTGACAAACCTATCCCTGCTGTTAATTTTGAAGTATTACCTTTACTTTAGGTGAGATGATTCCACAAAGTTTGATGTTTTAATCTCCTAATGTGTAGGCAATGATGTTGAATGATCGAATGTATAGCATACCCAGACTTCAGTCTGCATTGGCTAAAGCAGAGGATTATATTTCTAAGCTACCTCCAGATACACCTTATTCTGGGTTCGAACATAAGTAAGATTCTATTTGTACGTGCATCCATTCCAAGTTCTTAGATTCTTATTAGGAGTTTTTAATTGCTTGACATTTTAAATTATCACCGGCATGCAGCTTGCAAGCATTGGGTTTTGAGAGAGGTTGGGGTGATACTGCGAAACGGGTTTTGGAGATGATGCATCTTCTCTTGGACATCCTCCAAGCTCCAGATCCCTCTTCCTTGGAGACGTTTCTTGGTAGAATACCAATGGTGTTTAATGTTGTCATTTTGTCTGTACATGGGTACTTTGGCCAAGCAAATGTTTTAGGTTTGCCTGACACTGGTGGCCAGGTATGGTATATTATATATATTTTTCTTTTACCTGCATAAATCCTGCGATATTTGAAAAATGGACTTCATGCTTTCTTGTCTTCATTTGCCATGCTGTTTGGACTAATTTTCTTGTTCATGGTTAGTAAATAATGATAATTGCCACTTATTCAATCAAGAATGTTTTTGTTAATCATAAATTATGAAAATGATGAACAAATGTAATTTTTTATTTTGATTGTTGTGCAGGTTGTGTACATACTGGATCAAGTGCGTGCCCTTGAGCATGAAATGCTTATGAGAATAAAGCAGCAGGGACTGGATGTAACTCCTAGAATTCTTGTTGTAAGTCTAAGTCAATCTCTTTAATAAATACAATTAGGTTTTGCCTACATCCAATTTGCCCACTTGGTCTATAAATATACATCATCTTTCTCATTGGAGATGTAATACAATGTTCACTTGTTTAAGGTGACACGATTAATCCCTGATGCAAAAGGTACTTCATGCAACCAGCGGCTTGAAAGAATCAGCGGAACTGAGTACTCACATATTCTGCGAGTTCCTTTTAAAACAGAGAAGGGAATTCTTCGTAAATGGATCTCAAGGTTTGATGTATGGCCTTATCTAGAGAAATTTACAGAGGTAAAATTGAATTAGCAATTAAAGTTTTTATGTACATATTGGAAATTGTGGTACATGACATATTTTATTGGTTCTTTGAGGGAAATTGCCATTGATGGACTACCTAACATCTATACGTCTGTCATGCAACAGATTAGAAAGTTGAAAAATGATTACTTAATTTTGCCTACATGATTATTTAATCACAATTTTTCCCAAATGAGAATTTTTTGTGTGTGTTGAAACCTGATGGTATGATCATTGTTGTCTACTTGTGTGTTGGTTTTGATTATGTAACATAACAAGACACACCAGTCCATAATACATCTTGATTTAAGCATACGGGACTTTGATTCTAGTGAGCCTAACTGAATTTGACTTCTGAGTGAATAAAATATTTCTTGTCGGTGGTCTCTGTGTGTGAGAGAGAGAATCAACGCCTGACACTATCAGAGATGTTTGTTGCTTGATGTATTATTCTACCATCACCACTGCTATTCCTGTGTTGCTGTATTGCTACCTTCGCCACCATCATACCCTATTATATACTTTTGGAAGTGACATTCATTCTGTTGTGTGTTTTGTTTTCAGGATGCTGCTAGTGAAATTGCTGCTGAGTTGCAGGGTGTTCCAGATCTGATTATTGGCAACTACAGTGATGGGAATCTTGTTGCATCTTTGTTGGCTCAAAAGATGGGAGTAACACAGGTCAGCAGCAATATTAAATTTTCCTTGTTTTGTGAATACAAAGTTCATCAATTATTTGCTGTGGATTTTTAAAAAATGTTTTTGCAGTGCACCATTGCGCATGCCTTGGAGAAAACAAAATATCCAGATTCTGACATATATTGGAAAAATTTTGAGGATAAATACCACTTCTCGTGTCAATTTACTGCTGATCTAATTGCCATGAACAATTCAGATTTTATCATAACCAGTACATACCAGGAGATTGCAGGAACGTAAGTCTCTTTTGCCTTGTTAAGATTTTCATGATTGTTGTATATCTATCATGAAGTCTATGATTTAAATCGGGGTCTCTTCAGTCACTGTGCAACCACTAGATGCATAGGAATATTTTAAATAAGAGTTGCCATGGAGTCTAATTGTGCTTGATTTTTATTTAGCAATCCATTTTATTTTAATTAGATCTTGAAAGGATATGCAAGTCTACAAAAATTCAGAAGAGAAGTGAAGAGGGTCGTAGTACCTTTAATATATGTTGAAGCAAAGGAAACATAATTTTGAGCAGACCAGTGACACCTTCAGGATTTATTTATCAATCCGAAGAGTCACCATTGCCATATGTCTCTTTCTCTGGTAGGATCTAGAATCATGGATACAGGAGGATGCGGGTGTGACCTTGCCCATCTTAGTACAAAAAAAAAAAACGTAGTTTTGTTGAGAAATTGTGATCCTAATGAGCCTGAGCCTGTGTAAGGAGCTTCCCTATGGTAACAAATCCTCAAGCTGAGGTGTATATTTTTACGGTAACAAATCCTTCAATATAAAACATAGTTTTTTTGTTGTTTTTAAGGCCTTGCTAAGTGATTGAGAACCATCAATTTTGTTTGCTTGTAAATGCTAATTTCACTGTACAACAGAGAATAAAATACGGATGTTACATTACTAAAAATGACCTCATTTTATAGATTGAGGATTGCAATGCATTCCTCTACAGAACCTCTATAGGCAGTTTAAATGGTTCTTCAGAAAATAAAAGTCAAATGCTTCTTGGTTGGATTTGATGTTTTCTAGTGATGTAAGTTGCATGTAGCCTTTCATTTACCTTTGAATCCATAGCAGAAAGTGAGTTTGCGTCGTAGCATCCTGATTATTCTTACATTGCTTCCTCATTTTTCAGGAACAAGATTATTTGTTTAATTGTTTTATGTAATTCTCCAAAATGTTGAGTCTGTTGTGTCTTTGATTGGCCTGTCTTCTAATTACCATAGCAAGTTCATATGCATTGCCACAACCATCATTGGGAGTTGCATTTCTCAAACTACTACTCTGAATATATGATTTAACCCTTCTCTTTTTTTTTTTGCCTTCTAAATGGTAGCAATAGTGATGAACTGAAGCTAATGCTCAGCAGCTTAATTGTCTTATATTATTTTTTCTTTCTAGAAAGAATACCGTTGGGCAGTACGAGAGCCATACAGCTTTCACCCTTCCATCCCTGTACCGAGTTGTCCATGGCATTGATGTTTTTGATCCTAAGTTCAATATTGTCTCTCCCGGAGCAGATATGTGCATTTACTTTCCATACTCTGAAAAGGAGAAAAGACTCACATCCCTGCATGGTTCAATTGAAAAATTGTTATATGATCCCACGCAGAATGACGAGCACATGTGAGTTACTTCTTGATTCTACTTTTTGTAATTGAATCATTAACTTCTAAGAGGATGTAAAATGTCATTAACTTTTATTTCTATCTTGCTTGATGCAGTGGGACATTGAGTGATCCATCAAAACCAATAATTTTCTCAATGGCAAGGCTTGACCGGGTGAAAAACATCACAGGGCTGGTAGAGTGCTATGCTAAAAATTCCAAACTGAGGGAACTGGTAAACCTGGTTGTGGTAGCGGGTTACAATGATGTGAAGAAATCCAATGACAGAGAAGAAATTGCGGAAATTGAGAAGATGCACGAACTTATGAAGACTCACCACTTGGATGGCCAGTTCCGATGGATATCAGCCCAAACAAATCGAGCACGCAATGGTGAACTCTATCGCTACATAGCTGACAAGAGAGGTGCTTTCGTGCAGGTATAAACTCACATCTATTTCTTTATCAAATTTAGGACTCATCCATTTGGCTGACTCTTCATTTTTGTAATATCAGCCTGCATTTTATGAAGCCTTTGGGCTTACCGTTGTTGAGGCGATGACCTGTGGTCTACCAACATTTGCCACATGTCATGGTGGTCCTGCGGAGATTATTGAAGATGGTGTGTCGGGGTTCCATATTGATCCTTATCACCCTGATAAGGTTGGTGCACTTTTAGTAGATTTTTTTGAACGCTGCAAAGAGGATCCCAGCTACTGGGAAAAAATCTCTCAAGCTGGCCTTCAAAGAATTTACGAAAGGTAATCCTTATTTAGTTCATCACTGAATAAGGCTTAATTACTAAGTTGCACCCAAAACAAAAACAAAAACAAAAAAAACCGATGATGAATCTTATTGAGGTGTTTTAATAATAATGTAGGTATACATGGATGATTTACTCGGAAAGGTTAATGACATTGGCTGGAGTTTATGGTTTCTGGAAGTATGTTTCAAAACTGGAGAGGCGTGAAACTAGGCGATATATAGAGATGTTCTACATTCTCAAGTTCCGTGATTTGGTGAGCTCCCAAACCCTCTCCTCTCTTACATCAGATGACTAACCTCAGATCATATTCTATACATCTGGATATATAAAAATGATATTATTAATGTTTTAACGGGGATTTGATACAACATAAAATTGACGGCACTTTGTGAAATTTCACTGTTATGCTCTGTTCTATGTTTCAGGTAAAAAGTGTCCCTTCGGCAATCGATGACTAAGGAACACACGTAGTCCACAAACCAACCACCTGACTTTCAACATATAATCAGTCAAAATTTAAATAAAGTTTGGTTCGTGTGTAATGAATTGTGGTATAAAAATATTATATAGCTGTTGTTTGCATGGATATGTTATTGGGATTTTATAATTTTAATCTGGACAATATGTCAAGAACCATGCCACTGGATGTTTGGAATATATATTAACTTGCTGTGAATAGCGCTTTGATTTAAATAATCTCTCTTTGGCTTCTGGAGGAAAATAGAAAATTTGTACCAAAAAAATTTAGTTCCTAGGATTACGTGGCGAGTGAGATCGATTTCAGACTCAGTGTTAAGTAGATTTCATAATTTGAAAATATGGTGTAGTGGGTAGGATCAATTTTAATGGTAAGTAGATTTTAATTCTTGATTAAATTGCGTAATAAATAAAGTCAACTTTAGTAATATAGTAAAGTTAATATTATTTGATAAGTAAAATTAGTTCTAATATTATCTCAAATAAAATAAAATAAAGAGTCAAATCATAAATAAAAAATATTTTTCAAGAAAAAAAAATATATATTTTATATTTTGCGGCTGATTATCTTACTCATTCATCAATATTATGAATTTAAATTTAACTATTCAGAAATTAATCAGAATTATTATAATGTAGTTTAGATTTATTTTATATATAGATTTTATACTATACAAATTTAATCTCTATCACATAATTTTTTATCCCAAAAAAATTTAGGGGTTTTAAGTTTGGTCTCCAGACTTTTTCTTTACTCATCAGTACTAATAGGCCTGTGCATGTTAGTAGGAATGACAATTTGAATTTGACCCGATAGAGACCTGTCTCCCACTCTAGGTTATAATGGTTTTTTTTTTTCAAATAATATTCGTGACAGGCCAGGGATGGTATTTGAAATGAATCCTCAACAATTTTCGAGTTGAGGACGGTGATACGTTTTTCAACCCTGGACTCGGCCCGTCCCTGTCCTTGTTCTCGGCCCCGTTTTTCCCGAATTGAAATTATTATTATACTCCTCTCTATATATGTCTTTTTATTTTTTTGACTCATTTAGGGTTAGGTCAGGTTCACACATCGCATAATTGCATTTTCTTTGCTCTACTCCTCCCTTATCGTTGTCGTCGCTTGCTCCTCCCTCGTCGCTGGCGTCCCCCTTCTTCCTCACCGGCTCTCCCTCTCTCTTACAGCGGATCGCCTCTCTCCATTCTCCCTCATCGAGAGTTAGGGTTTGTATTTTAATCTTGGCTTTTCATTCAACGATCTCGCTTTATACCTCGATTTATTTCTATAAATTTCCCTTTAATGAAGCCTCCTTGGTTGATTCAATGTTTTTTGGTACATTTTCAGTTCAAAATCCTCTCTTGTTTTTGGTTGGGGGGGGGGGGGGGGGGGCGGTTTGGTTGGACATTGGAGATAACAATGGAGATTGCAATTGATTGGTGTTGGACGGTCGTCTTTAGATTTGGAGTTTGTTTTAGATAAAAACCCAGTTCAATTTTCCTTCAAATATTAGTTTTTCTACTTGGATTTTTTTTTTTTTAAAAGAAAAATTAAGTGATCTGGTACTATATATATAATTTTAAGTGATTTGGTACTCAATTTTCCTTCAAATCTGTCTCAATTCACTACCTAATTTGTTGCCATTTTAGTGGGATCTGCTACTATATATATAATATGAATGTGTGTGTCTGGGAGCTGAGTTCCATTGATTGGTTGGGGCGCTTGATGCCCTCGGTTCCAACCCCAGATAAAAAAAAAATGCCACTCGTCCTGTTTCTGTATGCGTGTCTGTATATATAGATGCAATTTTTTTTTAGGAAAATGATTTGGAGTCCTAAAAAGAGGTCCCCTAATCTCCCTAATTTCCTGTTTTGAAAACTGTTTCTTTTTTTTCTTTTTTTTTTTCTTACTTGATATGGAAATTAAGGAGATTAGAGGGGATGTTTTTAGGGGGATGTAGCATGACCGTTTTTTTTATTAAATGCAAAGTGCTGCCTGGTTGCCTCTTAAGTGATACTCTTTCAACTATCACCGGGTAGGGATGTAAAAAAAATTAAAAAAATTGACTAAACCGATCGAACCGGATTGGATTGGTCATATTTGGTCGGTTTTTTAATATGAATTGGTCTGTTCGGTTTTGAAAATTAATTTTTTTTTCAGTTTTTGGTTCGGTGCCGGTTTTGATATACTATACACCGACTTGCACCGAAACCGACCGAATATATTTACATATGATAAATATTAAATATATAATGAATATTTTGACTTTATTTGATAGACTTGTGGTTTAAACTTATGAGATGATTGTTCTAAGTTTTGGATTTGTTTTGATGTCAAGACTTTGGTTCTGAGATTATATTTTGTTTCTAATTCTAATTCAGTAAAAGTTTCAAACCTTAGTATTTATTAATTTTTTTATTTGTATTTTTTGAATGGTTAGATTAGATATGATTAAAATTGTGTATAAATAGCTAATTTAATATTTTTATATAAATTATTTATTATACTACAAATTTAAAAAATGACTTAGTGTGAAAGCAAGCACAAGGTGAGAGAGGCTGATCATGTGAGTTGTAATGCAAGTTAAGGGACATAATAAATCTTAGAGGCATTTCATGTGGATTAGTTTGTTTTGTGCATACACCATATACACATCTATCATTTTGGTTATAATATAATCAACATATCACTTTCTTTAATTTGATATGGTAGTATCTCCTCCAGCATTTTCTTTATTTTATATTTACATATCTTAATTTGATTATTTATATGGTGTTGGAAAATAGATGAACTCGGAATATAATGGAAAAGGAAACTAAACAATAGCCAACAAAAGCATTTATGCCCCATTCCATTAATTTGTGCAATTTGTATTTTGTATGTTTGCGCAATATTGTGGCCTCTGTTTATTCATTCATGTTATTTTTATAAAGGTTAAAAATGTCATATGTTAACTCTCAAGTACCAGTTAACTCTCAAGTACAAATTGAGAGTGAGGCCTCACAACAATCATCGTCGGCTACCAATTCACCTACCAACTCACCATCTCCCCTCTCTAATCAAAATGTTATTGATTTAGAAGAAGTCTAATACTTGTGGAGGAACTAAAAGAAAACCTAGTGTTGTGTGAGAACACTTTAAGAAACAACAAGTCAATGGGATGCGGAAGGCAATATGTAATTGTTGTAATAAATATCTTGAAAGTGATTCGAAAAATGGAACTAGGCATTTGCATGATCACTATAAGAGTTGTACTAGGAAAAAAGTGATGGACATGAAGCAAAAAGTTTTAACTAATAACTTTAATAGAGAGAGTCCAAAAATGAATTCTTATATTTTTTTATCAAGAATTTGCTAGGAAAGAGTTGTCACATGCCATAATATTGCATGAATATCCCCTCTCTATCGTAGATCATGTTGATTTTAAACGATATTCAGCGGTACTCTAACCATTGTTTAAAGTACCTTATTGAAATACGATAAAGAGTGATATTTTAAATATTTATGATACTGAGAGGGTGAAGACATTAAGTTTGGTGAAGAATAATAAAAGTAGGGTGGTGTAGACACCCCATTTTGACCGACCCTAAGACTTGGACACTTTCTTTTGACCACCCGCTGATTAAAATTGAATATGTCATTTTATAAATTTCTTAGCCGAAAAATCAAATTGAAGCTTTAATCCCAAACCTCACCTATTTTGGTCAAATTATTTTATATCACTAATATTTTATCAATTTGTAGTATTTTATAATTTTTATCTAATTTTATGTGTGTACACATTTTTAGGTGTTTTTATATAAAATAATAAAAAACAAACCAAAAAATAAAAAACAAAAAAGAAAATAAAGAAAAGAAAAAGAGAGGGTCAGATGAGGATAATGGGTTTTGGGATGGAAAAGGATTTTGTTTTTGCTGGATTCAAAGGGAAACTGTCATGACCCAAACCCGGCCCTATGGGTTTAGCATCAGAATCGCCAAGAATCCGAGATTATCAAGGCTCTGAAACGATATCTGATTAAGCAGTAGTACAGGCTTGGCGGAAGCCAATACAAGAAATAACTAGTATCCATTGGTATGACAATCAGTATGCCAAAAACATTTTTCATGCATTCATACTGATTCGTAACAGATCTGATACAATCATATACAAACATTCAAGACGGGGCCGAGTCCTCGATAATGATCAAGAAAAGCAAGAGACAGTTTATACAGTAGTACAGAGCACTAGGGAGACCCATGGGGGGACAAAAACACCCCAAGCCATAGCATGGCAACCCGGAACCTCATGATAAGGCACATAGTGGCTTGACAAAACTGGGGACCAACCCACGCTCCTAACTCCGGTCTGGCTGCTGAGAACCTACATATATATATAAACAGTGAGCTAAAGCCCAGTGAATAACATAATGCGTAAAGAGGTTATGAATGAATGTCCTTACAGTAATGAAATCGATTCATTAAACAGTATTTGATCTTCAAGATTTGATCAATCGGTCATATGTGGTACATCCATTAGCCTATAAAATGAGGTCCAACAGACCGAGTCTTCTGAACCAACAGAATGATGGTCATCAATCGGTAAATATGGTTCCACAAAGGAACCGACAGAGCTCTGTGGATAAGAATGAAACAATAAGTGCTAAGGATGCCTGTCTGATTAGAATCTGAGGACATACATTCATTCAGTAAATAATATCAGTTCAATAAACAGTTCAGTTCAGTATTCAAAAGATAACCATTTTGAACATATCTTTACACAATTGTTACTCACAGAGATTGGGCTAATAGCAGCTAGAGCGCGTCCCCGAGAGCCAACCCTAAACAGTTAACAAATAGAACACTCACTAAGTTTCACAGTCGGGAAGGATGATAATTAAATCCCTAAATTTCCTCAGTGTGGTTCTATATCTAAATCCTCATTAAGATGTCTTAAACTAGGCCTAAGAATGCTTAGGATGGAATGAGGATGCAAAGATGTGCATAGGAAACAATTTCAGAATTTTCAGTGAAACAGGGCCTCCGCTCGAGCGCAGGTTTCCCCGCTCGAGCAGACAGCAACCAAAGGTCCCCGCTCAAGCGTGTCACACAATATTCCGCTCGAGCGGACTGATGAACGGTGCAAGATGTTGGATGCTCGATTTCTCCGCTCGAGCGTGCATTTCTCCGCTCGAGTGGACTGTAAAACAAGTCGAAGAAAATGCTGGGAGCATGATTTCCCTTTCGGCGCTACTTTCGCCGGCGGCAAAAATCTGGAAAATCCAGGTTTGTGTTCCAAGTTCAAAACTCAAGTTTGATGCTCTCAACTCGATTCTCTTGGGCCCATTTTTTGAAAAACTCTTTCAAATACATAGGATAACACGTTTTAAAGCTCAATTTAAGAAATCAAGGCCCAAGGGTGTTTCAATTAAACTCAATTTCACACAAATTTTCAAGAATAACATGCAAACATGACATGCATGCACTTTAAACAATTTCAAGCTTCCATACTAGCTCAATTGAGCTCAATACATGGAAAACAAAATGAAAACATGGGCTTTAACGAAAATATGAGCTTGCATGTACAATCTACCATGAATTCAACTTCAAAATGCACCAAAATGGCCATGCATGCATGAATTCAAGCATAATTCAACCTCTATGCACTAAATCATGGTTTAATCCTACAATGGAGCATGAACCATGCAAGATGAAGCTTAAAGACAACAAGAAGAAGATAAATTTCTTACCTAGAGTTTCAATTTCAAGGTGTGGAAGCTAAATTTGCAACCTATGTTCCAACTCCTCCAATTACTAAGCAATTTACAAGCAACAATGATATGAAATCAATTCCCCAAGTCCTTCTCTCTCTATAATTTCAGTGGAGCTCTCAATTTGGCTGAGGAAGAGGTTTGCTTCAAGTGTAATGAGGCTCCACAAATCATTAAACAAAGGCACACTAGGTGGCAATTTGGTAAATAAGTTAAATTTGGCAATTAACTCCTTTTTAATCTAATTTAATCATTCCTAATCAATTTTCAGATAAATATACCATAAAATCAGATAAATTCTACTGATCATGAAACACAAAACGGTTTTCAGTTCGGCCGCCGATAAGGCCTTCAATTAGCAGTTTAAACATATAAACTCAAACAGATAATCAATCAATCAAACAGATGCAATATGCAATTCAATAGATAAACTTATTCAATTTCAGTTTCAATCACCATTCAAGATTTGATTAATTCAATTATCAGTCATTATCAGTTCAGTTTAGCAGTAACCAGTAGCTAATTCAGTAGTTTATCGATAATCAGTACGAGGGTTGTTACAGTCTCCCCTCCTTATAAGGAGTTTAGTCCTCTAAACTCGAGTTACCTTCAGTCTAGAAGAAAACAGGGTTCAGTGGAAACAGTTCTGGGTATCTTTTAGCCATGTCATCTTCCCTTTCCCAGGTGGCATACACACCACCATGGTTCTGCCAATCAACTTTCACTAGCGGGATCTCTTTGTTTCTCAGTTTCTTGATCCGTCTGTTCACAATCTATATAGGCCGTTCCTCGTAAGTGTAGTCATCACTAAGCACTATCCGAGTAGGCTCAATCACATGAAAAGGATCTCGGAGATAGTCTCTCAACATCGAAATGTGGAAGACGTTATGCATATGCTCCATTTCAGGAGGAAGTGCAACTTGATACGCCACCGGATTGATTTTCTTAATAATCTGATACGGTCCGACATATCTTGGCGCTAACTTGCCTTTGATTCCAAAACGAGTCTGGCCTTTCATTGGTGTCACTTTCACAAACACGTGATCACCCACTTCATACTCTCTATCCCGTCTTCTGACATCTGCATAACTTTTTCTCACTGCGGTTTTAGGTCTTTGTTGTATCGCTTTTATCTTTTCAGTTGTTTCATGTACAATCTCGGGCCCAAGCAAAGGCCCATCTTCAACTTCTGCCCAGCAAATTGGAGATCTACATTTTCTGCCATACAATGCCTCGAAAGGCGCCATTCCAATACTCGAATGGTAGCTGTTGTTGTAGGCGAATTCGGCCAACGGCAAATGACTTTCCCAGTTTTCCTGAAAATCAAGGACACACATTCTCAGTAGATCCTCTAAAGTCTGGATGGTCCTTTCTGACTGTCCATCTATCTGAGGATGATAGGCACTACTCAATTCGATTTCAATCGGTCTGTCAGAGGCTTTGCGAGAACCTCGATGTAAACTTGAATCCTGTCAAAAACAATAGATACAATCTCACAATTTCGTCAATATAGATAGCAGCCAATTTGTCTGCATTATAAATTGTCTTGACAGGTAGGAAGTGTGCAGATTTAGTCAATCTATCAACAATAACCCAAATAGAGTCTATACCTTTTCTGGAGCGAGGTAATCCAACGATGAAATCCATCGTGATATGCTCCCATTTCCACTCTGGTATGGGTAAGGGTTGCAGCAAGCCCGCGGGTCGTTGATGTTCAGCTTTGACTTGTTGGCAGTGAAGACATTTGGACACAAAGTCGGCAATTTCCTTCTTCATTCCCGGCCACCAGAAATTATGTTTCAGATCTTGGTACATTTTCGTGTTCCCCGGGTGGATAGACAATTTTGAATTGTGGCCCTCTTGCAGTACTCTTCTTTTCAGTTCCGTGTCATTCGGCACACACAGTCTTTCTTGAAATTTCAATACATTATTCTCAAATTTGAACCCTGGTCTCGGTTTAGAATATCTTTTTTCAATAACCTTTTTCAAGAAATCATTCAGTTGTTGTTTTTCTTTAATTTCTTCAATCAGTGCTGGTTGAACAGTAATGACAGCTATTGTTCCACCTTGTTCTCTCAAAACAATTTCAATTTCAGATTTTTCCAGATCATGAAGCAATTCTTTCTGCCCGGTGAGCAAACAAGCTAAGTTGGCAATTGACTTTCGGCTCAATGCATCGCAATGATGTTAGCTTTTCGGATGGTACAAAATCAGAGGTCATAATCTTTGATCGGTTCCACCATCTCCATTGTCTCATATTGATTCTTTCGAGTGAAAAGTACTTCAAGCTCTTGTGGTCAGTATACACTTCACATGTTGCTCCATACAAATAGTGACGCTAAATTTTCAGTGCAAACACTACTGCAGCAAGTTCTAAGTCATGGGTCGGGTAGTTCTTTTCATGTGGTCTCAACTGTCGAGAAGCATAAGCAATAACTCTCCCATTCTGCATTAAAATACACCCCAAACCCTTATGAGAAGTATCACTAAATACAGTATAACCATCCGTACTTGAAGGTAGAGTCAGAACCGGTGCAGTCACAAGTCGGGTTTTCAATTCTTGAAATGCCGATTCCCTTTGGTCAGTCCAGTCAAACGGTGTCCCCTTCTGAGTCAACTGAGTCAGTGGTAAGGCAATTTTGGAAAAGTCTTTGACAAACCTTCTATAATATCCAGCCAAACCCAAAAAGCTTCGGACTTCAGTCACATTTGTTGGTCTAGGCGATTTACTCTGACTTCAATTTTCTCGGATCAACAGAAATTCCATCTTTGCTAACAACATGCCGCAAAAACATAACATGATCAAGCCAGAATTCACATTTAGACAATTTAGCATGCGCTTCGTTCTCTTAAGGTTTGCGGGGCAAGTCTCGATGGTGTTCATGTTTTCTCTAGTCTTAGAATAAATCAGATGTCATCAATAAATACCACAATGAAATCATCAAGGTATGGTTTAAAGATTACATTCATGAGGTCCATAAATGCACGAGGGCATTCGTAACTCGAACGGCATAACTAAAAATTCATAATGGCCATACCTCGTTCTAAAAGCAGCTTTTATCGATGTCTTCGGTTTGACTTTCAATTGATGATACCCGATCTAAGATCAATCTTGAAAACACTTGTGCACCTCAGAATCGGTCAAATAAATCATCAATACGATAATGGATATTTATTCTTATTACACGAGTTCATGATAATCAATACACGATCTCGATGAGCCATCTTTCTTCTTTACAAACAAAACAGTGCACTTACGGTGAAGTACTAGGCACGATGAACTTCTTGTCTAACAATTCTTGCAATTGCACTTTCAATTCCTTGATTGGGGCCATTCAGAAGGAGCTTTAGATATCGGTATGTGCAGGAATCACATCCACAGTAAATTCAATTTCCCTGTCGATCAAATCCCCTGGCAAATCATCTGGAAATACATCTAGGAATTCTCTTACTATAGGAATACAATTCACATTAGTTTTATCATTATCATCAGTAGATACAGTCAGTACAGAACACAGATATCCTTTATATCCTTTTCTAATCAATTTAACAGCTTTCACAGAAGAAATCAGATACGGAGGAGGTACTACTCCATTCCCATTAAACACAAATTCAGGCAAACCCGGTGGACGAAAAACTACTTGTTTTGTTACACAGTCTATGGTGGCGTGATATTTTTATAACCAATTCATCCCCAATATTACATCAAAGTGATCAATATTCAATGGCAGTAAATCAATAAATAGATGCATATCCCCAACAATAATCTCACAGGCAGGATACATATATGCACATGTCATGGATCCCCAACAGTGATGATAATCTGACTAGCAGATAGTTCATGGGTTCTAAGGGTCTATTCAATTTACGTGAAAAAGCATGCGATACATACGAATGTGTAGACCCCGAATCAATCAACACATATGCATTTTGAGCACAGATAGAGAGGATACCTGACACAATAGTATCGGTGTTTTGCACGTCTCCCGGTACTAGGGCGAACACTCGGCCCTGCCTCATAGGCTCTTTCCCAGTAGCTTTGGGGTTCGGTTTTGGTGTTGCAATGATCTGCGCTTGGTCTGACTTTACTACTGGCTTCAGGCGGAGGGAGATCTTTAATTCTGTGGCCCACCTTGCTACACAAACAAGCTCAAATCGGTAGCAAACCTTTTGTGCTTATTGCCACATACGGAGCGGTGGAGTAAACCCACTCCCTTAGCTAGTCGTCAACCCGTATTCTCGCTTTCTTGGTTCTTGGGTTATGCTTGCCTTTCTTGAATTTGAAACCCTGCCTTTTACCTTGCCACTCAGTTGTTGGTGTTTCAGATTGTTTCACTGCTGCAATATTCGACTCGGCCATCAATGCCCGGTCGAGAACACCCACAAAAGTCGGTAGTTTCAAAACATTTATTCGGTCCAGTATAGCAACACTAAGGCCTCCTTCAAACCTTCTGGCCTTCTTATAATCGGTGTCCACCATGTGTGGTGCATACCTAGCAAGTTCGGTGAATTTCTTCTCATACTCGGCAACAGACATTTTGTCCTGTCTCAGTTGTTCAAACTCCGTTACTTTTCTGTCCCTGATGCACTGGGGAAAATACTTTTCAAAGAAGGACTCCTTGAACTGAGCCCAAGTCATAATAGTATTCGCATCGCGGGTCAACATCCACCACCTTCTTGCTTATTCCTGAAGGGTGAAGGTTGCTAACAGTACTTTATTAGCTTTGGAGCACGGAAACATTTCAAACAATTTTTCTGTTTCAAGCACCCAAGCTTTAGCCTTTAGCGGTTCAAGGCCTCCCTGAAAAGACGGCGGTTTCAGTTTGCTGAACTTATGGGTAAGGGCAATAATGTCCCCATCATTCACATTTGCATTTAATTAAAATTTGTCTGGGAGGAGGAGGTGGGGGCTGTTGGTTCTGCTGTTGCTCAAGTCTAGCAGTTAACAGTTCCATCATTCTTTCCATTCTGGCCATTCTTGCCTCGGTAGATGAGGATTTAGGTTCATTTGCATTGTCCATTTCACTATAAGCAGTTATAACAGTTATAGCAATTATAGCATTAAACAGTTGCATGTTTAGACAGTTATCACTTGGACATGTATTCAATCATAACATAGCCACACACTTTTTCCAGTTTATGAAATGCCCTAATCACTTTCTAGGACACCCTATAGCTCGTTTGGACACGTGTGTGCGGTATAACTCGTGGTTAAGTATCACTCTGATACCACTCTGTCACGACCCAAACCCGGCCCTATGGGTTTAGCACCCTAACTGGCCAGTAATCCGAGATTATCAAGGCTCAAACAAAGAATACGCTTAAACAGTAGGCTTGGCGGAAGCCAATACAGAAAATAAATAGTGAACATTGAGCTGTGACAATCTGTATGCCAAAAACATTTTCCATGCATTCATCTGATTCGATGATCTATACACAGCCTATACTGATCATATACAAACATTTAGTACGGGCCGAGTCCTCGATAACGATCTGAAAACAAAGAGATGCTTTATACAATGAGTACTGAAAGATAAGGAGACCGATGGGGACACAAAAACACCCCAAGCCATAGCATGGCAACTCGGAACCTCGCAGTGAGGCACATAGGCTGGCTTGACAAAACTGGGGACCAACCCACGCTCCTAGCTCCGGTCTGGCTGCTGAGAACCTACATATATATATAAACAGTGAGCTAAAGCCCAGTGAATAACATAATGCGTAAAGAGGTTATGAATGAATGTCCTTACAGTAATGAAATCAGTTCATTAAACAGTATTTCAGTCTTTCAGTATTTCAGTCAATCAGTCATATGTGGTACATCCATTAGCCTATAAACAGTAGGTCCAACAGGACCGAGTCTTACAGACCCAACAATAATGATGGTCATCAATCGGTAAACAGTATGGTTCCACAAGGGAACCGACAGAGCTCTGTGAATAAAGAAATGATAAGTGCTAAGGATGCCCTGTCTGATTCGAGAATCACAGGACATACATTCATTCAGTAAATAATATCAGTTCAATAAACAGTTCAGTTCAGTATTCAAAAGATAACCATTTTGAACATATCTTTACACAATTGTTACTCACAGAGATGGCTAATAGCAACTAGAGCGCGTCCCCGAATGCCAACCCTAAACAGTTAACAAATAGAACACTCACTAAGTTTCACAGTCGGGAAGGATGATAATTAAATCCCTAAATTTCCTCGGTGTGGTTCTATGTCTAAATCCTCATTAAGATGTCTTAAACTAGGCCTAAGAATGCATAGGATGGAATGAGGATGCAAAGATGTGCATAGGAAACAATTTCAGAATTTTCAGTGAAACAGGGCCTCCTCGCCGCGAGTTTTTCCCGCCGAGCGACAAAGAACTAAAGGTCCCCGCCGGCGTGTCACACAATATTTCGCTCGAGCGTACATTCCTCCGCAGCGGGTGATGACAGTGCAAGATCTTTGGATGCTCGATTTCTCGCTCGGCGTGCATTTCTCCGCCGAGTGGATCAGAAAACAAGTCGAAGAAAATGCTGGGAGCATGATTTCCCCGCTCGAGCGCTACTTCCCCCGCTCGAGCGGACGGCAAAAATCTGGAAAATCCAGGTTTGTGTTCCAAGTTCAAAACTCAAGTTTGATGCTCCTAACTCGATCCTCTTGGGCCCATTTTCTGAAAAACTCTTTCAAACACATAGGATAACACGTTTTAAAGCTCAATTTAAGAAATCAAGGCCCAAGGGTGTTTCAATTAAACTCAATTTCACACAAATTTTCAAGAACAACATGCAAACATGACATGCATGCACTTTAAACAATTTCAAGCTTCCATACTAACTCAATTGAGCTCCATACATGGAAAACAAAATGAAAACATGGGCTTTAACGAAAATATGAGCTTGCATGTACAATCTACCATGAATTCAACTTCAAAATGCACCAAAATAGCCATGCATGCATGAATTCAAGCATAATTCAACCTCTATGCACTAAATCATGGTTTAATCCTACAATGGAGCATGAACCATGCAAGATGAAGCTTAAAGACAACAAGAAGAAGATAAATTTCTTACCTAGAGTTTCAATTTCAAGGTGTGGAAGCTAAATTTGCAACCTATGTTCTAACTCTTCCAATTACTAAGCAATTTACAAGCAACAATGATATGAAATCAATTCCCCAAGTCCTTCTCTCTCTATAATTTCGGTGGAGCTCTCAATTTGGCTGAGGAAGAGGTTTGCTTCAAGTGTAATGAGGCTCCACAAATCATTAAACAAAGGCACACTAAGTGGCAATTTGGTAAATAAGTTAAATTTGGCAATTAACTCCTTTTTAATCTAATTTAATCATTCCTAATTAATTTTCAGATAAATATACCATAAAATCAGATAAATTCTACTGATCATGAAACACAAAACGGTTTTCAGTTCGGCCGCCGATAAGGCCTTCAATTAGCAGTTTAAACACATAAACTCAAACAGATAATCAATCAATCAAACAGATGCAATATGCAATTCAATAGATAAACTTATTCAATTTCAGTTTCGGTTTCAATCAGTCCATTCAGTACTTCAGTTAATTCAATTATCAGTCATTATCAATTCAGTTTAGCAGTAACCGGTAGCTAATTCAGTAGTTTATCAATAATCAGTACGAGGGTTGTTACAGGAACAGAGTGGACATTGTGATGATAAGTTTTGGGTGGAAAATAATTCGGTGGAGTGGGGCTTAATTTGGTGAAGTGGGTTTGAAAAGTGGTGGAAGAGTTTGAAAATAAAACATATACATCTCTCTCAACTTTCGGTGGGGTAGGGCCACAAAAACACACACATGTCCAACAAAGAGAGAAAAAAGAAGAGGAAACTCCATGTGCTCTCTTTCTCTTTTTAGTGAATAAACAATACACACATGCACTCTCTCTCCAATTTGGTCTCTCTCATCTTTTTGATTTTACAGAAGAATTCATCAATAAAATGATTCATCAACACTTTCTCAGGGAGAGAGACAGACTTTTAGGGTAGAGGAGATAGACACAGCAGCATTTTTTCCTTTGGAGCTTCGGTACACACACATTGGGGTGGGGAGAAAATGTAAGAAACACACACACACCCAGCACACACACACGACATACATAAATAGCAGCACACACACACAGATTTCGAGGGAGAGAAGGAACAAAGCCATGAAGAAAAAAAAAAAGAAAAGAAAAGAGAAGACTGAGACACATAGCATACACACCCAGCAGACAGAGGCATGCACACAAAAACACACCATACACTCAATAATCAACACAGCACATACATCCACTGTGATCTCTCTCTCTCCGATCACATGCATACACATGTACACACGATACAAACACACAAGACACATGGAGATACACTGACTTTCTCTCTCGGCAATTTAGAAAGGGGACACACAGATACACCACATGCATGAACTTCTCTACCTCACTCACTCTCCTCTCACACATGGGAGACATACAGCAGGATATACTACTCTCACTCTCTCTCTCTGAATGAGGTTCTCTCTCAGGCTGGTTCTCCATACACACATCACACTACCATACACTGAGCTTCAACACCATTCACATATCATTCATACACACAAACCATACACATGCATACACATGATTGACACACACAAGACACACACGCGGTTTTAGAGAGAGAGAGAGCATTACACCAAACCCAGCTCTCTCACTCTCGGCACCAAAGCCACCTCTCTTACTCACGGCCATCCTCTACTGAGTAGCTGAACAAAGGCTCTGATGGTTTCATTGGATTGCCATATGCGTCGGGTAAATTATTGATCAACCCACATGAGTATGCAAGTGGTGGGAGACTGCTTGAGTGGCCAATTAAGATTTTGATAGGTTACTTGTGGATGGTGGGCTTTTGAATCCCCTGCTGGGGCATTTGACAACGATTAATTACTAGGCCACGTGATCAACTATGGGCTATTTATGTTTTGATCCCACCCAAGGTTTCAATTAGTCGATAGATTACATTTGTGTGCTGGATGTATACATGTGGAAGACAGTTTGGTCCATGTGAATTATACTGGATTTGGGCCTTTTCAGTAGGTTCAATTTGCTGGTTTAATGTGGGTTTTGGGCCATGGGTATTCAAATTTTGTTATGGCTCTCGCACAATATGGATGGAATGTGCCAGTCTGTTTCCCCGAAGTACATGAAGTTCTTTATTTTATTTTGAGTGTTTGTGAAGATTTTATTTTATTCATCTCCCTCGGATCTGTAATATTTAAAATGATTGTAATAATTCCCCCACCCCGCTTCTTTCTATCCCATTCTTTAATCACTTTCCCTAACTATACATATGTATATATCTGACATGCTATGCATATCCATGCTTTGCATTCATGTTTTATGCATCTTGATTCGGCTAAGTTTGTATTTGTGGATTTCATCAATTCTTATGTGATTCTATGTGCTATCCTATGTTTTTGAGATGATTCACATGCCATATTGTAGAAGCCGAATCCTAGGTTACATCTCATGTGTGAATTGCATTAGGATTCTGTATATAAGATCATGCATATTTTACTAACTTTGTTTTGTAGCTGTTCAAGGGACGTCGGTCAATCTATGAGTTTTTATACTTTAACATCCTATCTGTGTGTGTTTTTCTTGCTATGTGTTAGCATTTTACCATGAGGCTACTTGTTTACTTGATATAACTGTATGAATACCTGTGAATGAAGCCTTGTTGCTTAAATTGGAACAATTCAACGATTGTACATTTTTAAGCCCACTTTGTAGTGACAAATTCACAAACTTTGAGCCCACTTTGTCAAGTGGCAAATCAAACCCTTTTCGACAAACATACATAAAATTGAATTATTCTAATTTGAGCAAACTAGTCTATACATTGTATGCTTCACATAGTAAATTTTAAGATTTACTAAATAATCAGAACATTAACATATAAAGAAAATAAAATTCATATCATGGTTTAGTAGAGGCCGATCTTTTGATCGGGTGAGTGGGAGTGCTCATTATTGACCTTCCCCTCTCATACCTAAAGTTCCGAGCCAAACATTCTTGGTTACGACGAACAGTGGCATTGGCAAGAGTCATGGGTTTCCTAATTTTCCAAAATATTAGGTGGCGACTCTGAGATTTGATGACGCAGTCCATTTTTGACAAAATTGCAATAAAATGAATTTTCAATAAAAGTTGCCAAATCTAGACTCTCATCTACGTTTCACATTGCACTCGTGAGACTAGATCAAAGAGATCTTGAGGGTCCGAACTGTTTAACGAGCGCGGATACCCCCCCGGGCATGTTACAGGTGGCAATCACTATTGATATATGGACTGCTAATACAAAAGAAATAATTCATGGCTGTCACTGTTAGACTTATTTATTTTGATGATTTGTTTAATTATGTTTTAATTTATTTGGAAGAGAAAAATAGAATCAAAATTTATTTTGATGATTTATTTAATTATTTTTTAATTTATTTGAAAGAGAAAAATAGAATCAAAATTTATTTTAATGATATATTTGAAAGAGAAAAATAGAATCAACATTTTTATTTTGATGATTTATTTAATTATATTTTAATTTATTTGAAAGAGAAAAATATAATTAAAATTTATTTTGTCCTATTATTTCTCACCTAAACCTTTATCTTAAATATTGTTAGAATGTATTTAATATTTTATTAAATCAAGAGTTCAAATAACCTAAAACAGAGGTTCAAACAACCCAAAAACAGAGGTTCAAACAGCTTAACACAGCAGCAGTTCAAAAAGTTCAAAAGGTTCAAGTGGAAGATATTCAAATTTGTAATGATGGAGTGGAAGATATTCAAATTAGTAATGATGGAGTAGAAGATATTCAAATGAATACAACGGCTATAAACGGTTATAAGTTTCATTACATATACCAAAACCTCTAATGTAAACTAGTTATAAAAAAAATTAGAAAATATTTTTTTGATCTATAATCACTCACATCTATTCTCTGAAAAATTCTCTGAGAAGTGTTCTTCAATTTTTGTTTACATCCTCTTTTAGAAATTATACACTGAGATGTATAGCTTTAAGCCCATCTTTCCTGTGTGAGGTTTGCAGAAAAATCAAAGTTTCATTTTTATATCTATCTTTGAGAGATAATTCTTATAGTTTTCTGTGAAAGCAAAAATACCTTCTTTTCAACCTTGTAAGAGTGTAGTACACTCAGTATTCTTGACTTAGAAAGTCTGTATAAAATCCGTGGAGGATTGCTCCATTTGTAAAGAAGTTGCTAGCACCCCCGTGAAGCTAGAGCATAGTGGAAAATCTCAAGTGAAACTTGAGGAGTAGATGTAGGTCGAGTTAAAACTGAACTACTATAAATTTATTTGCCTCTCTTTCCATTATCTCTTTTATTTAAATTGCTGTAACTATATTTCATATTTTCACTGTGCTAAAATCATTAACTGACATAGTTGTTAGAACACTTGTTTTAATTATTTTTATTTTATTAACTATATTTATCTATTGTGCTAGTCAGAATTTTTATTAGGGTATTATTAATTTTTAATTGTAAAAACCTAATTCACCTCCCTCTTAGGTTGTCTTTTGGGTAACAATTGGTATCAGAGCTTGGACTTTTGTTTTAGATTTAACCATTTAGGAGTTTCAATCCATGGCAACCTTAGCTGAAGGACAAGCCACCAATAGGCCACCATTGTTTGACGGAAACAACTATCGTCATTGGAAGGATAAAATGACCCTATACGTACAAGCCACTATTATGCCATGTGGATTATTGTCACCAAAGGTTCAAAAATTCCTACCAAATTAGTAGATTATATTAGTGTATCTAAAACTAAAGATGAATGTGATGAGATGGATCATAAATTATTGCAAGCCAATACTAAAGCCAAACTTACCCTTGTTTGTGGATTAGACTCTAAAGAGTATAATAGAATTTCAAGTTGTGATTCGGCAAAAGAAATTTGAGACAAATTAGAGGTAACGTATGAAGGTACAAACCAAGTGAAGGAATATCGTATTGATATACTTGTTCATAGTTATGAATTGTTTAAAATGAACTCTAATGAATCTATTTCAAGTATGTTTACTAGATTTACTGAAATTGTAAACTCTTTGAAATCTCTTGGCAAAATTTATATTAACAGTGAGTTGGTAAGAAAAATTCTTAGGTGTTTACCAAAGAATTAGAAAGCAAAGGTCACCGCCATTATAGAAGTCAAAGATCTCTCCACACTTGGATTGGATGAGCTTATGGGTTCCCTTGTGACTCATGAGATCACCATGAAAGGGCATGAGGATGTTGAAAACAAAAAGAAAAATGGAATTGCATTCAAAGCCTCATCAAATGAAGAAGAACATGAAAACTCTAATGAGGATGAAAACTATGCCATATATAGTAGAAATCTCAAAAAGCACTTCAAGAAAAACAATTATGAAAGAAGAAGACCTTTCAAAAAGGAGTACAACAAAGATAACAAGAAAGAACCTATTATTTGCTATGAGTGCAAAAATCTTAGACATATGAAGATGGATTGTCCAAAATTGAAAAACCATGCAAAAGACTACAAAAGAAACAAGAAGGCCATGGTAGCATCTTGGGATGAAAGTAAAGATGAAAGCTCAAGTGATGAAATTGAAAACAAAAATGAAGTAGCCAACTTGTGTCTCATGGCTCTTGAAGATGAAAACCCTACTCAAGATGCGGTAACTACTCTTTATGAAGAATTTAAAAGTGCATTCCATGAACTACAAGATGAATTTAGAAAAGTTTGTGTCAAAAATAATGTGTTAAAAAAATCTGTTGCATCAATATCTAGTAATGTAGAAGAATTAAAGAAAGAAAAAATTATTTTGAAAAATGATTTTGACACAATCTCTAATGAAAAAACTATTTTAAAAAACAATATTGATGATTTAACAAAAACACTTGAAAATTTTGTAAAATGTAAAAATATTCTCAACATACTTAGTGGAAATCAAAGATGTGTTTTTGATAAAGCGGATATTAGATATTACCCTATTAAAAAACAAAAGAATCTCAATATAATTTTTGAAAAGACACCTCTCACGACACATCCTCATATTACTTGTCATTATTGTAGAAAGAAAGACCATTATATATCTTATTGTCCATTCAAAAAGAATATGAACATGCGAATTAAAAAGATTTGGATTATTAAGAGATCTAACAAAACTAACCAAGAAAGATCCAAGAAATTATGGGTACCAAAAATCAACATTTGATTGTTATCTTATAGGTTTGTTTTAAGTCCAAAGCTAAAGAAGGGAAGTGATACCTTGATAGTGGATGTTCCAGACACATGACTAAAGAGAAATCATTCTTTACTAAACTATCATCGAAAGATGAAGGATTTGTTACTTTTGGAGACAACAAGAAAAGAAAAATCATCGATATTGGTAACATCGGTATTTCTCCTAACCCTTCTATTAAAAATGTTTTACTTGTTGATAGACTTAAGCATAACCAACTTAGTATTAGTCAATTATGTGATAAAGGTAATCGAATTATTTTTGATAAATCACATTGCACAATTGAAAGAACAAATGATCATAATGCTTTATTCGTTGGTAATCGCCATGATAATGTTTATGTTTTTTATCTTAATGATCTCTATCCTAGTGATGTTAAATGTTTATATGTTAATAATGAAAATAGTTGGTTATGGCATAGAAGACTTTGTCATGCTCATATGGATTTAATTACTAAACTTTTGAGAAAGGATTTGGTCATTGGACTTCTAAAAATTAAATTTGAAAAAGATCATCTTTGTAGTGCTTGTCAACAAGGAAAACAAACTAAAACATTATTTAAATCAAAATCTCATATTTCCACAACTAGATCTTTACAACTATTGCATATGGATTTATTTGGTCCCTCAAGGACATCTAGTTTAGGTGGTAAACATTATTGTCTTGTTATAATTGATGATTATTCAAGATTTACATGGGGTTATGTTTTTAGCACACAAGGATGAAACATTTTCTTCTTTCACAAAACTCTGTCGTAGAATTCAAAATGAAAAAGGTTTTCTTATTACTAATATTTGAACCGACCATGGTAGATATAGCGATCCCGGTTTTCCCTTCATTTTTTTTTAATTGTATTCCGAACTCGGTTCCGTAGATGTGTTGTTGTCTTATTCCCGTTTCCATCCTTTACTCTTTGTATATATACAATGTATAGAAGACTAATGCTAATACATTGAATGTGATGGATTTATTATGAATGAATCTTAGAGATGCATTATGTATCTATTATGAATATGTATGATACATTAATTTATATAATGAATTCATTAATATAGAGGATGCATTATGTATCATGAATGTATAAAATACATTAATTAATTTAATGAAGTTCATTGAATGAATAACTTGAGAGTTTCTCTCTCTCCCTACACACCTTCTCTCTTGGTTTTCATCTCCCTCTAGTGTAAATCTATACTAAGTCCTTTGTAAGAAAGGTAGAGTGGGTTGAGGGCTTCATTTTAATCTGAAAGTTTGGCGATTTGGAGCACTTTGGTTTTTGGCCTTCATCTTCTCCATTTGGTCTCTCCATTTGAGATAGGGATTTCCTTGTTCTTTTTCAATACTCCGTCTATAAATAGACATGTGATAGTTTTGTATTGCATGAAAATCATATCCGTGTTGGATTTGTTTGAAAATCATGTGGGGAACCTAGGGTTGGTTGTTTGAGAATGGTTTTGTTATCATTGACTGTGGTTTGGACTAATTAAAGAGTAAAATTAGCAAGTTATTGTTGAAAGAAGAGAAAGCCCTAAATTATATTTTGATTTGGTAAAATAAAAAGGGTTTGTGGTTGAACAATGTTGGTAAATTTCTATTGTTAATATGAGTTGTGTAGAAGGTGTTAATAGTTAAGGGATTAATTATGGTATTGGGGTTATTTTGAAATGAACATATTGAATCAAGTTGGGTTATGGCTTATTATCCATGGAATTGATTTTGTAAAATGAAGAGAATGTAATTGGTTTTGTGAAAAGGGAAAAGTGTTTTTGGAATAAGTGATGGAACATGTTGATTTAAGAAAATTATGAAAGTTGATCTTGAAAATGGTAAATGAAATGTTAACTCTATGTGAGTCTCGGAAAACAAATTTGAGAATTGAACTATTGTATCATGAGTGTCGAATACACACATTTGGGGGTTTTATCCTTACCTATCGTACTAGTGTCGTTGTTGGGTTTAAGGTTTGCTTGAGAGTTGAGTCTCTTTTATTAGGTGTACTGAATACATGCATCTAGAGGTTTTGTCCTTGGTCATCGGTGGAGGATGACATTGTTGTGTTGAATTGTGATGTATGCGTTACACTTGTGTTGGTTAAACATTATTGAATAGTTTATGTGTATGTATTACACTTGTTATTTATGCTTTGTTGTATTGATTGATTATGTATATGAAATTGTTTATATACATTATGTTGTGTGGAGGAGATAGGGATGTACTCACGGTTTAGGGAAGATAGGGGATGGACCTCTAACCCGGATATTGTTTGGGAGGAGATAGGGGATGGACTCCATTAGCATCACTATTATGTGTGCTTATTGAAGTATAGAAGTGTTTTTGTTTGATATTGATACAGCACCAAAATGTGTATCATTTGTGAAGTATGGAAGTGTTTTTATGCGAGATTGATACAAGACTAAAATGTGTATTTATTATGAGGTATGAAATGTTTAAAATGAGTTATTATCTTACTTATCGGTTTGACATATCCTAAGCTTCTTGTGCATATAGCGGTAGAGCGAGTTTTAATTGTTATCGTCGGTATCTCGAGTATGTTATGGGTTGCGATGGTTACAGTTTTGAAAGGCCGAGCTACCTCATTTGTGGATTATATACATGTTGATGATTTGTTATTTCCCTTTTATTTAAGGCATGCATGTATTGATATGAATGTGTTGGGAACAAAACAAAATGCCATTTTGAGATTTTGGAAAGTGTGAAGGAAAATGGGGTATTTGTGAACATGTTTTCAAAAAAGATCATTTTGTTGTAAGTACGGAAAATGGGGGAAGAGTAATGGGCTTGGTGAAATTGTTTTTTTTTCTAAAACTGTTATAGTCATGAAAGTTTGGAAAAATGGGTAATGAAAAGGAAAGAAAGGTGAACCGCTTATAGCGTTGAATGAAATGACTGTTTTCGAGAAAAGTTCATACTTAGGTATATTTTGTATAAACTGTCACATTACTATTCTAGTATGAGATTGGGCATTCATGATCATAGCTATCTGTAAGTTGTTATTGTTGAGGATCATGTTGAGATCCCTACTGGACTATATGTTCATCCCACGTTGTTGAATCTTTTTCAGGTGATAGCCAGGATGTGCTACAAAGTTTTGGATCTTCTTATTTGTTGGCCACGGGGCCTCTTTTGTGTTGGCGGAATGCCATTTATGTAAAAGGGTTATTCCCTTCTTCTTGACTTTTTAATGATGTAAGCCCAAGGGCAATTTATTTAGTGTACTCATGTTGTATTTACTTGCATATGAATGAGAGCAATGTTATTCACTTCTACGAGTTGAATATACGAGTATATTTCCGCATGTTATATCTGAAATGGAATTAAGTAAATGAAATTGGTAATACTTCGAGTAATAAAAATTGGGGCGTGACAGTAGAGAACTTGAAAATGAGAAATTTGAATTGTTTTGTGATGAGCATGGTATTGGACATAATTTTTCAGCACCGAGAACCCCTCAACAAAATGGTGCAGTAGAAAGGAAGAATAGAACTTTAGAAGAGATGAGTAGAATAATGCTTTGCGAAAATAATCTTCCTGAATATTTTTGAGCCGAAGCCGTTCACACTGCATGCTATATTTTAAATCGTGCATTAATTAGACCTATTCTAAAAAAAACTCCTTATGAACTTTGGCATGATAGAAAACTCAACATTAGTCACTTACATGTTTTTGGTTGTAAATGTTTTGTGCATAATAATAGTAAGGATAACTTAGGTAAATTTGATTCAAAATCTGATGAAACAATTTTTCTTGACTATTCCTTAACTAGCAAAGTTTATCATGTTTTTAAAAAAAGAACTCTTATTGTGGAAGAATCTATACATGTGGCATTTGATGAAACTAACATCTCTGCTCAAAAGCAAATTGTTAGTGATAATATAGATTTGGAACCAAATGTGGAAAATTCAAGTATCTACAAAGAAGATAACCAACCATGTAAGTTGAACAAAGAGATTGAACAACCTATTCTCCCATCTCAAGAAGAAGAAGGAAACAATGATGATTTGCTAAAAGAATGGAAGTTTGTTCATAATCACCATAAAGATTTAATTATAAGTAACCCTACAAAAGGTATTGAAACTTGCTCTTCACTTATAAACATTAGTAGTAACTTGACTTTTCTCTCACTGATTGAGCCTAAAAACTTTCAAGAAGCTGAATTCGATAAATATTGGATGATAGCCATGCATGAAGAGCTTAACCAATTTGAGAGAAACAAAGTGTGGGAACTTGTGCCAAAACCTAAAGATCATACCATTATTGGTACCAAATGGATCTTTCGAAACAAGCTTGATGAATCTGGCACAATTATAAGAAACAAGGCTAGACTTGTTGCACAAGGATACAATCAAGAAGAAAGTATTGATTTCGATGAAGCCTTTGCTCCAGTTGCTAGATTAGAAGCCATTCGCATGTTACTTGCATTTGTATGTTTTAGAGATTTCAAACTTTATCAAATGGATGTAAAAAGTGCATTTTTTAATAGTTTTATAAATGATGAAGTTTTTGTTAAACAACCCCTAGGTTTTGAAGATCATGCTTATCCAAATCATGTCTTTAAACTATCAAAAGCTTTATATGATTTGAAACAAGCACCTCGTGCATAGTATGAACGATTAAGTAAATTTTTTATTGAAAATAATTTTTTTAGAGGAACGATTGACACAACACTTTTTGTTAAAATTTAAAATGATGATTTACTTATTGTGCAAATATATGTGGATGCCATTATATTTGGTGCTACTAATGAAACCTTGTGTAAGGAATTTGCCAAGTGTATGCAAGGTGAGTTTGAGATGAGCATGATGGAGGAGCTAAATTATTTCCTTAGGCTTCAAATAAAACAATGTAAGGAATGAATTTTTATCAACCAAGCTAAGCACACAAAAGAACTACTCAAAAAGTTTGGTATGTATGACTCAAAAATAGCTGGAACACCTATGAGCACATCCATTAAGCTAGACAAGGATAAAAAAGGTAAGTCCATTGATCAAACAAAATATCGAGGTATGATCGGCGCACTTCTTTATTTAACTGCAAGTAGACCTGATATTATGTGTAGTGTTTGTGTGTGTGCTAGATATCAATCAAATTCTAAGGAATCACACCTCAGTACTATTAAAAGAATTTGTAAATATCTTGTTGGCACTCAAAATTTAGGACTGTTTTATCCTAGAGGTGTTGCATTTGATTTAATTAGTTACTCGGATGCTGACTTTGTCGGATGCAAACTTGATAGAAAAAGCACTAGTGGCACTTGTCACTTTCTTGGTAACTCATTAGTAACTTGGTTTAGTAAAAAGCAAAATTCTGTTGCTTTACCAACGACCGAAACTGAATATATAGCTTTCGGAAGTTGTTGTGCCCAAATACTTTGGATGAAACAACAATTAGAGGACTTTGATTTGCATTATGATCATATCCCTATTAAATATGATAATACTAGTGCCATCAATTTAAGCAAAAATCCTGTTCAACACTCACGAACAAAACATATTGAAATTCGACATCATTTTTTAAGAGATCATGTTCAAAAAGGGGATATTGTACTTAAATTTGTAAACACCAACAAGCAATTGATGGCTATTTTTACAAAACCCCTAAGCGAGGATCGCTTCAATTTTATTCGTGGCGAGCTTGGAATGTCGATTTCTACTTAAAAAGTTTTGTTATGATTGTGAAACTTGAATTTTTGTTAAAATGACATATGTGTATTACTACATTGATATGGAAACATTTATATCAGTTGAATATTCTTAAGTCCTTCATACATTTATTCTCCTTAACAGTTTGCTATTATCAACTGTGTAATTTTTTTTTGGTTCTACATCTTGAGGTAAAATTAACTTTGCATACATTGATATTTTAAACCCTCATGGTATTTTTTTTGCATTACCATTCTAGCAACCCCAACGTCCCATTAAGTTTAATTTCTGCTGGTATTATTTTATGTTTTTTATTTTTCTATTAGGCTTAATTTCTTTTATTTTTATTTTTTTTCTCATTATTATTTTTTGTTTATGCTTAATTTTTTTTTCTGCTTTTTAATTTCATTTTTCAGTACTTAAACATAAAAACAAAAACAAATTAAAATACAAATATTTACATAAAAAAAATCTTCATTTTTTTACGGCCATACGCCAATCAAAATAAACATATTTACATAACAAAAAAAAAAAATCATTTTTTTTACGGCCATACGCCAATCTTACTTACTCTCCTCTTCTATCGTTTTCTTCCTCTTTTTATCACCTTGGGAGGCCTTTGAAGGCCCTGCCCCTATGCTTTCGTCGAAAGTGACGACTGCCTGCTGACTATCAAAGGCTAAGAACAACGTTGCTCCAAATTGGGCCATGGTAGTAGTCTTCTGTTTAAGTTCTTTATTTTCCGCTTTCAGTGCACAAATCTTTGCTTGCGCATCCTTGTACATGCACTGGAGCAGCGAGAGTTGGGCGTTGACCTGGTGGAGCTCACTCGTCCTGTTCTGTAGTCGGTGAGCCAATTTTGTGACTGCAGTCACCGTCTCCATACAAGATGTCAGTGTGAAATGATTGGCTTCAATGTTTGATTGAGTTGCCATTATTTGCTTAATCGGCATTATAGGAAGGTTGGGAAGATTATGAGCCGGGGCACTTGGCCCAGCAGCGCTTACGGGATCATTTAGGTCCGAAAGAGAGTAAAGGGACGGGACGAGACGAGGCCATGTAGTAGAAGAGAGAGATGTAATCGACATGAGGGTCGTTTTTGACAGCCTTTCTACTCTGCTCAGTCTCTTTATTCTATCTCTCTCACGTAGAAGAAGAAAGAGATGGAAGCGAATAAGAAAGAAGAAGGAGAAGACAGTGATTAAGAAGAAGACGGAGGAGAAAAAGACAAGACGGAGAGAGAGCCGAGGCCGTTGATTGACTCGTCTCGCTTTTGTCGGTTGACTAATGCAAAAGCGAGGACGCGTGTCCGATTCGATTTTCGACAGAAAAGAGAGAGGCGCGCGAATCGTATATATATGTATATATATATATTTTTTGAATTGTATAGATATCATTTATCACTATCATTTTCCTCCTCCTCCTCCTCCTCCTCCTCCAGATTCTAACCCATGATTTCTTTTTAATAATGTCACAGGGGGAGAAACTATATGATGTTATGTATTATGGTATTATTTTGTTATGATGTTATGTATTATGATATTATTTTCAAATTATGGTATTATTTGAAAACTAATCTGATGATTATGTATTTATAGTTTGATATCTTAGTCTCATATCATGTCTCTAATTAAAATTTATTTATTACACATGTGCTAACCTATGTATTTAGAAATGAATTCAGAGAGCATGACTTGAGGGAGAGCTTTTCTTACTCCCAAATTAAATCAAAACATCATTGTATGCCATCATCAAAAATGGGGAAATTGTTAGACTTATTTATTTTGATGATTTATTTAATTATGTTTTAATTTATTTGGAAGAGAAAAATAGAATCATAATTTATTTTGATGATTTATTTGAAAGAAAAAAATAGAATCAACATTTATTTTGATGATTTATTTAATTCTATTTTAATTTATTTGAAAAAGAAAAATAGAATCAAAATTTATTTTGTCCCATTATTTCTCACCTAAACCTTTATCCTAAATGTTGTTAGAATGTATTTAATATTTGATTAAATTAGGAGTTCAAACAGCCCAAAACAGAGGTTCAAATAGCCCAACACAACAACAGTTCAAAAGGTTCAAGTGGAAGCTATTCAAATGAATACAACGGTTATAAATTCAAATAAAGACAACGGCTATAAACGGTTATAAGTTTCATTATATATACCAAAGCCTCTAATGTAAACTAGTTAAAAAAAAAACCAGAAAATATTTTTTGATATATAATCATTCACATCTATTCTCTGAAAAATTCTCTGAGAAGTGTTCTTCAATTTTTGTTTACATCCTCTTCCAGAAATTATACACTGAGACGTATAGCTTTAAGCCCATTTTTCCTGTGTGAGATTTACAGAAAAACCAGAGCTTCATTTTTATATCTATCTTTGAGAGATAATTCTTGTAACTTTCTATGAAAGCAAAAACACCTTCTTTTTAACCTTGTAAGAATGTAGTTCACTCAATGTTCTTAACTTAGAAAGCCTATGTAAAATCTGTGGAGGATTGCTCTATTTGTAAAGACATTGCTAGCACCTCCGTGAAGCTAGAGCACAATGAAAAATCTCAAGTGAAGCTTGAGGAGTGGACGTAGGCCGAATTGAAACCGAATCACTATAAATTTATTTGCCTCTTTCTCCCTTATCTCTTTATTTTATTTAAATTTCTGTAGTTATATTTCACATTTTCACTGTGCTAAAATCATTAACTGACATAGTTGTTAGAACACTTGTTTTAATTATTTTTATTTCATTAACTATATTTATCTATTGTGCTAGCCATAGTTTTTATTAGGATATTATTAATTTTTAATTGTAAAAACGTAATTCACCTCCCTCTTAGGTTGTCTTTTAGGTAACAACCACAATACACTTTATTGATGATTCATGGACATTGCAAAGTCGCATTTTGAGGTATATATTTGTGAATTTGCAAATTATTTTAAAGTTTTATCTTATTCAGTTCAATTTGCATGTTATTAATAATTATTCATGAATATTGTATTTTAGGTTTATTTATGTTCCATGTCCACACACAAAAGAAATTCTTTGTGATAGTTTACTTGAGTGCTTGATGGACTGGAATATTGACAGAAAAATCTCTTCTGTTACTGTTGATAATTGCTCTACAAATGATGCAATGATTACCATATTAATGGATAAGTTGAGTAATACATCGCTTTTATTGGGTGGTACTTTGATGTTGTGCGCATATTTTGAATTTGGTTGTCAAAGATGGACTAGATGTCATACAACTGGGTATAGAGAAAATTAGGGAGAGTGTAGCTTATTGGACAACAACACCTAAAAGACAAGAAAAATTTTAAAAAATAGTCAATCAATTGCGCAATCCACATACTAAGAAATTAGGATTTGATTGTGCAACTAAATGGAATTCAACAAACTTGATGCTTCAAACTACTGGTTGAAAATTAGAGAGCCCCAATATAAGACCGTGCCAAGTGAGAAAGGATGGGAGTTTGCTAGAGAGATCAGTGGGAGATTTAAGATATTTTTTTATCACAGAATTATTTTTTGGTACTAAGTATTCCATAGCCAATTTTTGTTTACCAACTTTATGTGAGATTAGGGTGACACTGTCTCAATGGCTCTCTTGTAAAATTGAAGTGATTGGAACAATGGCATCAAAAATGATAGAAAAATTTGATAAATATTGGTTAGTGATACATGGTGTTATTGGAGTTACTGTTGTACTTGATCCTAGGTACAAGATGAGTGTATTGGAGTTTTATTTTGAAAAACTTTATGGAGACAAAGCTGAAGAGGAAATTGATAGGGTTCGCCAAATTTGTTATGATTTGTTGCAAGAGTATCAGAACTGAGTTGATATGGAGACTGATGTTGCTAGTGAATTGTCTATCCATCGAGAAATTGTTTTAGAGACTCTTTCAGAGTATGATTTGTTTATTAGTAGAAAGAAAAGTAAAAAAAATGAAGAATGTAAGATCAGAGTTGGACCATTATTTAGAAGATGATATTTTACCAAGAACTTCAGGTTTTGATGTTTTGAATTGGTGGAAAGATAATGGATCAAAGTATTCGACCTTACAGGCAATCGCTAGGGATATTTTAGCTATTCCTGTATCCACCGTTGCTTCTGACTCAGCATTTAGCATTGGTGGAAGGTTGGTGAGTCCACATCATAGTAGATTTCATCCAAACACATTACAAGCATTAATGTGTGCTCAAAGTTAGTTTTATTATTTCAATTTTATATTATCATGGAATAATTTCAATACTTAATTTATATTCTTTACTTTTTAGGAAATTCAACATTGGAATCGATAGGCTATGTGATTATATATGATGATGATGAGATCGACTTGGATGAGTCGTGTGGCACTTTTGTATTAGTTGCCATATTTTTTTGTTTTAATTGTTAACATTTTTTACATCTTATTATTAGCGTTGATTTTTTTTTTCCTTTTGTTATTAACAGGAATTCAAGTTGAAGGAAATGATTACAGTTGTGGTTATATCAGATTTTTGGGGAAGCAATGTTATTTTATTGTTGTGATATTGATTTTGTATGTTTTATTTGAACAACTATTGTTTTATGTTGTAATAGACTAATGGTACTATTTTTTTTTGGTTGGACATTTGATATATTATGTTGCATGGATTATTTTGAGGGGATGGACCCATGAAATATCTTTGAGAGATAACTATTGATTTTAGAAGTTAACTTGGCTAATAATGTTAGTTGTCCATGCTACTTTGTAAAATTCACAAGTGCCCCTTTTCTTTTTTTTTTCTTTTTTCTTTTTATTTATTTATTTATTTATTTTTAAGAAAAAAAACAAGTGTTGTTTGGATTTTTTTTTATAGTTGTGGTGTGGATGTTGTTTTGTATTTTGTTTGTTATGTTGTTGTTTGGGTGCTTATATTTGGACATTGTTGCATTATGCTTTTATATATATTATTTTTATTTGCCTAAAAAAAAATAAATAAATAAATAAAATGGGATATACAAAATTCAAAAAAAAAAAAAGGGTCAGGGATTTTTCGGGATTAGGAAAACCCGATACCCGTTAGGGGGCGGGGGGTGATGGGTTTCTCGCCGGGAATTGGGGGCGGGGACATAGATTTTTTAGCTTCGAGGACCGGGGACGGAGAGTGTAATCCCCGGCCCCGCCCCGCCCTGCTTCGTTGTCATTCCTATGCTAGGATTGTGCACGAACAAAAAACAAAAAACAAAACAAACATTCATTATATAATCAAGTCAAACTTATAATGTTTTAATATAAAATTTTATTAATTATTTAAATTTATTTTACTTTAATTAACTTTTTAAACTTAAAAGCTCTTCTCAATAAACTAGTATGACTTATTAAAAACATAATAATAAATTTTAAAAATAATATGGGGACTAGTAACATTGCTAACACGCAAGCAAACTAAATAATCTCAATCAATTTTGTAATACAACTGTGATTGAGAGCCCGAAAGCCCCCCGCCCCGAATGCACTGAATTCCAATTATTTTTATTTTTTTTTCATTTTTTTTTTCAGCAGAAGAAGGAAGAAGGAGGAGGAGGAGGAGGAGGAGGAGGAGGGGACTGGAGGGGGCATACTCACAGGGGGAGGAGAGGCGGAGGTGGAGGCGGAGGCGGGGCCAGAGGCGGCAGTCGGAGGTTGCGACGAGCTCGGCTGGGCCGACGACCAACAACCAGTGACCTCTCTCTCTCTCTCTCTCTCTCTCTCTTTGTTTCTTTCTCTCTCTCTCCCTCCCTAGTTCAGACTGAAAATGGAAGAAGAAGAAGAAGAAAAAATTAAAAAAAAAATAATGCCCAAAACGATGTCATTTTGGGCATTAGGGGCATTCGAGACCCGAGAATTCAGGGAAAAAAACATTTCTCTTTGTAACATGCATCTCTGTTTTAATTAACATTTTGAAGATTGTGGTTGTTTAATATTTTTAAATGATGACACATAAGTTAAAATGTTACAATTCGTAATATGCATAATATAAAAAAGGATTTTGTTATGTTTAGAAGTTTAAAAAAAATTACATATTATGCAAAAAGTACATACAAACACACACACCCAAAGGGTGGTTGAATTTTGGAGATGGAGATGAAATCATGGAACTTTTTTTTCCAGCATATACAGAGAGGACTTTTTTTTCGAGCATATACAGAGAGGGGCAACCACCCTTAGAAACTTCCTATCTCTCTGCTTGAGGAAGCCTCAATTCATTCTCTGGGTTTCAATCTCTAGCTATAAGAAGAAAAATTATAGAAAAGAGGACTTATTACAAAAAAAGAAATGTCATTTCAAAATATGAAGAAAGATGTCATTGTTAAGATACTAAATGGCTCCTTTGTAGGAATGGCAATGGAGGAAACGGACGGATTTTAATTCCCCGTCCTCAATACCCAATTATAAATTTCCCCCCATCCCCTAACGGATTTGGTTTTTACCTGACCAGAGCTAATGCATTTTTCTTTTTTTCTTTTCATAACCAAATACACATTCAGTTAATTAATGAAGAAGCTTATTTTAAAGGCTTCTTCTTAAGTGTGCAACCCACAAAAGGTGTAAGTGGATTGCACACCATGTGCTACTCACACAAAAGGTGTAAGTGTAAGGTGTAAATGTAAGGTATAAGTGTAAGTGGAAGGTATAAATGAAATGTATAAGTTGCACACCATGTGCCACTTACACAAAAGGTGTAAGTGCAAGGTAAAAAAGGTGTAAGTGTAAGGTGTAAGTGAACACAAAAAGGTGTAAGGTGTAAGTTGCACACTATAGCATTACCCTATTTTAAAATAATCGAATTTATAATCCTGAGATAATCAAATAAGTTATTAGTAAATGAAATATATATATAATACAACTTAAAAAAATGTGCTACTGGTTTTGAAAGCCAAAAATAAAAATAAAAAATCAGAGAAATAGAATCACTACAACTAAACTTCGATAATGGTCGTTGACATAGCAGAATGGCGAAAAAGAATCACATAGCCGACCACACTTGATTGGAACATAAGGCTTAGTTTGGTTTAGTTTATTGTAAAATGATGGGAAACTAACACACATGCTACAAGTACAAAACTCCATTCTGATTGGCTATCAGATTTTAATTTCCTACGCAACACATTGGGAGTGTTTGGTGGAGTTTTTTTAAGCCAACTTATGGCTTTTGGCTTTTAAAAAATTATTTTAGACTGTTTGGTTAAACTTATTTCAAACAGCTTCTGATTCTAACAACTTATTTTAAGTCAAAAAAGCTGATTTTGAGAAGCTGCTCACCCCTTACTTCTGATTATCAGCTTCTGCTGTGGATATGTTAATTCAGGATTATATTCTTAGATTTTTTTATTTTTTATTTTTTTAAAAATAGAAAAAGACACAAATGGACTATAAAATATTATTATTATTTTTTATGAGAAATGTAGACAGATAGTGAATAATAAAAACTAAAAGTTAATTAAAAAGTTACTTCACAGCTTATTTAACAAACACTACTTAGCAACTTAAATCTATAATCCAACAACTATATCAAACAGATTAACATCTTCTGATTAAAGTCATAATATATAATCTATTAAGTTATAATTTATAATCTGTTTTAACAGTTACACCAAACATGGCCATTGTCAACAAAAGAAAGAAGAGAACAAGTTTGCACAAATAAAATCATCTAAAAAGCTCCATTCAATCCTGTTTGTCCAGATCATCCAATTAGGGAGCGTGGCTTGATCCTCGGGTTTACACTCTTTAGGATAGACCCAAAGAACCCTGCCTACGACACGGTCCCGGCTATTAAAAAAAAAAACTCTATTCATTGGCATTTGTTTTTTTCTTTTGAGATTGATGTGTATCACTATTATTCTTGGGAGAGACTAACTGAAGACCAAGATCTGAAACCAAACATACAAAAAATTCTTTTCGGTTTCGTTTTTGGCTTCAAGCCGAGGAGATCAACCATGAAAGGTAGTTACAAGGACAGATATGAAATTTTTACAGACTGGTTTCATTGAGATTGACATTTAGTTCCTAATTTTTTGTGCTCACTAAAAACGAATTAGATAATCGTATTCAAGGATGGTTGTTATCAAAAGACATATCTGGTTATTGTACTTACCAATATATATATGTGGCCATTAAGACTAGGGGATAAACATCAAATTAGAACAATGGGCATGAGGTAGTAAAATCAAAATACTCCAAGAAAACTGAAAAGAAACTGAGCAAGAAGTGAAGAGTGGGACTTATTGATGGTTAAACTGACCACAGTCAATCTATCATCCATAAGTGGTGAGATTGATGAATACATGCGCATGGATCAAAGCAAGAGAACTTGTAAACATCTTCATGTAATAACTTTTGTGTATAAATTTTCTGTATACAAATAATATTATTTAAAAATAAAACGCACATACCATTTTGTACCTGACGGGGTACTACAAATTCCATCTATAACTGTGGTTGCGTACATTGATACAATCACCGCTGCCAATAATATTTTAATTCAGATTTCAAAAACTATTTATAGAGAATGAATGAATGAAATGTGAATCTATCCGATTTATAACTATTTAACAAGTATGAATTAACGGAGTGAACAAACGGAATATATCGATAGTAATAATTGAAAACTATTTTTTTAAAACTTACAGTTTCTGCAT
Source organism: Camellia lanceoleosa (assembly GCA_025200525.1). Classification (NCBI taxonomy): domain Eukaryota; kingdom Viridiplantae; phylum Streptophyta; class Magnoliopsida; order Ericales; family Theaceae; genus Camellia; species Camellia lanceoleosa. Next base: position 10,672,852 of record CM045768.1, read on the forward strand.
ACCCTAACAAGCTTAACTCATCTTGAAATTTCGCTTTGCCTGCAATAAACCATACATGTCAGTTTCTTAAATGTAAAATCATATGAAAATGAGGAATATTTTTTTTCAAAAATTTTCAAAAATAAATTTAAAATGAACAGAAATAAAGGGAACATTATTATAGAAAAACCGAACTAATTCTCCACAAAACGCAATATACAATGAAAAAACAAGTGAAATTATGTTGTTTGACATGAATTAAATAAATATACTTTTTGACTTTTTACGCAAGGATATATAGAAAAGTAAAGAAGTGATATGACCCAAATAATATACTTTATTCGAGCACCGCCGCCTATTCTCCTTTGTAGAGTATATCTTGTTTTATTTATTTATTTTATTGTTTAAAAACTTATTTAAATATATATATACATATATATATATAACACTAAATACGAATGAAAACTCATCTTCCAAGTATAAAAAATTAAATTAAATATATATATAAATCACTAAAAACAAATGATTTTTTTTTTAAAAAAAAAAAACGATTTTTAAAAAATCAAACCAAAATTATGTGTTCATATATTTGATAACACCATTGATAGCCTCGCCATTTCATGATTGTCAAAGAGGACCTTATTTAAAAAGTTGTAAAATAATCATCATAGAGGAAAAACAAAAATGCAAACCCAACTAACCTCTACTACGAAACACACATGATGTTTTAACAAAAAAAAGGATTAAAAGTTAATTTTTTAGTTTTTTTAAATTTTTTTGATTTTTTTTGTGAGAGATGATTTGATTTGAAATGGATTAAAAATTCACTTCTAACTTTTAACTCATATTCGCAAATAGCCCCAGAATATACAATAAAAACAAGCAAGAGCTGAAATTATTACATATATATATCAGCAATGCTAGGTGGCCACAAATTCTGTAGCTCAAATGGCCCAAAAATGCCAAAACGACGTCGTTTTGAGTGCAAAACAAGTCAAAATGACATCGTTTTGACAGTTTCGGGTCATTTGAACCACAGAAATTGTGGCCACCAAACATTTTTCATAGATACTGGAGCACCGCCGCTCTACTTTTCTACAGTATTCTCTTTTTCTTCTTTCTTTCTTTCTTTCTTTTCTTGTTCTTCACTCAATACGTGAAATAGGAAATTGGGTTCAGTTTTATGAAAAGGAAGACCAAAAAAACAAACAAACAAACAGGAAACTAATACAAATGAAAATAAAATCTGATTCAAATTCTTGCCGGAAGGTAGCAGAAGCAGAATAAAACGTTAACCATGTTTGGGTCTAATATATAATTCATTCAGAATTTATTTATTTTATTTCTTATTTGTACTCATATCAATTATTAGCCTAAATTCTGAGCTTAACAAACCAAGAAATTATTTGTTCATATATTTGAAAAAATGATTGAGATCTTTTCTATTACATGATTGTCATAGAAAATCTCTATTACATGTAGAGTTGTGAAATTGTCATGAAAATTTATCATTATTTTAAATTGAGAAACAATTATTACAAATCCTTTTACTTTCAAAGAAAACACTCATAACAATGAGTTGTATTTATGAGAGCAACTCTTCCACAGTCCATGATCGGATTGAAAAGGTTCATTCCGGCCCATTGCGAGCTAACTTGAGGCCCATCTTAACAACCCAAACTATTCATCTTATGGAGCCACTCGAGCACATTCTTTATATAAAAAATCAGGTTGATTAGATATTAATAACCACTTAATCGGACCACATTTGTCTAAAAGAACAATGAACCAAATATCTTTAAAATCATATAATCCGTCAAATTTTTTTTTAGACAAATGTGATTCAATCAAGTATCTACTGAAATTTGATCAACATAGTTTTTGTTATAAATAAAATGGTTACTAAGTCATGCAAAATAAACCATTCGAATTGTTAACATGGGTCCAAAATGACTGACAATGTTGTAATATGTTATTCTAAACAAGTAGTGAAATATATTTTTTGATAAGTGAATATTATTATTACAAAAAAAAAAAAGTGCTGGTATAGCAACAAGGCTAAAAACACAATCCCAAGGTCACAAGCTCTCCATTGACAAACCACACAAAACCTTGTTTACCACCACGAAAAAAAGGAAAAAGGAAATCTCAGAGCCCAGGAGGGCTATAGGTAGAAGAACATACAATGAGGAAAAGAAGATACACTGAAATCAATCATCAAAAATACAAGGACAAATTATATTAATAGTACCTTTTGCCTTTTGTGTAAATTTGATCTCTGTAATTTTAATTAGTTTAATTTTGATAATTAATTTTAAATTTTGTATTAATTTAGTCTAATTGATAATGTTAATTAAGGTTTTTGAAAGAAAATGATTACTAAATTGGTTGAGATTAACTTATTGAGTTGAATAAGTTTATAATTTGTTTAAAAAAATATAATATATACTACTCATATGCGTATTTTCAATTAAAAAACACTAACAATTATGACAATTGGATCAAATTGAAAAAAAATCATAAATTTAAGATTAAATTGAGTAAATTGAAGGGATACTTTTTCATAAATCATTTTTCACCTATTTATGTTCCATTTAGTCTACATTATTTTCTTATATTCCAATAAGTTCTATGAGTGACATATTTACCAAAATACCCTAATAATATTCACATTTACAGTGTGAATATTCCGTGATGTGAATAGTCGCACCGTCAATGTGAATGTTCACACTGTCAATGTGAACATTCACACGTCATTCACATTGTAAAATATGACTATTCACATCACCAGATTATTGACCGTTCAAAATATTTGTAAAGGTAAAAATGTTCATAAAATACTTTAAATATAAGAATTAGGATTTGGTAGATCAAATGTTCAAATAATAGAACTTACTGGAATACAATAATATCTTATGGACTAATTAGAATATAAACCCTTAAAAAGAGATTTTTTAATAAATCTTCATAAATTAAAATGATTAGTATCAAAATAACACAAAAATCAAAATATAAAAACTACTAACATAATTTATTCAAAATACAAACACATCCAACATTTTGGGTTCTACTCAACCAGTCAAACCGAGATAGTATGAAATATTATTAGAAGGTAACCACTCACCCCCTTGAATAAAATTCCCAACGGTAAACTGAGTCGCTTCGGTGACATTCGTGATGACTCTGTAACCAGGCCAGGTCACTCTGGCACTCGTGTTCGAACCCGGACCCCTGTTCTTATACTCCCCATAATAAAGGGTCGACAACGCAAAAGTACCATTCCATTCCAACCAGCCAGCAGGGTCTACCAAATCGCCGATATTCGAAAGAAGATACACCGTCCTCGAATACTCTTTCCATGGCCTGCCAAGGTAGTTTCGGAAGGAGGACTGGACAGGAATTAAGTCCGATCCAGCGGCAACTTTACAGTTTAGGATTGAAATGCCGGTGTTTTGGTTCGGGTCCTCTCTTCCCTGAGCGGTGAAGACGTTTCTTTGGTTGTCCATTGGTTTGCGAGCGTATAAGTTGCAGTCTTGGAAAACTACCGCTGCGTTGCCAAATATGAAGTCGATGGTTCCGTAGATGTCGCATTCGCGGTAGAATTGGCGGAGGGAGTGGACGTAGAGGGTGTCTTGGTAGCCGACGAAGCTGCAGAGGTAGAAGGCGGAGAGGTCTGCTCCGCTACGTAGAGCCACTGCTTGGTGTTTGCTTGGGCCGGCGTAGTTTTCGAATGATATGCCTTTGGCTATGAAACCGTCTCCTACTACAGCTGCCAGTTTATGGAAGATGTCAAAGCAGAATTTAAGCTTACATTGGGCATTGAAGAACCACATGAAAAGCACAAATGTATGTTATTAAACTAGTTCAATATATCACTGACTGATGATAGAGATTCTACAAATTCTATTAAAATATGAGATATTTGGTAAAAAAATTTATAAAATTTTTAGAATATTTAGTATTTTTGTATATCTATTTATATTATTATATATGTGAACATTGAAGTTGCTGTCCAAACCTTTTGTACATGTCACATGATAAATTTTTATATGCTAAAATAAAAAATATATATATTATATCATAGCACAAGTAAGTTTTGAAGAAAACATCTTAAATTTTATTAAGGGGTGGTTTGAGATGATCTAAATAAATATATTTTTTGATTTTTTATGAAATATAATAAACTCACCATTTAAATAACTCACATATTATAATATTATTTATTTTTATTTATCTAAATAACACACATATTATGTATACTGCACACAAATATATATATATACAAGTATGCAAGATTTGAATAGACCATCTCCAATAGTTCATCAGATGTATCACTAAATTCAAATTTGGTGAAAAAGAAGAACTTTTTGTGCTCTAATAGTTTTATCAAAACGATATCAAATTGAGAAAATAGCAAACCTTTCATCAAATTGAAGATCTGAATACCTTTTACCAATTTATTGTGCAGGGCTGTTGGACACATCGGACGACCGGCCGAACGTCCGACCGGTTGTTCCCCCGGTCATCCGATTATTTCAATAATTCCCATATACGAGATCTGAAGGAAGGAGATACAGATGAGGAAGAATAAAGGAAGACGGCTATGGGAAGAGAGGAGGAGACTAGTTTTCCAAGCTTTTATTGGAGGCAAAAAGCACAGATCCATCATCCATGTCTTCTTGGAGACCTTCCATCACCATTGTTACACCCCTCAAAAGCTCTCTACAATCAATCACCAAAGTGGGTTTCTTGTGATTCTTGTTCCTAGTGTTGATGTTTATAACTTGCTCGACCAAGACCCATTTTACCCATTAATACAAATATTACAAAGAAAATCCAGAACCAAATCTCCTGCCACTCAAGAAAAGAATATGTAGAGAGAGAGAAAGAGAGAGTGTGTGCGCGCGCGCGGCGGGATGTAAAGAGAGAAATAGTTGGGGGTAGGGGTTTGTTTAGGTTCAATCACAATTTCAAAAAACAGCACTTTCGATCAGAGGATATTTTTTTTAGATTGCCTTGCCGGTCGACCGGCCGGACGTCCGAAAGGTCGTCTCTCCGGTTGACCAGTATTTTGTTGAAACACCGTTGGAATGCTGGATATCAAATAGAGAAATTTCTTAAATTTTTATTTAAATTTGATGAAATATTTGATTTACCGTTGGAGATGCTCTTAGAGTGGTGTTGTTTCTAAAACCAAAATAAAAGAAATAATTTAAAATAAGAGAAGACACTAACTACCTACCTACCTATAAAAATAATTTATCATATGACACTACCAACTTACAAAAATAATTTTAGTTAATTAATACATTTTAGGTTTTGGATTTTAGAAAATACTTTTTCAGAAATTTTTTTTTTTATTTTTCTTATTTTTTTATTTTCAATGAATTTTTTTAGGATAAATTACAAACACATCCTATGAGATTTACTTAAATTACAAATTACCTTCTATGATTTTAGAAATTATATTATACCCCCTAAGGTTTCTAATTTCATAACAAATATATCATTTTATTAATAAATCATCAAGTTAATTAATAATTTTTAATAATGTTAAAATTTTATTTCAATTAATAATTCATATAATTTTATTATTGTATAGGTAAACAGTTAGAAATTTTACTTTTTTAATTAATTTTGTTAAATAAAAAAATTCTGATAGGGATGTATTTGTAATTTTCTGAACCACAGGGGACAATTCGTATTTTAAGCAAACTTCAGGAGGTGTATTTATAATTTATCCATTTTTTAAATATTTTTAGTAAATTTTTTTAATTTTTAGACACACTTAATATAAATACACTTAAAAAGTATAATATTTGTGAAAAAAATCTTTAAAAAATTCACTAAATACCAAAAATATAAGAAAAATATAAAAATTCAGTAAATTTTTCATATTTTTGTATATTTATTAATTTTTTAAAATATTTTTTCACAAATATTTTACTATTAGATACATCTAAGTAGGGTGCATCTAAAAAAATAAAAATAAAAATAAAATTCTTAAAATTTGAAAAATATTCACTAAAAAAAGAAAAAAGAAAAATAAAAGTTTCAATTTCTAGAAAACTGAATCCAGAAAGCTGAAACCAAACACACAATAGTTTTATAAAATTTTTATGTAAATTTTTTTATCAAAATGTTGTGGTATTGGCATTTTTATGATTAAATATTATTTTAATAAAAAAAAAATATTTTTTAAAAATATATCCAAATAATTTAAAAAGTCATTTTATTTTTTTAGCTTTTTTATGGGATTTTTTTAGCTTAATAAATGATTTTAAAAGTGGTGTTAATCAGATCCAAATAAAATTAATTGTGAGGCACTCAAGTTGTCTCATTGCATTTGATTTTGTCGAAAATATCATAATTAATTAGGTCCTATCAGACTCGTATAGAATATATTTTCACAAGCAGCTTAGATTTTTTTTTTTTTTTTTTTTTTTTGAACTATAAAAAAGGGGATCGACGGTGGAGGTCACGCCCCCCGTGGGCCCTAATCCCGAGAACAGGTTGCCTAGAATTAACCACCATGTGGGAGACCCACCACCAAGGCACCAATGGAGGGCAGACCACGCCACAGCAGAGCGAGGCGAGGCTTTAAAGAGCGTGTTCACCGAAGTGATTTCAAACACTCCCGCCCTAGGAATCGAACCTGCGCCAATGCTGGGGAATGGACAGCATCCTCAACCAGGCCACCAACCCTGGTGGTAAGCAGCTTAGATTGTACAAAAGTAAAACCGACCTATATACCAATTGAAATTGGATTCTAAATTATTTGTATATTTTATATGTGCATTTGAATGAAAACATAGAAGAAGTAAATAGGTGTCAAAAACAAAACATGATCCAGGTGAAATACACAAATTAAAATTTGAAAATAGGAAAAAATAGTGTGTGCGTTTAGTTTTAATTTTTTGAAACAAAACATGATCCAGGTGAAATACACAAATTAAAATTTGAAAATAGGAAAAAATAGTGTGTGCGTTTAGTTTTAATTTTTTGAAAATTGACATTTTTGTTATTCGTTTTTTTTTTTAATTTTTAGTGAATATTTTTAAAATTTTAAGTAATTTTTTTTAATTTTTTAGATATACTTTACTTAGATGTATTTAAATAGTAAAATATTTGTAAGAAAATTTTAAAAATTAATAAATGCACAAAAATATACTGAATTTTTATATATTTTTATTTATATTTTTGGTATTTAGTGAATTTTTTTAAGATTTTTTTTTTTACAAATATTATATTTTTTAAGTATATTTATGTTGAATTTGTTTAAAAATTAAAAAGATTACTTAAAATATTAAAAAATCAACGAAAATAAAAAAAATACAGAAAATGAAAGAAAAAAATTTTAAAAATGAAACCAAATTTGACAAAATCATCCTTATTCAATGGCACTTATCAAGCTCTATTAAAACGTCGCATTGCGTCCTGACTCATTAAGATGGTGGGTCCACTGGGGGTCAGAACTGAAAAAAAGGAGAAAAAAAAAAAAAGAGAAATTTTTTTTCGACAAAATCATGTTTACCAGACAATAACATGGTGATGACTCATGACTCATTAAGAAGCCGGGTCCAATAACCTCACCACCACTAGATGTTTTTTAATCTAAAAAATAAGCATCGTAATCGATTATTTCAAATAAAGTGAAATTTCAAATCACAACTTTTTAGCTTAAATAAATGACTTTTGGTGTCAAACAAATATGATTACAATTGCGAGTCACCTAATTTGACTTGTGTTTGATTTTATCTAAAAAATCAGAGCTAAGTCTAATCTTAGTGATTTGGAATCTATTCATGCAAAGTAATCTAAATTATAGAGAAAATAAAATTAATTGATGAGTGTGGACCTATTTATTATTTGAACTTAGGTTTTGAGTTATTTGTATCTTTATATAGTTATTCAAATTAAAATCTAAATAAATAAGTAGGTAATGGCGAAGAACAAAATAATATCTAAATGAAAATACATGCTACAATAATATTGTCAAAATTAGAATGGGGTCCACTAATCTCATCACTAATGGAAGAAATTTTATATAATTATATAATATAGTTTTAGACCTTTTATTTTTTAATAAATATTAAATAATTTATGTCATTAATTCATTTAATTCACATAAATTTATTTTTACATTACTATTTATTTTCTCATACTAACTAATAAGAAGAGGAGAGAGATCGCAATAAGACAAAATTATAATTAAAATTATTATTAATTGAGCATGAAAGGTAAAAAGTGAGTGAGATAGGGTGTTGAATAGAATTTGAAAGAGATATTATAATGATTATTAAGACCTTTTCCTAATTCTTTATTTTTTTATTTAAACAAAGATATGGATTTTTGACTTGAGTTGCGATTTGGGAGACAAAAGGGGGCGTCTATTCTTTTCTTAAGCATAATTTAAGCTGGGGTAGGTTAGTGCCTGGTCCAGTGGTCCCCACCACCTTTAAGATAGAGACACATTAGATCAAAATATACCACTACAGTTCTGTACTTTTTTTCAATAATTTTGTGATTTGCCAATTCTAGAAAGAGGTTAAAAGTTAATATTTTTAATTTTTTTTAAAAAAATTTGTAAAAAAAATAAAAAAATAATATGACTTTAAAAAGTTAAAAAATTGACTTTTAACCCTGTTATTATGGATTTTCTTTATTTTTATAGATAGGAAAATTCTTGAAAGCAATACTAAAAATTGAAGAAAAATTAGAGTAAGGTTATTATTTGATGTTGCGTTTTCATAATACTACATTGTATAGGATGAAGGAACTTTATTATTTAATTATTACTAATATTATTAATTATCAAATCTATGTGGATAATTTCTTTAAATTTTTTTTTCTGAATGTCTGAATTTTTTTTAAAATAAAAAATTCCATGCAATCACATTTTTTATATTTTTTTTACCCGTAAATACTTGTATTATTAATGAACATTTTATTACTTTGTGAATAAAAAAATGAAGTAAGAAATTTAATTAGTGTAGGATTAGTTTTCTATCAATTCACAAATTGTTCATTTTACAAAAAAAAAAAAAAAAAAAAAAAATTGATTCAATAATTATAAATATTTTATTTTATTGTGTTTGTCTCTAAAAAAATAAATGATATATATGTATATATATATATATATTTTGAGATACATATTATAAAATAAAAAAAAGTTAAGATTATCATATCCATCTAATTTGTTTTTGTAAAAAATATATATATATGAATGACTTCAGGTCCCGAAATTGTCGAGAGATACCCAAGTTATTGTAACATTCTAACATTTGATTATTAAATATATATATATATATATAAGATTTATAAGAGTAAGGGTAGGAATCATAAAAAAAAAAATGTTATGAAGATAATTAAAAAAAAATTTCACCTTTATATTACATATATAATAAAAGAGAAAAGTTAGAGATAATGAAAATGATTATGAAAGATTTATGATTCTTGAATTATCATAATTAGTATGTGGTATTTTATTTTAAGTGTAATTTAAGAGTCATAAAATTTTCATGATTATTTTTATGATACTTAGCATTGCTGATAATAAAATATCACAGAGGATGAAAAATTTTTATGATATATTTCATAATATATTTTTCACGGATATACTAACCGACGGTAGAAGAACGGAAAGTGGTCCAGCCATCACCGACACTCCGATTGCCCTTCACCCATGTCTTCCCAATCCCATCTCCTAAAAACATGAGCATGGTCGTCTTCTTCGGCACCTCCACATACTCAAAATACGCTCCAGCCTTTATATATATCACAAACCTCGTCGCACTCGAGTTCGGCGCCACCGCCACCGCCTCTCCAATCGTCGTAAAATTCCCACTCCCATCCTTCGCCACCACCACATCGTACCTTGTCTCATTCACCGCCGTCTGCAACAACCTCCTATCTTTCTTCGACAACCATGTCGGAAACCCACCCTTCACGGTCCCATACTCCGGGAATACCTCCGCTCTCGACGACGCCGTTTTAATCTTCCCGACCATCGCGAGAGCGTTGCTAACGTGATGAGAGATGTTCTCCAATCGGGCCTCGATGAATGGACGAGTGTTTGATTTACTGTACGCGAACCCGTCTAGACAAGTGAATTGATTCGTCATTGCACCGCTCAGCAGGGTTTGTAAATCGTGGAAGTGTTTTACTGATTTATTGGATGAGGAGAGATCGGAGATTGTGGATTTGAGTTCTGAAATTGAATCGTCTAAGAGCTCGAGACAATCATCGAGGGCTCGTTTGTCGAGTTGGGTTAGCTTCGGGAGCTTATAGCGGAGACGAGTGCAGTTGGATTCGGAAACTCGGACCTCCGACATTGTGTGATTCACTGCCGCGGCGATGATTTGAGGAAGTGATTTTGAGGCGAGATCTGGGAATGTGGAGAGGGTGGAGACGCAGAGGTCTCGGTAGAGTGTTCCATCGCATGCTGAGTGAGCGATTTGAATGTTTTTGTGGATGTGAATGTGATGGGATTCTTCTCTGTTTTTTGGGTTTTTTGTGACAGTAATCAGTGTGGTGAGTGTGAGTAAGGCTAGTGCAGAAATGGGTAATAAAGCAAGAAAGATTTTAGTTCTTTTTTTGAGATGATGATGATACATGGTTGAATGGAGTCGAGACAGATATAGAGAGAGAGAGAGAGAGAGAGAGAGAGAGAGAGGAAGAAGAGAGTGTGTGTTTAAATTTGACGAGTTAGAGTGAGTGGATAGGGAAGATATATAGATAGATTAGGGGATAATTTGGGCGGGTTTGGTTACGTTCGGTTGGGAGATTTTTTAAATTCAACATAAGTTGTACTGAAATTTGTTGAGGCTTGTCCAAATTTGAATTGTAACTTAAAATTGTCTGTTCAAGTTCGACTCGAGTTAAATTCGAATTGTCCGAGTTGTTCAAATTATATTTTTTTTCTTTTTTTGCAGCTATATTATTTAATTATTAAAATTTGACTTTATTTATATTTTTTTTTATATGTAGAAAATCATTAATACTATCAGAACAAATAATTTATATAATGTAAGAGAAATGTCGCTATAGTAATCTTTATAATTTATGAGTGAAAATAATAAAATAAAAAAAGTAAGATTTTATATTATTTGTATATATAATATATATTTAATATGATTTAATAATCTAAATTATCTTAATATCATGTAATGACTAATAATTTATATATATATATATATTTAATATTTTGATATATCTATATATGTATAATTCGGGATTCGAGTTGCTCGAATTGTTTGATATCTTTGTCTAAGTCCGTCCAAATTTAATTCGGACTTTTAAATTTTTACCTAAGTCCGTACTGAATTTAAAAATATCTTATCTAAATTCTAAAAAAATTCGAACTGACTTCAGGTTATTCGGATGAAACCCTTCCAAATTGCACCCCTGAGATAGATAGTGTGTGTTAACTGTTGATGATCGGTGAATTTGGATTTTCTTTGCTACGTTTGTTTTTGTTTTTGTATTTGTAATAATGTGACAATGGTGATTTAAGCATTCTAGGCCTTGTTTGTTTTGGGAGATAGAATGGAGGAAATTGATAATGAGGGGATTAATAGTGAGAGGATTGATAGTGAGGAGATTAATAGTGAGGGGATTGATAGTAAGGGAATTAATAATGAGGAATTGTTAAATTATTTTTATATAAAATAATAAAACAAATAAAAAAATATAAAAAATTAAACATTATACTTAAAAAAAATTCTCAATATATAAAAAATAATTTTTTTTTTAATCCCCTCACTATTTTCTAAGGCCCTGTTTGTTTTGGGTGAAAGAGAGGGTATTGGGATTGCTAATACCAAGGTATTAGTAATAGCCTTGTTTGTTTTGGGAGAATGCCTTGGGACTATTAGGGTGTGTTTGATTGGACAGACTGGAAAAGGGGGGATTAAAATCCATCGGACTTGAGTCGTGGTGTCACGACCCGCTCCCCGTACCCAAGGGTTAAGCATCGTGATGGCCAGTAACTAAGGTTACCTACGGCCAATCCAAAAACAAATAAATAAACGCAAGCGGAAGAAATATTTAAATAAGGGTACCAAAATAATCACTGGAGCTTCTATTTTCATTACAAAATTATATTGACCAAAAAAGTCGTTATTTACATAGAGAAATATCATAAAAATGCCGTGTATGTCTATTCCTCAGCCCCGCATCTAAGACTTCCCAAAAGCTATTTCTTGAAAATTGATAAACAACTATAAGCACATGGCAGAGTGAGAAATATTATACCAAGAGTATAAGGGACACGAAATAACCATGGATCGTTAGTTAGGCCAAAACATTTATATAAACAGATCATTTAAGTAGCAGAACTGAAATACAGAAGTTATGTAACCACTACCACGGTACAGAACAGAACAGAACAGAGGTCACAGAAGTGACAATCAGAACAGAGGTACGGATTCAAGAGGTGGCTCGTACGGATTCTAGAGGTGGCTCCCACGATAGTGTAGCACTTAGTTCTGACGGATTCTAGAGGTGGCTCCCACAATAGTGTAGCACTTAGTTCCGACGGATTCTAGAGGTGGCTCCCACAATAGTGTAGCACTTAGCTCCGCACAAAATAGAGGTCAATGAATCCATGACAAACAGAGGGCCACAAAGTGGTTAAACAGAGGCCAATGGTTATTTAAGTCCCCAAAGGTGTGGGACTCCCCTGGTGGTACTTACAAAACATATTTTATATAAGGTCATTGCCAAATATTCTTTAAAATATAAACAAACATATCCATGAGTTTCCTTTTAAGCAAATAGGATTCAGATATAAAACCACGTAACTGAAACCTTTATAAAATATAACGTTTATTAATATATAAATAAAACATAACTTAGTATAAAACAGATTTTGATAAATCAAAACATATGTAAAATACATTTTGGTGACTTAAAATATAATATAACTCACCTTAACTTTAATACCTTACTCTTTCTTTATACTATCAAAAACCCTTTTAACTTCCACTATCTTTCGATTCTTATCTCTCTTTCTTTTCTTTCTTCTCACCCAGCCGAATCAACTTCTTCCCTATTTATATCATTTCTATTCGTGTTGCCCAAGAAAATGCCACGTGTCACCCTTATCCAAATAACTTAATTATTTATTTATGTTTTAGCCCCTAAACTTTTAATAATTATATTATTTTATCAAATTACACATAATAATATATAAAATAAATAATATATTTTCTGAACTGAAATTAAATAATATTAGTATAAATTCTATAGTATAATTAAAAATCTAGGATGTTACAATCTTCCCCCCTTTTTAAAATTTCGTCCTCGAAATTTGTCATGAGTAAGTTATCCGCTGCGCACTCTGATAAATATATGTTAGATAATTATTCTGATAGAAATAGTACCTAAAAAAATTTTTTTTTACCAAAAATAACTCACTATTTAGTTGTCAAAAATTAGTTTGGGCCGAAATGAGAATTTCACTCATTTTATTTACGAAAAAAAATAAATAAAATAAGCACACAATGACAGAATTATATGCAAGAATTGAAAATTTTGAGATGAACTTTTCATTGATGGGAAATAGTTTCAAAATTAGTATCTTTAAAATTTGAACCCACTTTTTTTAAAAAACATCAAAATAAATTTTTTTTTTTTGAATACTGAACTGAAAATTATATGGATTTAATTATATTATAATTTTGGTAGGTGTTTAAACCCGACATCCTTCTTTTCTTGTTATTCTTTCACTATAACAATTATATCTAATATCCTTCACAAATTAGGCATACTAAAAAAAAATTTATTCTATATATATATAATCATATAAAATTATAATATAATTAAATCGACAAACAAAATATAATAATTCGGTACTAATTTCCCGCCATCCTACTTCTTAAATGTGCATGTGTCCTATGTCCCAATGATGATTTTTTTTTTAAAAAAAAAAAAAAAAAACCATTGCTCTAATACCATTTGTCACGACCCGCTCCCCGTACCCAAGGGTTAAGCATCGTGATGGCCAGTAACTAAGGTTACCTACGGCCAATCCAAAAACAAATAAATAAACGCAAGCGGAAAAAATATTTAAATAAGGGTACCAAAATAATCACTGGAGTTTCTATTTTCATTACAAAATTATATTGACCAAAAAGGTCGTTATTTACATAGAGAAATATCATAAAAATGCCGTGTATGTCTATTCCTCAGCCCCGCATCTAAGACTTCCCAAAAGCTATTTCTTGAAAATTGGTAAACAACTATAAGCACATGGCAGAGTGAGAAATATTATACCAAGAGTATAAGGGACACGAAATAACCATGGATCGTTAGTTAGGCCAAAACATTTATATAAACAGATCATTTAAGTAGCAGAACTGAAATACAAAAGTTATGTAACCACTACCACGGTACAGAACAGAACAGAACAGAGGTCACAAAAGTGACAATCAGAACAGAGATACGGATTCAAGAGGTGGCTCGTACGGATTCTAGAGGTGGCTCCCACGATAGTGTAGCACTTAGTTCTGACGGATTCTAGAGGTGGCTCCCAATAACAGAAAGACTTAGTTCAAGACAAAATAGAGGCCAATGGTTATTTAAGTCCCCAAAGGTGTGGGACTCCCCTGGTGGTACTTACAAAACATATTTTATATAAGGTCATTGCCAAATATTCTTTAAAATATAAACAAACATATCCATGAGTTTCCTTTTAAGCAAATAGGATTCAGATATAAAACCACGTAACTGAAACCTTTATAAAATATAACGTTTATTAATATATAAATAAAACATAACTTAGTATAAAATAAATTTTGATAAATCAAAACATATGTAAAATACATTTTGGTGACTCAAAATATAATATAACTCACCTTAACTTTAATACCTTACTCTTCCTTTATACTATCAAAGACCCTTTTAACTTCCACTATCTTTCGATTCTTATCTCTCTTTCTTTTCTTTCTTCTCACCCAGCCGAATCAACTTCTTCCCTATTTATATCATTTCTATTCGTGTTGCCCAAGAAAATGCCACGTGTCACCCTTATCCAAATAACTTAATTATTTATTTATGTTTTAGCCCCTAAACTTTTAATAATTATATTATTTTATCAAATTACACATAATAATATATAAAATAAATAATATATTTTCTGAACTGAAATTAAATAATATTAGTATAAATTCTATAGCATAATTAAAAATCTAGGATGTTACACGTGGGATTGGAATCTCCCGGACTATTTGGTTGGATTGGATATGTATCATGTGTTTGTTTTTTCATGGGATTAGATGTCCGGACTGTGAATCCCCTGGACTATTTTTAGTAAATCCAACGTTTGGTTGGACGGACTGGATAGAATAAATGAACAAATGACTATTTTACCCTTTTTTAATTGTTTTTAATTATTTTAATATTTTAATAAATGAACATATCTTTAATATTTTAATTATTTTTAGTTAGATTAAATAAAAAATTATTTTATTTTATTTTTTACACAATTAAATAAATTTATTTTTTTAAAAAAATAAATAAATAAATAAAATATCAATAAAAATATATATTATTTTTTTAATTAAGATTTTAAATAAATTTGTTTAAAAAAAAATAATAATCAAAAAATGAAATTAAATAAAACATCTATTAAATTTAAATAATGAAATTAAATAAAACATAAACAAAATTTTAAAATAAAACATCAATAAAATATCCATAAAAAATTATTTCAAAAAATTAAATAAATAAAACATCAATAAAAAGTTAAATAAAATTATTTTATTTTTAAATTGAGACATTTAAATTTTATTGAATTTTATTAAATATAATACATAATTAAATAGTAGAGGGTCAAAATGGTCATTTCATCATCTAATCCAAACAGTGATTAGTCCCCCACTTTCTGTCCCACACTTCCCCCAGGACAGGATAGTCTCCCATATGGGGGACATGGAGTCCGGCCGGACTAAAAAAAAATCAAACGGCGGATAAGGAACACTATTTGGACTCAAATCCAAATAGTGGATAGTCCCCCCCAATCCCTCCAATCAAACAAGGCCTTAGTCCCTTGGTATTACTAATACTCTTGGAGAAGGGATTGGTAAGGAGGAGGTAGAGATAGTATTAGAAAAATAGTGAGGGGATTAGAAATTTTTTTTTTTTTTATATATTGGAAATTTTTTTTAAAATATAATTTTTAATTTTTTATATTTTTTTATTTGTTTTATTATTTTATATAAAAATAATTTAACAATTCCTTACTACTAATCCCCTCACTATCAATCCCCACACTACTAATCTCCTTACTATCAATCCCCTCACAAACAATCCCCTCACTATTAATCCCCTCACTATCAATCCCCTCCATTCTATCTCCCAAAACAAACGGGGCCTAATATCATCTCTACCTCCTCCTTACCAATCCTCCTTCCAAGGATATTAGTAATACTAAGAGACTAATAGTCCCAAGGTTATCTCTTCAAACAAACAAGAGCATTAGTAATACCTTAGTATTACTAGTTCCAATACCCTCCCTATAACCCAAAACAAATGGGGCCTAGTCTATTATTGGTTGGTGTTGAATATAATTGGTTGAGTTTCAATAATTTTATGATTATATTGTTGTATTATGTGATATGTTATTGTTGGATAATTGTATTGATAGAAGAGGTAAGCCATGAAATCTATTTAATTGATGTAATGATAAATAAATAAAATATGATATATGAATGTAAACATTATACAAAAATGTGTAAGACCTTCTTTGACCCCCTCTCTCTCTCATTGGTTGGATTTTTTTTTTTTGTTTCCTTTGTCCTCCAATCACCACTTACCACATGTGTGTGAGGGTTGTGGGGTGGTGATTGGAGGGGGTCTCCATCACTCCTCAAACATTATAATATTGGTTCAATTTCGGTGATAACTATATTCATTACTGTTAAATGATTTGGTCTTATCGGTTTGATTAGAGATTTTTCAATTTCGGTAGTGACTACATTCATTAAAAGATTTGATCACAGAAAATAAAAACTCTATTTCTTTTTTTCCACGAATTTTCAAAAAAAAAAATTGTGATCCAAACACAATCCGAGATAATTTATTACTTATTATGTGATGCTCAATCAAAGAAAAATCATAACACATTAAATGAATTATTTCTCATCTTCTAACGAGCTAACAATAAGGGTCAATATTATTTTATCTATAATTTTTTGTTTTTTCGTAATGCCATTAAGAACAAATAATATCACACAGTATTCGGGTATAATTACCAGTGATCGCTGCAATATCACACTTACAAAATACTTATTTCAATTTGCGAAAATGATAGATGTTATTGCTATATATATAATGAACTGTCATGACAGCATGGATGAAAAATGCAGGAAAAGAAGGGTTGATCAGAATGTAGTGATGGATTGGATTGAATTTGTTGTTTCTATGGTACACAACATTGGATTGATTCAAAGGAAAGAGGGAATGGAAGCAACGCACAAAGGAAGTTGTCGGCAAGATGGCAGTTAGGTGTGCCTTGGCTTCATCTGCTTGAAAGAGTTGTGGTGAATAGTGGTGGTGATGTCGCTGTTATTATGCATAATGCATGGTCTGTACTACACGTATATGCATTAATTTTCTTGTCCCACCATTTAGATCAATAATGATTTTTTTGGATAGTTAAAACTTTAATTTTATAAAAACTATAATTACAATAATTAAAAAGATAAGTACAGTCATATAAAAAATTATTTTAAAATCACTCTAGAATAAATTTAAAAAAAAAAAAATCACTTTAAAAAACATCACTTTAGAGATTCGAATACTCCAAAAAAAAATATCATTTTAGAAGATTTTGGACCCATTTAGAGATCGGATTTAATTCGAATCTGACCCGATAACCCGAATCCGTTTATATAAAAATCCGATCCGATAATCCAAATCTATTTATTAAACGGATTGAATCTGCAAAAATCTGATCCGACCCAATAATCCGATTCGATTATTCTCAATTTGAATGAAAAAAACATAAAATGAAAAAAAAAAAATTAAATTATATAAAATTGTAACTCGATAAATAAATAAATGGATCGGATTGGATTATCAGATCGGATATCCGAAATCATCGAATTCGGATTCAGATATCTATAATCGGATATAGACTAAACGGATTCGAATCAGATTCGGGTTTGACTTAATCGGATCGGATTCGAATTTTGACAGATCCGATCTGAATCCGATCCATTTAGAGGCCTAATTTAGATTAGTATATAGACCATGACCATTTGGGTTGGTTGTAAAAATAAAAAATGAAGAGGGGAGAGGGGTTAAATTACACTTACCACTTCAATTTTTTTTTAAATGATAACTTTATAAATTTGATATAATTATATTAATATTATTTTTACTAATATAATTACCAGGGTCTTTTGGGAAGTCAAAAAAAATGTCAGCTTTTTATTTTTTACCTATTTTGGGTCACATTACCTCTAACATTTTTTACCTATAAAAAGATAAAATAGATTAAAAAAATCAAAAAATTAATTTTTTATCAACTTTTTAAAACACCACGTCATATCATTATATCAAACTTGTGGGATTCGGGATTTGGGGATTCGGAGGCATATCAGGTTGTGTTTTTTAGTGAAGTGTCATTCCAAACCTCTTTTAATAATTTGAACCGTTCATATTGTAGGGAGCATCGAGTAAATCATTCATGCCAAAAAGTCATATTAATTAGATATCTGCAGGCTTATAATAAAAGCACATTTACTTTTATAAAAATTAACAACTAACATAATTTTCATAAAATTTTAAAAACAATTAGAACATAATCATAAGATTACAAATATTCAATTAATTTAATTTTTTATATAAATAAAAATCTTAATGAATCGTACAATATAAACAATAAATAAAAATAAAATTAAAAATTAAAATAAAAATAAAAATAAATAAATTTAAAAAAAAAAAAAAAAAAAAACTCTAAACGAACTTCTACAAAGAGGCACAATAGCCTAGGTACACCAACACCCGAGGTCCGTGGGATTCAATATGGTAATCATTATACATCATAGGATTCAATATATATTTTTTTAAATTTAAAGAATTTAGAGTAATCTATCTATCCTATGAAAAGTGAGTTGATTTTTTAATTTTTTAAAATTTTTAATTATTTTAATTTGAGGTTAAAAAATTTAATTTGGAAATAATTTTTAATTTTTTTAATTTTTTGTGAGAGAAAGAATGTAATACTATCGAAGCTCCAAAAGTTCGTCAAAAATAAGATTTTTTCTTTTCATTTTTTCTTCGTCTATTTTATATCTCCATACTTCCTCCTTTTCACAATTATTCTCTCTTTTCCTTTTTCTTCATGGCCCTTCCCCTACTCTTATGTTTCTTTCCGTTCTTGTAAGTCATATACATTCATACTTGACAACACCGCTACCGTTGGAAGTTCGGCGGTCACCACGAGCTTGGTGGAAGGGCTATGAAGGAAAAGGAAAATAGAGAATAATTATGGAAAAAAAAGTATGAAGAAAGAAGCATGGAGATAGAAAATAGAGACGGAAAAAAAAAAAAAAAAGAAAATTTTTATTTTTTGCCAACTTTTGAAGCTTTGACGGCATACAAAAAGATGTGGAATAAGACGCATGAGAGGTGAAATGAAAACTAGGACATAGGGTGAATCCACAAAGCAAAAATGAGACAACAGATTTACGATGAGGGAGATACAAGTGCTTGAATATGTGGGTTTAAATATGAAAATTTTGCCCAAAGAAATTTTTTTTTTAATTTTTGGCCAACTTTCGAAGCTCTAATAGTATGCAAAAAGGAGTGGAACAAGGCTTATGAGAGGTGGAACGAAAATTAAGCCATGAGGTGAATCCAAAGATGCAAAAATGAGGCAAAACAAAGTTACAACGAAGAAGATACAAGTGTTTGAACATGTGTATTTAAATCTGAAAATTTTTTAAGAGAGAAAAATCTTATTTTTTTCCAACTTTCAAAGTTTTAACGACACAAAAAAAAAAAGTTGAATAAGGCATATGAGGGATGAAATAAAAACTAGGCAATGAGGTGAATCTAACGATGCAAAAATGAGACGAAACGAAATTACGACGAGGGAGACACAAGTGTTTGAACATGTGTACTTAAATCTAAAAATTTTGCTCAAATTCCGTTAGTTCAATCAAACAGATATTGACGGAGAGTTAATATTGAAACATGAAAAAAATTTTAAGATTTAATTTGAAAAACACGGCTTGTTTGGTTTGTGTTTTGGAAAAAAAAAATTTGTTTTGGAAAATTGTTTTGAGATGGAAAAAGTGATTGATTTGAAGAGATTTGTTTGGAAAAGTTGTTTGGTTTGTGTGTTTTGGGAAATTTTTTGGGAAAATTTCTGAAATTTGTTTGTAGAGAAAATTTCTGAAATTTTTTTCAGAAACATCAACCAAACAAGCCCGTAAAATTTTAAGCTTTTTTTTTTTTTTTTTTTTTTTGTAATTTTTCTTAAATTGTATATCACTTTATTTATTTAGTTATTTATTTTATTAGGGCACTAATAGCTGTTCTCCTTATCCATGATTATTCTGACAACTGATTGTGAAATGATGTATAAAGTTCATCGATGCCGGTCCCCCGGGCCAATCAAAGTGTCCCTCACGTTCACTTAAAATTTCAATTTATTTTTCTTAGCTTGTTTTCGGTTTTTAATTAAGGTGTCGTTTGGGAAGTCAAAAAGTCAGGTTTTTTTTGATTATTTTTAGTCACAAAAGATAAAATAGGTTTTTTTAGTCACAAAAAACAAAACATCACATCTAACTCATAATCATTACACTCCTCTCTCACAAAAAAAGTTAAAAAAGCCAAAAAATCAACCCACTTCTCAAACGGAGGCGAAATTAAATAATATTGTTTGGCTTGAGGAGGTTTATTATAGGTTTGGTTTTAATAATTTGAATCATTTAATGCGTATAACTCATTAAGTATTATATAGTTGTAAAAAATTATATTAATTGGATATCAATAATTATCTCATCTTATCAGTTTTTTGTCAACCGTTAATTTGTTTACCGTATATTTTTTTAATACAAAACTGATTTGATCACATAACTATCGATATCTGATTAACGTGATTTTTTATAAGCATATAATACTTGACGAGTTTTATACATTGAAAATTTGAATTATCAAAATAAGACCCATGATAGACCCTCACGAGCCGAATAACACTGTCCAATCCGATTAAGAACTAGAGACAAACTGCCCCCATAAATTAACATGATAAAAAAGCAACATCAAATATGCAAAATAAGTTTACAAATGGCCTATTATTTTTTTCAATTAATGATCTACACACTAATTTTTAAAAGATCAATTATTTAGGTCATCAAAATAAAACTTAGGACAAGTCTACAAACCTTGAACTGGACTGGTTTAGAACATGAACTATTTTAGTAATAGCGTTTAGGAATTGGACTAGTCCAAAACCTGGAATACTTTAATAATATTAATTAGGGACATATTGTGTAATATCCATAGCAACAAGTGAGTTAAGGATAATTTTTTGACAAGCGGCGAATTTTATAAGTATAATTTTATATTGGAATAAAATAAACTGTCTCAAATTGAAACAAAACTATGTGTCATTTTGGCAAGTTGGCAAAAAGCCAACGTTTTGTGTGTGTTGTCAAAAACTCAAGTTGCCAAAAACGTCCCAAATTCCCATTTGGGAAGACCAAAAAGGCCACCTCCAAATTTATCAAATTATCCTCTAGAAAATTTTGATTAATTAATTTTAAAATAAAAAAATAGGATATTTTAGTCATTTTGGAGTGATGTGACACTTTAAAAAAATATTAAATCAAAAAGTAAAAAAATCAACTTTTTATCAACTTCCCAAATCACTTTAAAAAAAGTCAAAAAACTTGATAAAAAGCTAAAAGTTAACTTTTTACCAACTTTCTAAAACACATAATAAACAAGAGAAAGCACATTAATCTTTTGCAAGTTAAATACTTCTATAAAATAATTTGCCCATAATACTCAGGGCTGGTATTGTCAGAAAATAGAAGATATTAAAATAAATATGAATAAATGATGTTAATATAAAAAATACTTTTATTGGTTGCATGCTACTTATCTTACATAAATATTTTTGTCTTTTATTTTGTGTACTTTATTTAAGGGTATGGCTTCTGTCCACCTCAGGATCGGATTGGATCGTACTGTTGGATCCATAGAGATTTACAACAGGTCCTGTTTTGATAATCTGAACCGTTTAATGTGTAGAATTCGTCGAGTATTATATTTCTATAAAAAATCACATTGATCGGATATCGATAGCTATTTGATCAAATCAGTTTCTTATTAAAAAAATTAGACGGTAAACAAATTAACGGTTGATAAAAAACTGTTTTGATCACATAGTTATCAATAACCGATTAACGTGATTTTTTATAAATACATAATACTCGACGAGTTCTACACATTAACGGTTCAGATTATTAAAATAAAATCCGTGATGAATCTCTACAGATCCAACAATACAGTCCAATCCGATCCTGAACTGAACAGAAGTCCTACCCTTTATTTAATGTGGAACCAATGGACAGATCTTGCTGCTGAGTATTCAAAATTTTCAAAGAGAAACATATTACGTACTATGAATAAAAAAATAATTTGCACCATTAAATTGGGCATGGTCTGGGTGTCAGGTTTACTTCATTAGGATTCTGTTTCACTATTTATTATAGGGGTTCAGCTTCTGTCCAATCTAAAATTGGATTGGGACGGTATTATTTAATCCATAAAGGTTTATTATGGGTTTCGTTTTGATAATTCGAACCGTTCAATATGTAGAACTCGTCAAGTATTATATGTCTGTAAAAAAATCACGTTGATCAAATATAGATACCTATATGATCAAAATAGTTTTTTATCAATCGTTAATTTATTCCCCGTTCATTTTTGTTTATTTTTGTTTATACAAAACTAATTTGATTACTTAGCTATCAATATCCGATCAATGTGATTTTTTATAAACATATAGTACTCAATAAATTTTACACATTAAAACAATTCAAATTATCAAAACAGGACCCGTAGTGAACCCTAACAAACCCAACAACATCGCCCAATTCGGTCTCAAACTGAATACAAGTTGAACCCTAATTATAGTTCCCTTATGCATTGCATTAATTCGGTCTCAGGCCCATGACTCGAAAACTTTTTCAATAAAATCGTTATGGGTATTCTATGAATTTTAAAATAAAATAATAATAAAAAATCTTTGTGAGGATCCTACAAATATCACAAATTGTTTACACTATCACTTTCTTTTGTGACTAACTAATTTGTGATATGTGATAAAATGGAATTGCGTTGGCCTCAAGTGCATATATAAGGTCCAATGATTAAGACGACTGAGGCAAAGACAAACATGACACGGATTTGAGAGTTTATTGGTCCCGTTCGATAGAGTTATGAAAAAGTGATTATAACTTATAGCTTAACAGTTTATAACTTATAGTTGTGAACATAAGTTGATTTTTGACTTATAAATTAAGTTTCTCCTCCTCCACTCAAAGAATAAGTTGATTTTTGACTTACAAAAAGTTATAAGCTGTATAGTTAAGCTGAACCAAACACATCAAAATAGCTTAAATTAAACTAAAAACTGAAATAGACTAGAAATAAGTCCTACCAAACAAGACCATTGAACTACAACAGATGAGTACTGAGTACTTGTGTAATATTCATTATATCACATGTGGTTAAGAAAAATATTAGAACCCAATCAGGTTGTTTGGTTTAAATTTTTAGAATTCACCTTTTAGAAAATAAATTTTTTTATTTTTCATATATTTTTTTTGTTTTTACTAAATTTTTTTTAATATTCTAAGCATTTTTTAAAATTTTAAGATACACCTAATATAAATACACTTAAAACATAATATTTGTGAAAAAAATCTTTGAAAAATTCACTAAATACCAAAAATATATAAAAAAAAAAAAGAAAATTTAGTACATTTTCTTATTTTTGTGTATTTATTAATTTTTTATAATATTTTTTTTACAAATATTTTATTTTTTAAATACATTTAAGTAAGGTGCATCTAAAAAAAGTAAAAAATTACTTAAAATTTTAAAAATATTCACTATAAACAAAAAAAAATATGAAAAATAAAAAACTCAATTTTCAAAAAATTGAACCCAAAAAATTAAAACCAAACTCATTGAATATTTTTATCAAGAGAAAGCCAAATGTCCCACATGATATGTGATAAAATTTTTTGATATTTTTCTTTGTATCCCTAGCATTGTTGGTTAGTTAGGGAGCGTTTGGTAACGTTTACGTTTTCAGTTTATATTTACAAAAATTTTATAAATTAGTTTTTGTTTATTTTTAGAAAAACATAAACTACAAACGCGTTTGGTAATTGACAAAATGTTTAAAAAATTTTAAAAATATAAAAAAGAGTGAGAAATGGCAAGTGATGGCAAGTGGCGGCGGAAGACGGTGGTGAAAAGTGGTGACGGTAGTGGTGGGTAGGTGGTGGTGGTGGGTGGGTGGATGACGGTGGCGGGTGGCAGTAAGTAAGTGGTGGTGGTGGTGGCAGCGGCGGCGGCGGCGGCGGCGGCGGTGGCAGGTGGTGGGTGGTGGTGATGACAGGTGGTGGGTGGTGGTGATGACAGGTGGTGGGTGGTAGTGATGACAGGTGGGTGGCAAATGGCGGGTGGTGGTGAGTGGTGGCGGGTGGGTGGTGGTGGTGGGTAGATGGCGAGTGGTGGTGGTGGGTAGGTGGGTGACGGTGGCCGGTGGTGGTGGTGGTGGGTGGTGATGGCAAGTGGGTAGCGGATGGCGGGTGGTGGTGGGTTGTGGCGGGTGGGTGGTGGGTGACGGTGGCGGGTGGTGGGTGGTAGTGAGTGGGTGGTAGTGGTGGTGTGTGGTGGGTAGTGGAAGAAGATGGGTGGCGGATGGCGGGTGTTAGTAGGTGGTGGCGGGTGGTGGTGGTGGTGGTGGTGGTGGTGGGTGGGTGGGTGACAGCGACGAATGGTGGGTGGCAGTGAGTGAGTGGTGGTGGTGGTGGGGGGCGGTGGTGGGTGGTGGAGGTAGGTGGACGGCGGGTGGGTAGTGGGTGATGGTGGTGGTGGCAGGTGGGTGGTGAGTGGTGGTGGCAAGTAGGTGGTGGCGTACGGTGGATGGTAGTGGCAGGTAGATGGCAAGTGGGTGGTGGGTGGTGGTGGTGTTGTTGGCGAGGGGTGGGTGGTGGTGGCGAGTGGGTGGCAAGTGGGTGATGGTGGCGAGTAGTGGTGGTAGGTGGGTGGCAGGTGGTGGTAGGGGGTGGGTGGTGAGTGGTGGTGGCGGAAGACGGTGGTGGAAAATGGTGGCGGGTGGTGGCTAGTGTTGGGTGGTAAAAAAAAAAAAATTGAAAACTTAAAATGGAAACACATTTTTTGTGTTTTCATTTTTTGGCCAAATTTATAGCTGAGACTACTGATTTATAAATCAAAAATTTTACCAAACAAGTTTTTATTTGAGTTTTTAAAATTTTTGTAAATATAAACAGAAAACTGAAAACGTAAGTGTTACCAAACGGTACCTTAATATTTGAGCTTTTCTGTCATTGGATTAACTGAATTCGTATTGTTGAGGTTGATGGATTCACTTTGTGGTCCATTTTGAATGATTGAAATTGTTCATTTTGTAAGATTTATCGAGTTGATCGAATATTGATAGTCAAATGATCAAATTATATTTATTTTTAAAATAATGAAGAACTTATTTTTAAAATCATATTTATCATTTAATTTATATAAAACAAATATGATTTCATTATAAAAGTAACGATGCCAACTTAATTTTTTTATGTGAATTATTTTTTGAACTGGTCCTATAAAATGAAGTACTTGTCAGTAGATAAGCCCACAAGTTGTTCAATGAATCCAAAAATCACCAAAGAGAACCAACTCCTACAATTAAAGGGGAAATAACCCATTAGAGGATGGTTGAATTTTTTTTTCTTCAAATTCATGATAAAATTTAATTATTAAAGTTATAAATTTTTTTATAAATATGAAATTATTTTTGAAAAGCAAACCTGCTTTATAATTTCTCCATAATTAAATCTCATCAGTGATTTTTTTTTTTAAACTAATAATATCATCAGTGAAGTTGACACCCCTCATTTAATCCAATCCAAATATAGGCAGACATATAGTATGGCGTATCATGGTCAAGTCCTTCTCATAAATTAATCCATCTTACCATTCCTAGCTATGTTCATTTGCAGTGGTATTGCACCAATCATGAATTAATTTTTGTTGTGGACCAGTGATGCTTTATATGTGCCTCACCGACAAAGATCACTCGTCTTAAAATTTTATTTCGTTCATGATTTTTATTTTATTTTTTCAGTTAAAGGTATGATGTTTGTGGATTAGTTAGTGACATTACTATTAATGGATTTTGATATAGGCTCAAATTCTAATGTGAAAACTGAGGAGTATACCACTTTTAGTTCAAGTTACTACTAATTGATTTCATAAATTAACAAAATTCAAAAAAATAAACGCAAAAAATCAAAAACACACACACGAGAAAATCCTCACCAACTGCAAAATTCTCCTATGGATAAGAAAATCCATACCAAAAAAATAAATAAATAAATAAATTGATTTTTCAATGATTTTTTTAAAAAAAAATTATGAAAATACGTGTAAAAAAATAGTGAGAATAAATTGACTTTTTATAGTATTTTTTTGACTTTTTAACTATTTTAGGCCTCGTTTGGGAACAGGCTAATTTAGTAACTTTTTGGCTAATTGGCTAAAAAGGTTGGTAAGAAAAACCTGTATGTTTGGGCCAACTTTTTGGCTAATTACGAAACGACGTGCAAAAAGTAGAGAGAAAAGGAAATCTTTGACTTTTTGGTATGGGTTGTTGGCTTTTTGGCTAAAAAGGTAACTTTTTGGCTAATTGGCTATTTTAGCCTCATGCCAAACGAGGCCTTAGTTACTCCCAAAGACCCCCTAAAATGGCAGAAAGTTTCGTGGCTGGGAATGTTTTAGAACTGGGCTTCCATTTTTTGTAAGCTTTTTATGGACCAAGCCTGATGCCTATGGGCCGGTCCTCGACCAGTTGCTTACACCTTCGGCATGCAAGTATTGCCATTTCATTCTACCATTTTATTTATTTATTTAATTAAATTTTTTTTTTGGGTGGTATAATCAGGCCTAAGTCTATTTTAATTATAATTTATAATAACTATATTTGCATACTAAAAATTACTTATCATTTGATTTATTACTATTGTTTTGGTTCAATAGGCTCAATCAGTGGAAACAACTTGGAACTCAACTTTACATGGCGGCAAATAATATGTCATAAATTTTATTTATTTTTCGAGCAATATATAATTTAGATGCACAAACAAGTATTTTTTTTTTCTTTTTCACAAGATAGCGGTTAGTAGATTAATAATCAGATTACAACACAGGTCAATATCTCTTTATATATTCGAGATTGAAATTATATTCACCTTGACACTTACATACTCTTTCCATAATCTTTTAAATAATTATCCGGTAGAGTCAAACAAGTAAAATTGATGTATTGATTTTGTTAATTTTGTATGGCACTTTCTCTGATTAGAAACAAGAAATTCTATGATATAACAAACCACAAGAAATTTTTTTTTTCGACATATTGGATGCTAAAACTCTTTATTCTGAAAATCAAATACAAAAGGCAAAATTGCCATGAAAAATCATAAAATTAGAAACCGTAACGGTTATTAATGTTTTGACTGAGGGGTTGTTTGAGGTGTCTTAAATAAGTATATTTTTTGTCTTTTTAGACTAAAAAATGGAAGTTGAAAATATGGATGTTTGGATTAACTTTTTGACTTTTTATGAAAAAATATGTAATAAAAAATTATAAAAATTGATTTGTAGGAAAAAATTCGATTTGGAAATTGTACAGCCGTACTTGTTGACTTTTGGTGAATAATGTTAACTTTTTGATTTTTTAAGTAATTTTTTAATTTTTTGACTCTATGCCAAACTTGAACTAAATATACAACACTTACTTTATAAAACATGGAAATAAATTTTTTTTCTCTAGCACGTGGCTGACACAGATCAACGTTTCATTCAATATTTTTTGAACCGACAACGTAACGGCACACTAGAATATTATATAAAAAATTGCTATATATTTAGTGTTTTTTTTTTAATTATTATTGCTTACGTAAATATTAATGATGGACAATACTCTATTATTGATTATTGACCCTGTAAGTGGCGGTAAAATGTCCACACCTTCTTGTGCCCCTAACCTTTCACTAATTTAAATGTTTAAACCAATTTCTCATTAAATTTTGTTTATCACTAAATTTTAGTTATCACAAAACACAAAGTAGTGATTAATCAAAATATGTGAACCTCATGACTTTATGTCTAGTAGTTACAAAATGAGGACAACTTACCAATGGGCCCTGTGGGCCACTATGAGCCTTAGTTCAATTTTATTTATTTATTTTATAAATTTTTAAAAAAATGATCTATAACTCGAGATAAATGAGCTTAAATGGCTTGAATACACCTCTTTCAATTTCCTTTTATGTTTTCTCTATCTCTATCTCTATTTCCTCTCCTCTCCCATTCAAACAATCCTGGTATGTCTCCTCTTTTCTCCTCTCTATCTCTATTTCCTCTCATCTCTCCTCCTCTCTATCTCTATCTCTAGTATCTCTCTCTCTCTTTCTCTATCACACCATTCCAACTTTCTCTGTGTGTGTGTGTGTAGCCAGCAAAAAAGCATCCCTCTCATTCCTGAGAGAGTTCGCAAATTATGATTCGATTTCACCGGAGAGGAAAAGCGGTCTATGGCTGTGAAAGGAACAGATGTGAGAAACTGATTTAGGTTTGATTTTGTTATTTGTGGCTATGGTTGTGGATTTGGTTTTGGTTTTAGATTTAGATTTAGATTTAGATTTTGTTAAACTGCAGGTTTGGTGTTGGATTTGGTTTTGATTTAGATTTTGATTTTATTAAACTGCTGTTGAATATAGTTTTGAGAATTGTAATCATGATAAATCTCTTCTTCTTCTTCTTCTTAAACTGCTGTTGAATATAGTTTTGAGAATTGTAATCATGATGAATCTCTTCTTCTTCTTCTTTCTCTAATTTTTCAAATTGTTAAAAGAAAAAAAGTTCGTCGGTCGACAATTTTTTTGGTTGGCCGAATGGTTTTATGGCCAGCCAGCTAAGTTTTAAAATTTTTTCAATAGAGGGAATGAAAAAGAGGAAGAAAGAAGGGGGAAAAAAAATGGCACCTTGAGCCATTCGGCCCAGAAGCTATTCGAGCTAGCCAACAAAACTGAAATTTTTATATGTAGATTGTTAGTAAAAAAAATTAGTTGATTCGATAATTGTGTAAATATATTACTTCATTATATTTGTCTTTAAAAAGTAGATAATTTGTTTTTAAAATTATTTTTATTATCCATTTTGGAGAAGAAAAAAAAGACTAGATCAATCTGATTAATATGATTGACGATCTACATAAGAATTTACAACTTATATGGATTGGATTATCGAAATGAGACTTTTAAAATCGACTAAACAGTTCAATCCACAAATATGATGTGAAAAGAAGTTGTGCTTTTAAAAAAAAAATAATAAAGTAAAAAATCTATTGTTTAGCATTTTTCTAAACAAATAATGAGAAGGCAATATTGGTTTGAGTCACAAATGAGTCACCATGGTTGCCTTTCCATGACATTCTATTAAATTTCAAAAGTTTGGAAATGGATTAACAATGAAAGCAAAACAAGTTTTGACGAAAGAGTACAACAATAAATTTTAAAAAATGGCTACTTGCATTTCATTTTGTAGGGGGGTTCAAGGTCAGGATGGTGATTAGAGAGAAAAAACTATGCTAATGGTCCAACAATGGTGGAATGGCTGGAGGATGAGTAGTAGTAACTGTCTGGGAGTTGGAGAGTGTGCAACTGGGTGAAGGTGAAGCAAATAGCTTAAGAAGAAATGTATGGCAGTGCACAAATGGGCAGTATCTCCCCCAAATCCCCAAAAATTCCTCTTCTTGAACCTTGAGAAATGGGTCTTATTTATAGGCTTTTCCTTGGTACCAAGAGGACACCAAGTGGCCAAATAAAGAGAAGACAAGTGTCCCTAAGGATCACACAGAATATTTTCTGCCTTGAGCCACCAAGCTGAAAGTGCCACGTGTCCCTCTGCATGTACTGTGTACTATCTGTTTGCCACCGTAACTACCCTTTTTTTTAGCAGCAAGTGTAGTTGCGATAGGAGTGTTTGGCGCTGCAACTCTCTTTTGAGCCTCAGCAAGTGTGGTTGCAGTGGAAGTATTTGCTGCGGCATTTACCTTCTTAGTTCTATTTAGCCAGTACATGCATTCTCAAGACTCTATTAGTCTGTTATCGTCTATGTTCGTGTTCACCTCAGCAAAGCCTCCACCCTTAGCCACCTAACCACAAACTCCCTAACTTCCCAGGGCAAAGGCCACAACCAAGCCTACTATCAGCTATGTTATGTCTTAGTACCAAGCCTAAGGGAGCTTCCTTAGTCCTGCCTGTGCGACTAGGGCAGATCCATGACCTGGGTAATGGAAAGGGAGTCCCTTACACTCGGGCTACCCTGCTCCTATCTTCAAGGGATCGCCGCGGTAAACTGATATTTCTAGGCCTACTATTAGCTCCAACCAGTAAGTCTTGGGGCCTACTATCAGCGCCAAGTATAGCCTCTACTTGTAGAGGGGAAGCTTTTCCAAAAGGCTATGATCACCTTGGCAGGATGTTCCCTTCGCAAGTTGGTTACGGCGGCTATAATTGTTGCGACAGTCATTTCCCGTAGCAAGTTCAAATAGCAAAACCAACGATATTGGAGATGGCACCGACAAAGTGCCTCTGCAACTTGGGCGCTGCAAGTAATGCCTCTGCAACTTAGTTGCTCCGGTTCTCTCTTCCCCTCAGCAACTCCAGGGGGCGGTGGAACCGACAATACTTGGAATGGCGGCGATACCGACATTACTTGGAATGGCGGTGCTGAGACAAAGTGCCTTAGCAACTTGACTGTTACATGTGTTGCCTTTGCAACTTGATTTAGGCATTTTCCTTCGTGGAGTCTGTTTGGACCCTTGGTGGGTCGAACCTGCTTCGACCCTCTATTGGCCCACTTCTCTTAGGCTTTAGCTCCTGCTCTTTTTTCATTCTTAGGGCGACCTCAACATTTAGGCCCATAATTAATTTGGAGCTTAGTTTTTGACCCTCTACATTTGCCCTCTACACGCATAGGGGACACCCCTCTTGTTTCCCGCGTGTGCATGACATCACCAAGTAATCTAGGGATTGCGTCGGTTGGGTCAGGAGGTGCGTCGGTTTTTTACAGAGTCATAGTGGCTCGGAAAAGGCATCTTTTTTACTGATAGTCTAGGGAAGTGTAGTGGCACCCTTTTGCTGCTCTCTCTATAAATATTGCCTCTTGGGTCCACTGGTCCCCCACTTCTGCCATAACACACTTTCCTGTCTCCTTGTCTTCTTCTCGTCCTTGCCCTCACTTTTCAAAGTCTTCCTTACTTTTCTTTATTCTTCCTTATGGTCAGCACAAGGTTTTTATCCCACCGGGCTGCCCCACCCCTTATTGAGTGGAGGAGGGCTCCATACTTCGGAGGGCTGGCTGACCCTTTCTGAAAGGCAGTTGACTCCTTCTTTCCTGATGCCCTCTCTCTGTAGAAGCCTCTGTTCTCTTTTGGTGAGGCTACTTTGGACGATGCTGACATGGTAAACCCAGTCTCTATGTTGCGGTTTCGCATGGAGCGTGGTGACTTTCCCCATTCATACATCTACTACTACACTCACTCGGGCCCTTTAGTACACTGGTCCATCTAGGTTGATGACATCATTGCGGTTGACAGCTTCGAGCAATGCTTGAGGGATGTTCGTCTCTTCAATGCGGTTTTGATTTCGAGGGAGTTATCGGTGTACAAGGTCCATACCAACACTGATATGATCGTCTCCCGCTAAAGCCGCGATTCTCACACCTTTTCCCTAGTATGGCGGGAGATAACCCTAACCCTCGAAGATGTTGCTGCTCTTCTACACCTAAGTACTTGTAGAGACCACCTCTTCGATCCAGCGTCCCTGACTTTTGCAGAACAAAATGTCGTCACTGCCCTCCAAAGTGCCTTTTAAGAGGCACGGAAGTATGGCTCTTGGTACGATCTTAAGACTGGGGAATTTCTCTAAGAGAGGCCGAAGAGGGACAAGACCACCTACCTTTCCTAGCTGACACATTTCTTCAAGGACCTGCAACCGGTTATGGGCGACATTACAAGAGAGAGCTGCAACTCCATAGTTGGGTTGGGCTACCACGACAACTTGTACCTGGCCACCTTTGTCAGTTATTTCATATATTTTTTTTTGTTCTCCCTAGCGACCCTGCTGAGAGTATCAATCCTCTGGTGTTCCCTCTGGCTATTAAACTCTGTAGTGGTAGTTAGATCCCTTTGACCCCCCTCTTCTTGGGGAACTTATACTTCCGCCTTGACCTTATTCACTCAAACATGGAGAGGTCCATCAGCCGCTATGATATATGGAGCTTTGTACACACTCAGTTCCTGATCGCCTTCTTCTACGAGTGATTCCCTACTATGGGCCCCGTCCCTAAAGAGCATGAGCCCTTCTTCACCGACGAAGTCCTCGATGCAGAGGGTCGACCTGTCACAAGACAAGTGTGCCAATCCCTCCATCACATCTTCCGGTGGTCTGGTCTTGGCACCAACAGATCCTTCGTAGATTACGTCAATTTTATGGAAGAGTGTATGTTCCGCCATTTTATCCAACTTCTTCCAGGCATTTCTATTGTCCAATTTTATTTCTTAGAGGATCGTTATGTTGATTTCACCCTTGACGGCGTCCAAGCCAAATCCCTGCTACTGACTACTATGATACGCCTTGGGTTTCTGCCCGTATGGAATGAGGAAGGCATGTCTAGTGTTGTCTATCGATTGGATATGGTCCTTAGGCAATTCGGTATGGACCAGGGCATCCCCCACGCCCCTCCGCTTTAAACAGATTTTCATCAGAGCTTCCAGAGGTTTGCACGTGACCACATCGCCTTACTCGTGGAGGGTTTAGGCCTTATGGAATTGCTTTCACTTGGACGAGAAGGTGCATTTACTCCTAGTAACAGGCTGTTCTGGCATCGCAACCTCAACTCCTGTTTCAACTTTTGCAACAATGCTCCTGTTGTCCCTGCGATGGAACCTATTCTGCAGTCTGACTTATCCCTTCGTCTCCCATCTGGTCGAGGGAAACAGACTAGTATATTTTGCCGTTTTAAGCTTCTATCCCTACCTACAGTAAAGGAGTCTCATCCATCTGGGGTAATGTCCGTCCAACTTCTAAAAGTTGTTCTTCCCCTGATTGGTGTAACAGTGCACATGACTTATTTCGGATTGAGGACAGCCCAAGAGGCAGTGGCATCAGTTGCTAAGGCACGTGCCTCACCAAGTAGGAAGAGACTCCGAAAGATACCCATACTTGAAAAATATTTTTGCATTACTTCCTTGGGCTTTTTACATTTATTTTAGTATTTACATGATCTTTTTCCTTTTTGGGGCCCATTGGCCATACCACCTTCGGGCCCCAAAGGTTCTTCTATTGCCATCGGAATTTCCTCAAATTCAAATGACGACGACGACCTTCTCATTGCTTCAAGGGTCACAAGATTCAGAACCCGCAGGATGGTACTTCCAGATGTTAAAGAAGAACCAAGTGTTGAGGCTGAACCAACTACTGAGGCTGAGCCAGTTGTTGAGGCTGCAGTAAATGAACAAGTCCCCTTTGCTATGGAAGTTGCAGCGGGTGGTATAGTTGTTGAGGGTGCAAAACCTCCAAACCCTGCTGATTCTGTTTACTTTCACGGTTACTCTGTCGGCGGAGATGATTTTGTTCTAGAGACTCTAAAAGAGGATCGTGGCGCAAGAGAGCCACTAGAAGTTGCACCACCCCCCATTGGGAGCTATATCTGGGGGTTCTTCCCAGTCCACTGAGTCTCCACTGGTTCAACAAACCCCACTCCTCAATGTTCAAGTTGTTGAGAGAGGTGCAGATGTAGCGGCTGTTTGTCACAACCCAAACCCGCCCCTATAGGTTTGGCACCGTAACCGGCCAGTAATCCGAGGATTACCTACGGCCTCTGAACAGATTAACAAAATATAAGGCGCTAGCGGAAGCAATTAAGAATATACAACGTCCATTGAGCTGTGCAGACTTATATGAGACAGAAAAATTTTAAACTTTTTATTTACATATATATATACACATGGCTTGAAGAACCAAACAAGAAAACATAACTTAAACTTAAACTTTGCATCACATAACGACAACACTTAGCATATCCGGAACCTCCACGGGAGGCACATAGGTTGGCTGACAAACGGATTCTAGACAGAAGCCTCTAGCCTGGTCACACGCCTGATCACCTACATATATAAATAATACAGTGAGCTAAAGCCCAGTGAATAATAACAGAGTAAAGGGTTTAATGAATGATGTCCATCACAGAGTTAGAAATCAGAGTTTATCTCAGAAACATAATCTTATTAGAAACAGAGTCTTATGCATTTTCAGATTCCAAATCATTTTCGTAGTCATTTTCATAATCATTTCCATATTCAGATTTTGCATAAGATCATATGTGGTACACCCATTAGCTATCCGATCAAGTAGGTCAGAAGACCACAACAAAGTTGGTACCAACAACCATAAAGGTCTATATCTTATGCCAAGAAGAAACCATGGTATTACCCGGGCAAGGTCAGAGGCCAGTATTATTACCCAGGCGAGGGCCATAGGCCACGGTATTGTTACCCCTGAGCGAGGGCCATAGGTCACGGTATTATTACCCCCGAACGAGGGCCATAGGCCACGGTATTGTTACCCCTGGGCAAGGGCCATAGGAACTAAGGGTGCCACAATACATTTCAGAAAATTGGACATTCATTCATAACTCATAAAGTAGCATTTCAGAAAAACAATTCATATCATATTAGTCAGAAAATACTTAAAACTGAACATAACTTTACAAAGTTATTACTCACAGAGGGTTGCAGAGGCAAATCAGACAGACTGGATATATCAGATAAATCAGGCAGATAATGACGCGTGACCTACACAAACATATGATATATACACACTGAAATACAACATTACTCTCTTGATTAAACTTGTCCTTTCTAATCTTTATAGTCCGAAATTCTACTACATTTATTCTTTCTCAATTAAGTAAACTGGGTTCTTATTTCACATATTCTTTCGTTACTAAGTCCCTCTTTTCCAAATAGATTGATCATTTACTTGGCTTATTAAACAACTACCACTAGATCAATGATTCATTCTTTAACTAACTAATCTATGTTGACTAGTAGCTTATTATTCATTATTAAGTCATAAATTCCTTAGAACATTATTCACATGCATGAAATTTGCATCAAAATTACTAGTTTTATATTCTTATAAATTTTCAACTAGTTTCCATAATCTTGGACTTAGCTTAATTTATAACCTCAATTTAATTCATAACTATAGATGTCCCAAAATATGTTTAATCTCAAATTACAAGTATGGATTAAAATCTAATTATAAAATCAACACTTTATCTAACATTAGGATTAATTCTAATTTTTCATAAACTTGATGTTTATAAAACATTTCATTTCTCTCTTCAAAATATGAGATTGAATTAATCCAAATCCTTCAAAATCCATGATGTATGCAATACAAATAGGCCCAATTTTATTATTAATAACAAAATCAACTTAATTATAAATTACACAAATCAATTTCTTAGAAATTCAACTTAACTCAATTTCTAAAATATACTTAAATGGAACAAACCTTTTAAATTAAATCATATGCATGGATTAAACAAATTCCTAGTTTTCATAATAAAATCAAAACTCCCTTTAATTCCAAAATCAACTCTCAAATTAAGAATGATTCTCAAAATTGAACCTAATTCAAATCCATAAACCTTTTAGACATGAACTAAAATCCCAAAACCTTAAAATATTATAATGCATGTCTAATTAAAGTATGTAGATTTTTCCCATGCATGTAACATTTAGGCATAATTTCATGCAAAATCACAACATCAAACCCAAATAATCAATTTCCATAAATTTGAATCTAATTCAATTTTATCACTCTTTCACTAATTCCTTTTAATTTACATGAAATTGAAGTTATATGACTCTTAGGAAAGCATTTGCATGTATGAAATTAAGAACCAACTAATTTTCTATGTTCAAAATCAACTCATAATTTAATTCTTGATTTAGCCAAATTTAAATTAAATTAATTTCCCTCATAACACATCTAAATTTAAACTTATCAATTTTTACACATGAATTAAATTTGAAGTCTTGAAATTTCAACATGCATGCAAGTATGGGTTTCAATTTGTAAAGAACAAAATAAATCAAACTCTAACTAATTAATTTCCAAATACATATAGTCATAATATTACACATGCATGAACCCTTTTCATATTTAGAACCCACTTTCAAATTAACTTCCATCATCCTACACTTAAATCATTCTTTCTGTTGGAAATGGTTATAAATTAACCAGAATTTTATCCTAAGTTTGGTCTAATTTTTAGGTGGGCCCCGTGCATCGATTTACACGGGTCAAAGTGGTAACGCGTTCTATGCCGCGTTGTGATTCACGTGGTATATTTGGTTGCTCAAAACCATTACCGAGTGAATGGGAAATTGAAGCCAAAGTGTGCTCCATGGAAATGGAGTTTTGGTGGAAATTCCTTATGGTTTGAATAAGGCTTGTCCCACATTGATTTGATGGGAGGTTTTGAGAGGGTTTATAAGGCTTGGGTTTGATACTTGGGGTGTGCTCCAAGGGGTACCCAAGTGTTTTAGAGGGAGAGGTTATGGGCAAAATGCCATTGGACCCGTCCGTAAGGTTGGGTTGTTTCGGCCCAATACTAATCTTTTTGGGCCAAAAACATTTGAATTTAATTCAAATAAACTGTTTTGGATTTTTTGGTTCATCCAAACAGGGCCCTTCCCGTTTTTACCTGTTTAAATAGTTAATCAACCTTAACATCTATAAATAGACCAGCCTCCCATTTGGATAATAACATCAATTTTCGTATTCCTTCTCTGCTTTAAATCTCTGCCATATTGCTGCATATTATTTCTGAAAGAAAGAGTGTAAACACTTAGTGTGTTCGACGAACAATTAAATTGTAGTGCTGCATTTAATTGTTGATAAGATCATTTCATCTGGAGATAGACGCAAGTTAAAGCACCTTGGAGAGTTCTTAAGGACGTTCAACACCGGACTTGATCGAAAGTTATTCCAAGTATTTAACCAAGTAAGTTGATTAAATTATTTTTCTGCTTTTATTTGTTTATTAAAATTAGATTTTAATTTTGTTTTTGTAACAAAATAAAATTTTTATTTGTTTTATTTTATTTTTATTTTGAGTTTGATTTTTGTAATCAAACATATTTCTCTCATTTTCTTTATTACTTTAAATTCGATTGTTGTTTAGTACAAATTTAATTTATTGAAGATTGCCCTACAATCTTAAGAGATCCTTTTGGTATCTTCATTGTATTTAATTTTCGCTTTTTCAAAGTAATATTCAGTTGGAAAAACAAATAGTGATTTATGCTATTTGACGATAGTAGTAATATCCTCTTTTCTTTGACAACTAGTAGTACGACATCGGTGTCATTAACAATTTCGAATATTAATTGGTATTACGTAAAATTATTTTGGTATTTTATTTTTCTGTTTTAGTAACAAGGAAATAGAATTATTTTGTGTTATATTTTATTTTCGGTTTTAGTAACTAGAAAATTAATTTGTGTTTTAATATTTCTGATTTTTGTAATCGTAAATTATGGCTACTACTACTCTGTTGTTACACCAACATCGTCCCTATTCGTAACCATGTTCATGTACCAATCAATCATGGAGAAAAAAAATTTAGAAGTTTAAGAGATGGCGGCAGAAGATCTCGTTCTATCTTACAACTCTTAATTTTTCTCCATGAAGAGGCTCCAAAGACTTAAAGAGGGTGAAAGTGATCGGCAAGTTGTTGCCAGAGATGTTTGGAAACATTGATTTCTGTGCGTAAACTACATCCTCAATGGCCTTGACAACATGTCAGATAATGTATAAAAGAATTATGGGATTCTTTGGAGAAGAAATACAAAACAGAAGATCACGAAGAAATTTGTCGTCGGTAAATTTCTAGATTTTGTAATGGTCGACTCCCAAGCGGTAATATCTCAAGTTCAAAATTTTCGATAATTTTGCATGATATTCATTCGAAGGTATGTCTCTTAGCGAATCTTTCCAAGTCGCCGCTTGGTGGAAAAGTTACCACCGCTTGGAAAGATTTTAAAAATTATTTAAAACATAAACGCAAAGAGATGACCATGGATGAGTTAATTGTAAGATTAAGAATTGAGGAAGATAACCGAAAGGCTGACAAGAGGCATGGGAAAAATCCCATTGAGTCCAAGGCTAATGTGGTTGAACAAGTTCAAAAACCACATAACAAAAAGAGGAAGTTTACTGGAGATGGTCCTAAACAAGGCAACAACAATGGCAACAAGAAGTTCAAAGGAAAATGCTATAACTGTGGAAAGACTGGACATCGAGCTTCCTAGAAGGTTCATGGAAGTACAAGTAAGAAGACCACCGATCAAGCCAATGTAGCAATTGGATTACATCTCGATGGAGTGAATGACATCAACCTCTCGTGGTGTCTGAGGCTAACTTGGTTGGAAATCCCAAAGAATGGTGGGTTGACACTGGAGCAACTCGTCACATATGTGCAGACAAGAAGATGTTCACTACCTACAATGAGGCTGCAAATGGTGAGCAACTTTTTATGGGAAATTCTTCTACTTCTACTGTGGCTGGACAAGGAAAAGTGATCTTGAAGATGACATCAGGAAAAGAACTAACCCTCAACAACGTACTGCATGTACCTGACATCCGGAAGAATTTAGTTTCTGGTTCTTTGTTAAGTAAAAATGGTTTTAGGCTTGTTTTTGAGTCTGATAAGTTTGTATTAACAAAGAGTGGTATGTATGTTGGTAAGGGATACATGAGTGATGGTCTCTTTAAATTGAATGTAATGACTGTTGTACCAAAAGTTGCTATGAATAAGAATAACACATCTTTTGCTTATATTCTTGAGTCAAATTTATGGCATGGTAGATTAGGACATGTAAATTATGATGCTTTCCGTAGATTAATTGGTTTGGATTATATACCAAAGTTTGAAATTAATCCTAATCATAAATGTGAAGTTTGTGTAGAAGCAAAACTAACTAAGGCTCCATTTAAATCAGTTGAAAGGAAAACTGAACCTCTAGAATTAATTCATACTGATGTATGTGATCTAAAATTTATTCAAACTAGAGGAGGAAAAAAGTATTTCATAACATTTATCGATGATTGCACAAGATATTGTTATGTTTATTTACTTAGAAGTAAAGATGAAGCCTTAGATATGTTTAAACTCTACAAAACAGAAGTTGAAAATCAACTTGGTAAAACCATTAAAATGGTTAGAAGTGATAGGGGTGGTGAATATAATGCACCATTAAATGAATTTTGTGCACAACATGGCATTATTCACCAAACTTCATTCTCCTGGAATTCCGAAAGGAAGAATAGAACTCTAAAAGAAATGATGAATGCCATGTTACTAAGTTCAGCTTACTACGTAACTTGTGGGGGGAAGCAATATTGTCAGCTAATTATGTTCTTAATAGAATACCCCACAAGAAAACCAAAAGCATTCCTTATGAATTATGGAAAGGTCGACCACCTTCCTACAAATACTTGAAAGTGTGGGGGTGTTTGACAAAAGTTGAAGTTCCTGTTCCTAAAAGACTAAGATTGGACCAAAAGATTGTGTGTTTATTGGTTATGCTCGTAATAGTAGTGCATATCGGTTTCGACTTATAAATCGTAAATACCGATATAAATGTGAACACTATTATAGAGTCAAGGAATCTTGTGTTTTTGAACATGTCTTTCCTTACAAGAAAGGACAGAATTAAGTTCACAGAAGAACTTATGATTGTACACAAAGTCAAGAGACTAATGACAATCAAGCACAAGAGACTAGTAATGGTCTCAACCAGATTTAACCGATGATGAACCAAGAAGAAGTAAGAGAGCGAGAACATCAAAATCCTTTGGTCCAGATTTTCCGACATAGTTAGAAAATGAACCTCAAAGCTTTAAAAGAATGACAGTCCTGAAGCACCTTTGTGGAAAGAGGTCATTAATAATGAAATTGAATCCATTATGCAAAATCATACTTGGGAATTGGTGGATCTTCCACTGTTCTAAACCTCTTGGATATAAATGGATATTCAAGAGAAAAATGAAAGCAGATGGTTCAATTGACAAGTATAAAGCAAGACTTGTAGTTAAAGGTTACGCATAAAAAGGAAGGTCTGGATTATTTTGACACATATTCCTCGTGACAAGAATAACATCCATTCGCATGCTTATTGCTATAGCGTTGTTTAATTTAGAAATACATCAAATGGATGTTAAGACTTTTCTTAAACGGTGATCTAAATGAAGAGATCTATATGGAACAACCCGAAGGGTTTGTTGTATCAGGACAAGAAAAGAAAGTTTGTCGACTTGTAAAATCCCTTTATGGATTAAAACAAGCACCTAAGCAATGGCATGAAAAATTTGATCATGCAATGCTTACTAATGGGTTTAAGATAAACGAATGTGACAAATGTGTCTATGTTAAAAACACTGACCAAGGATATGTCATAGTTTGTCTTTATGTGGATGACATGCTTATCATTGGAAGCAGTCAAAACATGATCAAATCAACTAAGCAAATGCTTAACAAAAGATTTGATATGAAAGATATGGGGGTCGCAGATGTTATATTAGGAATGAAAATAACTAAAACATCTGACGGATATGCTTTATCTCAATCTCATTATATTGAGAAAATTCTTGATAAATTTATCAAGGATGATTTGAATTTAGCAAGGACACCTGTAGACATCAGTTTTTATTTATCGAAAAATAAAGGTGATGCAGTGTCTCAGTTAAAATACTCCCAAATCATTGGAAGCTTAATGTACCTAATGAATTGTACTCGTCCTGATATAGCTTATGCTATCAGTAGATTGAGTAGGTACTCTATTAACGCCGGAGAACACCATTGGAAAGCGATCATTCGAGTTCTTAGA
This sequence comes from Camellia lanceoleosa, assembly GCA_025200525.1. Taxonomy (NCBI): domain Eukaryota; kingdom Viridiplantae; phylum Streptophyta; class Magnoliopsida; order Ericales; family Theaceae; genus Camellia; species Camellia lanceoleosa. The sequence goes on from CM045768.1 coordinate 10,714,139, forward strand.
TATCTAAGATTTACTCGTGATCATAGTTTGAACTTTACTCGATATCCAGCAGTACTCGAAGGTTATTGTGATGCCAATTGGATATCGGATACTAAAGATTCAAAATCCACTAGTGGATATGTCTTTACTCTAGGCTTTGTTTTCTGGAAATCCACGAAACAAACTTGCATCGCACGATCCACAATGGAATCGAGTTCATTGCTTTAGACAAAGCGGTGAAGAAGCGAATGGCTTCACTTCTAGAAGACATTCCAATGTGGAAAAATATTTGCATTCATTGTGATAGTCAATGCGAATCATATGTATAACGGTAAGTCACGACATATTCATAATACCGTTAGGCGATTGTTGTCAAGCGGAATAATCTCAATAGATTATATAAAATCTAAAGAGAATATTGCGGATCCATTTACAAAAGGTTTGACAAAAGAGCTAGTGTATAGTTCATCGAAGGGAATGGGATTCAAGCCTATTACATAAGAGTCGTCATAATGGTAACCCTACTTGTATGACTGGAGATCCCAAGAACTAAGTTCAAAGGGACAACTAAGTTATGTATGGCTCGAAATCACCAAGGGATTAAAATTCTACTTATTCCTATGGTGAGAGTGATATGCAACATATGTTGTCTGCGGGGCATAAGGATAAGCTTTGCTTTTAATGATTACTTATATCTTGATTAAAGCATAAAATCAAGGCACGAGTATAAGAAGATACCCACAATAAGAATCACCTATATGAGTGTTGAACTGGGGCCGGGTCTATGAGAATGAAAGAGGCTACATTCTCTAGAAACACTCATGAAAACGAGGAGCGTTCAAGGCCAAAATGAACACAACAGTGAGAACCACGATGTGTTAGAAAATATTTTGAGTGAAATCTATTGTCTTGGCTTACACAAAACAATTCAAGGCATCGCGTCCATTGGTTAGCCAGTAAGTCCGATAGGTTATCACTAGGGAAGGTTCAAGGCCGAAAACTACCTATCCTGATGCAAGATATTTTCGACTTATACTCTTTCGTTAAGTCTGCATATTGTTGCATTTCCGTTGTCATCAAATTCCATTCATGTGGGGGATTGTTGGAAATGGTTATAAATTAACCAGAATTTTATCCTAAGTTTGGTCTAATTTTTAGGTGGGCCCCGTGCATCGATTTACACGGGTCAAAGTGGTAACGCGTTCTATGCCGCGTTGTGATTCACGTGGTATATTTGGTTGCTCAAAACCATTACCGAGTGAATGGGAAATTGAAGCCAAAGTGTGCTCCATGGAAATGGAGTTTTGGTGGAAATTCCTTATGGTTTGAATAAGGCTTGTCCCACATTGATTTGATGGGAGGTTTTGAGAGGGTTTATAAGGCTTGGGTTTGATACTTGGGGTGTGCCCCAAGGGGTACCCAAGTGTTTTAGAGGGAGAGGTTATGGGCAAAATGGGCTACACCCATTGGACCCAAAAATCACCAGTGCGTGGTGTAAGGTTGGGTTGGGCTTGTTTCGGCCCAATACTAATCTTTTTGGGCCAAAAACATTTGAATTTAATTCAAATAAACTGTTTTGGATTTTTTGGTTCATCCAAACAGGGCCCTTCCCGTTTTTACCTGTTTAAATAGTTAATCAACAGATTCAAATCTGTTGAAATTCAAACCCAACAGGTTTCATACCTGTTCAATTCAAATCCTACAGCCACCTTAACATCTATAAATAGACCAGCCTCCCATTTGGATAATAACATCAATTTTCGTATTCCTTCTCTGCTTTAAATCTCTGCCATATTGCTGCATATTATTTCTGAAAGAAAGAGTGTAAACACTTAGTGTGTTCGACGAACAATTAAATTGTAGTGCTGCATTTAATTGTTGATAAGATCATTTCATCCTGGGAGATAGACGTCCAAGTTAAAGCACCTTGGAGAGGACGAATCTGTCTTAAGGACACAGTGTTCAACACTGGACTTGATCAGAAAGTTATTCCAAGTATTTAACCAAGTAAGTTGATTAAATTATTTTTCTGTTTTCTTTATTTGTTTATTAAAATCAGATTTTAATTTTGTTTTTGTAACAAAATAAAATCTGTTTTTATTTGTTTTATTTTATTTTTATTTTGAGTTTGATTTTTGTAATCAAACATATTTCTCTCATTTTCTTTATTACTTTAAATTCTGATTGTTGTTTAGTACACAACAGAATTTAATTTATTTAAATACAGTGAAGATTGCCCTACACTTTCTTCATCTTATTGCTAATTCCTTTCAATTACATGATTTGATTCTAATTTCATCTTTAATTTCAAGTATAGTGTAAAGATCCTACACAAATTAACATAAATTCCATACCTTAAACTTTAAATGGGTTGAAATTCTTGAACTTTTCCTTCCTCCCTTTGGTTCTCCTCTTGTAATTCTTCCTCTTGCCTTGAACTTACCAGCACAATTCTCTCCCTCTCTCTCGGTTCTGCCTCCTACACTTCGGCTCTGTTTTTTTTTTTTTCTCTTCGGCACACACACACAGAATTTGATGATACAAAACCCATCTTCCTTTCCCACGGTTTCTCTCCCTCTCTGGATCTTCCTCAACACTAGCAGAATGTAAATTCAATTCTCTTGCCTGAAGTCAACATACTATACACACATGCCCACTTATGGCCCCACCTGACCACACGTGCACACACCTTAGGCCTCTCTAGAATTAGGCCACTAATTCATACATTAATTAAATTAAATCCTACTTAATTTTAACAAATTATAATTAACACTTAATCTTAATAAATTTCAATTAGCACGTAATTTAATTAATCACAATAAATCACAAATGCCACATAATTTAATCAGTCTAATTTGACTTTCATTAGGGCCCTATTAATTATATTTAATTCTATCAATCCGAATCAGATTTTAGTCAGACTCCCAAAAGGCTCCAAATAATAAATCGAACTTATTGCCATCATCAATTTTGATTTCCCAAATCATGTAGGCCTTCAATTTCTGATCAGACTCAAATTTTCATCAATAAATTACATATTCATAATTAAATTTAATTTATAATAACCACAATCCTCAATCCTCATGACTTAATCGATTCCAATTAGGACCTAATTAATCGAATCTCAATTTCACTAAACTGAATTGAATATTTAATTAAACTCCTAAATGGGTCCATAATTAAAATTAAATTGATTCACTTCTCAATTTTACTCCCTTAAGCCATTTGGACCCTTAATTTTTAATTCCAAAATAAACGTTCAATAAAATCATATACGAGTCAGATTCCACAATTCTCATAAATCCCACATAATTTAATTAACCCAATTCGGACCCAATTTAATTGAATCTCAATTTATAAATCCGAAATGAATAGCTAATTAAACTTCCATACGGTCCGATATTCGAAATTAAAACAACTTAATTCACTGATTATATTCTCTTGAGCCATTTGGGCATTATATTCCTAATTCCAAAATAAATCCTCAATAGAATCACGTAGGAGTAAATTTCCACAATTTTCGTAACTCCCAGATTAATTATAATAATCGGCACTTAAATTTCAAAACCTCTTAATTAATCAAGCACTAATCTTTATATGCGATGGGGCCGTTACACTGTTCCTGCTGTGGACCCCTAAGTTTAGCTTAACTTACGGAGGCAACTGTTGATCTGGCCGCTCATGGTACTACTGCTGTTGCTGATGCTTCTGACTCAGTTGCCTCAGTAACTTCTGAGCAGCTCGCTGATCTGTACCCCACTCACTTCTCTAAAGTGTAGCTAATCTTAGGGGATCACGAGACTTTTATGTGGGCATGGACACCACTGTTGTGTCAGATCTGAATGTTAAGGACTACTATATGAATGACCTCTTTTTGAAGTGACATGATGGTACAGGTAGCTTTGGCCTTTCTCGTGAGGCCAATTCGCCAGGTCGCCACCCAGTATCTACCCATTCCAATGCTGCTGGACAATCATCTTCGGGGGAAGTGCATCTCCTTCCACTGATTGAAGCTATTGTGAGAGAGTCCCCTCAGTCCTTAGGGAAAGTTTCTTTTCTAAGTTATTGGGTCTCCTCCGAAGCTGCTTCCACTGTTGCCCGCATCCAGGCGCTGCACCCCGGTAGCTTTACTGCTTTTAATGTTCCTGGATCCATGGTATAGACAGCGTTGCTGGAGTCACTTGCCAACTTCATTTGCGACCTTGCTGCTAAGAAGATTCTAACAACCCCTAACAAGTTCGTGGAAGGTGCTGAGGCCAACCTTAGCGACTTTGGGAGGAACGGTTTGGACCTATCGTGGATGAGGGATAGGCTTTAGACAGTCGATGGTTTCCTTGAACATACAGATAATGTCGCGATAATTGCATCTTTGGAGGAGACTATTAAGAAGTGTGAGGATGCCTTGGAGTAGCACCGGCAGAACCTAGCTCGGTTCAAAGAAAAGGACTCTACACTGGTTGCTTAGTTGCCTCGGGATGTGACCCTGATGGACTCCCTCATGAAGGGCTCGATTTGATGTATTGTGGCTTTATTATGGCTCTTTTTCTTTGCACTTTTGCTATCTTTTTTTCTTTCTTCTTTGCCTTTTGAACGTTGTAATCATGCTATAGAAAACTTTGATATTTATGAAAAGCAAAAATATTGAGTCTTACTTCATTGCCTTCTTTTCATTGCCTTTACATATCTTCTAAGGCTGAACAAAACTCTTACTATGAATGGAACTTCGCCATGACTAAGTTTTTACAAGGCTAAATTTCACTAAGTATGGAAAACTTTCCTTGCACTAAGTGTGTACAAGAGTAATAGGTTTACTAAGTGTATGATACTTTATTTACACTTTGTTTGGAAGTATTAACAAAGAAACTTACAACTCTTTTTTTTTTTTTTTGAACAAAAGAAACTAAGGAAAATACTCTTTGACATACTTGGCGTTGATAGAGCTAGTTCTGAACCCATCATCTACCCTTGTCAACTTGTAATACCCGTTGTTACTTGCCTCAGCAACTTGGTAGGAGTCTTCCCATCTGGGTGACAACTTGGGGATTGGTTGCCCCCGCATGATTGTGTCCATTGTCTTCTATATCAAGTCCCCCTCCTTGAACTCCCTATGTTGAACAGACTGATTGTAGGCCCGAGTTATGGACTGATAATACTTTTCCATTGCTCGCGAGGCCCGATCCCTTCTTTCTTTGGCTACCTCTATGTTGTTCTTTTTGTTGTCTGGAACTATGTGTGCTGACATAACCATTCTTGCTGAGGGTACTACCAAGTCAACTGGTAACACAGCTTCGGACCTGTATACTAAGGAAAATGGGGTTGCTTGAGTTGGCCTCCTCTTTGACGTTTTATACGCCCAGAGTGCTATATGGAGTTGTTCAGACCATGTGCCCCCTACTTCATCCATCATTTTACTCAATATTCAGATGAGAGTTTTGTTGGTTGCCTTAGCTTGTCTATTCTCCTGCGGGTAGTACGGGATAGACTTGTGGTGCTTGATATGATAAGTGTCCAGCAGTTTTTCTATATGGTGATTTACAAAAGGAGTTCCATTGTTAGATAACATTACTTTGGGTATGCCAAACCTACAGGTTATGTTTTCCTTGATGAAGTTGGCCACTCCTGCCCCATCTGCCTTCCTCATCAGTATAGCCTCTACCCATTTGGTACTAATTTTAGTCACTGCAAGTATTCATCTGTGGCCTTTGGATTGTTGTGCTATAGGACCTACCAGGTCAAATGCCCAAGTATGAAATAGGTAAGGGGTCTTGATGTTATACAGTTCGACTGCCGGTGCATGTATCAAGTTCCCAAACTTCTAGCAGGATTGGCATCTCCTTACAAAGTTTTTAGCATATTCTTCCATTGTGGGCCAGTAGTAGCCGAGGTGAATAAGGTACCTATACAATCATTGCGTTCCTTGATGTTCTGCCTTGTGGGCTTCTCTCAGTACTTCGTTTGCCTCATCCTTTGATAAACACGGCAAAGGTTCCCCTTCAAAGCTTCTACGGTACAACTTGCCTTGGTCAACGAAGAAGTGGAGGGCCCGCCCCTTAACTCTAATTACATCAGCTTTGTTCTCAGGCAGTGTGCCCTTTCCAAGATAGTCAATATACGGCTACCTCCATTTCTCACTGCTTAAGAAATGGGCTTATCCCTCTTTAGGATGGGACTGACATTTTGCACATTGCCTCTGCAACTCATTGCTTTCCTTTTCCATCTCTGACCAATAATACTCTTGCTTCTGTATCCGTCGATATAGACTAATATCTCCATCTCCACAAGACTTAACATGTATCTACTTAAGTCTGTAAGTTTTTTCTTGTCTACCGACACACCTTGCCAGCAGGTTGTTGGGACCATGAAAATACAACTCTCCTTTAAGAAACATGAATGATACAAGTTCTGCTGGTTTGATTGTTCCCTGGCCTATTTTCAACTACTGGATTATATCTGTTTTCCACTCCTCAGCATCTTGCTCTATATGTTCTTCGGCTAACACTGCTGGTGTTGTTCTTTTCTCGATGACGATGGCTATACTATCATCTAGTATATCTACTTTTGCCCCCAGTGTAGCCAAGGCATCGGGAAAATGGTTGTGTGTTCGAGGGGTATGCTGGATTTGGACATTATCAAACTGAGTGAGCAACCTTTGAACTACGGTGCAATATGGGGCCAACAGAGGCTTCTTCAAAGTGAAATCACCCATCGTTTGCTTGACAACTAGATTAAAGTCGCCCCAAATTTTCAACTTGCGGAGGCCTTTCTTTTGAGCAACAATTAGACCCAGTATCAATGCCTCATATTCGGCCTCGTTGTTTGAAAATTCAAAGTCAAGCTTATATGATAGATGAAACCTCTCTCCTTCTTGACTGTTTAGTGTTATGCCAACTCCACCTTTCCCAGCTCTGGAAGCTCCATCAAATTTTAAGTCCTAATAAGTCTAAACTGCAGCTGCTGAGATATGGACCTCACCTGGTAAAGGTACCTCTGCAGGTTTATGTTCACCAGATGGGAATTGGGCTAGTAAGTCTGCAAGTGCTTGGCTCTTAATAGTCTTGGGAGTAACACAAGTGATATCATATTCTGTTAGAACCAAAAGCCATCTTGTCATTCTTCCAGTCAGAGTGGACTTGCTCAGCAAGTAGCGAACTGGATCACTTCGGGTCACAACCTGGATCGGGTGTGCCAAAAAATAGTGGCACAACTTCTGCGCTATGAAGATTAAGGCTAAACAATGCCTCTCAATTGGGGTATATCACGACTCGACACCATTGACTTTACGACTGATGTAATAGACTAGTTTCTCAATGCCATCTATGTCTTGGACAAGTAGAGCTCCAATAAATTGAGGTGTAAAGGTCAGACATACTAGCAGAGGCTTTTCGAGTTATGGAGCAATCATTGTAAGTGGAGCGGTAAATGTTTTTTTCACCATATCAAATGCTTGTTGGTGTTCTTGCAACCATTCAAACTTGTGATTCCCTTTTAGCAATGTCCCAAAGAAAAAGGTTATCTCAGCAAAGGCTGGAATGAATCTCTTGAGGTATGACACATTGGCTAGGAATTTCTTCAAGGCCTTTTGAGAGTGTTGTGGTAGCATTTCCATGATCGACTTGATCTTATCCCCATCTACTTTGATCCTCTGCTGGTGTACAAGAAAGCTAATGAACTTACCGACGATAACTCCGAAGCCGTACTTGAGAGGGTTCATCGTTAGGCAGAATTTGTGGCAACGCTGAAAAACTTTTTCCAAGTCAGAAAGGTGTCAATTTGCCTCAGTAGACTTAACCACCAGATCATCCACATATACTTCCACTTCATGATGCAACATGTCATGGAACACTACAACCATAGTTCGTTGGTAGGTTGCCTCTGCATTTTTCAAACTGAAGGGCATCATCGTATAGAACAAAATTCCCAAGAGCATTCTGAAAGCTGTCTTTTTTGCATCTTCTAGTGCCATTTTGATCTTGTTATAACCACTGAACTCTTCCATGAAGGAGAACATCTGATGGCTTGCAGTAGAATCGACAAGTGTGTCAGCATGGGGCAATGAAAACTCATCTTTCGGGTAGGCCTTATTCAGGTCGCGAAAGTCTACATAGACCCTGATCTGGCCATTTTTCTTCTTCACAGGCATAATATTTGCTAGCCAAGTTGGATACTATATATGCTTAATGAACTTGGCCTTCTGCAACTTTTCTAGCTCCATCTTAATCTTTACTTCAAGATCAGAGTGATACTTTCGAGCATGCTGTTTGATTGGCTTAGAGTTGAGAAAAGTGTCCAGATGATGAGTGACAAGGGATGGGTCAAGACCAGGCATCTTGTCGTACGTCCAAGCAAAGGCGTCACTGTACCGCTTCAGTAGTGTTATCAATTCTGCCTTAGCTGCTAGAGCCATTGTATCGCTATTAAACACAGGCTTGCTCTGCCTTGGTAAGTCGCTGAGGTTGACCTCAGCAAGTACCTCCTGCTGCGGTTTGGGTCTATCTTGCATGCATTCAAGGGCCGGCTCAGGTGTCTCCACTGACCCTTCTTGGGACTTATCACCGTCACATTTATTCGTCTCGGGGCCATTCTCCCAAGGTATGAAGTCTGGCTCCTAAGACCGTCATAAGTAGTAAACTATCTTGCTGTCCTCGCGTACCTTAATAATCTTGGGTGAAGGACTTGTGGACTTGCTGCTCCTCTTTTGCCCACTACTTTTTGGAGCAACCTCTGTATTTTGAATGTCTTCCCACTTCAGTAATTTTACCCCTGCAACTTTACCAGTCCTTGGAGTTTTATTCGTTGACAACTCAGTAAAGAAAACTGCATCCGAATAGTGTGCCTCCTCCACTCCGAATGGCTTTTCAGACGCATTTATAGTTACTGTGTGCTTTCCCAACTTTGCCTTCACGCATTGGTGATAACTCGACGGGATAGCCCTATATCGGTGCATCCAAGCTCTGCCAAGTATCATATGGTAATTTGTGTCTGTTTCAATTACATAAAACTTAGTTGTGGAATAGATCTCGCTAACTACTGAGTCCACGACGACATGGCCCTTAGTAACTTTTTTCTCACCACCAAAACCCGTCACGGTAATGGGTTGGCGAACCGTCCTGGACTCTGGGATACCAGCCTTGGCAAAGGTGTTAGTAGTGATGATGTTTATGGACGCCCCACCATCAAGGAAAGCATGCTTGAACTCTACATCATTGATGTAAGCTGTGACAAAAAGATGATGGTTATGGGGAAATGGGTATGCTCTGTCTGTTTCTGAAAAAGTAATGGCCCCATAATATTCCTAGATACGCCAAGGCACATACTCCTTAGGCCCAGCAACTTCAGCATAGTGCACTTTAGAAATGTTAATGAGGGCTTTTGTTGTTTCCAACCTGGCGGCTTGGCTCAGCTCCTGCTGGTCGAAGAAGGTACGAAACTTAACAGAGTTTTGCAAGGCCTAAGCATAAGTATCCTTTGTGAATTTTGCCTCTACAGGTATTGTCTCGGAGAGCTGGCCGCCAGCGATTTCTTCTAACTCATCATAATAGGACGCTATGTGCACTTGATCACGCACAGACCCAAGGTACCCAATTATATGTACATTTTTTCCTTTCTCTTTGTAGTTAGAATAAGGGTCCTTCCTTACGTTACGATTACCAGCATCTTTAAATTTCAGCTCATTTGCAGCAACTTTCTTCTTAAAGATACTTTTCAAAGTCTAACAGTCCCTAGTAGGGTGTCTAGTGGCTTTGTGATAGATACAATAATCTGAACTTTCTTTGTCCTTCTTGGTTGGGGGAACATCAACCCGAGATAAAGTGAGTTCACCATCGGCTACCCATTTTTTAACCAAGGCTTTAACATTTTCAAGGTTGCAAGGATATGGATTTCTGTCCTCATAGCTTTTCCTCTTCCGAGAGAACGATGCCTCTCCTTGCAAGTGGCTCATTCATGCGGAGGTTATTACAGTAACTCTGCTACTGCGGGAGTAGCGGTGGCCGTCACGAGATCTATGCAAAGGACCAATGGTACTAAGGTTCCTAGCTGCCTCAATTAAGGCTGAAAAGATAGGCAAATTATGATTCACTAAGAAGATTTTATAGTCGTGTATGGCACCCTCCACATATATGCTGACTAAATGGGTCTCATCTACTGGTTCATGACAGTCAATAGCCTTATCTTGGAACCGCTTAACATAGTCCAATATATCTTCGCCTTCTTTTTGGACGTCTCGCCCAAGCTTGAGGGTTGTAACTTTCTCTTGGACTTGAAAGAACTTCGTGTGGAACTTGTTTACCATCTCTTCCTAACTCTTGATCGAGTTAGGAGCCAAGTTCACATACCAGCTGTAAGCCCTTTTAGTAAGTGATTTGGAGAACTCTCGAAGGCGCAGAGTATGGTCACTACCATGGACACCAAGAGTTTCAATGAACCTCACCACGGGTTCTCTGGCATTGCCTTACTTTCCATTAATCTTAATAAACTTGGGCACTGTATACCCAGTTGGGCATGGCATGGTCAATATCTCTTGAGAGTATGAGGGCTTCATATCTGGGTCTGGAAGAGATGGTAGTTGCTTCTTGCTACGCTCTTGCTCGAACATAACTTGTACGTTGGCTAAGGTAACAAAATGAGTGGGCTGGAATGGTCCAGTCTGCTCCTGGATAGCTAAACCAGCAGCCATACCGTTCGCCTACGGTACCGCCGGAGGCACCTGGATCGGAGCCCGAACCTCAGGGAATAGATTAGGCATTAGGTTAGGCATTGGGTTTGGGAGTGCTACAAGCGGAGGCGCCTGTGCTGGAGCTAGTTTGGACGCCATGGCCATAATGGCCTCAGTAAGAGTTTGCAAAGATGCCAGGATCTCCCTTTGTGTATCCTGAAGTGACTGGACTGCCTTAACCACAACACTATGGTCGTGGTCCTCAGCATACGCTGCTCTACCATTAGAAGAGCCTTGCTACGGTAGGGGTTGCTGAAGTTCATCATTTTTCATTTTTTTAGGTGAAGTATGTAAGCCGTTGCGAGTATGAACCATCAACAAAGCAACCTCCCCAACAGAGTCTCTAGAAATGTAGGGGGGTTCAAGGTTAGGATGGTGATCAGAGAGGTAAAACTATGCTAATGGTCCAACAATGGTGGAATGGCTGAAAGATGAGCAATAGCAACTGTTTGGCAGTTGGAGAGTGTGTAACTGGGTGAGGGTGAAACAAGTAGCTCAAGAAGAAATGTATGGCAGTGTACAAATGGGCAACATCTCCCCCAAATCTCCAAAAATTCCACATGTTGAACCTTGGGAAATAGGTCCTATTTATAGGCTTTTTCTTGGTACCAAGAGGACACCAAGTGGCCAAATAGAGAGAAGACAGGTGTCCCTAAGGATCACACGGAATATTTTGCCTTGAGCCACCAGGCTGAAAGTGCCACATGTCTTTCTGCATGTACTATGTACTATTTATTTGCCTCTGCAACTACCTTTTTTTTTAGCCTCAGCAAGTGAAGTTGCGACGGGAGTGTTTGGCGCTACAACTCCCTTTTGAGCCTCAGCAAGTGCGGTTGCGACGGCAGTATTTGCTGCTGCACTTGCCTTCTCAGCTCGAATCTCAACAAGTGCACTTGCAGTGGTAAACCTTGTTGCTACACCTACCTTCTTAGTTTTATTTACCAGTACATGCATTCGTAAGACTTCATTAGTCTGCTATCGACTATGTTTATGTTCACCTCAACGAAGCCTCTACCCTTAGCCACCTAACCACAAACTCCCCAGCTTCCCAAGGCGAAGGCCACAACCAAGCCTGCTATCAGCTATGTTGTGTCTTAGTACCAAACCCAAGGGGACTTCCTAGTCCTGCATGTGCGACTAAGGCAGATCCATGACTTGGGTAATGGAAATGGAGTCTTTTACACTCAAGCTACCCTGCTCTTATCTTCGTGGGATAACTGCGATAAACTGGTATTTCTGGGCCTACTATCAACTCCAACTAGTAAATCTTGGGGCCTGCTATCAACACCAAGTTAATGAACTTTGCGGCCTGCTATCAACCCTAGGTTAGTAATGCCTTGGGGCCTGCTATGAGTGCTAAGTATTAGCCTCTACTTGTAGAGGGAAAGCTTTTCCCAAAGGCTGATATCACCTTGGCGGGATGTTCCCTTCGCAAGTTAGTTGCAACGGCTATAGTTGCTGCGGCAGTCATTTCCTTTAGCAAGTTTAAATGGCAAAACTGACTATATTGGAGATAGCGCCGACAAAGTGCCTCTGCAACTTGGGCGCTGAAAGTAATGCCTCTGCAACTTAGTTGCTTCGGTTCTTTCCTCCCCTCAGCAACTCCAGGTAGCGGCAGAACCGACAATACTTGGAATAGCGGTGATACCGACATTACATGGAATGGTGGCACTGCGACAAAGTGCCTTAGAAACTTAACTATTGCATGTGTTGTCTCTGCAACTTGACTTAGGCATTTTCCTTTGTGGAGTCTGTTTGGACCCCTGGTGGGTTGGACCTGCTTTGGCCCACTTCCCTTGGGCTTTAGCCCATACTCTTTTTTTCATTCCTGGTCGCCCCTTTAAGGCGACCTCAGCACTTAGGCTCATGCTTAATTTGGAGTTTAATTTCTGACCCTCTACACATTTAATATTAATTTTGTTGACCATATCTGTCACGACCCAAACCCGCCCCTATAGGTTTAGCGACGTAACCGGCCAGTAATCCGTGGATTACCTACGGCCTCTGAAGACATTAACAAATATTAAGGGGCTGCGGAAGCAATAATGTAAAATAAACAAGGTCCAATGAGCTGTGATGACATACATGGGACTGTAAATCTTTTAACTTATTTATATACATAGCATGCCAGTCAAAGTACACCAATATGTACAGAGTATTTACATAAGTATGTTCCAAAATCCGACTTTACAAGACCCAAACATAAACATTGACTAGCATGAAACAAAACAGCCACAGCACTAGACTTTGACCGGAACCTCCTCGGGAGGCACAAAAGCTGGCTGACAAAAAAGGAATAGGAGGCCCTCAACTCTGGCTCTGGTCATGCGCCGGCTCACCTACATATATATAGTAAACTGTGAGCGAAAGCCCAGTGAATAATAAACAGAGTAAAGGGGTTTCAATGAATGAGTTCATACAGATTTCAAAAATCAATTCATATTGTATCAAAATCATGCTTGATCAGATCGAATTCATAATTCAACTTTATCAAATTCATATACTTGATCGAATTATATATAGACAGAATTCATAAGTCATAGTTAAATTTACGTGATACATCCATTAGCATAATAGAACAGAATGCATAAAGCGTAACAGAACAGAACGCATAAAGCGTAGTTCCACAAGGGAACCTCTGGATCTGGGTATGTAGCGTAACAAAGAAAGCCAAAGCCCCATGGCGGGCCTCGACATGTAATAAGCAGTACGCATGTAACGCATAAAGCGTAACAAAACAGAACGCATAAGCGTAGTTCCACGAAGGAACCTCCGATACCGGGTAATGGCTGTAGGTATCACACAATACTAAGGATGTCACGAATACATGTTAGAAGTTGGACAATCATTCATTGTACATAACATATCATTTCAGAAAACAGATCTCATTTTGTTACACAGAAATAAGTACAGTTGAACATATCTTTACTAAGTTATTACTTACTGTGGGCATTGAAACCGATAGGTGGAGCCAAATGGTCAAACAGAATGCGGCACACGACCTACATAACACATAATGGGTACATACTTGAAATACGCATTTCTAAATGTACAAAACTCACACCAATAACTCTAAGTGTATACCTAACCCCTTACCCTTAGTATGGAGTCTTAATCATGGCTTAGGAATGCCTAGGATGGAATGAGGGTGCAAAATTGCCTTAGAAAACATTTTTCAAAAGTTGCTGAAAATAGGAGCCTCGCTCGAGCGAGCTTCCAAAATCAAAGGCTTCGCTCGAGCGAGACTTCCTTCGCTCGAGTGGTCTGATGAAACAGTAAAAATACTGGATGCTGTGATTTTACGCGCGATGGTCGCTCGATGGTTGCTCGAGCGGAGCCCTGGACAAAGGTGCTCGCTCGAGCGAGGAATCCTTCGCTCGAGCGAGGAAGCCAAATCTGGAATTTCCAGATTTGTCTCCCAAGTTCAAACCAAGCATTCAACAGCCCAAAACTCAACCTCTTGGGCCCAAATTCTGGAAAAACACTTTAAACAGATAGTACATCAAGTTCCAAAGGCCAATTTGTAAATTCAAGGGTCAAGAGTGAGTCAATTTGAGCACCATTGCCATAAATCTTCAAGAACATGGGTTAAACAAACATGCATGAGTTCAATTCCATTTCAAAGCTTCAAATCATGATCCAAGGCATCATTAAACTCAGAATTTTGATGAGTTCATAGGCTTTACCAAAAATATGCACATGCATGTAGAAATTTGACACCCAACAACTTCAATTTCCATGAATATGTGCATGCATGCATGTTATGGACTGAAATTCAACATACTAAACCCATTTCCCACTTTAAACTCTAATCTAACTAAGAATCATGCAAAACCCAGCTCAAATGCGTGAATGAGAGGATGGTGAGAGGGTGGATTCCTACCTTACACCTTCAATTCCAAGCCTAGGGGCTTAATTCTTCCAAGTTGCCTACAATTTCCTCCAAATCCAAGCTAGAGCTTGTTGAAATTAAGCTTCCTTCTCTACCTATTTCTCTCTAGTCGTTGGTCTCTCAAGAGGATGGCTGATACATAATGATTCTAAGTGTAATACCTTAGACTAAAAGTTGCCCCAAGTAAAGCCACTAAGTGGCATAAATGTAATTAAGCTAGGTTCATTATAAAAATGTTATTTAATCAGATTTAAACATTCCAAATCGAATTTTAATTGAACCTACCATAAATTCACATAAAATCTAACGAGTCCAAAACACTAATCAATTTCGGAATCGGGTGCCGATAAAGCTTCCAATTTGCGAATTAAAGTTTGAAACACAAACAGATGTTTTAACACCAAACAGGTAGAAACACATAATTCATGCAATACACATGCAAATTAGTCCCAGATTCCCTCTTAATTATTATTAGGCATAATTAAGTTCCAATTAGCGTTAATCAAGGTCGGGGTTGTTACAATATCACACATACATACATCAGTAAGTGTGTTATAAAAGCCAAAATACTCTAAGCTCAAATATTAGACCAATGAATGACTAGAGAGTAGAGAGTAAGATTGAGATTGAAAGTTAAGTGTGAGTAATCTAATAATGCTGAAAAAATGATTTGGAGCTTTAAAAAGAGAGATCTGGGAAAGCTTATAGCGATCCTGGTTTCTAACTTGACCTTTATGGTGTTTTGGACTCAGGTCTTGTGGTTTAATGTTGTTGTTTATATCTTTTCCTCTTTTTACCCTTTGAATTTGGGTTTTTGAATGTCTTGGGTGTGTTTAGAACAAGTTGGTTGCTACTCAGTCTAGAACCTTGTTGCCCAGAATTTGGTCTTTCGCTCGAGCGGGGTTTGCAATCATTCAGTACTTTGTGCGTCTGCAAAAATACTGCATAAGTGTTTTTCACGCTCAAACGGAGTTTCTTATGCTCGAATGGCCCCTCTAGCACTCGAGCAACTGTCTGAAGTCTGTAAAATACTAGGCGAGTGTATTTTACGCTCGAGCGGGTCTCGTTGCACTCGAGCGAGTAGTGCTTTGTTGTTGTGTCTTGGCACTCGAGCGGGTATAATTTATGTGTCTGACGCTCGAGTGTCAAACTCTCCGCTCGAACGGACTGTGCGTATATCAGATCGTGAAAGTGATTTTTTAAATCATTTTTTCTGTCATTTCTCTTTCTAAAACTTTCCAAAATCCTAAGTTGAGAGTGTCTCTCTCTAAAATACTCTCTCTCTCTCTACATTTTGACCTAGATCTAGTGATCTCCTCACCCTCATTTCTTTAATAAAAAGATTGAGCTCTTCAAGATCTCTATTTTCATCCAAGTAGAAGTTGGTTTCGTCATCTTTGGAGTTGATCTCTTGCTTGGCTCATCTTCTTTTCTTGAGGTAGGGGTGTTTTACTCTCCTATATGGGTTTTAACATAGATATTGGTCATTTTGTATAAATGATGGGATTTGGGAAGTTTGGGTGAAGTGGGGTTTGAGTTTGACAATTTTAAAAGAAGGGTTTCTACTTTGGACTCCATATGTGTATGTGAGGTCTTAAAAATGGGTTGTTTGTGTAATATGGGTGAAATTTGGCCTTGGGAGCAACATTTGAGAAAAGGGGGAGAATGCCCTAATTTGCATTATATAAATTATTTGTTTAAATAGTGAAACCAATGTGGAAATATGAAATTGGTTTGAGAATTATGAAATTGGGGGAAATTGTGATTACATGGTGTAGTTGGATTGATAAATCACTCACCTATGGAAAAGTTAATAATTTATCTGTTTGATAGACTTATTTATCTGTTTAGAAATAACTGTTTTGGACTATCAGTGGAGGATGGCCATGATTATTGTAGAACCTGCATGATGATTAAATAAATTGAAATTGATCAATTAGATTATGTCATTGAATATGACGGTTGGATTAACACATTGAATATGTGATTTAATTGGTCATTGTATGTGACAACGTGTTTAAATACATTGCATATGTATCTTTGTTTGGGAGGAGAAAGGGGATGTACTCCATTGTTTGGGAGGAGATAGGAGATGTACTCCATTGTTTAGGAGGAGATAGGGGATGGACTCCATTGATAATTAAGTTGGCCGGAGTGTCCAGGGTGAAAGTCCCGAAATCTGATATACATCTGAATGATGTTGATGATTGAAGTGTTGAAGATATGAGTTGTAGTCTCATTTTGAATTGTTTGGATAAAAATGAACCATGTTAACGAATTGATTTGGATAAATAAATAAAAGTGGATTGAAATATGAATGTTAATGTTGATTGGTTATAGAAAGAGTGTAAGTTGGTTTTCAAGTGTTACACATTTATCGGATGCTAATATTTTAGTTAATTCTCATGTGTTGTTTAGTATATCTCTATCGGGCTTTGGCTCACTCTACTGGAGACACCATTTTTCAGGTACAAATGATATGCCGTCTCCGAGATCTTAGTTGAAGAGGTTTTGGAGTTGAAGACTCCCTTATATTTTTTTCGTTTTGATGTTAAATATATATTCAAGCCTAGGACTTTCTATGTATAGAGGTATGACTCTTTTTATTGAAACTAAGTGATGATTTGGAAAACTGTAAGTTCGTAGGGCATTCATTTTGTTGCGAACATGTAATATCCATTGTAATACAAATTCTGATGAATGAAAATATGATATTTCTATTATGTTTTATGGGTTTATTGAATGATTGGATTATATTTTATTTTGAGGGCGTTACAAAACTCTAATATAGGCCTCACCTGCAACGTGATGTATGTGTCTATATTGTTGTTTTTTTTCCTTATTAACTTAATAGAGTTCAAATTAAAATTCTACTTTAAAACCGTGTATCATTGCCCACAATGGTGTTTTTGCAAGGCACACAAAGTAAAGAAACAAAAAGTCACACTCAAAGCCCAGGGGGGATTGGGGACATCAAGTGATCAAGTTGCACCCTGCGTTTAGGAAACCGTGGGCGATTTTTTTGCTTTGGGGCCTCAGAAGTATGACTATACGAACTAAACCTCACGCTAATTAGCCAATGCCACTGTTACCTTGGGAGATTAATCATTAAGCCTTAGTTTGGCATTCTTGCTAAGTTATATAATCACGAAAGATCAAAAAAAAAAAAAAAGAATTATATAATTACAAAAAAATAAAAAAAAGTTACGAAAGTATCAAATTATCCCATATACAAATAAAAAGTTAAAAAGCATCATTCTATACGAAGGATAATTTTGTCATTCCAAAGTAAAAAGGTCAAAAAAGTCAAACAAGAATACCAAACGACTAAAAAAATCCTAGGTTAAAAAAATCAAAAAGCCAACTAAAAAAGTCATTGCCAAATGACCGCTAAATCTTATACTTTAGACCTATTATTTATATAGTTTCATATATATATATATATATGATTTATTTAGTTCTTTTAGATGTGTAATGATTCATTTATCCACTACATTAGAGTGTCTCATTTGGATGAAGTACACTAAGAAATTTTTTAGTGTCATATCATACCCGTCACGTTGGAGTGTCACATTTGAAAAAAAGTATACTAAATTTTTTTTAATTTTTTTAGAGAGTCACATCATACTCGCCACATTAGAGTGTCATACGTTATATTTAGAAAAAGTATACTAAGAAGTTTTTAATTTTTTTTAGATTGTCACATCATATCCACCACGTTGTTACGTTTGGAAGAGTACACTAATGAATTTTTACTTTTTTTTTAAGTGTCACATTATACCCACCACATTATCACATTTAGAAAAAGTACACTAAAGAGCTTTTAGTTTTTTTTTGAGTAAAAGTTTTGGAGTGTCACATCATACCTGCCACGTTGTCACATTTGAAAGTACACTAAAGAGTTTTTAATTTTTTTAAAGTGTCATATCGTTAGAGTGTTGCATTAGTACCTGCCACATTACAATATTACATTATACCTGTCACATTAATAAAATAGTATAATTATCTACCAAAACACTACTAAAATAAAAAATAAGACCACATGAAAAAAAATTCTTCACCAATAAAATTTAACAGATGAATAAAAAAAATTTAAAACTAATTAAAGTACTTATTTTTAAAATGAGATTTATTAATAAATACGGCTGTTATCATCCACATTTAACATTTATAAACAATGCAATTTATAGGTGATACCAATAAGTTATGGTCCCGTTTGTTTTTAGAGTTAAAATAGAGGAGATTGTTAGTGAAATGATTGATAGTGAGGAGATTAAGTAAAATTATATTTATTTTGATGATAGTTGTTAGTGTAAGAATTGTTAAATTATTTTTATATAAAATAATAAAACAAATAAAAAATACAAAAAATTAAACATTAATATTCAAAAAAAAAAAATTCCCAATATGTTAAAAAATAATAAAAAATAAAAAAATTTCTAATCTTCTCATTATTTTTCTAATACCACCTCTAGCTCTTGCATCCTAATCTCCCTTCCAACCCCATATTAATTCCCTATTCTATTCTAATCATTTCTCCAACTTTATAAATAAACACAATATTAATAACCTCACCACCATCCTAATCTCATTCCATCAATTAGACCCCAAAACAGGCCTATATGCCATTTTCTATAATGGAGTTTTATGTCCCAGTATTAGTCATATCAAACAGGGACGATGTTGACGGTGGATTTTCAAGCAGTTTTTACTTTTTAAATTATATCTTTGAGCAAATTGATACTTTTTTTTGAAAGATAACTGTTTTTTTTTTTTTTTATGACAAATTTGTTTTTTGTTGTTTGTTTTTTATTTTGTTATTTGGTTGAGATGATCCTTTGAGATTTCATTGGTTTACTGTTGTTATTTCATTAATATAATATTTTCTGTGTTTTGAAGGGGAAAATAAAAAACTATTCAATGAATTTAATGATGAGTCATTCCATCTATACATCTTTATCTACTCCATACATTGCTTGACATGACATAAATAGTGGATTTATTTTCATCATTTATTGAGTTTATTTCTTTTTCATGGCGCAATTCATGGCGCAATTCATAATTGGATAAGCTACTATTTGTTCCCATATTTTGTCCCTAACCATAACGTATATGTTGATTCAGACTTCTACTGAATAACACATAATAGTGATTCAATATAAGATTATACATATTGAAACCAAGCTAATTTTGTGATTATTATTTAGTAATCACATGGTGAATGAATAATAACTAATCAATATTGCATCGGTATATGTAACTCTATGGTGTAGGGGCGTTTAATAATATGATTCACTACTTATAATTGAATTGATTAAGTGATAAATAAAAAGTCTGTTTGATTATCATAATTGATATTTCTTAAAATTTTAAGTAACTCTTAAAGTGTAGGCTAAAATTTAAGAAAATTTTAAATCATACATAACTTACTTAATTCTGACTAAATTTATAAATATTGAACATAAATATTGATATACACTATTATAAACTCACTACTATCACCGCTACCACTACTACCACCAACACCACCACAACCATCATGCCACCGTCAATCGTCTGGAATTGCTCCATTTGTACTGGTTATCCAGTTTTCTTCTCCTTAAAATCCAAGTATTTATTTTTAAGGAGAAATGTGGACTAAACTTTTCAATTTAGTATCAGACCTTGGTTGGGCTTGTGATTGGTGTGCCGTTTGTTCATCTACTATATGTTGTGGTCTAGGAAGTGTCTTGGAATATGTCCCACATCACCTGAAATTGCTCCATCTTTTCAATTCCACCATGTCACCGCTATCGCCATCACTACCACTATTACCACCACAACCACCACCATCATGTCACCACTACTATTATCACTATCACCATCATCACTACCGCTATTACTACCACCACTACTATGTCACCTCTACCACTATCACCACCACTGCCATCGCCGTCACCATCATGTCATTGTTACAGCTACCGCCACTACCACCACCACCCCCCATTAC
Organism: Camellia lanceoleosa; assembly: GCA_025200525.1. Taxonomy (NCBI): domain Eukaryota; kingdom Viridiplantae; phylum Streptophyta; class Magnoliopsida; order Ericales; family Theaceae; genus Camellia; species Camellia lanceoleosa. The sequence goes on from CM045768.1 coordinate 10,734,713, forward strand.
TACCATCACCTCCATTATCATTGTCATTATTGCTATGAACATTACTATCATTTTACTACTACTATCATCACTACCGTTACCACCATGATGCCGCCGCCACAACTATCACTACCACCATCACCACCACTATGCCACTCCACCACCACCCCCACCATTATCACAATATAAAAATTAAAATATACAATTTAAAAATAATAAATAATAAATTTTATCTTACACATATCAAACAATTTATTTTTAATTCAACACTTAAATTTTTATCAAACAATTTTTTAATTTAAAAAATTCAACCTTCAATTTTAATACTTAATTTTTAATTTTTAACTTTATCAATACCACCCTAGGTTGAGGTTTGGCATGGAAGTGGTTTCAATATATATGCATTCACTATAATATTCAATTCAGAGACTTTTGAGTGCAAACAAACCGGGTACATAATATTCAATATTCAGCTTACGATGATTGAAAGGAAGAAGAGTCGGTGGTTTTGTGTTGCACATGTCAACACAGGGGATGAGGCCACCAAACCATTCAACTATTCAAGCAAAGATTTTGGCAGTCTATTAAAGGCACTATGAGAGGAAAAATTATATGGTGATCCAGGAGCCTCACATGATTTTATTTTTATTTACAATCTTTTTTTTGTCTCTTAATTATTTAACATAAAATTATGAAATTTATTTTTTTATTAATCACAATTCACTTGGAACACCACAAGTGAACATGACATAAAACCACCAAATAACTTCTTCTATGAGAGGTGTTTTGACAACTCCGTAAAAAGCCAGTTTTTGATTTTTAACTTTTTACTCATTTTGATCACATCACCTTTTATATTTTTTACTCACAAAAGATAAAATAAATTAAAACACAACTTTTTACTCACTTTCTAAAATACCACTCAGTCGTCCAACGTTTCTCCGCGGTGTTTGAATAATTCAGATCTCCAAGATCCAGTCACTGAAATTTGGTTGCAAATTTGACTTTGTGACCCCCGCAATTTCAATTATTTTACAATAATTGCACTATTTTCCACTTTATATTCTAATAAATTAATTAGGATTGCGTTATATATTCTGTCTTGATTTTAGTGCTGATAATGTACGAAGTGGTTGGTTTTTGTTACAATTCCCTTATTTATGGACAAAGTAAAAAATTTGATTAAATAAATAAAATTTGATGAGAAGCTTCATAGTTCATACTCTTTGCACCGCTTGTTTCCGGATAAAATCAAATCATTAATGCTATATAATTATATAAAATTTTTATGCAGATTATAAAATTATCTTTTAATTACAACATTTCATATAAAATTTTATAAGAATAGAATTTTCCAAATCAAAAGAATTTCAATTTTGTGTAATGCTATACAATGATTTTTTTATTTTTTTTTTATTTTTGATCCCTATCGTTTGTATAGAGTGCTGTAATAGTCTAATTTGTTCATATAATCTAATTGAGTGATAGAATTATTAGTATATTGACAGTAAGTTGGAGAAGATAAATTATAAATTTTCACCTAAATTATTTTTCAGCTTCATTCTTTATTTTTTAGCTCTTATAATTTAAGGTCATGTTTAATTTACAAGACTAATAGTGAAGTATTAATAATCCTATCAATTTAGTGTAGTATTCACTATCCAATTGAATTAATAGGATAAATTATTTATTAGATTAATAATTCTACCCCTACTCCATTACTAATAATCTTACAAATTTATTAAATTAATTATCCATTAAATTAATAATCCTAAACTAAAATATTAAAACAAATATAAAATAATTAGACCCATAAATTAATAATTACAATTCCATACTCTAATCTAATCAATCAAAGACGCGCTACGAGCTAAGCTTACATTGACTGATTGATGATAATGGCAAAATAGCAAACTTGCTTGAAATGCGGGTCTACCGTATCCTACCGTGTTGACTACTCCGTTCAATTCCAAACATAAGACAGTCAGCATTGAAAGCTGGTACGATCTAACTCCCCCCTTTTTTAGAATTTTATATTACTCCAAAATTAGGCTGGATGCCATCAGCTCCAACTCTGCATTTTTTAATGTGAATATATTAATAAAGATTGAAACCCCTTTTTCTTACCCTTTGATCATTTTTCTTTTTTGATTAGTTATTCTTTTTTTTCTTCTCATCCAATCACTACCCGTCACGTGTATGTGAGGAGTAATGGGAGTTGAAACTTGAGAAAGTCTAAATCACTATTACTGTGTATATATATATATATATATTTGGACTTTCAAGTTTTCATGTTTTTACAACCTAATTGTTGGTGAACTTCAAGTTAAATATTATAATGGGGTTTTATTTTACTAGCGTTTAAAAATTATAACTTTCGATAATAAAAATTTTAAAATATTTTCATGGTAAGCTTTTGATAATGGGTTAAATGACTCAAAGGTTAAGTGGTGTTTGGAAAAATTGGTAAAAAATTGATTTTTTGATTTTTTTTTTTTTTGGTAATTTTTTGGCTTTTTTGGTATAAAAAATAGAGAGGTAATATAATTTAAAAAAACTAAAAAGCCAAAAAATGACTTTTTTAGTGCTTGCCAAAACGTCCCTTAGTAACCTCAATGGGTAGGTGTTGCATTCAGCTCTTAATTATTGAAAGCTTAGCGATATTAAAAAGTGATTAATACTTGGTCTAGTCTAAATATCTAATTATATATATATTGAAAAGTCTTAAATCTAAGATTATGTACATAAAATACGTATATATTTGCCAAAAGTATAGCGAGCTCTAATACAAGATAATTAAATGGTAACTTTAGTATATCATGACGAAAGAGAGAAGCTAGATCAAACTTGAGGTCAATTACGAAGTAGAAGGAACACATGACAACATGCTTTACCACAAGTTTTTGTTTGTTTAATTAAAAAAAAAAAAAAAAGGAAAAAAAAGAAAAAGACATGAGCTCCAACGCTTGCAAACGCAATCAAGTGTAATTTTCTTGGCTTTTTCCATTTAGCACATGAAAAATTATTTAGTCTCTTGAAATAAATTTATCCTGTGATCCAATTAGGTAGTTATTAATTTATGATCTATTACTTTTATATAAATATTTTTGAAAAATAACATAAGAATCGTTAATTAATAAATAGTATCGAATATTATTCCAAGAATGCCTAATAATTTTTATTATGATATACCCACCACTGGACAATCTTTGTGGGAAGTCAAGCACTCACCCTTTTATGCAGATAGATTATTTAATTTGAGCCTTCAAAGCATAATGACTGTGTTTACGTGTGTTTTTTGGTCGCTCCAGTGCAGCTGTTTGGATGTGAGTTAGCTGCCAAAGTTATTGTCAGGTGGTGAAGGAGTTTCTAATTGTAAGAGCTGAACTAACGTGCAGGAGAGATAAAGAAGGAAGGCAAAGGGAAGACAGAATGCATAAAATTAAATGATAATTTTATCATTTTTAGCTAGGAAGTAGATGTTTTAGGTCTTCTTTGGAACTTTAATTTTTACTAAAAAAGTTATTATAAATTATCAAATCATTTGGCGATGAAATTTTTTTTAAATCATTCTTTTTACTTTTTTACTTGTCATTCTATAAAAAAATAAAAAAATTAATTCCCAAACATCCCTATAATCAATAGTGGTGTCAGTAGATAGTTTAAAATCAGCTTTAGTTGGTAGCTCGAAAATTAATGGCCCTAATTTCCATATAAAGTAAAAATAAAAAAAAAAACAAGGTAAAAAAAAAAAAACAAACAAACAAACTTACCCAAAAAAGAAATTAGGGCCATTAGGGCCACTGTTTTTAGGGTCACAAAACATTTTTCGTTTAAAATTAAACACAAAAAAATAATCCTATTCCTTAATATATAAAATAGCCCGTACAATTTTAATATGAAAATGTTTGAGACTGTTTAAAGTTTTTAAATTTGACTCACAATGATGATATGATATTTTAAGTGTGAATTTTGATTTGTTACAAATTTAATCAAATAAAATTCAACTCTATTGTCAAATTATTATAGATGAATTTGAGATATTATGGTCTCGTTTGGGAATTAAGTATTTTAGTTAAAAAGTTAAAAAGTCACTATAAATTATAACATCACTCTCTCTATTTTTTTGCACATTTTTTGTAAAAAATTAAAAAATTACTAAAATATCGTATCCCAAACCAGGCCTAAATTACAAGTGTCTAGCATTTATTTTTTTATTTTTTTAAGACGTAAACTTGGACATTACATCCAACACCCATATCCCTGCGCAGTGACCTGCAACAGACAAGAACAACTTGCGTCTCCTGCCATGGAAACAAAGTTCCAAATCGACGCGCTTTGCATAGAGATAAGCCACGCATATGTTGACTTTCCACAGTACTCAATCCCACCATCTCTAACATTCTCCGTTTAATAATCAAACTAACTTGGTTTCACCTCCACTATATATACACATATATCAACTAATTAATCAAACAATCTCATATCAAGTGATCAACCCCTCTCATTCTCAAAAGCCATGGTTTCAAATCTCCTCTTCTCTTCCTTCACCATCTCTCTCATTCTTCTTTCTCTCTCATCTTCTCCATCTTCCGCTGCAAATGTCTCTCCTTCCAGCCCAACCTCCACCGGAACCATTTGCAACTACACTCCATACCCTTCCTTCTGCAAAACCGTACTTCCAAACAACAACTCTGCCAATGTCTACGACTACGGTCGATTATCACTCCGAAAATCTCTATCTTCTGCCAGTAAATTTCTCTCTTTAATCGACAACTATCTTCGCCGTTCCTCGTCCTTAACACCCACCGCTATTAACGCTCTCCAAGATTGTCAATTTCTAGCTTCTCTCAACATGGATTTTCTCACAACTTCTTTCCAAACCGTCAATGCTACCGCCACAACTCTTCCTACTATGGATGCTGATGATGTGCAGACAATGCTCAGTGCAATTCTAACGAACACACAGACCTGTTTGGATGGCCTTCAAGCTACTTCTCAATCTTGGAGTGTGAAGAATGGTCTTTACACACCTCTAGCTAATGACACAAGATTGTATAGTGTTTCTTTAGCTCTGTTTACCAAAGGGTGGGTTCCGAATAAGAAGAAGGGGAAAATGAAACCCAGTAGGAAGCTGTTGGCTTTTCAGAACGGTCGGTTGCCATTGAAAATGTCTAGCAAGAACCAGGTCATTTATGAGTCTGTGAGTAGAAGAAAGCTTCTTCAAGCAAGTATTGATGGGCAGGTTGTGGTGAGCGACATGGTGGTCGTGAGCCAGGATGGGAGTCATAATTTCACCACTATTAATGATGCTGTGGCTGCAGCTCCGAACAATACTCATGCTAATAATGGGTATTTTGTGATATATGTCACCGCCGGTGTGTACCAAGAGTACGTGTCGATTGCAAAGAACAAGAAATACTTGATGATGATCGGCGATGGTATTAATCAGACAGTTGTCACTGGCAATCGTAGTTTTGTTGATGGCTCCACCACGTTCAATTCTGCAACCTTTGGTGAGTACAAATACACCGTAGATACTTTTCACAATTTTTAAAACACTTTTCATTGATTTTAACAGTTTCATCATTTGAATTACTTTTTTTTTTAATACTAGACATAATATTAAATAATGTCGTTTGCATTTGCCTTAATTGTGATATGGTCATATGATTATTAATGTGTGATAATTTTGATTCAAGCAGAGGGAAAAAAAGAAAATCAATGAAAAATGGTTTTGAAAAATTTTGTGGTTGGGATACTTTAACTTAATAAACCACACACTAAATCAAATAATCCAAAGGTCATAACTCTTTCATGACCATTTTCATGACAAATTTTTCATGATCCCTATCTTTTCTCATTTTGATTTTGGATCATTGAAATGGACTTTTAGTATTAGCCCACCAAATCCAACAGCACCCTCTCCAATTGAATGCCAAACTGGAGAGAATCAAACTCAATTTCGAAATTAGATCTCCTATCCCACTCTTTATTCCTATGTCCCAACCTTTCTCTACTACAGAATAAGAATCAAAGAGATAAATCATATGATATAAATGGTGTTTTGGACATAGGAACAAAGATTCTCATATTTTTGAAGATCCGATTCCAAATATTTCCTTTCTCTTTCTCGAGTTTATTAATTTAAAATCTTATTATTTAACTTTGCTTTTTGGGCATAATCTCACGATTTGTACCATCACTATTTCAGCTGTGGTCGGACAAGGATTTGTGGCAGTCAACATGACATTCCGTAACACAGCCGGTGCAATCAAACACCAAGCAGTCGCAGTCCGAAACGGTGCCGATCTGTCTACATTCTACAGGTGCAGCTTTGAAGCATACCAAGATACACTATATACACATTCCCTCAGGCAATTCTACAGAGAATGTGACATTTACGGCACAGTTGATTTCATATTTGGTAATGCCGCGGCTGTGTTCCAAAACTGCAACATGTATCCGAGGGAGCCCTTATCCGGCCAATTCAATGCCATCACGGCCCAAGGCAGAACAGACCCGAATCAGAACACCGGCATTTCTATTCAAAATTGTGCAATCAGAGCAGCCGATGATTTGGCTTCGAGCAATAGTACTGTACAAACATATCTAGGACGGCCATGGAAACTGTACTCGAGGACCGTTTATATGCAATCTTTCATCGATAGTTTGATAAATCCTTTGGGATGGCACGAATGGGATGGTGATTTTGCACTGAATACAACATATTATGCGGAGTTTAATAACACGGGACCTGGATCGGACACTAGTGGGAGAGTAACATGGTCTGGTTACCACATTATTAGCGCTACAGATGCGATAAATTTCACCGTTTCAAATTTCCTGGTGGGGGATGCTTGGTTGTCTCAGACTGGAGTGACATTCACTAGTGGCTTATTATGAGCTGAACCCTTACTAGGTCTTTTTGATATTTGATTCTTGTAATTGTGCAACTACTTGCCATTAATTAGGTTCTTTGATTCTTGTAGTAATAAGGATGTGAACCCAAGCTTGCACAAATGCACAGCTTTGGTGATTTTAATTTTTGAATTCAACTGTTATATTAATTCAAATAAGGTCAATATTTGTTATTGAGATTGAAAAAAATAAATGCCATATACAATAATATTTGGTACTCAGATTTTCGTACTTAATTTGGGTCCTGTTACGTTTGTTTCTCAAAGATAAAATTCATTAAAAAAAAAATATGATAATGACATCCTTCAAAATAAGTCATAATGACTGTCTTTTTATTAATAGCTTTTATTTGAGCTGAGCATCCTGCTTTGAGGTGAACAGTTACGTTCATAAAAGATTATAGAAACCCGTATTACTGTGTATATAAATTGTGTACGATAAAAAGGGGTTAATATTAACACATTACATAAATTTGAGATCAATTACGGGCCACAACATGGACGATGCCCAAAGCAGTGTTGCATAATTGGCGAAGAACACGGTTTTTGCGAGACAGCTCCACAGCGAGCTCTGTCTGTCCCTTGACGCCCATTTCGCATGTATCGATATCAGCAATGGCAGTCTTCATCCAATTCTCCACATCTTTATGGGCATTCGAAACCAAGGCAGTGATCGAATCCTCAATCTGGTCGACCACGTCATGGTAGGCCTTGTCGCAGTTAGTGAGCCCATCGTCCACAGTGGGTGCCACATCGGTCCCATTTAGCAACAACTTAATTTGGGCCGATATGTCTGTGGCATTTTTTGATGCAGCCTTGAGGGCAACAAATGCGAGGCCTTTTAGGTCTGCTTTTTGGCTGTTGGGATTGGCGTTGAGGAGAGCGACACAAAAGTCCTTGCGTTGGGATGAACTGCAGGCTTTTGTGATTAGGGTGGCAGGGGAGGTGGCGGTGGCGGTGCCATTGGTTTGGGCCACTGCGAGGGTGGTGGTCCTTTGGGCCGCGACGAGGGAGAGGCAGATGGTGAGAGGTAAGAGAAAAAAGAAACCTGAAATGGAATTCATTTTTATTATTGTTGTTGTTGGTTGTTGTTTTCTTGTTTTCTCTTTCCTTTGATTAAGAGCTCTTGGGGCTGTGCTGTAAAACAAAGCTGGGAAGGGGTTTATGTGCTTGAATTTGCCGTGTAATTCTCGTGTTAGCAATGTTTAAAGATAGAATGGTCTATTTTAGTCTTTGTGTTTTTGTTTTGCTATTTTGTTTTTGACTATGATATGATATATTTTTGGCTTTGTAAGAGGTCAGTTAGAGGTGGAATTATGAATGGCCACACATTGTTTAGTGAGATACGCTTGGCCAGTGAACAATCTGACTATTTTTACAAGCACTAGATTTGAACTCACAAGATACATTTTACTTTTCTTCGTTATTTATTATAAAAATAAAAATAAAAATTATATATCATTGAAATATTTTTATTTTTTCTTATATGATTTCATATGTGACATGATAAATATATCGTTATTTATAAAAATATAATGGGGCATGAACATACATACACATATATACGATTTTTATTGTTTTCAAATAAAATAAATTCGTTGACAAAAGACATTATTTTTTAATTAATAATAGTTTTCAAATAAAGAACACACATCACTATCACATAAGTGACAAGAAAACCATCCACCTCTCAATACTATATAGCATTTATATTTTCTCCATTTTGTTTCACTAAATTTATATTAAAAAAAATTGCTACTAAATAATGATAAATAAATAAATAAAATCCGATAACAATGCCATATAGCATTTGGATATTTGGATACATATGTATTTTCTGTTTTTTGGGTGGGGGAGGAAATGAGGAAAGTCAGTTCTGTAGGATTTTGTTTTTATATGACGTTTGGGTTGGGCCAATGGATGAATAGTATTGTCTCGGGCCTTAAATTTTGGGTTGATTATTAAGACTAGGTTTCTTTTGTCCACACTGGAATGGGTGGGAAGGCCAATTCGAAGTCCACACTAGACTGACAGCAGAGCGGCCCATCGGCCCACCTCTGATTCCACCAAACCAAAAATAAAATGAAATTTGGATATCAAACTCAGTATATATTTCTACATCCCAAAAAAAAAATTGAAATTAATGTAATTTCTTGGAGGATTATTTCTGGCTAATAGACAGAGGGAAAAGTTTGGATATCATTTTTTTGGGGGGTGATTTCTTACATTTTAACACGAATAGTACCAAAAGACCTCTTTGACGTATTAAATGAACGAAAGTTTTTATAAATGTGAATGTAAGATGAATTTTTGGTGAAAACTCATTCGATATCAATTTGATGAAGGACATTTTTCATCAAAATTTAAATTTGGAGATGGTCTAATTAATTTGAGAAAATGTTACATAAAAACCGTTTATACCAATACACAAATAATTATGTTCACTTACCTAGAAAATTACATTTACAATATGACTCTTATACAATAATATTATATATATATATATTTATTTATTTATTTATACAATAAAAAAATAGAATAAAATTATATATTTAACATATATTTCATAGTAATTTGTAAATGAATCCGAACTCTGCTTTATTTGATGTGTCCAAGACCTTGACTCGAGATAAGTTTGAATTTCATTTTTATTTTTATTTTTTTGGTGATTTTTTACATTTTAATACAAATAGTACCAAAAGGTATCTTAGACCATCTCCAGTGGTTTACCAAAGTTGACATCAAATTTAAATTTTGATAAAAAAGTTACTGTTTGGTGTTCCAACGGTTGCACCAAATTGATATCAAATTGAAATTTCACCAAACAATTCATCAAACTGAGGACAACATACAGATTTCACCAAAACACTGTGTGTGACCGTTGGAGGGAGGAACCCGTCAACCAGCCGGTTGCCCGGCCGGTTGACCAACTGGTCGACCGGGGCACCATTTAAGCCACTAGTTTGTTTGAATCCTCAGCTGATTGGTTTGAACTGCTGCCTTGCGTGACCGTTGGAGAGCAACCGGTCGATCGGTCAGTTGACCGGCCGGTTGACCAACCGGTCGACCGGGTTGGGCAATTCGACTACAGTGGACAACTAGCAAGAACAGGTTTGAACTGGTTGGTTTCAACTTGTTTGAGCTGGTTTATTTGGACATAGGTTAATTTGTGGATTATAAATAATTTAAAGGGTGATATAAATTTAAATTCCCTATATATTTGACATACATATTTCACAACTAGCCGTTACAATAATTTACCGTTGGATGGACAGAGTATTTTGAAAATTTACCGTTGATGATGTGCTCTATAAAATAGATCTGATTTCTATATCAAGCTGACAGAGTATTTTATCTTCAGAATAGCATTTATATGTTGTGAATTTTTTTTTCTTTTGTGTCATTAGATATTTGTTTCCCTTGAAATTTTAATTAAAATTATCTGATTCTGAGTTTGAGCTTTATATCATTGCAATATTTTTCAGTAAGTGTATTGTATTTTGTTATAAACTATGGAAGATTTCGAAATGTTTGAGGAATCACAAATGTTTGAGCACAACACTCATATTAATTTTATGTCGGAATCTTCACGAGAATAGAACACGCAGAACAGTGATAATCATTTTATTTCAGAAACTTCTCGTGTTTCTTGTGGTAAAGCATTCACAATTATAGAAGATGAAACTTTATGTAGATCTTGGTTATCAGTCTCTCAAGATCCCATTACTGGTAATAGTCAGATTATGGCTATATTTTGGGAACGAGTACTTGTTTATTTTAATTCACAATTGAGCAGTGAATCAAATCGAAATCGTATTTCTTTGTCTCACCATTGGTCTGCCATGCAAAAGGTAATTAATAAATTCTGTGATTTTCTTGAACAAATTCAACTGAGGCAACAAAGTCGAACAACTGAGGCAGATATGGTAAAATTTATTTGTGTTATTAAATATTAATTTTCTTTTTTAAATGTATACTTGTTATTGAAATCTTTGTAATTTTTTTTTGTAGGTCACTAAAGCGAAGCGGATGTATCATGCAATACAGAAAAAACACTTCACATTTAATACATGTTGAGAGATTTTGCGCCAAAGTTGTAAGTGGGATGAATTTCGATCAAAAAGAAGCACGCAACATGCTGATCCATGTTCGAATCCACCAAGTGAATATGAGGCTTCTCAATCCAACCAGAATAATGCGGTGCACGAACAACCATCTAATACATCAACACGACCAATTGGTACTAAGGCAGCAAAAGAGAAGTTGAAGAATCAAACAACGCACGATAGTAGATTTGATGAAATGGCTGCCAACCAATCCAAAATTGTTGAAGTGTTATCAAGTATCTCCGCTAGAACTATTCAGCGAGATAAACAAAAGGCGATAGATCGTGAGCAGAAGGCCAGAGCGTCAAAGAAGGGCCGAAGATAGGGAGGAACAACTAAAACTCCTATCTATGATGAATGAAAGAGAACAACGAAATGAAGATCATAAAATTATGTCAATGGACATGACAATTTTAAATCCTATGCAAAGGGCGTACTACGAAGATTTTCAACGACAGATTTTATTTCGAACAACTAATAGATTGCCTTGAAAGGTTCCGTATTTGTGGGTTTCATCTATTGGTTTTATTATTTAAAAATATTACGTCTAACTTGTATTGGTTAGTTTTATTGGTTTTATGAATTTCCCCCGATACGTATTTTTGCCATATTTCAAGTTCAATATCTAATTGTTGCCATGTTTTTTGCATAGGGAGATCTTTGGCCTGTAGTTCAATGTGTTTTTTTTTTTTAATCAACCTCGTCTTCTTTAAAATGATATTTAAAGTGAAGTCATTGACTACTATAACATGATTTATACTAGAGGAATCATAACTGGGTAATTACCTTTTTGTAGCATTTTCAAGATGTACATAATCATATCCTTTGTCAACTAGGCATTAAAATGAAAAACTACAATATAAAGTGATAATAACTGCATAGGCCAATGGTCATAACTGAATAGGTTTTAATTAATGTCGTCCTCTTTAACAAATTGACCCAACAAAAGGTTGTTAAAATAACAAAATACAAAACAATACAAATACATAATGTGAAACACATCAACAGTCATTATCTGATGGTGGTGGTGGTGGTGGTAGAGAAGGGTAGTAGTGATGGTATATGTCATTTACGTGATGCTCAATCGTATCTACGCGATGCTCAATGTCTACACGGAAATCACTAAATTGTTGAATTAATGAGTTCTGTGCAGTGGCAAATGTATCAAACTAAGTACCTAATGAATTGACCTGATTAGCCATTTGATGTTCCCATTGAACGCGTTGATTAGTACGTTGTTCTTCCATGGCCAAAAACTCAGTCCAATATTGAGGTTGTTCAGTTGATGGCATCACATTGGCATGAAGATCTTCTGGAGCATCATCTTCTAGGACTTCATCTTCTGAATCTTCTGGAGCATTAACACTTCCCATTAAATTGGAGGCTGCACCAGCACAGGTCACTGTATACTGATTAATTGGTGAATGGATTTTGATATCCATTTCATCTACAAGGTGAACCTTAAAATGTTTGAAAATTTTTGTTAAGAGTGCCCCAAACAGTAATGACCGACCTGTGAATTGACCTTGATTTGCCAGTATCATTTCTTTCATAATTATGTAACACAAATCTAACTTCTAACCAACTTCAAAACAGTATAACAAATAGGCATTAAAATATGGGACCGCATCATGATGTTCTTTTTTTAGAGTGACATTTTCTACAATCCACCGGTGGAGAATCCGAAGATAAGGTTTTAAATGTCTTGCTTGTAAACTAGTCCCAGTAAATCTATTCCGACAAATAGTAGTATAGACATCAGTAGCATTACCAACGATATTAGCTAACTCAGCCTCAGTCTGAAAATGAATATTTTCATCACCTAACTCAACTCCAATAATGCTTGCCAAAGTAGGAATATCAAACTGTATACCCTTTCCTTTCACATATGACAAAAGAGTAAAATTTCCATCTTCTTCCTGAGTACCTCTTAGGTGAACATAAAATAGAGATACCAGCCGTGGATATACCTTTTGGGGCAAATTAATTAAGTTTAGCCATCCCATTGCTTCAAGTTTACTAATTAATAGTGCATCATATTGAGATGGAAGATTTACCCTCCTCCCTGTTACAATCGGTCGGCTAGAGAAGTTTGGAAAGGCTAGTGCATGACTTTCACTGAGAAAATCATCAGTAAGATATGACTGAATTTGAGGCTGTTGTTCTTCGCGTCGTAGAGGGTTGGAACTTTCACCAACTTGTGCTCTTGCTCTTTTAGTTCTAGGCATGATGTCAAAATCTGTTGAATTGCAAATGAATATAGTTTTAATATTACAATGCATATTAAAATGGAAAAACATTACCATATTTCAGTATGCATACTAATTACATGTTATTTTCATATTACATGTTTTTTTAATTACCCTAAAAGTCAATAGTGAATATGTTGTATGAATTACATTTCTGTATGAATGTGTTGCCTTAATATGTTATGAAAGTCAATAAGGAGTTGAAAATTCATATAGCACATTCTCTATTCATTTGCTGTATTACAGTTCTGTGTTGCCTTAAAATCAATTGGGAGTTCATTTTCATATTCTATGTTGACTTTCAATATATTCTCTATTCTGTATGAATTACAGTTCTGTATGAATAATCCTAAAAATCATTATATGCCAGTACCACAGAAAGTTTGATTAAAATATTGAGAAAGTTAAAGTTGAACAACATTAGTAATTGAACATACAGTTCTGTTAATTTTTAAAATATTGAACAATTTTATGTTTTAAAATATTGAACATAAAGTTTGATTCAAACATGAATTTCATGCTCTTGAGAAAATTAAACTTGAACAAACAAAACATATAATTGAACAAATACAGCATACACACTTAAAAAATACAGCATACACACTGAAAGAAGAAAAGAAAAAAAGAAAAAAAAAACACATAGGGCCGGTTGACCTGTGCCTTTCACCATGCAACATACTACCTCTTGGATGCTGCATTCTTGTTTCTGTTCCTGCCTTTCTTGATTCAAATGGTTTCCTTTGCTCAGTCTGTGGATTCACACTTACACTACACTGAATATGCAGAGTTTGGGATTAGATTTTGGTTAAGCCAAATTTGAAGGTAGTGGTGGAGGGAATACATTGACTGTGTTCTTAGAGGCAATCTGTGGACAGACAAGCAATCTGTGGGCAGAGGTATTCAGTGAAGGTTGTTAATTTTTTGATGGCAGGTTTGTATATAATTTTGAGCTGATATAGAGGCTCCATTCTTGAGGTAGGTGGTGAGGAAATTAATACTTAACAACCGTATGTAGTGTATAAAATAAGGCATGGTAGATGGAATGCATTCAATGAATGGTAGGTGGTGTGTGTAAAATGAATGGTAGATGGTTCAAATGTATGCAGTGTGTGCATAAATAATTGAAGACATTATGATTTGTAGGTGGAATGCATTTATCTACTGATTAAATGAATGGCTTATTATGTATATTTTAACTATGTATGTTGAATGCATTTTAAGTGAGGTAATAAATGAATGGCAAGATCAACATCAGTAAATCAATGCCACGTCAATAAATTTGTATAAATTTGTATATGCAAAAATAATGATTATGCAGTAATTTAAGAATTGACCTTGAATTAAGAATACTAATTTAAGACATTATTATTAAATTATGATTATGCAGATCAACATCAGTAAAAGAAGACATTATGATTATGCACTTCAACATCAGTAATTGAAGACATTATGATTATGCACATGAATATCAGTAATTTAATATATTATTGTTAAATTATCATTTAAGACATGATTATGAAATGTGCATAAATGGATGTGGTATTATCATTTGTGGCACATCAACACAGAATTTAAGAAAATCATATTAATTTTATGTGAAATTATCATTTGTAACTGATTAAGTTATGTATATTATCATTTGTAATTGTCATGAACTGAACACTGCACAATTCTGAATATTAAAGATTGAATATTACAACAGTACATCATCACATAACTTTTGAATTACTTAGTTAATATAGTGCATCATAATGAAGATTACAAACAAGAGAATCTTCCATTCCAAAACTATAAACAAAATTACATGTATTGATGTGGTGAATTTAGTGTTCACCATGAAGATGTCACATGTGTTCTATTAAATCGCTACGGAGGGCATGATATGCATCCTTATCTCTAATACCTAAATGACGAGACAAAAATGATTGGAAGTCATTGGTAGGAGTAGAGGAAAGTTGCACTGGTGTGTTGGTTGATGAAATATCATAATTGAAATCAAGGTGCTCCTCCCTCTCATCTTCGACAATCATATTATGTAATATGATGCAACTCTTCATTATGTTGGCAAGCATTTTCGAATCCCAATAACGTACAGCACCACTTATAATTGCGAATCGAGATTGAAGGACTCCAAATGCCTGTTCTACATCTTTCCTGGCAGACTCTTGCATCATTGCAAAATGTTGTCTCTTTGCTCCTTGGGGAGAAGAAATTGTTTGAACCAATGTTGCCCATTGAGGGTATATACCATCAGCAAGGTAATAACCCATATCGTAACTATGTCCGTTAATTGTGTAATGGACAGGGGGAGCTTTACCTTGCGCAAGATCAGAAAACAAAGGCGATCGGTCCAACACATTCAAGTCATTGTGTGAGCCAGGTATTTCAAAAAATGCATGCCAAATCCATAAGTCATAAGATGCTACTGCTTCAAGAATAATGGTTGGCTTATTTTGATGGCATATATATTGACCTTGTCATGCCTTTGGACAATTTTTTCACTCCCAATGCATGCAATCTAAACTTCCCAACATGCCAGGAAACCCCCGAACCTCCCCCAATAGCAAGTAATCTAGCAATGTCAGTTGGCGTCGGAGATCTCAGATATTCTTCTCCAAAAATTTCAATCACTGAATTACAAAATTGTTGCAAACTTTGAATTGCAGTGCTTTCCCTAATACGAATGTAATCATCAACTGCATCTGCTGCGACACCATATGATAATATTCTCATCGCTGAAATCATTTTTTGTAGGGGAGATAATCCAAGTACATAAGCTGCATCTTGTTTTTGAACAAAATATG
The DNA here is from genome assembly GCA_025200525.1 of Camellia lanceoleosa. Taxonomy (NCBI): domain Eukaryota; kingdom Viridiplantae; phylum Streptophyta; class Magnoliopsida; order Ericales; family Theaceae; genus Camellia; species Camellia lanceoleosa. The sequence continues at coordinate 10,750,771 of CM045768.1, forward strand.
AATTATGTGCTTGGATTGCATTCAAAATGCGTAGATACAAAGGACGACGCATTCGAAAACGTCTCCGAAATATTATAGGTGAATACACTGGATTTGCAGCAAAATAATCTGCAAACAATCTGTCATGACCCTGCCTTCTATCTCTGTGTATATATCTATGACCTACAACAGAACCACCTTTTTTCTTTAAGCTATCACTAGACTTAAGAATCTGAAGCATACTAGTATTATTCTGCTCATAAGCTCCTAAAAGTGTGACGATATATTCATCATCATCAGAGGAAGAGGAAGAAAAAAAGAATGAAAATGAAGTCAATATCATGGATTTGAATTTGAAGGTATTCATTATGCTCTGTTTTGTTTAAGCTATGATTGTATCAGTTGTGTGGAGTTGTCTGGCATATGGATAATGGGTTTATTTGAGAACAAAATCCATATGCCAGACATATATGTAATGGAGGGAAACAGAAACAGGAAAAAGAATTGGGAATAGAAATGGAGGGAAACAAAAAGAAAAAAAAAAAAAAATGGCTGACCGGTCGACCAACCGGTCGCCCCTTTCCCTGGTTCACAAAGGTGGGTTCAAACAGTTCAAACAGTTCAAAAGGGTAAAAAAAAAAAAAAAAAAAAAATTTACACTTACCAGTCGACCCACCGATCGACCAACTGGTTACCCCACGGAATGTGATGCACCGTTGGAGCTAGTGATATCAGATTTGGTGAAATGAGTCATTTTTTACTTAGATTTGGTGAAAAAAGAAGTTCACCGTTCGAGATGCTCTAACGTATTAAATGAATGTCAATTTTTATAGACGTGAACGTAATTAATTTGAGAAAGCGTTACATACAAATGGTTTCTATCAGTACACAAATAATTATGTTCACTTACCTAAAAAATTATATTTACATATAATTTTTATACAATAAAATTATATGTTTAACATTTGTTTCACAATAACTTGTAAATGAATCTAAACTCTACTCTTATATTTGATGTGTCCAAGACCTTGACTCGAGATTAAACTAATGTTTCAATTTTAGGAGCATCAATCCTAATTAATCCCAAAATTCCTTTGCCCTTGGAGAGGGAATAGTAGTCTGATTGCGCTACTAGTAATACTGCTTCCTCCATTTGTGAAACTCTAAATATTTAATTAATACCATAATCAATCACGACGACGACGACGATGATGATAATGATGATGATGATGATGATGATGATAGTGGGGGTGATAGTAAAATAAAATAATTAATTTTCTGTTGGTATGTGATAAAATGTCATTTAATTAGGTATTAGAGCATCCGTATCAGCTGAGGCAAAATAACAAAAAGTTAAAATAAAGCTGGTAAATCATAAAATTCTTCCTCCATCAGTCTCAACAAATTTTTTTAAAAATTAACTTTTTGTTAAATTTGTTACAGTACCTCAACAACTTTGTTGAGCCACTGTTCATTAGTTACATGATTTTTTATTATATTTTCTGGAGCAAAAGTGGGCCAAAATCTTTAAACCGGTTGTCCACTCGGATGTCCTCCTGGATATTTTATCGGATGTCCCGTGAGTGCCTGTAGCAGAAGAAGAAAAATGCTCAAAATTAGCCTAATCGGTCTACCAGCCGGTCAACGGCAAATTATTTTATTTTATTTTATTTTTTTACATTTTTTAAGAATTGTTTGGACGGCACCTCATCAATTTAATAAAAAAATAAATAATAACAAATACAATAAGAAATTAATATTTTAATAAGATTAAGTTAGAATAAAGAGTTTGATACAATAAGTACTAAAAAGGTGACTAGCTAAAATAACAAAAGTGGATTTTGGGTTATAATTTGACTTAAAATTTGTTGAAACTGATGCAGATGCTCTTAGTTTGTGTTTTTTATCAAACGAGTGGTATATAGTTATTTTAAAGAACTGAGCCAAAATATAATTAACGTAAAAGTTAATAAGATAAGGATGAATCTAGGAAGATTTCTGATAAAAAATCTAAGGAAGATTTGGTTGTGGGCACGTGTTGGTTGATGGCACCGTTTGCTTTATATAGAGGGGAGTTGCTCAAGATCAGTGCACAAAAAAAAAAAAAAAAAAGAAGGCGCAAGAGATACTGGAGATAGGAAACTAAGAAGTAAGAAGGTTTGTAATAGTGAAAAGTAAAGGTTAAGGGTCAATATTAATGTGAGTTATATTATATCTTGAGTCACCATAATATATTTTATGTATATTTTGAATTACCATAATTTATTTATACAAGTTATGTTTTATAACTTATATTTATATTTCAATTACATTAATTATTTTTTAAACTCCATTTGCTTAAATTGAAACCCATTGATATGTTTGTTTAAATTTTAAAAATTATTTGACAATAATTTTGTAAACAATTATTTTTTATAAGTACCACCACGGGAGTCCCATGCCTTGGGGGACTTAGACTTAAATAACTATTGGCTTCTGTTTGGCCACTTTGTGATTCTCTGTTTGTCATGGATCCATTGACCTCTTTTTTGACTGTCACTCCTGTGATCTCTGTTCTGTTTTGTACCGTGGTTATGGTTATTTATTTACATAATTTTCGTATTTCAGTTTCTGCTACTTTGAATAATTTGTGTATTCAAATTAAGTTATGTAAATGTTTTAGCTTAACTAATTACCCATGGTTATTTGTATTCCCTATGCTTTTAGCATGATATTTTTTACTTTGCTGTGTGCTTATAGCTGTTACCGTTTCAGGTGATGAGATGTAAGGAAGACCCGTAACCTCGTGTAGTGGAACTTGCATAAGAATTTGATACTGATCCGTTATTTTGTTTTGTTTTTTTCTTTTCTTTTCTTCCTTCTGTTTTTTTTACTGAGAGTCGGTCATTGAATAATAAAATAATAAAAGCCCTATAGATATATTTTCTTTTATAAAAATAGTAGAATAATGTAAATACTCTGTTTAATTATTTTTTTACTTCCATTTTGCCTCTGCCTGTTTCATTTAAATTATTACAATTAGAATTATTTAGTAAGTTGCGATTATAACCCTAACCCCTGGGGTTGGGTCGTGACAAATGTGGTATCAGAGCAATGGTTTTAATAATATATATATATATATATATATAAGAAAAGAAAATAACTACATAAATAAATAAATAATAAACTAAGAAATAAATATTTACCTGCGACGTTAGTCCTTTTCTGTAAAATCTCACATTTATTATGGTGATGTAAGAATATCTGAGTTTAACCTTAATGAGACTTTTTAGAAGGAGCTTGAGGTAATAAATTTGGAGGACATCTTAGTAGAGCACCATGCCCCCGCCTCACCGGAATGATGGGATGACTCGGAAGATATAGTTAAGAGACTACATCTAGGCCTTGCCCAATTAATGGGTCAGCCAATCTATATACAGACTGATCCTACTAATGTACCATACTTATTGTGGAGGCAAAGCCGTGCCTACACGCGAAGACGATATCTCCGCCTACCCGTGTCTTCGGCCTTGCCCTAGAATATGACCGTCCACACTGCATCATTAGCCCTTTGCCCCAGATTTTGTTGCAATAAGGGAAAATGTAACCCGAGGACTGCATCTTCACCAATGTCCCTAGCCCTATTAGAAGTTATTAATATTCAAAATGTTGACTTTAGCAGTGACTTATCATATATCAAGATACCTCGATGGATTGTTAATCGAGCGTTTTGGGGATACATACAGTCCATCCCCATTTACACCGTCTAGGCAGCGTGGATGTGTTTTGGTGTGGTATAGTTAGGGTGGAAATTTGTGTTTTTCATGCAACATTACTTCCCATGGTTGTTTGATCCACCTATCTAGATCTTGTAGAGAAGAATTCTTTTTGTGAGCTAACCATGATCGATTCTGATCCCTCTTTTTGTTTTTGTACCACAGGGATGAGACACTAACACAATTTTTAATTTTTGGAACAAGGATGTACTATTACATTTGCAAAAATAGTAAAGTTGGTATTTTATATCTATACTGCACTGCAATATATATATGCTACGTTATGAATGTAATGCCCTGTTTATTACTTTGTAGAATGGCCAATAATGGTAACGGAAGCGAGTCATCAATTAGTGGCACTGAATCGATAGAAAGAATCATGGAAAGAGCGATTACTAGCTTTTTGCAAACCTTGCAGACCAACCAACAATGGAATGCCAGAACGGCGAGAAGAGCTGGTTACCATAAAACAATTCTAGGATCTGAAACCCACCGCATTTATCGGCGGTCCAGATCCAATGGTAGCAGACGCTTGGGTTAAAGATATGGAAAAGATTTTTTGCACTTTACCCTGCACCGAAAGATGGAAGGTAACGTTTTCCACTTTCACTTTCAAAGATAATGCACAGAAATGGTGGCTTCTCAACTTAGAGAAAGAAAAAATCGTGACTTGGGCAAGATTTTTAGAAATATTTTATGAAAAATACTTCCCAGATTCGTTGCGGGAACAAAAAGCATCAGAATTTATACATCTAAATCAAGGAACTATGACGGTGGCTGAATACGAGAATAAGTTCACACAACTAGCTCGATTTGTGACATATGTCATCCCCACCGAAGCTAGAAAGGCAAGAAAATTTGAAGCAGGGTTGGATATTGAAATCAAAGATAGGCTTGAGGTTTTGAAACTACCAACCTATGCGGAAGTGGTAGATCGAGTGTACATTGCAAAAATAGGAATTAAAGCCTCACGCTCCGGGAAACCAAGCCAAAAGAATCGATTTTGGGAAAGAGACAACAGAAAATCCGAGGTTGCACCTCCCAAGAGGGTAAATACGGGCATAACCAGGTCAAGCAATCAAGGCCCTACTAACCCCTAAGATGGCACTATTCCAACTTGTCCTACTTATGGGAAGACTCATTAGGGACAATGCCATCAAGACACAGAAACATGTTTTAAATGCGGTCAAGTTGGCTACTTGCTGAGGGATTGTCCAAAGCTTATGAATCTTATAGCTAGCCCCTCTGGCCCAATCAGAAAACCTACAGGACCTGGAGAAGGGAGGAAGGACCCAAAACGTCAAGGAAGGGCTTTTGCCTTAGTACCTGGAAAACTGGAAGGTATCGAAAACGTGGTGTTAGGTATACTTTCTGTGTGTAATCATTTAGCTCATGTTCTTTTTTACTCTGATTCAACTTATTCTTTTGTTGCACCATACTTTGTTTCCAAGCTAGCATTGGCACCCGAACCTTTAGGATATATATTGTCTGTGTCTTTTTCTTTTGGTAATTCTATCTGTAGTACTGATGTGTGCAAATCATGTACTACATCCTTAAAAGGCAAAACCTTATATGTAGACTTGATCACCCTCTACATTGGAAACTTTGATGTGATCTTAGGGATGGATTGGCTGGTTGCCAATCACGCCTCTATTGATTGTAAAGCCAAAAAGGTCTCCCTCCGATTACCAAACCAACTCGAACTTGTCTTTGATAGGATTGGAGTTTCCAACCCACCCTGTCTTATACCTCCATGACAGCCTAACGACTTCTAAGAAAAGGTTGTTGTAGTTATATTTGTTATGTAATTGATACAAAAAAAGTGGCCCTCACCGTTGATGCAATCCCTGTGGTTCGAGAATTCCCGGATGTCTTTCCTAAATCTACATGGTACCCCTATTGACTGGGAAATCGAATTTACCATTGAAACTCAACCTGGTACACAACCGATATCGAAAGCTCCTTACCGTATGTCAATGACAGAATTAAAAGAACTGAAGACTCAACTCCAGGAACTCTTGGACAAAGGTTTCATTCGACCTAGTACCTCACCCTGGAGAGCTCTAGTACTATTTATAAGGAAAAAGGATGGCATGATGAGGCTATGCATTGATTACCGAGAGCTAAACAAAGTCACCATCAAGAATCGGTACCCTCTGCCACGAATCAATGACTTGTTCGATCAACTTCAAGGTGCCCAAGTATTCTCAAAAATCGACTTGCGTTCCAACTATCATTAACTAAAAGTCAAAATAGAAAGTATCGAAAAGACTGCCTTCAAAACCCGTTACGGGCACTACGAATTTCTCATCATGCCATTTGGCGTCACAAATGTCCCAGCAGATTTCATGGATCTCATGAACCGAGTGTTCAAACCTTATCTTGATGAATTCGTCATCGTCTTCATTGATGACATTCTCAAATACTCCAAGTCACCAGAGAACCATGAGCGACACTTGCGAATAGTTCTACAAGCACTAAGTGATCACAAACTATATGTCAAATTGAAGAAATGCAAATTCTGGATAACTAGTGTACACTTCCTCGGTCACGTCATTAACAAAGATGGCATCTCAGTTGACCCCCAAAAAGTTGCAGCAATTGTGGACTGGCCACGACCTACTAATAAGTCATTATCAACGCTTCATGCAAGATTTTTCAAAAATAACATCACCCTTGACCCAACTAACTCAGAAAAACATACCCTTTGAATAGACTGACAAACAAGAACGTTGCTTTCAAAAGTTAAAAAGCAGATTTGTGTCAGCTCCTATACTAGCACTCCCCGCGGGAACAGATGGGTTCATTATTTATAGTGATGCCTCATATAATGGTTTGGGTTGCATTCTTATGCAAAACGAAAAAGTCATTGCTTATGCCTCACTCCAACTAAAGACTTACTACCCAACCTATGATCTAGAATTAGCAGCGGTGATCTTTATCCTTAAGATCTGGAGTCATTATTTCTATGGTGCAACCTGCGAGATTTACATTGATCACAAGAGTCTTAAATATCTGTTTACACAGAAAAAACTGAATATGAGGCAATGGCGGTGGCTAGAACTTATGAAAGACTACGATGTAGAAATCCATCACCATCCAAGCAAAACTAACGTGGTGACAGACGCACTAAGCCGAAAGACGACCAGAAGTTTGGCTTGTCAGTACAACAAAAAAGGGTTTTTACAGCGCGTAATGCACGCCGTAAAAACCCTTCTACGACGTGCAGCGCGCGTCATATTATGACCAGTCATGGAAAGTCATTCACTTTCAACGACATGCTTCGTACGCCATTGAAAACTATTTAACGGCAGATTTTGTACGTCGTCGTTACTTTTTCTACGACATGTTATAGTACGCCATTAAAAACTATTTAACAGCAGATTTTGTGCGCCGTTGTAACTTTTTCTACGACTACTTTTTTACGCCGTTAATTGGTGAGACAAATAACGACGCTGATTGCGCGCCATAAAATATGTAATACGACTTATTATGCCTGCCATAGAATATATAGGGTTTTTTTTTTTTTTTAGGTTCTATTTTACCTATTCTGTACAATCTAACAAGAATTACAAACAAGCTTCGCAAAATATCAATCAATCACCAAAATATTCTTTCAAGTATCAAAAAAACAAACTATATTCATAAGTTATAAACATTCAACAATTGTCTATACATTTCAAACATCTAAAAACTATCTTTAAGTTCAAAACCATCTAAAAATCCTAAAGCTCTAAATTGTCCAAAAAGTTCTAAACTATCCAAAAACTATATTCTAAACAAAATCCAAAACTATCCAAAGATTAGAGAAATCCATTCGTCAATGTCATATCAAAAACTATCCATAAATATTAGAATTTCTACTCAAAGTCAAAGCTAATGAAATGGATTGTCAAGCAACAGTGCTTTCAATAGTATCCTCAAGCACAAACATCTCATGATCACGCATTGCAGTAGGGTATCCAACCAAAAGAGCAATTAAACTGGCAGACCTCTGTGATGCTAAATAAGTTCCAGATATTGCATTTCTTGTCTGCATGACAAAGGGAACTTCACATAAGTACAAAAACCAACGACTAAGAGACTTCAATATGACTCAAACTTCAATATGAAATTATGTCATTACAAACAATACCAAACAACAAGACTCAAACTTCAATTTCTTCCACTCTTAATGAGATGGAATCTTAGGCTATTAAACTTTCTTCATTACAGAATGAAAACAAGAGTAAACTTGAGGAGAAGACAAGAATATATGACAAAATATAATCTCTTGGAAGAAACTATTGCACGAAATACTTAAACTTTCTTATGTAGTAGTCTCTTAGAAGAAACTACTGCAAAAAATATATGACAAGAATGAGCACAAAACATCTATCAAGCATAAGAATAGATCAACTATAACTTTTGAAAATAATTGATCAAATAAAAAAGTTTCAGCTATTCAGTTATCTGAAATTGCAAATGTAAAGGAAATAACAAGTTTGTACAATTTAATTTACCAAGAGACTACTACGTAAGAAATTTACAACACATCATTTCAAGACCATCACACGAAAGTGATTGGACATATTACTGATAGCCAAAAACACTAACAACACTAAAACGCAGGTGAGCAAGTAGAAAGTCCAAGAGAGAGAGAGAAGGCAACAAGATACCTCTCTTAGATTTTATTTTATTTTTTTAGAGATAACTTCACCTAGTAGACATGTATTTCAAGATACTTAAGAACACAATTAGCCAAGATAAAAGGCATTGCTGTTCATATTGGCTATTGGGGATGCAAATATTCAAACAAATCCTCAAGCTCCAACCCGTAATTTTTTGTCAAGTTCAAAACTTAGATAAGGATCAATTTTCTGTTGTCAGGTGTCATGTATTTCAGTAATTACTTGGCTCGTTTAATCACATATAAGGAGGTCCTTTCCACAAGACTTTCCAACTTTCATCATTAATTATAGTAATAGATAGTATACTATATAACACAAAAAAAGAATAGTGGGATTCCAACTAAAAATAAAAATATATATAAAGTTTTTTGAAGAAAAAAAAAACTGTAGGCCCACATTCTCGTCAACAAATTTGTAGAATAGAGTAAAAACAATTTGTTCTTCAAAGAAACTGGTCATCAAGGAATCTTTCTTTGGATACGTTCCATACAACAAATTCTATTCATACCTTCATCACAATGCAATATATTATTCATTCACAAAATTCATTACCTAGCTTCATACATCCAAACAATTAGATTGGTGAAATGATCTGAGTTTCATGTGTAGTTGGGTGTGCATAGCAAAGTAGCCTGCTTAAAAATGCTATTGTTGGCCTAGTATTCAGTCTTTGAACGAAATTACATGTGCGTATGTACGGAATGTTTTTACACATTGCAAACCTTCAAACAACACAAAAAGTAAACTCTTCCACAATCCCACCCCTGAACCCCCTTCCACTAAAACAAAAAATAAAAAATATTGTTTTGCAGATATGGTGTCCCCCCAGTTGGGTTAGGTCTTCCAAATATATGCACGAGACATATTAAGCATTCAAAAGTCATCACCAAATATAAAATAATTATTCGCTGGGTCATCGTCATGAAGAAATTGATAAAATAACAGATGAAAGAAATTGTTTCATCTCAATAGTGGACTCTCATGTCAAAGTATCAACAAAGCAAGAAGTGAAAGGATAATAAAGAGAAAAGAAACAAAAAGGGTATAAAAAGAAGGGCAAAACAATTAAATCAAGCATGAAATTCCCAAATAACAATTTTTTTTCTTCTTCAATTAATAAAAGTCAGAGGTTTATATATTTACTGAAAAAATGGAAGACATAACAATTACAGAATAACTTAACTTCATTCCACATAACAATAAAGTAGTAAACAAACCTCAAAATCAGAGAAACGGGGATTTCCAATGATCAATGCAGTTGATTTATCATCCTTACAGTTCAGCATGGAGAAATTTTCTTTGTAAGAGCAGAGTACCCATGTTAAAACCTCTGTAAACCCGCTCCTTGCAATATGAAAACAAAAAACAAAAAGTTATCAGATTGTTAGATCTTCATTTAATGCCATATAACAATAGAATTACATTTATCACTAGTGAAATTTCTTCAGATGACAACAAAAAACTAATAGCAAATTGGCAAAGCTTATCATCATCTTTAAAGGAGAAATACAGCACAACTAATTTTCTTTACACAAGCATAATGTAGCAAACATTAGGATACCTACAAGCAAAGATTTCCAGGTTTCATGAAATTCAGAGCCCACTGAACCTAAGTACACAATTGGTTCACATAATAAAACAAACAAAGAATGCATTAAAAATAGGCATCAAGTATACATGCACACAAGGTTTTAAAAAGCGGCCGCAACTGTTACGTAACGGTTTTAGCGGTTACCGCCACCCGTTATGACCGCTTTTACAGTGTAATTGAGATTCACAAGTGTGTCGGCTGTAGTGGCTGCCATAGCAGTCGTAACGGTGCCGTAACGGCCTATTACGCACCATTACGTAACGGTTCCAAACTGTTTCTTTCGAAAAAACACACAAAAAAAAGCTGAAAATGGAGGAAGATGGATAGAGAGAAGAGGGAAGATAAAGAGAGAAATTAGAGGAGTAAGAGATAGAGAGAGAGACAGAGAAGAGGGAAGAGGGAAGATGAAGAACATGTTATTGATTTGCTGAAACTATAAGACCTATGCTATTCTATTCAACTGCTATCACTAAACCATTTTGTTTGTGTGTGTCTATCTATATATTATTTGAAAATAATAATAATAATAATAAGTGTGGTCATTATCTATTTGGCTTGGTTAAAATATGTATATATATATATATATTTAGGCTCTTATTTATTCTCTTACTTTTGTCATTATTTATCTTATATATAATAGTTAGTGATTGATTTTTTGTAAAATATAAAGTCATTAATTATTAAAATAAAATGTAAAAAACTTAGTTTAGTTTATAGTGATTTAAAAATATGAAATATATTGGATCATACTTAAAAATTTACAAAAATTGATGAATATCTATTTTTAACCCAATAAATATGATCATAGAAAAAAAATATGCGTATCAGTAAGTTTTTTCAAATTGTGCGAAAAATAAAAAAATTCACGGTTCTGTATCAAGAATTACACTACGGTTTTACACCGCTTAAAGCACATCACGATTCGCAACCGCTTTTCAGAACCTTGCATGCACATATATGAAGAGTTGGATATCATCTATGCTAGTTAAGAGACGTAGAATCCAAATTGAGACCTTTGGAAGTTGGAACATAAAATTAAAATAGATGAAAAGAATAATAACAATGATGGAATTTGGAGCTTCATTATTGTACATATTGCCAAGAAAAGAAGATCAACAACTGAGATGTCTCTAGCATCATTAGAAGAATATTATTGATCATTCAAAAACTCCTGTTATTCTTTTATAATAAGCAGCCTGACCTGCACCCGTTCAAGAAACAAAAAAAAACTCAATATAATGCAACCACCTAATAATTGTAAAGGTAAAACAATGTAAAGCTAACTGCTGTAGAAGAAATTGATATATAAAAAATAAAAATAAATAAAAAAAGAAAAACAAGAATCATAAACAGTAGCATCACCCTTTATAGGCACAAACAATATATTAGAGGCAATGACAGAATAGTTTTGCAGAGAAGAAGAGATCTTTTCAAGAATAGGAACCAAAAACATAATAAAATGAATTCTGAAATAGAACTTCACATAGCTTAATACAAATTAGAAGGGTTGGGTTATCTTTAAAGCAGATTGCATATGCCACAATCAAGCTCAAAATCTTTAATGCAAATGAAAATCCATCCACCAAATATTGTATATAGCAATTAATTGGAAAGGGAAAAAATGTATAGTAGATATTAACAACATCAATAAGGTGGCGGTAAGAAAGCTTAGAATCCTTAAGGTGAAACAAGTGTCATCAAGAAACCAAAATACCTGTTGCGATCATACAAAACAGGATACAGTGGTGAATTCTCAACTATGTGTTGGAACTTCTTCAGTTTTAAATCTGACTGCCAAATATAGACGGTATATGTCAAGGTAATATGACAATGTCTTCAAGATCTATTATAAAACTAAATACATAAATACTATCAAAAATCATTATAAGAATCCCGTACAATACCACATTATCACAATTTAAAGATAAAAAATCGTAGGCTCATTATTTCAAATCACAAAAGAATCATAAATTCGGACTCACTTTGTAAAACTCTATCAGCTCATTAGCCTTGAAGTTTTTCACCTATATAAAAACCAGAAGCATAAGTCAATTTTAGCATTATTATTTAAGTAGCTTCGAACTATTTACAGAGAAAAATATATTAAAAGAAAGAAGATAAAGAAAGGAAACATGAAAACTCGTAATAATTAAACTCAAAGTCCAAGAAAGGCAGCAGCCCTCGTTCTAATTGTAACAAAGAAATATAGAGCCAAAGTTATAAAAACATAAAATTTAGTGGCAGGTGAAATATGAGTAGCAGCCAGTGAGTTGCTTACTATGACACCAAACTACCCCCGACTCCCAAAACTTAATAAACGTCAACAAATCAGTCCAACAACATTTCAACTCTCTCTCTCTATATATATATATGTATAATATGACTTAAATTGATCCTAAACAAGTTAATCAAACATCCAAATTGTTCTCTATGAAATTCATATTTGTCCCTCTTTTCTTTTCCAAGCTCTGCATTATGACAGTGCTCATACTTCGTTGGAATATGAGCTTTATTTCAAATATTTGTATACAAAACAGCAAGATTAAAAAATAGAACTTCTTTCCTGTTTATTAAACAACATAACATAGCAAATGAAATTTATTAAAATGTTTAGAATAAGAGAGAAGTGATAATTATATATAAAGTATTAAAATATAACATTGCCTTTTAAATTTATTTATTTTTTTTGGAATTTTTCAAAAAAAAATACTTTTTAAAAAAAATTTGTGACAGGTTGAAAAAAAAAAATTTTTGATATAAATTTAAAAAAAAATTGAAAAAGGAGATGGCTAATTAAATCCATATCTAACAACTATAAACTCATCTACCTGTATGCATAAAATAAATTATATGACAATGAAATGCAAGAATCCAGTCCACCAAAAAAAAAGATTCTTGATTTCCAAGATTGAACTCAGAAAAATTTCATGTTCTTATTCTTTAATTTCTTTAAATTCCATTATGAATTTTTTTGTGGGTATTTTTCCAGATCAATTCTACTAATTAACATGCTCCATTGGTTTCACGCAATCACCCAATTAAGCTATTACCCAAATTAACAATCAATTTAAACTTTCATTCTCTCGTGTTAAATCTTCAATCCAACCACAAACCCATAAAATTTTGATTTCAACAGATCTTAGACCCAAAATTTCCAATTCACAAACATTGTTCATCGAATTGTACAATAATCAGCAAAGAAACACAAATTGAGGCCCTGATTGCACAACAATTAATCCAAGCTCAAAACTCAAATGCAACTCAAAGTCGTAGAGATAAGAAGAAAGATGAGACTCGCTTAGCTAGTTCGTCGAGCTGATGCAAGACGCCAATGAGACCAGCTATGGGTACTTGTTACTTTTGCAATTCCTGAAGGCATGTATGTAATTTTGGTAAAAATTCATCAAAAAATAGAGAAAATAACAGAAACCCATAAAAAAATTAAAAATTGAAACTTGAAGGAAATGGGTAGTAGTTACTTTTACAATTCTGAAGGCTAAGGACTTGAAGGCAAGTGAACGAAATAGCGATGACAGAGAGATCAAAGTCGGTGACGCCGGGGTAGAAGGACCTAGAGATAGACTGAGAGAGATTGAGTTCATGGAGGCGAGTGAAGCGAGCGGCCATTTTGCGAAGCATGTGGGGTCCGGCACGGGTGGCTAGCTTGCACCGCTCGGTGCTCTGCAAATGGAGCCACCACTTGCAGACAAGTTTGAGATGTAGACGAAGGGTCACTAAGGAGGGAAAAGCATCGACAGTGGTGAGGAGTGTGGGTGTCGACGAAAAAGAAGAAGCAAAGTTGTTGCTGTGGTCGTGGTGGAAAAATGAGAGAGAGAGGAAGAGAGAGAGAGAGATATAAGGTAGGGCACAGACTGTGCTGGGAAGAAATAGTTAGGGCTTTTGGTTGGCTCTTTTTTTGTTTTTTTTTTGGTGTTTGGCGCTCAAAATTTTCATATTAGTGCTATTTTTTTTTCGGTCGTACCTTTTATAGCAGTAATTGTGCGTCGTAAAAAGTGTAATACTTTTAATGGCAGGCATTGTGTGCGTCGTAAAAAGTGCAACACTTTAACAGTAGACATTGTGTGCGCTGTGAAAAGTGTAATACTTTTCATGGCTGGCGTATGTGTGTCGTGTATTTATTTTTTGGTATGGCATGGCATTATATAATAACATTTGTATAACATCATATAAATTAACAACAGAAAATGATACTCACAAAACACGAAGATTAAGAATGTCTTCAACCCAAATATCACCCTTGCCTTCAAATCCACATCTATTCTAAATAAAGTCAAAAAAAAAAAAAAAAAAAAACCAAAACAAAACAAAAGAAAATAGTGCAAAATAGCAATGCAAAACATTTTGTTTATAGTTTTAGCCTCTATATGGTTTTGGTCGGTTTCAATTTAGTCCCTAGTTTTAATTTGAACAATTTAAATCTTTAATTTTAAGAATTGTGTCAACATAGTCTAACTGTCGAAAAAACCAGAAGGTTGCTACATTTATATATGATAGTTATTTGCATTTTGAGATCAAAAATTCCCTTAAGGAACTAAACTTCAATAACTTTAAGCTTCAACAACTCTCATTTGTGGAGATCTGTCCCCGAACACATGCTCTTTCCCTATGCATGATGATGAGAATAAAATGTATAGTTTAATAAAACTAACAATTCAAGTCCAAGTACTTTGATGCCGCATTACATTGGACCGCCATACAATCACCAAAAAAAAAAAATTTTTTTGATGCCCCTCATAAAGCAATCAAAACCTTTGTTAATCACTGTTTGTGGCCCACATGCTAACCCATAAGAGATTTCATATCAATATAGATAACTTAGAAAAATTCCCAGCAAACGAGGCGATGCTCCAAAAAAATTCTCAGCAAAGAGATTTCATACTTAGTCTTTTGCAATTCTTAAAGCCAATTGTTTATAACTTTAGTATGTCGAAAAAAATTGAAAATTGTTTCCATTCTGAAACAAAATCAATGTCAACATGCAGATTAAAAGAAAAATAAAGCATAAATTTATCAAAAAAAACTTAATGTTTACACAAAAATAACAGGAATAGTATAAATTAAAAAACAATCGCAAACCCTATAAACAAAATTATAAAGAAATAAATTATTTTCCACCTAATAATTGAAAACCCATAAATAAACTAATGAAGATCGATATTCTGTTGATTTAAGGTCTAGCTTTTGCAAGATCAAACCCAAAAAAGAAAAAAAAACCATAAAATTACCTTTGAAATTAGGCAGATCGAATTTGAGAGCGAGGTCGTACGATCTCAATCTGGAATTGATTGGATCAACCGAATGTGTTGCGAAAGCGAACCTGATTCGATCACCACCGGTTGTCTCACTAACCAATCACCGATAGCTAGAGAGAGAGAGATGAAAGAACGAAAGAGTGAGTGAGAGTGAGTGAAGGCTGCAGTTACCCCAAAAAACAAAGAGTGAAGGCTGTTGCAAGAGAGGACATAATAGGGTTTAGGAAAAAAATATCTCCTAACCTAATATGGAAGATCAATGGTCTAGAATTTTTTTTGAAAGGTGTGATTAAAATATATATATATATATATACATAATGATACTTAATTGAAAAGTGACATAAAATAAATATAGTCATATGTTAATTAGAAAGTGTGATTAAAATATATATATAATCACATTTAATTGAAAAGTGACATAAAAAATAAATAATGTCATACTCAATCAAATCAAGTGTGATTAAAATATCAATCTAATTTTTTCTTTATCACACTTCCAATAAAAGTGAAATATTTTCATTTGTCAAAGTGTGATTTTTATCTATTTTTATAGTAGAAGGGAAAAAAAATTCTAATATATATATATATTTTGGTGATTGGCACCCCAAATTTTTTTTTTTTTTTTTTATCATACAATTCATGACATGCGTTGTCCGTCGTAAAAAGGCAACACTGTTAACGGCAAGCGATTTGTGTGTAGTAAAAAATGCAATACTTTTAACAACGGACGTTGTGTGCACCGTAAAAAGTTTTCACTTTTCACGGCTGGCGTATGTGTGTCGTGTATAATTAATGTATTAACGACATGTCATATGTACGTTGTAGAAAGTTTTATTATTTACAGCGTGCATTATAAGCCGTAAAAAAATCATTATTATTACCATTCATGGCCTATGCAATAGATATGCCATGGTTGGAAAAGTATTTACGATGTGTAAAAAAAGCAAGTCATAAAAGTGAGAAACTATGACATGCATTTATTGTATGCCGTTGATGTGTGCCGTAAAAAGTCAGTTTGCTTGTAGTGTGTACTCTCGTTTCCCGCAAGATCAATGGATTGCTCGCCAATATAACTGTAGAACCCACTTTGATTGAAGAAATTAAAGCACACCAATATGAAGATAAACTCTTAAAGAAAAAGTATGAGGAGCAAAGGAGTACACCTGATCCCGAGTTCACTATAAGTAATGGGATGCTAAAATTTCGGAATCGAATCTACGTACTCGACATTCCGGAACTCAAAAGGAAGATATTGGTGGAAGCTCATAGCTCGAGGTTTGCAGTCCACCTTGGTAATACAAAGATGTACCATGATCTAAAAAAACACTACTAGTGGACAGGAATGAAAAGAGACATAGCGAGCTACGTCTCCAAATGCCTGCATTGTCAACGTGTTAAAGCAGAACATCAGACACCTGCAGGAATGCTGTAACCACTCCTTATTCTTGAATGGAAATGGGAGCACATTACTATGGACTTCGTGGTCGGCCTACCACAGTCAGTTTCGAAGAATGATGCAATATAGGTTATAGTAGATCGATTGACGAAGTCGGCGTATTTCCTACCAATCAAAATCACATACTCCCTTAACAAGTTTGGCACTTTATACATCAAGGAAATCATTCGGTTGCATGGTACTCTAGTTTCAATCATGTCTAACTGAGACCCTTGATTTGTGTCTTACTTCTGGAACAAATTGCAAGAGGCTTTGGAGACTACATTGAAGTTTGGCACTGCTTATCACCTACAAACTGATGGGCAATCTGAAAGAATAATCCAGACATTGGAGGATATGTTATGTGTGCGTGATAGACCACAAAGGTAATTGGGATGAACACCTACCTTTAGTGGAATTCGCTTATAACAACAGTTACCAAGTAAGCATTGGAATGGCACCGTACAAAGCATTGTATGGAAGGAGATGTCAATCACCTCTATGTTAGATGGAAGTCGGAGACAAGAAACTATTAGGCCCCGATATCGTGCAAATCATAAGTGATAAAATCCAACTCATCCAACAGCGAATTCACACTGCTCAAAGTCGCTAGAAAAGTTGTGCAAATACACGAAGACGAGAATTGGAATTCCAAGTAGGACATCATGTTTTCCTAAAGATCTCACCAACAAGAGAGATTATCTGATTTGGAAAGCGAGGAAAGTTAAACCCACGTTACATTGGGCTATTCGAGATACTGGAAAGGATTAGTCCTGTGGCATATTGCCTTGCCCTGCCACCTGAACTGTATAATGTCCACAATGTGTTTCATGTTTCGATGCATCGGCGGTATTTTCGAGATCCAAAGCATGTTGTTGATTACAAGGACTTGGAAGTTCAAGAAGATCTCTCTTATAAAGAACAACCAGCACGGATATTCGATCGTCGTGATCAAGTTCTCCGAAACAAAACCATACCATTGATAAAAGTCTTATGGCAGAATCATCGTGTCGAAGAAGCAACATGGGAAACTGAAAGTCAAATGCGAGTCAAATACCCACACCTCTTCGACAACCAAGGTACGTCAAGTTTGGGGACAAACTTCTATTTAGGAGGAGAGAAATGTGACACCCTAAATATTTAATTAATACCACAACCAATCACGATAATAATAATAATAATAATAGTGGGAGTGATAGTAAAATAAAATAATTAATTTTCTGTTGGTATGCCATTAAGTGTCATTTAATTATGGATAAGTTTGTGTTTTTATCAAACAAGTGGCATATAATTATTTTAAAGAACTGGGCCAAAGTATAATTAACGTAAAAGTTAATAAGATAAGGATCAATCTATGAAGATTTCTGATAAAAAATCTAAGGAAGATTTGGCTGTGGACACGCGTTGGCACAGTGTTACTCAAGATCAGTGCGAAGACCCCCCAAAAAAAAAAAACGCGCAAGAGATACTGGAGATAAGAAACTAAGAAGTAAGAAGGTTTGTGATAATGAAAAGTAAAGGGTAAGGGTCAATATTAAGATGAGTTATATTATATCTTGAGTCACCATAATATATTTTATGTATATTTTGAAATACCATAATTTATTTATACAAGTTATGCTTTATAACTTATATTTATATTTCAATTACGTTAATTATTTTCTGAACTCTATTTGCTTAAATTTAAACCCATGGTTATGTTTTTTTAAATTTTAAAAATTATTTGACAATAATTTTTCAAACAATTATTTTCTGTAAATACCACCACAGGAGTCTCATGCCTTAGGGGCTTAAATAACCATTGGTCTCTATTTGGCCACTTTGTAGTCCTCTGTTGGTCATGAATCCATTGACCTCTGTTCTGACTGTCATGACCCAAACCCGCCCCTATGGGTTTAGCATCAGAATCGCCAAGAATCCGAGATTACGAAGGCCCGCTAATGAATACAGTAAAATAGAGTACAGGGGCATGGCGGAAGCCATTACAGTAATAAAACCATGTCCAATGAGCTATGACAGTCTGTATGCAAAAAGACTTTTCATACATATAAACATTCAGTACAGAACAATTATGCACAATATTTACAATCATTCAGTACAGAGACTTAATCCTTACTAAACAGTACAGCATGGTGCTATCAGTCTATACAGTATTACAAAACAGTACAGAGACAGACGGGGAAATAAAAACACCCCTAAGCCATAGCTTGGCAGGCTCGGAGCCTCGCAGTAAGGCATATTGGTTGGCTTGACAAAACTGGAGTCTACCCCGACGCTTCTAGCATTGGTCCGGTGCTTGTACACCTACATATATATATGAGCAGTGAGCTAAAGCTCAGTGAATAACACAATGCGTAAAGGGGTTAAGAATGAATGTCCTTACAGTAATGAAAACAGTTCATTAAACAGTATTTCAGTCTTTCAGTCATAACAGTTATTCAGTCATATGTGGTACATCCATTAGCATAGCAAAGACAAGAACAAGAGGGTCTTAAAAGATCGAAACAAGATGATGGCCATCAATCAAGAAATGAGTGATTCCAACGTGGGAATCGACAGAGATCTCAGAATAAAGAATAAAGAAATGAGATGCTAAGGATGCCACAGTATAGTTCAGAATATATGACATACATTCATTCAGTAAGCAGTAAACAGTTCAGAAAATAGTACAGTTCAGTTGTTCAGAAGATAATCATTTTGAACATATCTTTACATATTTGTTACTCACAGAGTTCTGGGCTACAGTAAGCTAGGGCGTCTCCTCGAAATGCCAACCCTAGACAGTATAGAGTGAACACACACTAAGCTACACAGTCGGGAAAAATAATAATTTAATCCCTAATTTGCCTTAGTGTGGTTCTACATCTATATCCTCATTAAAATGTCTTAAACATGCCCTAGGAATGCCTAGGATGGAAAGAAGATGCAAAGATGCACTTTTAAACACATAACAAAATTTTCAGAAAACAGGGGTCTCGCTCGAGCGTGGCTTTCTATGCTTGAGCGGACATGTAGATAAAGGGGCTCCGCTCGAGCGTGAATTCCGTCGCTCGAGCAGACTGTGTGCTACAGTAAAAATACTGGATGCTCAAAATTTACGCTCGATGGACGCTCGACCCTCGCTTGAGCGTGAGACACAAGTCCTCGCTCGAGCGCAGGTTCCCTTGCTCGAGCGTGCGTCTGTGTGCACCAAGATTCTGAGAGCTTGAAATTTACGCTCAAGCTACCATTCCTTCGCTCGAGCGGAGATCAGAGTAAACGGTGGTCGCTCGAGCGTAGAATCCTTCGCTCGAGCGTAGAAGCCAAATTCTGGAATTTCCAGATTTGCCTCCCAAGCTCAAACCAAGCATTCCTAAGCTCAAAACTCGACCTCTTGGGCCCAATTTCTGGAAAACACATTTAAACTCAATACACAACAAGTTTCAAAGCTCAATTTGGGAAATCAAAGCTCAAAGGTAAGTTAATTAAATCCAAATTTCAAACTCATTTCCATGAACATGCAAACATGCATGAATTAAACTCAATTCAAAGCTTCAAAACATGCTCTAATGAGCCAATTCCTTTAAAAAAACAAGATGAAATCATGGTCCTAAACATTAACATGAACATGCATGCAACATTTACCATGAAGTCAACCCAAAACTCTTTAATGCACACATGCATGCAACAATGAAGCTTTAATTCAACACTTTCAACCAATCCTAGGCTCAATTCTTCAAATTAGCATGAAGCATGCAAGAACCAACTCAAAGGCACAAAGAAGAAGATGAATTTCCTTACCTAGGTCTTGAATTAGGGATATGGAGGCTCAATTTGCCAATTACACTCCAATTCTTCAAGGTTTCAAGCCAAGATAACAAGATGAACTCAAGTTCCCCTCTCTCTCTCTCTCTATGGTCGGCTAAGAACATGAAATGAGCTTAGCAAAATGTTGCCTAAGTGTAATAAGGAGGCTCAAATATGTTATAATAGAGGGCCCACTAACAATGGCAATATGGTAATTAAGCTAACTCTTGCAATTGGCTTATTTTAATCTAATTTAATCATACTAAATCAGTTTTTCAATAACTACACCATAAAATCACATTATTTCTACTGATCATGGAACATCAATCAATTTTGGATTCGGCCGCCGATAAGGTCTTCAATTAATAGTTTAAACATAAAAACTGAACAGATAATTAAACAGTCAAACAGATAAAATGCAATTCAGATAGATACAGGCAATCAATTCGGCCAGATTTCGATCGACCAAGAATCCAGTTCAATTACCAATCATAATCATTCTCAGTTTAACAGTAATCAGTAATTAATCGGTGATCAGTGATGAGGATTGTTACACTGACTGTCACTCCTGTGACCTCTGTTCTGTTCTGTACCGTAATTATGGTTATTTATTTACATAATTTCCGTATTTTAGTTTCTGCCCCTCTGAATAATTTGTTTATTCAAATTAAGTTATGTAAATGTTTTAGCTTAATTAACTATCCATGGTTATTTGTGTTCCCTATACTCTTGGCATAATATTTCTCACTTTGCTATGTACTTATAGCTGTTACCCTTTAAGGTGATGAGATGTAAGGAAGACCCGTAACCCCGTGTAGTAGAACCTGCACAAGAATTTGATACTGATCCGTTATGTTGTTTTTTTCTTTTCTTTTCTTCCTTCTGTTTTTTTTTTTTTTTACTGAGGGCCGGTAATTGAATAATAAAATAATAAAAACCCTATAGATGTATTTTCTTTTATCAAAATAGTAGAATGAAGTAAATTTTTTGTTTAACCATTTTCTTACTTCCATTTTGCCTCCGCTTGCGTCATTTAAATTGTTACGATTAGAATTATTTAGTAAATTGCAATTCCAGCACTAAACCCCTGGAATTGGGTCGTGACACCATTGTTCTCCAATCCTCGCCAATCTGTTGTTTAGTTTGGTTATCCAAAGTTGAAATAGAGATTACATAGAAACAAAGATTGTGAAAATTATAAAAACAAGACATTACATAGAAATTAATGTATCCAAAGTTGAAATAGAGATTGTGAAAATTATAAAAACAAGACATTACATAGAAATAAATGTATCCAAAGTTGAAATAGAGATTACATAGAAATAGAGATTGTGAAAATTATAAAAACAAGACATTACGTAGAAATAAATGCATCCGTTATGATAGAAAATAAGAAATAATTCAAACAAAATTATAGTCGAAGTTAATGTATTTTCTATTATTGAAAAATATATTTATTCAATACATAAATTCAGTATTTTAATTTCTCACTTTTAATGTATCGATAAAATTTTGAAAAAAAAAAATCTTAAGAAACATTTAAAAACTATATTTTAAATTTTCTATAGAAAATATTTTAAAAAGTGCAGACACAGACACGTTGACATGTTAATTTTTAAAACATATAGGATACGACACGTGGGGAAACACACGAAATATAAGATTTTATATATTTATTATATGTTATATATATGAATATATCATTCAAACATAATAAAAACTGCAATATAACACTTATTTTATAAATTTATATTATTTTTTCTTTCATTATTGTATCCTAATTTATTTAGTTCAAACTTATAATTAATTTTATGTGTGTCTAATCGGTGGACACATGTGTTTAAGTAAAGGACAAGAGTGTCTAAAAAGTGTCAGAATCTAAAAAAAAAAAAATTAAAAATGAGACATGTTTTGAAGAGTATTGAATACGTGTCAAAAAATGTTCAACGATTGTGGGTGTCTGACACAAATTTGACACGAAAATGCTACCTTCTTAAAAGTGTTTGTCCTTCTTAAAAAATATTCATATATTCTTCTAAAGAATGCACTTATTTTCAACTCATCTCTTTTTTATACTTTGTAAACTGTCTTTCAGTATATCATTGTTACCATAAATAATTAGTTTTTCTAATGCCACGCATCAAAAAAAAAAAAAAAAAACAAAACAAAACAAAAAAACAAAACAAAACAAAACAAAAAAAATTAAAAGTTAAAAATTAAAAACTGTTGATAATTTCTTATGTTTTAACATGAATAACGCCAAAAGAATACATATGTACCTCTATATGGATACGACACGGATATGTCACATTCTGAGAAGTGTTTGTACTTCATAAAAAATATTCATATATACTTCTAAAGAATACACTTCCTTTGAACTCATCTCTTTTTTTATACTTTTTAAATTAATATCATTGTTACCATAAATAATTAATTTTTCTAATGCCCTACATCAACAAAATAATAATAATAATAATAATTTAAAAGCTAAAAATTAAAAATTGTTGATAATTTCTTAGATTTTAACATGAATAATGCCAAAAGACCTCTCTTACGTATTAAATGAATATAAATTTTTATAGCTATGAATGTAATTAATTTGAGAAAACGTTACATAAAACAGTTACAATCATTACATAAATAATTATGCCTCGCTTGTGTAAAAAATTATATTTATAGTATAAACGAGATTGAACTAATTTCAAATTTGGATTGGAGTAATAAATGAGCTAAACAGTTAACCATTTAAACTTGATTTGAAAATTTAACGAACTTAAAAATTTGTTCAAATTTTATTCGTTATGTTAATGCATATATGGTATATATTCCTAGATATATTAGATATTGATTTCCTAGATATATTTGTATTGTCATAGTTAGGTTTCTTACAAGATACTCTTTCTCTGCCTATATATATAGACCTTCTATTGTATAGGATTAATTAATTGAATACAATACATATTATTTCATTTCTCTCTACTATTGTAACATGGTATCAGAGTTAGGTTAAGTACCTAGTAATTTCGCTTCACTGGCGGCCGGCAGCCTTGCCTTGGCCGCTCGCCGGACCTCAACCTATTCCGTTGTCATATTTTCCTATCAATATCGCTTCATAGTGATCTCTTCCTTTGTCCGCTAGTTTATTCTCACCCCAAATATCTCTATCATAATTTTTTTTTTTTTACTCGCAATTCTTTTTTTTTTTTTTTTTTGTGCTTCTACTCCATTTCCTCTGCTTCAACTTCAAATAGGTTTCTATCTTCAAACCTATTTGAGTTTGAGGGAGCAAATTATACCTATATCATAGTGAATATGGTTATACACCATGCAAACCACCTAAGCTGTTTCGTGTGGCGCACAACTCAAGCCGTTCCCTGTAGCATACAACTCAAGTTGCCTCCTCTGGCGCACAATCCAAGCCGCCCCCCTAGCGCACCATCCGAACCGTCCCTTAGCACACTCAGTCATTTACTGCCATCATCATTCAGCACCACGTCATAAGTTATGTGTGCACCACGCTTGCTGGTTCAACATCTAGTCTCTACAATGGTTCGACATGACCCCATAAACTATTTCGACATTGATTCTAGCCAGTTCCTAAAACTCTCTGACATGAACTTAAATTGTCTTGACATTAGTCTCGGCCAGTTCCTACAATGGTCTGACATGACCATAAACTGTCTTCCGGCATTAGTTCCTGCCTCTAATCTATCTCAAGCACCCTTGCGCTCCCGTTCAGACTTTGCAATCTATTTACCTTTTATTTTATTTAGTTTTATTTCATATTTTAGCTTCTTTCTTCAAACTCAAGATGTTTATCCTTCTTAAGTTGTTTTTTTTTTTTTTTGGGTGGGAAGGGGGGGATGTTAATGTATATATGGTATATTTCTAGATATATTAGGTATTGATTTTATAGATATATTTGTATTGCCATAGTTAGGTTTCTTATATGATACTCTTTCTCATGATTAGGTTTCTTATAAAATACTCTTTCTCAACCTATATATATTGGCCTTCTATTGTATAGGATTAATTAATTAAATACAATACATATTATTTCCTTTCTCTCTACTATTTTAATATGTTAAACTTTTGAGTTGATCTCAAACGAGTTTTTGTCGAATTAAGCTCAAGTAATTTGATATTTTAATTTAGTTTTAGGTTTATTAAACCAAGTTGATCGAACAATTAACTATTCAAACTTTGTTTGAAAACTCTAAAATTTGTTCAAACTTAACTTATTTACTTAACAAACTAAACTCCAACAAAGTTTTGACTTGACGAGCCGCGCTCGAACTGCTTGGTTTGTTTATCATTCATAATTTTGGAAATTTTGTCAAAAATCCTCTCTTGCATATTAAATGAATGTAATTTTTTATAGATGTGAATGTAATTAATTCAAGAAAACATTACGTTTGAAGGTTGTAACCAGTACACAAGTAATTATGTCGCATTTAGATCCTTTGCAATGTGATTTTTTTT
The DNA here is from genome assembly GCA_025200525.1 of Camellia lanceoleosa. Taxonomy (NCBI): domain Eukaryota; kingdom Viridiplantae; phylum Streptophyta; class Magnoliopsida; order Ericales; family Theaceae; genus Camellia; species Camellia lanceoleosa. The sequence continues at coordinate 10,775,742 of CM045768.1, forward strand.
TGTAGTTTTTGTGGGGTGCACAAAATGACGTCATTTTGCACAAAACGATGTCATTTTACTTAAGGCAAAAAAAGTAAAATAAAATAACAAGAATGCATAGAGAGAGTGAACACTGGCTGTGTGAGTGATTTTCCGATCACACTGCCCATCTTAGTAATTCACCAGAGAACATGTGCGTAATAGATGGCACCTCACGTCTCGCACAGAAAGAGAAGGCTCCGGCGGTGGTTCTTCCATCCGGGGGCACTCCGACGATCAAATTAGTATATCTCTCAAAGATAATCAATAGTGCTAAAAACAATGTTCAAAGTATCAATAGCGTACCTTAGACCCACGGGAGTGCCTCTCTTTTATAGTTTACTCAATCCTAGTCCCACTAGAAGTCTGACTTCTATGGACTCCAATTCAGTACTTACTTTGGATTTCTTAAAAGATAAGGATAAACTCCCTAAGAGCATTACCCTTATCCATCCTAAAGTCTTTCTTCATCCTAGGACTCTTGTCCCTTCTCCGCTTATTTTGGATTCCAGTATTCTCGCAGATAACCTCGGCAAATCCAAGATCACCTCGGCATAACTACCACGGCACGTGGCACCTCGGCTGACACGTCAGCGTCACCTTGCCACGTGTTGATACTCAAAAAATATATCCCCACAACTGCCCCCTAGGTTCTATTACCTCGGTATTCTAAGGTGATGGAACCTATATCGTTCCTCTTTCCAGTATATCGGCATAAGAACTCTTCAGCCGAGATCGTTCATTTCAGGCCGACATGTCTTCTTCTAAGAACAAGAATTCTAATGAACTCTTTTACGCGCATGGGCTGTCATGCATCACTTTTCAACCGTTCTTTTTACGTGTTTCACCTTCATTGGTTCGTGTCTGTGACGCGCTTGTAAGTCGTCTTGCATCTGTCTGCATCGTCTGATGCATGCGATATTCCAGGCGTATTAAATGCACTGCTTTTGCCGCCGTTTCAAGTTTTTGACAAAACTTGTTTTCCCTCTTTTTGCCTTTTCACTTTGCGCTTTGATTTACTTGCTTTCTCTCTCTCTAAACTCTTTTTCTTGAATCCGCCATTGCTCAGGCTTCTAGCTCTGCAACTTCATTCGTCTTCCTGGTGAAAGTTCTCGCTACTCTGGTACTTCTGTAACCGTCGTCTGTCTTCGGCGAACCTCACTTCGGCCTTACTTTGCCTGGTAAACCTCTGTTCCTTTCTTTCTTAATTCTTCTATGTTTTTAGCTTACTTGCTGTCATTACTGCTTTGTTCAAACCTTCGATTTGCTGAACTATTCACCTGGATGTGTCTTATTAAATGATCTTGTTCATGTCCTGAACATTTGCACTGTTTCACCACTTTCTTGTCATTGTTCTTGACCCTATATTTCTCGTATTCTTTATGATTTTGAGAACCCTACCTCTGTTCTTGATTCTGAAACTTCATTTTTTATTTCTTGTTTTCTGTGTTTCCTTTCAGATCTGTGCCCTCAATCTTTATTTCCATAGATTTAGGTTTGGGATTTGTCTATAAACTTCACCAATCCTTAGGAAAAACTGAAACAACCCTTACCAGTATTTACCTAGGTTTTTGCCAAGGTCCCAAAAAACCCTTTAAGAACATCCCCTTTTTGAAGTCGAATACCTTTACGCCGACATCATGGGCATGTGGAAATATAGGGTAGATACTCCAACCAAACTTGAGTACTTTAGGGAAGAATTCTCCATTCCTGCCGATGTCCATCTGAGACTAGCTGGGGATGATGACTCCATTATGCCAACAGACGATGCGATGCCCTTTCCCATTGTAGCTTTCATTGAATGTGGACTCCGGCTTCCACTTAATCCCCCTTTTCGTGAAGTTCTTCACTACTATAAGTTGAACCCCATGCAACTTACCATTAACTCCTATCGAGTGATTAATGGTATTATAGCCTTAGCTAAACAGGAAGATGCTAGGATCATCTTAGCTGATATCCAATACTGTTATACAATGTGTGCCCTTAATTTGAAAGAAAAAGGCTATGTCTATTACCTTAAGCCGAGGTCTACAGAATTCAAAATTGTAGCCGACTTCCCAGATTCCAACAAGGAAGCTCGGGATGACTATGTTATTGCTTCGAGAAATTGGGAGATCGGCTTAGATGAGGATGCCCATCTCTACCCTCTTCCTCGATCAGTTAAAGAGGGCAAGGGTAAGAGCCCAGTGTCAATACCTGTTTGTTTCTTTTCAAGTCATCAATACTCTGTCTGTTTCTAATGTCTGTTCTTCTTGCAGATGTTCGTAAGCCACCTAAAAGCTTTCGCCAATCCTATGTCCCCAGTAAAGATTTGAAGAAACTTTTAGACTTGCCAGTCTAGAAAAGGAAAGCGCTTTTGCTGCTTAACTTCATTCCAACATATAAGTTGATTTTGCTTGACGTCCCTAAAAGGAAGAAGAAAAATCTCTCTCCACCATCTACCATAACTCCATTGACTACATCTACATCACGAACAGACCAAGGATCAACCTTTGATCCAGCTGATCGGCCATCAACTTCGGCTCCATACTTAATCTCAATACCAGAAAGAAAACGTCAGCGTCGTCTGGTCCTTACTACCAAAATGGGTCACGCAAAACCAGTTGCCAAGGATCTTTTGTCCAGCCTCCCTACTGATGTTGACGCTCAGCTAACACAGACCATGCCCCCACCGAAGCAAAAAAGAATAAAAAAGGCCCAACCAAAGGTTAAAGTAACTCAGGTTCACTCTGAGGATAATCTGCCTATTTCAAAACTGGCTGAGAGTGAGAAGACTTCTTCTGTGCCTGCCAATAGGCCTGCTGAAGCCCAACCCTCTGAGTCCTCCAAATTGAAGAAGTCGAAGTCGTCGTCTGCGGTGACCTCGGGGTCTAAGAAACCAGATATCCCCTGGGCGCCTGTAATTACTCTAGAAGATAAGCCTGTCATGGCCAGCGACAGTGCCGACGACATCAATATCGGCGTAGCCCTCAGTACTGCTCTTCTTCTTCATGGAGATCTTGAAAAGAATGCCGAGATGAGCGAGTACGAAAACTACGCTCTCATGCTTCAACGTTGTGTTCAAGTAAGTTTCTTCACTTGGTAATCCGTCTTTCTTCATCTTTTCATACTTGTAAAACTTTGTAATAACTTTCGCTTTATGCTCTTTCAGGCTGTTCAGTATGCCCACTTCTTCTCCATACAATCTTTTGAGAATAGGGAGAAGTTGACCGACATGAAAAGAGAGTTAACTGCCCTTCAGAAAACCAACAAAAGTCTTCAATCAAAAATGAAGAAGTTGGAGGACCAGGCCGAGGCTGCCATTAAAGCCCAAACTGAGGCCAAAGAGAAGGCTGATGCTGCTGAAGCTATTAAGAAAGTTGTCGAAGCTCAAAAGAGGGAGGTCGAGGAGAAGACGGCCCAAGCCGAGAAGGAACTTGAGAAGGCCCTGGCCACCAAGCAAGCTGAAATCGATGTAGCTGACGCAAAGGCATACGATCAAGGCATAGTTGACGTCACCGAGGCCTATGAAAAACAAGTGAGGGAAGCATGCAACAGGGGTTTTTCCCTTGGTTGGATGTCCCTTGCCAAAAAGCTTGATGTTCCTGAGGACTCACCTCTGAGAAAGGCTGATGCCATTCCTCTTCCTTTCCCTCCACCTCCACCAGTTCAATCTGAAGGCGAAGATGAGTCTGAAGATGAAGATGATGATGAAAATGAGGCTTTGGTTAGGAAATCCAAGGGGGTTGTTGGGGCTAAGTCTCCTTCTTTGAATGAGCAGGTCCTAGACCTAACTCAGGATGATAATGGTGACGAAGTTGCCAAGGAACTTACCCCGGAGCAGGCTTCCTCCGATGTTCTTGTAGCCGACAAAAGCCTTGATGAAACCCTAGCTCAGATCGACGTCGAGATTGAGGCGGAAAAGGCTGCCCAGGTATCTACACAACAATCGTTTGAGGTCCAGACCCAAGTGGCTGTTGATGCTGAGGAACCTTAATTTCCATGTTTTTCTTTCGTTTCTTTTGTATTTTGCGAGCTTTTTATATGGCTGATGTGCCGTCTTTTGAACAGTTACTCTTTGATTGTACCCTCTTTTGTAAAAAACTACAACTGTTTTCTCTGAATGCTTCAATCTTTATTTTCTCTTGATTACTTCTATATGATTCTATACTTAGAAAATTTTGCATGCCTTTCACACTTTGTCTTCTTTGTGCAATCTTCTCGGGTTCACATACCTCGAGTATAATAACTACAAGCTTTACTTCGGCAAGATACTAACCTACAAACTTTTCATAAATTTCAACAAGTGTAAAACACATACTGTTTTAATTCCAACCAATAAACTTTCCTCAAGTTATAACAAGTGCTAAACAATGATCTACTTGTAAATTGTTACAAATTTCAACAAGTTTTTAAACAATATACTTAACTTTTATTTCAACCTGTAAATTGCTGCAAATTTCAACAGATGATCATATGTCGGCTTAACGTCATCTTGTAAATTGCTACAAATTTTAACAAGTGTTAAGCACCTTCTATGGGTTAACCAACTTGTAAATTTCTACAAGTGTTTAGGCAATAACCTCGGCTTTACTTTGATTTGTAAATTGCTACAAATTTCAACAAGCGAAGAGAAACAGTAATCTCGGCTTAACTTTAATTTGTAAATTGGTACAAATTTCAACAAGTGAAGATAAGGAATCAGCTTAACTTCAACTTGTAAATTATTACAAATTTCAACAAGTAAAGATAAGGAATCAACTTAACTTCAACTTGTAAATTGCTACAAATTTCAACAAGTGAAGATAAAGAATCATCTTGGCTTAACTTCAACTTGTAAATTGCTACAAATTTCAACAAGTGAAGATAAGGAATCAGCTTAACTTCAACTTGTAAATTGCTACAAATTTCAACACGTGAAGATAAAGAATCAGCTTAACTTCAACTTGTAAATTGCTACAAATTTCAACAAGTGAAGATAAGGAATAATCTCGGCATAACTACAACTTGTAAATTGCTACGAATTTCAACAAGTGTTAAGCATATTTTTCTTCTCTTTGCCCCCAATGTGAACCTGAGTTCCACTTGGGTTCTCATTATTCAGAAATAATATTACGCATCTTTTATCAGTGTAGAGGAATTCTGCTATGATTTTATTGATGACGTTGAAAAAATAACAAGGAACATCTAATGATAGAAAAATTTTAGATTACAAGTGTTCCATGGTCTAGGTAATGCTTTGCCCTCATTATCTTCAAGTCGATAGGCTCCATTGCCTAATACCGAAGTGATTCTGTGGGGTCCTTCCCAGTTTGGGCCAAGCTTGCCCTCTCTGGGATCCTTTTTGTTGCCGACGACTTTTCTCAGGACTAGATCGCCAATTTGAAAATCCCTTGGATTGACCTTCTTGTTGTAAGCTCTAGCAAGCTGTTGTTGGTATGTTGCGAGCTGAATTGCAGCTTTCTCTCTTCGTTCTTCCAAAAGATCCAGATCTCGGGCCAAGAGTATGTCATTAGTCCCATTCTCAACTCCTTGGGTTCGGATCCCTGGGATGCCGGCTTCCAGTGGAATGACTGCTTCTGTGACATAAGCCATGGCAAATGGGGTTCTCCTGTTGATCTTCTCGGCGTAGTCCGATATGCCCAGAGCACGTTGGGTAATTCATCTACCCACCTTCCTTTTGCTGCCTACAGCCTCTTCTTTATTCCATCCAAAATTACTTTGTTGGATGCTTCTGCTTGCCCATTATTTTGGGAAAAACTTGGTGTTGAAAAGTAATTCTTGATTTTGAATTTCGCACAAAAGTTCTTGATGAGTTTGCTGTCAAACTGCGTTCCGTTGTCGGCAACTATGGCTCTTGGAATGCCAAATCTGGTGATGATGTTTCTCCATATGAAGTTCTTGATGTCCATATCTCAGATTTTGGCAAGATGTTCTGCCTCTATCCACTTCGTGAAGTAACTGCATTACTACCGTAAAAGTATTTTCTGCCCAGCTTGATTGCCTAGGGAAGTCATGTCCAACAAGATCCATGCCCCATCGGGCAAACGCCAAGGGTCGATATCGATTCAGTCAAGAATGGTCGGTGTATCAAAGGTGCAAACCTTTGGCATTGTCCGCACTTCTTCACGTATGCTTCTGCATCTTTTTGCATGTAGGGCCACCAATACCCTTGGGTAATGGCCCTGTGAGCTAGTGATCTGCCTCCAGGGTGGCTTCCACAAACTCCTTCATGAATTTCATATAAAAAATCTTCAACCTGTAAAGGGTGTACGCACCTTAAGAGGGGTCCAGTGAATGACCTTCTGTAGAGATGTCCGTCCGTTGTGAGATTGAATCTTGCTGACTTCAATCTGACCTTATATGCCTCCTTGCGGTCTTCTGGCAGCTTTCCTTCTTTCAGGAATGCAACAATTGCATCCATCCAGCTTGGCCCCATGTCCACACACATTGCTTCCTGCTTAGTGTTCTGTGGTTCTATACGCGGACCCGACATATAGTCAATCATAATTGTCCTTGTTTTTCTAATCTGCATTGAACTTGCCAGGTTGGCCAACGCAGCGTCGGCGGTCAAGTATCATCTCGGCTTACTGGAGTAGTCGATAGCTCAAATAAGGCCGCTAACTGATGACCTCTTTTGCATATGCCGACATCCTTTCGTCTCTAGTTGCGAATTCCACTGTTGACTGGTTAACAATAAGCTGTGAATCACAAAAAACTATTACCTCATCTGCTTCTACTGCTGCTACCAACTTTAGCCCTGCAATTAATGCTTCGTATTCTGCTTCCTTGTTTGAGGCCTTGAACCCCAAACGGATGGACTGTTCTATTATTTCTCCATCTGGAGATATTAGTAGTACTCCTGCCCCCGCTCCTTGTCGGTTTAAACTTCCATCGACAAACAGTCTGAAGGAGTCGTCGATGTAGATGCTGTAGGGTATGAGTTTTTCCTTTCTTTGTTCTTTTGCCTTTGGCTGGGCTTCTCCTTTCTTGCTGGGACAGCATTCATCTTAGCTCAACGAAGCCTGATGTTCGTTGGATTCCGGGGTGAACTCGGCCATGAAGTCGGCCAAAACTTGACCCTTAATTGCTGTTCTCGGCCTGAATTCTAAGTCGTACTGGCCCAAGGCCACTGCTCATCTTATTATCCTTCCAGTTAAGTCTCCCTGCAGTAACAAGGGTTTCAAAGGGTGCTCTGTTAGCACTACAATCTTGTGTGCCTGAAAGTAATGGTTTAACTTCTTTGAAGCCATCACTAAGGCTAACATTAATTTCTCTAGGGGTAGATACCTTGTTTTTGCGTTGGCCAAGGTTTTGCTTACATAGTAAACAGTCTTTTGCTCCCCTTTTTCTTCTCGGATTAACACTGCGCTTACTGTGTGTTCTGAAACTGCCAAGTACAAAAATAGCTCTTCCTCAAGTTTAGGTGTTGAGAGGACTGGAGTTGTAGTCAGGTACTTCTTTAGGTCGGCCAACGCGGCCTCACATTCTTTTGTCCAAAGGAAATCCGTGGCTTTCTTTACCAGGTTGAAGAAAGGTTTACATTTGTCTGAGCTTCTGCTTATGAACCTGTTTAGGGTTGCGGCCCTTTCGGTAAGCATCTGTACCTGTTTTGCCGATGTCGGGCTCTATAAATCTAGGATGGCCTTGATCTGATCTGGGCTGGCCTCAATGCCTCTTCTTATCGCCAGGTACCCCAAGAACTTACCAGATCCAACTCCAAAAGTGCACTTTGATGCGTTCAGTCGGAGCCGATATGTTTTGAGGATTTTGAAGACCTTTTTTAGGTCAGCCAGATGATCCCTAGGCTCCTTGGTCTTCACGACCATGTCATCGATGTAGACTTCTATTGTTTGGCCAATCAGGTGTTTGAACATCTTCGTTACCAGCCTTTGTTAAGTCGCTCCTGCATTTTTCAACCCAAAAGGCATTACTCTGTAACAGTACAGGCCTTTTGAGGTGATGAACGCTGTCTTCTCCTCATCTGGGGGATACATGGCTATCTAGTAGTACCCCCTATAAGCATCCAGAAAGCTCATCCTTCCATGTCCAGATATGGCATCCACCAGCTGGTCAATCTTGGGCAAAGGAAAGCTGTCTTTGGAACAGGCTTTGTTCAGGCTCGTAAAATCTACGCAGACCTTCCATTTACCGTTTTTCTTCTTTACCACCACAGTGTTCGATAGCCATGTCAGATAATTGACTTCTGTGATGGCCCTGGCTTCCAGAAGTCTATCTACTTCTTCCTCCACTGCTTCGATGTGCATCAATGTCGGTCTTCTAGCTCGTTGTATTACAGGTTTGGCCGACCTGTCGACGTTCAGTCTGTGACATGTGACCTCGGGGTCAATGCCAGGCATTTCATAAGGTGTCCAGGCGAACACCTCTATGTTTGTTCTCAAAAAAGCTTCCAGTTCTCTTTCTTCTTCTTCGGCTAAGCCTGAGCCGAGAAGAAAGAAGTGTTCTTCATCGCCTTCCTGGACGAGGATTTTTTTTAGTGTTTCTTCTCTTTTCTCGCCTGGCTTCTTGCCGACATCGTCTAGGACCTCTATGTCCTCGTCTTCGATTTCTACCTTCTCTGGTTCTTGGATGTTGCAGGTTGATTTCATTGCTGCCATGGAGCAAGTTTTTGCCTATAGTTAATCTCCTCTGATTTCTTCAATCCCAAGCTCTGTTGGAAACCGTAATAGTTGATGCAATGTTGAGGGAACTGCCCCCATTGCATGCAACCATGGCCTTTCCAAGATGATGTTGTATGGTGAGGGTGTGTCAATCATAATGAATTCCGTCTTGATTTTCTTTGTGCCAGCTTGTACTTCCAAGCTTGTTGCGCCTAGTGGCCATGTCGGCGTTCCATTGAAGCCGACCATCGGGCCATTGGATCCTTTCATTTCATCTGGGTGAAGGCCCAGCTCCTTGTAACATCTAACGTACATGATGTCGCAAGAGCTGCCTTGATCAATCAAGATGCGCTTCACTTGGCACTCCCCAACCTAGAGGGATACTACCAAGGCGTCATTATGCGGATGTTGGACCATCTCTAGGTCGACTTCAGTAAAAGCTATCATCGGTCCTTGGCACTCCTTTGGCCGATGTCTCTTTTCCCTAACTTGGTAGACATGCTGTAAATGCCTTACCCTCTGGGTCTCTCCTCTGACTTCGTTATCGTTGACCCTTGAGTGGATCACATTAACCACCCATGGTCCCGCTACCTGTGCTTGCTGTGCTGGGGGAGGCGGGGCTGCTGGTGCTTGAGGCAATCTTGCCTGTTCCTCTCTTGTCCTGGCTTCATCGACAAGGTCTCTCAGATGGCCTTGTCTCACTAAGTCCTCTAAGTGTGCTCTTAGGGCTCTGTAGCCCTGGGTTGGGTGCCCCTCTTCATTGTGGTAAGCACAACACCTACCAACGTTTCTTTCCATGTATTCTCCTGGGGCCTTTGCCGATGCTCTGAAATAGGATTGGTTTCGGATTTGATCCAGGACTTTGTGAATCGGGATTCGGAACACAGTCATCACTGCCTGTTTGGCCCTCAATTCCGTTTCTTGTTTGTTGAACCCATTGTTACCTCGGCCTCGCTTCGGCGAGCCGTTGGTTCTTTCTTGTTTTATCTCTTTATTTCCCGATGTATCTTCCTCGGCTCTAGCATACTTCTCGATTCTTGCCATGAGCTCCTCCATGCTTTTTGGCAATGTCTTTGCCAAAGATTTCCGTAGTGAACAATCATCTTTCAGGCCGTTCTTGAAAGACACAACCGCCATTTCTTGGTTGCATTCGGGTATTCGATTGAACACCTTATAGTATCTTTTTGCATAGGCCCTAAGGCCTTCATCCTTGCTGATCTTCAGAGCCATCAATGTGTCCACCCTTAATGGCTGTAACGTGTTTGTCATGAACCTGGCCACAAACATCTCGGCCAGGCCTTCCCAAGTCTTTACGCTTCTCTTTGGCAGTTTGTGGAACCAGTCTGATGCAATCTCCCCAAAGGACGAGGGGAACACTTTGCAGAGCAACGGCTCGTTTCCACTGTATAATGCCATTGAGTTCAAGAATAATCCAACGTGGAAGTTAGGGTCTGACTTACCATCGTATATTTGAAACCTCGGCATACTAAATCTCTTTGGTACCTCAAATTTGTCCAGTTCTACCGAGAACTGTGTCCTCGGCTTGTCGGGTGAGGTAACCTCGGCTTCGGCATTCTGTTGCTTCCTCTTGAGGTAATTTCTCAAGTCTTTTTTACTCTTCCCCGGAGCTCGGCTATCTTTGGACTTCAGTCTTTTCGGTACACTACTTTCGGCCTCGTGGTGGGCCCGTTTTGATCTTTCTCCATGGGTTGTGTCAAAGCAGAGCACCTGCCCTTGGACATACCGATGTTCTTTGTGCTTTGGGTCCTTCGCGTGATATGTCCTTTGGGACTTCTCTTGTCTCGACTCCCCTCATCCGACTTCCCTGGAAGGCGGGTGAGAGTGCCTTCCGCTCCTGGTGTGCTGGGGTGCTTTGGGAATTATTTTCCTTCCTCCCTTTTGGGTATTAATTGCTGGAATTGGCGTGTCCTGCAGCGAGTACGGTGGCTGCATGACATTGTTTTGCATCATGAAGTTGACGACCGACTGCAGGTCTGCCAACTTGTCTGCCAATTCTTTCACTTCCTCATCTTTCCGTAGGCACCTATCCCTCCATACCTGGAGGTTCTCTTCATTATAGTACCTGCTTTGGTCTGTCTTCTTTGAAGTGTCGCCCTCCTGGCCGACGTCTTTTCCTCCATGCCCCTGGTTACGAGTTTCTACATTGTGGTTGTCCCCTTCGACGTCAAGGTCGATAGCTCATACTCTCGAGAGCGTGTCGTCCCCAATCTTTTCTTTCTGTCCGTTACTGGCCATCTATTCGTCTTTCTTTCCCACAGACGGTGCCAAATTGTGTGAGTGATTTTCCGATCACACTGCCCACCTTAGTAATTCAGCTGTAGAACACAGGCAGAATAGATGGCACCCTGCTGTCTTGCACAGAAAGAGAAGGCTCCGGCGGTGGTTCTTCCACCCGGGGGCACTCCGACGATCAAGTCAGTATATCTCTCAAAGATAATCAATAGTGCTAAAAACAATGTTCAAAGTATCAATTGCGTACCTTAGACCCACGAGGGTGCCTCTCTTTTATAGTTTACTCAATCCTAGTCCCACTAGAAGCCTAACTTCTATGGACTCCAATTTAGTACTTACTTTGGATTTCTTAAGAGATAAGGATAAACTCCCTAAGAGCATTACCCTTATCCATCCTGAAGTCTTTCTTCATCTTAGGACTCTTGTCCCTTCTCCGCTTATCTCAGATTCCGATATTCTCACAGATAACCTCGGCAACTCCGAGATCACCTCGGCATAACTACCACAGCACGTGGCACCTCGGCTGACATGTCGGCGTCACCTTGCCACGTGTTCGTACTCAGAAAATATATCCCCACACTGGCAAACACCCCTTCAACTACTGTCGCAGAGCCATATCTAACGGGCCATCTCCTATAACTCCTTTTTCTTCCCTTTTTCATCGTTCCTACACCCTTTTCTCTATCGTCCGCCAACCTTACTTCTCTTGCATATTAAATAAATGTAGAATTTTATAGATGTGAATGTAATTAATTTAAGAAAGCATTACATTAAACGGTTGCATCCAATACACAAGTAATTATGACCGCTTACCTAAAAAATTACATGTATAGTATAATTTTTATACAATAAAATTACATTTATACAATAAAATTATTACTTGTAGTAATTTTTTACTAAAAAATTACAACTCAGTTTAACCCTTTTCTAGTACCCTTTTCTCAACATTTTAGACCAGAACCCTTTTCTCGACAACTCAGTTTCTCATGCCATACATCAAAAACAAATTAAAAGTTAAAAATAAAAATTGTTGATAATTTCTTACATTTTAACACTAATAATGGCAAAAGAATACATATGTACCTCTACACGAAAATGACACGGATATGTCACATTCTTAAAAATGTTCATGCTTCTTAAAAAATATTAATATGTACTTCTAAATAATCCACTTCCTTTGAACTCATCTCTTTTTTATACATTGTAAACTGCCTTTGGGTAATATCATTGTTACCATAAATAATTAATTTTTCTAATGCCCACATCAGAAAAATAAATTAAATTAAAATTAAAATTAAAAGTTAAAAATTAAAAATTATTGATAATTTCTTACATTTTAACATGAATAACATCAAAAGACCTCCCTTATGTATTAAATGAATATAAATTTTTATAGATATGAATTTAATTAATTCGAGAAAGCGTTGCATAAAACAGTTACAATCATTACACAAATAATTATGTTCGCTTGCTTAAAAAATTATATTTATAGTAGAAACAAGATTGAACTAATTTCAAATTTGGATAGGAGTGCTAAATGAGCTAAATAGTTAACCATTCAAGTTTGATTTGAAAACTTTAACAAACTTAAAATTTTGTTCAAATTTGATTTGTTAAACTTTTGAATCGATCTTAATCGTGTTTTTGTTAACTAAGCTTGAGTAATTTGATATTTTAATATAGGTTTAGGTTTATTAAACCGAGTTGATCAAGTGTAGCACTTGTGTTTTTTAAACTATTGGAGAGTATATTTAATTCCTTTGTTTTCATTTTGGGAGTCTTTGGAGTTGTTGTATTTCGGTTTTAAAGGAGTACGATTCGATTTAGACTTGTTAGAATTGTTCGTTCGCACTTGTTTATGTTGAAAAGTTATTTGGGAACTAGAAAATTTTGTTATGGGGTTAACACTAGCCTTCCTGGGGGTTGACACCACCTTGTTGCCTTGCTTTTAGTGTCTTTGTTGGTTTATAGGATTGACACCATGATTCTGAAGGTCGACCCTTCCCTTGTTGTGTTGTTTGGGTTACATTCTGAAATTTAGGGTCGACACCACTGGTTCGAAGGGTTGACCCTTATCCTCTACACACATTAGTGTCTCAATTTTTCTTCCTGAAGGGTCGACACCAATGTTTGAAGGATCGACCCATGTGAGTTAATTTTTAGATTTTTGGTTCGGTTTTGGGGTTCTACTTTTGGGAATTTGACTTATTTTTTTCCTTTGACTTTTGGACTATTATTCTACCACTATAAATAGACCCCAAAACACACTTTTCTCATTCACTTTTTCTTTTCTCTCTCTCTCTCTCTTCTTTCTTTAAACCGTGAATCCCCCCCTCTCTCTCTTAGAAACTCACATTTTTCCACTTAAATCTCTAGATCTACTCACGTAGAGACATCTTTTCACCTTGGTCCTTTGAGAAAGATTATGGATCTCATCAAGGGCTTTCTTTTGATCCAAGAGTTTTGCGGTTTCTTCGACTTTGGTTTTCTTCAAGTTCTCCTCTTTGCTTCTAGAGGTAGGTCTATTTCTTAAACTCAATATGAGTTCAGTAGCATATTTGTGACCTATTTTGTTATGTATATTTGGTAGTCATTTGGTATGATTTTTATCCTTGTTATTTGTTATTTCAAAAGATCTATAGATTTGGGTGTTTTGGGTTAAACTTAGGGTGTGGATTTTGAAATGTAAAAAAGAGATTTTCCAAACAATTTTTGAACAAGGTTATGATTTTGAATTGGTGATTGAGATATGTTGACATGCTGGCTTTCCTTTATTCAAAAGTGATTTCGAAAGAAAATGAAGTTTTGTGAAATTGAGAAATTGTTGGGTTATGATTTTGTTACTACAGTTACTTTTGGTAATCAAAATTGCACATGGATTTTTAAAAGTGGAAAAGCCTCAATTTGTAGAAAATCCTAAATGATATTCTTTTGGGAGTTGGATTGATTTGTGGTAAATGGTTTGATTGGAAAGGAAATGGTTGTAGGGTTTTGAGAATGGGTGTTGTTACTCTCTTAGAAAAATATATCTATATTATTATCTTTTAATTATTGTATTAGAGAAAATTGTTTTGGCTATCGGTGGAGGATAACATTGCTATGTGTTAGAAATTGCATGTAAATTGGCAATTTGAAATCATTCATATCATGGAGCATGTAATGGATTTTGGAAATTGGAACTATATGTTTTGAAAAGAGGTCTTGGAAATTCTTACATTATGTTTTGGAACATTTGTATTGTTTTGGAAAAACAATATTTTGAGTTATATGTACGGTACTATTGAAAATAATAAATAAAATGGTGAATCTACGAGAAAATGGTTGTTACATCAAATAAGTTGGCCTATGTGTCTAGGGTGAAAGTCCCAAAAAAACGCGCATATGCATGAGTGCTGATTCCCGCAGACAAAATATCCGTAAAATGACAATAGTAGCGCTTTGTATAGGCTATGTTTATGTGAGTGCCGTTTGACGGTTTCCCGCGAACGAAATATCTATGAAAGGTTGTATCTATTTTGGAGATTTACCCATTTTATTTATTATTATGTTGATTTTGGAACAAGATGTTTGGAAAATGGTTTTAACAATGTATTTCCTGTTGTTTAGCGATATATTTGCATTTGATTTAACAATGCATTTGTAGGTTGGTATTGAGATACCTAGAATAGTTTTTGGAAAGGAATTTCATATCAAACTGATGTTTTGGACTCGGAAAACATTTTGATTAAATGTAAGGTTTCGGTAATTGGAAATAAAGAATTTTGTTGAGAAATCAAATAGATTTGAAAATGCATTCGGGCATATTGTATATATATATTGCATCACGATCATTTATAATGGTGGAGTATGTTTAGTTTTTGAAATATTCTCTACTGAGTTTTATGTGCACCCTACGTGGCTGAAATATTTTTTAGGTGTACATGTGTGAATGTGGACTGTTTTGTGAAGTTGTGTTCAGAATTGTGTAGGGTGGTTCAGTTATTTGTAGATCAATGGTCATTTATGTTATTTATTGGCTGTGTGCCATTCTTGTAAGGATTACACCCTTTTGTATGATGTAAGCCTCAGGAGATCTAATTTGATTTTATAACATATGTGCATGTTTTAGTTACAGAGCATCCATTCATCTTAGATGTATCTAGGAATGTATAAAATCGGATAAAACACATGTATTCTGTGACTATATTATATTCATTTGCATGAGAGTTGTTATCTACTGTTCATCGTTGGGTAGTTTATTCAAGTAAGCCGGTCCGTGTAAATCCAGGGCGTGACATCAAGCAATTGACTGTTCAAATTTTGTTTGAAAATTGTAACGAATTCCAAAAATTATTAAAACCTCACTTGTTTACTTGACAAACTAAGCTCCAACAAACTTTTGACGAGCCGAGTTTGAACTATTTGGTTTGTTTATCATTCTTAATTTTGGAAGTTTTGTCAAAAAGCCTCTCTTGCATATTAAATGAATGTAAATTTTTATAGATTTTAATGTAATTAATTCGAGAAAGCGTTATATTTAAAGGTCACAACCAGCACACAAGTAATTATGTTGTGTTCGAATCCTCTACAATGTGATTTCTCTGTAGTCTTCGTAGGGTGCACAAAACGATGTTGTTTTACTTAAGGCAAAATATAATTAAAAAAGAAAAAACAATAATGCAGAGAGAGAGTGAACGTCGACAGACACCCTCTCCAACTACTATCGCCAAATTCATATCCGGCAGGCCATCTCCTACAACTCCTATTTCTTTCCCTTCTCTACCGCCTCCACACCTTTTTCTCTGCCATCTGCCGCTCCCCCTTCTCTTGCATATTAAATGAATGTATAATTTTATAGATGTGAATGTAATTAATTTGAGAAAGTGTTACATTAAACAATTGTATCCAACACGGAAATAATTATGACCGCTTATCTAAAAAATTACATTTATAGTATAATTTTTTTACAATAAAACTATATATTTAAAGTATGTTCTGCAATAATTTGTAAATGAATCTAAACACTATTTTTATTTCGGTAAATTACAAATACACCTCTTAAAATTTGCTTAAAATACGAATTGCCCTCTATGGTTTGGAAAATTACAAATGCTTTCCTGTCAAAATTTTTTTATTTAACAGAATTAATTAAAAAAATGAAGTTTCTAACTGTTCACCTATATAATAATAAAATTATCTGAATTATTAATTGAAATAAAATTTTAAAATTATTAAAAAACTATTGATTAACTTGATAATTTATTAATAAAAGGACCTATTTGTTATGAAATTAGAAACTTTAAGGACATAATGTAATTTTTAAAAACACAAGAAATAATTTATAATTTAAGTAAACCTTAGAGGATGAATTTATAATTTACCCCTTTTATTTGATATTTCGAGGTTAAACTATTGCTTCAATTTTAAGAGTTTTCATTGATGTTCTGATTTTAGTTCTATTTTTTTTTAGTAAAAGAAGTATATTGCATTCTTTTAAAATACACTCTATAGAAATCATCGAAACAAAGAAAATAAAAATAAAACAAAAAACAAAAAATATCATTATTTTTATTTTTAATGTCAGGCTAAAAATAGGAGAAAGATTTAGGCCCTGTTTGGTAGAGCCGTAGGAAAGTTCTTATAGCTTATGTCTAAACAGTTTATAACTTATAACTATGAACATAAGTTGATTTCTGACTTATAAATTAAGCATCTCCTGCTCTACTTAAAGAATAAGTTAATTTCTGACTTCTAAAAAATTATAAACTATACGTTATAAGCTAAATCAAATACATCAAAATAACTTAAATTAAACTAAAAATTAAAATAAATAATTTTTAGACTGCACCAAACAAGACTTTGTATGTGTCTGCCACTCAAGTGAAGCCACTTTGCCACAACCTCCCTCTTGCCTGTGACGACTACTACTACAATGACCCGACATTTTACATCCGAACCCTTTTCTCGACGGTTTAATTTCCGATGAAGTATTCATCGATCCGACCCATACCCATATCCAGAGACCCAAACCCAGTTCCATTTTCAAAACTTGCTTACTACCATCAACTTTTATTGTCTCCATATAGCCGACCCAACAACCCGGATCTTTAAACCCACTGCCCCTATTTCGGGTCTCCCGGAGTCTCCTCCACCGTTATCACAACCTTTTCTGCCGGCGGCGGAGAAGACGGCGCGCCGCCACCATCCCCTGAACTCGACCCAGAACTCGAACCGGCCTCCCGAACAGCCAGCTCAACAGCCGAATTATTTGCTGGGACCGGATTTTCAATGGGTTTAACTGGGGTTCTACAGAGCGGACAATTGGTGTGAGAATAGAACCACATGTCAACACAATCGATGTGAAAGCAGTGGTTGCACTTGGGTAGAACGCGACACAGATCGTTGTCTCCGAATTCGGATAAGCACACGGCGCATTCTAGCGGAGAGGAATGGACTACGGAGTTGTAGAAGAAGGTAGGGAGGGTCTTGAGGACGACCCTTTCGAGGCCTCTCCGATGAGGACTGGAGGCGGGGGCGGTGGTTGAGGTGGCGGCGGCGATGGTGGGTCGGAAGTTGAAGACGAGGTAGTTGGGCCTTGGGTTGGGGTTGGGGTTGGGGTGGTGGCGCGTGAGGTAGTCGTCGCGGTTGCGGCGTTGTTTTTGGAGCCAACGAACGTAGGAATGGAAGGAGGCGATGAGGATGCAAACAGCTACTGCAGAAAACAGTGAAATCCACATGAGCTTTCCGTTGAATGTATAGTAGTTGGTTGTGTCACAACAGTCGCTCACTATATTTGCTGAATTGTTATCCATGAGAGAGATGTGTTTTAGAGAGAGAAACGAGTGTTGGAAAGAAAGACACGGCGGAGGAGGAGTGATGGCGGGTTTTAAATAGAGGGGGTGTGAGGGAATCGGATGTGGGGTCATTATAAAACGATATATAAACTTATTTTTTATATTTCATTTATAAATTTAATGATATATAAGTAATTTGATTGGTTGATAATTAAAAAATATTTAAAATACACTGTTATGTTTAATATCTTAATTAATTGTCACTTCCTTAGAAATTAGATTTAATTTTTAATCTTGAATAGAAATATTTCTTTTTTGAATATAAAGTTTATATATTTTTAAATCAACTATATTATTTATATATTTTTAAAAATAAATTACAAATCAATATTAAATTTTATTAATATTAATAATTAAATTTTTTTCGTAAATCTATAATATTCAAAGTAGCCTGGTAATTCTCTCAATTAAAATTCAAAAATTTTCTGTTTAATAACAATTGATCAATAAATGCATAACATTACTCCTTTTTATAAATCAGAGAAAGTTTGCCAAATTAAAAGTTGTAACAAATGACACATATGTAAAAATTATACGTATCTAGAACATGTTATCTCAAGATTCATAGTGGTAACTACTAACAATTTATTCTTTTACTCTCTTTTTTTCTACCTTTTTAAATAATGTTATAAAACCCTACTAATTTGACAAATTACTATTAAATTGTGGCAACTAAATTATTCCCATCATGTTAGTTTAGTGTGTGTAATTTCAGAAATCATTACTTTATTATTGCATTCCACATACATGAATAATGTCAATTAAAATTTGTATAGCACTTTTTTTTTCTTATTCACAACATTTTATATTGTTTTAAAGAATAATAAAGACAAATATTAATAAGAGCCTTAGGACATTGTTTAATATTAATAAAATCATCCTATTTCTCTCTCTCTCTACACAAATAAGAAGGTTTAAAAATTGAATAATGCTCACTACAAGAAATGTCACTTTTAGCTACCAAAATATTGGTCGCCAAAAGTCCAAAATTTGGTCGCCGAATCCATTTAGCGACCAAAATATTTGGTCGCCAAGCTCGTCGCCTTTGCCCCGTCGGCGATAGTATTGGCTACTAAATTTCGTTTGGTCGCCGAAAGTGAGCACATTTGGCTACTAATATTAATTTAGTCGGCAAATGTTATGTTTCCGCCACTAAAACTTTAGTCGCCGAATGAGGTCTATTGGCTACTAAATTGTTGTGGTCGGGAAAGGTGTCACCTTTAGCTACTAAATAATTAGTCGAAAAGTACACCTTTGGCTCTAAACATTATTTAGTCAAAAAGGTGCATTCCGTGACTAAAAATTTAGTGGCCAATAGTTTGTTTCTCACATTCTCAATTGTTTTAGCTACTAATTATTTGCTCGCCAAAACTTTTTGGGTTATGTTTTGCTACTAAATTATTAGTCACCAATACATTTAATTGCATATTTGGCTACCAAAATATTTGGTAGCCAAATGCTTTAACGCGGTTTTTTTTTTTTTTTTTTTAAAAAAATTTCTTCTAAACGAGTTAAGATCATGAATACAAAGACAATCAACATTACTCAAAACACCAACCGGTCTTTGAATTTTAATATTTGCCAAATATGAATGTATTCGGACCATTCAAAGGGCGAGTCATGGCAAGGATGAATTATCACTTAGAATTTTCCTCATAGCAAGGATGAATTATCACTTAGAATTTCACACAAGGTTATAACTTATAAGACCATAATCTTTGGAACAATAGTCACATTTTGGATTAATTCCAATTGAATAACATTACTTTCCAACAACATAATATACCTTATGGTGATACATATTATCACCTAAGAATAGCATATAGCATTACACAACTAAAAATTGATCTGGAAGTACAGTCAAAATGCACAGGTTTGGAGTTCGTGTGCATGCGCCTATGAATTGTACAACATTCTTGTGCCGAATTTTCCTGCAAGAACCAAAATAAGTTGTAAAAAAACAAGAACAGTGTAATTCTCTTAATGTCACTTTCTTCCAACCGAACAATCTCCATGAAAGGTGAACAATCCAATTTTAGCAATACAAACCCAAAACTTCAAATCTATCTCAAAGTTGTCTATAAAATCACCACATTTCGTCAAATTGAAGGCATGCCAAGAAACAAGAAGCGCCTCTTCACCGGACCCAAATGAACTTTATACATAAATTGATTAAATAATTGAATACCTCAACAAAGAAGAGAAAATTTAAGTTGAATACAGCTTAAATTTATACATAATTGATTAAATAAAATTCATTACTTTGGTGCCTATAAAATGTGTAATAAATAGATCCTACAAGATAGATCCTCGTTAAAACAACAAGGTTGTAATAAATAAATAAAAATGTGCCTACAAGGGCGTGGATATAGAAGAAACATCATGCACAAATTATACACTTTCTACATATTCGAATCTACTTTTTACACATATACCCCATTAGATGGGGTGGTTAGCATTTCCTTTTTTGGGAATTACTTTTCCTAAAAGAAGATACCCTCAAAAACAGGCACAAACTGTTAACAAATACCTTCTATCCACTGAGAACAGGCACAAACTGTTAATAATGGATAGACAAATAGAAAGGCAATGATTCCTAATACCTTCGCTCTGTTGAAACAAGGACTAGCCCATGCACCCAGTCATGACTTAAATGATAATCCTATTATTATTTGACGGACATTAAATCCTTTTGGCTAATTATGAACTATATAATTTGATAAAGAATTTTGAAATCCCAATTGGCTGTGGTACAGTAATACTTAAAATATTCAATTTAAATTCTGTTAACTATAGCTGAATAGAAAATGGTGGAGATATGTTTAAGGGGAAGGGAAGGCATGTACCTGTTGACTCCTTATATATCTTATCAAAAACACAAAACAAAAGTGAAGAGCAACCAAGGTCAGTTCCCTCACACACACATATATTTTCCTATTGAGATTCATAAAAATTAAAAAAAGAAAAAAAAGAAAAGAAAGGAAAAGAAACAGGAAGGAGATTTGTGAGTTGAGCAAGGTTAGAATTGCTTTTTGGGTAAAAGCTCAATCTAAGGAATGCTTCTATACTGTACAGGAGATTATTACCAACCAGCAACAAATCAGATTTATCCCCTAATTTTTTTATTAATTTTTTTTTTTGACAAGTTCAAATAAGTTATAGTAAAGAATAAATTAGTTTCATATGTAAGAAACCATGTATGATTCAACTGAATCAAGAAAGTATATGAGAGGCTAACCATGTATGAATATTGTTGTCAAAAAAATCAATTTAAGCAAAGGATTTAACTATCTAAGGTCATGGTATGCACTATATGGAAAGAACAACTCATGGGGTTACCTGAAATTTGCAGTATATAATAATGCTTTGAACTTCCGCAAAGGGGGAAGACTTGATTAACATCATCAGATAAGTTCATTGAGTAGCCACCTTCATCCCAAACATTGAATCAATAATGTATAAAATAAGTTCATTGCGGAATGAAAATTCAGTAGAGAGTCACATCTTCATCCCAAACATTGAATCAATAATGTATAAAATAAGTTCATTGCGGAATGAAAATTCAGCATCCAAAGTTATTAATGAGAGCTCAGTTTTTTCTTTTTCTTTTTTTTTAATGGTCTTTTTTTAATGCTGGACAATACATGAGAGTTTCATCTTATGAGTTATGATAGGTTATATATCTCTACTAGACATGCACATAAATATGTGAAATAGCAAAATATTAAACTAGAATAGGCATATAAATTACCAAATCTTACTCAACTAGCTTATTTCTAAATGCAATGCTTAGAATAAAGATACACAGAATATGCATATGGACAGAGAAGATGTGAAAAAGGACAACATAAAAAGTTCAAATCTATTAGTTGAAGCCCAAACCCTCCTTTCGGCAAAGTCTACTATCAGATCGAAATTAATCCCCACATATAGTTTACCTAAGATACCAGAAGGCAACGTAAATTTAACCAAATGTCCTTTTAAATGGAACAACTTCATACAGCATCACTGGGAACTTTCCTAGCTCCAACATCAAGTCTTCTTCTTGTCTAACAAAGACACATGTTTTGATATTCAAATTGGTTGTCACAGCAATACACATGCATGCAAAAAATCCATGTGTTTATGCGTGGAAAATGCCAGAAATACAGCCCCTTTACGGACTGTTCATTTGCGAAGAAAGACTCCTAATGGCTGAATGAAAAACTTGTGAACTCTCAAACATCCAAATTCACTAGTTAACTGGACTAAGAATTGAAATCATTGTTCTTCATGCAACAAATTTAGGATACTTTCTGTTCGTATCCACATGGTATTACAAATACAACCACCCATTAACTTTATGTAATCTAAACAAAAATAGATATACCTTTCTGACAATGAGTGAGACTAGACAAATAATCATGGGATGTGAACAAGTATCCTCACTCTACAGTTTATAATTGTCCTTTTTTCCTCAAAGGTTGTCTCACTAATGACAAGGAAGATAGATCCATTTGCATTCAAGTCCAAGTGAACAACACCAAAAGCCTCGGATTTTTAAATTTTCTACATAATGGTTTGAGAACACCAAAGATTTGACCAAACGTTCAATTTTGGCCAATGACTAGAATTAACATATATATTTAAGAAAGGCATTTCAGTCCAAAAGTAATATCAGTTCCCCATTAATAATTATAAAATGATGAGTAAATTTTTTGTACAAAATTAACTGGGAGGAAAATAATATTCTGATACAAGACAGGACAAGCAGATAAGGCTAATTCCTACAGAAGTTGTCCATTTCCTGAATAATTGATGCTACTGACCATAATGGAATTTATTAGTGTCCTTGACCATTTTATACATCTACAAATTGATTTCATACAAACAGGAGAATTAGTTACTTTGAAAGGTTGGGAATAAAATATTTGAGGATCCAAGAAAATACTCTCTCTCTCTCTCTCTCTCTCTCTCTCTCTAAATCTAAAATATTCCGCAATTGAAGTGGAAATATCACTCACAAATCCTTTTTCTACTAACAATATCAGAAACCATATAAAATATTTATGAACTGTATGGCGTACCTCATCATATTTATGAACTGTATGGCGTATTCTCTGATTCAACTTGTGAAGCTTTGAGATCTCAGAATTCCTTGCTGCCTAGTTGACCAGCAAAGTGACAGCAAGAAGGATTAGAAAAGAGGAGGAGAGAAGATAAAATAAAGAGAGAAGATAAGAAATGGGGAACACATTCCCAATTCAATATCAGTTCTTCAATATTCAATCAATGCCCAAAACTGATAGTTCATTACACCAAAGCCATATATATAGGCAAACCAAATTAATAAATTCCAATGAGGAAACAAATTTAAACTAAGAAATAAAATCCTACACAAATTCAACTTCATTAATAAATTAAACTCATAAATAAACTAAAATTCTAATCTTCCATATTTTTCAACTAACTCCTTTTGACCCCATCACTAGTAATCCAACAGATTGGTTAGTTATATTGGTTGACAACCATGCTACAAAAGATCCAAAAAAAAAAAAGAAAGAAGATCTTTGAAATGAGACATTTATGGAAGCATAAAAACCATACCTTTGACCTTTTCTATTGCAGCAGTTGATTCCTAAGATTATTGACTTCCTCTTCTTCAGACTTCCTTAAAAGTTTCTTATCTTGAAGCAACTTTGTAACCCCAGCAACTTCCTCAACAGAGGACACTGCAGGAATCTGTGTATCACAAAAGAAAACATTGGGTGGTCATTGCCAAGGGAATTGTAGTATAAGTTAACTATTAGTTTAATCCATTGGAGTTGGAGGCATGACCCAGATGTCAACCTTGACCAGCTAAATGTCCTTTTAAACACATGGGGACTGACAACAACTTCATACAGCTGATAGGTTTGATTCAAAATAACTATATGAATGTCATTTTCACTACACGGCATTTGGATACTGAAAGTAGAAACATCTGCACATCAGAACTACCGTGCACAGTAAAGCCTCATTAATCCAAATAGATTTTATGAAACTAGGACCCAGAGTTTTCTTTCCCACAGCCTAGAGTTATAGAAGTCATCACATACGAACTTTCTCATGCCAGCACAATCACAATGCAGAGAAAATATTTGCTTTTAAACATGATATAAATGGCAGGTTTATTAAACATTAATAATCAAAAAGGAAAACAAATAAAGCAATTCCCAAAAGAGAACAACATTATATTTCACCTTTACTATCACTTATTGAACAGCTGAACATAATTTAAAATTTCAAAGATGAGCAAGTGAAGCCATTTAACCATATCCGAGCATCATACCAACAGATCAAGATAAATTATTAGCACTCAACAAAGTTAAATTAGATCCAATAATTTAACCATAATTTAACCATAAATGCACAAACCAAAGATTAAAGTTGACTACAATAAGCATACCATTGTATCCTACATTTTCTCAAACAATATTGATTTCACTGATTCTTTTCCAATCCAACGACAAAGCTCAAGTGTCAATCCTTTAGATGAAGAACGAACATTTTGGGGGGTACTATCTTTGCCCCAAATTCACTAATTAGAAACAAAACAAAATATAGAATTCCCCAAAATCTGCAAAACACAGAAAAATCAACATCACATTCTGCTATCTTTCTTTTTTTTCAAATGGTAAAATATGCCAAGTGCTAACCTTAAAGCTTGAAACATGACATCAATTGCCGGAACAACTGCTTTAGTAACTTTGTTTTTAATAGCTTTCTCCATTACACAATTTTTGTATGATGCCATTCATACCTTACATATACAAGAAATACTTGAGATTGAAAGGTAAATGTAAAAGAATCTAATTGCTACTATATACATACGTATATATATATATATATATATCATAGCATCAAGTAAAGCAATTTCGTTAGTGACATTTTAAAACAAAGGTCCTTGTGTTTTAAATCACAATTACTTCTTCAGGTTACACACTCCTCAAAAATTGAATTGTGTTCCTAAATAATAATAATAATCCCAATAGAGAAGAAGGTAAGATGTACCTAGCCTTAACCCCATTCATGGAAATGTTGTTTCTGTAACAGGTAGGTATATGGATACATAGAGATTAAGATACAGAGAAAGAGGGTTCTTACTTCTGACCAGCGAGAGAGAAATGAGAGATGGTGATGATAACGATGTGACCCACTTGATGGTGAAAGGTGTCGCCTAATTTGGGTTCTCTCTGTTTGTGGAATCTGGCAAATTTACCATCAATCTGCACCAAATATGTGTCCATTAGATCATTAATTTAAGAGACTTTCCATAATAAAGAACAGAAAAAACTAAAAGACCATCGAAAGAGAAAGAAATGGGGGTTTGGTCGTCGTCTTTGGCGGAGGAGGGTCGTCGCCACTCTCTCTTGTCGACCTCGTCGTCGGTGAGAGACCACGAAGGGCTTAGCGATGATGATGATGATGAGAGAGACCCAAAGATCTTCTACGCCTAGAACTCCTGCTCTTCCTCTTCCTCCTCGACCGTGAATCATCCGAATCAGCATCTGAAACAAATTGAGACGGAGAGAGAGAGAGAGAGACGTAAGAAGAGATTAGGGATTTTGGTTCAATAGATTGGGGATTTTGGGTTTGGGGTGGGGGGAAACCCGAGCGGGAATGGAAAAAGGGAGGGGGCAGAAAGAGATTAGGGATTTTTGAGGTTGGGGATTTTGGGTTTGGGGTGGGGGGACCCGAGCGGGAATTTGGGAGGGGGGGATTTTGGGTTTGAGGTTGGGATTTTTTATTTTTTTTTTTTCATTATAAATGAATATTTAAATAATAAAATAATTTTTTTTTCGCAACAGAGGATGTCGTTGTCAAAAAAATTATTTTTTATTAAAATAATTTTATTTTATACTTAATGAATTTTTTTTTTCATTTAATAATGTTGAAAATGTATTTGTTTCATATTTATTTTAATGAATAAAAAATTATTAAATTTTTTTATTTGGTAGAGAGAGAGAGACATACAGAAAAATAGAGAGTAACAAAAAAATTCATTATTTAAAAAAAAATTTAAATAAAATTAACAAATATATTAAAATGATATTTAAATAAAAGTTAATTTTCTGTAGTCAATGACAAATATTTTTCTGCGGCCTTTTTTTTTATTACTAAATATCATGAACTAATTTTTTGTAGTAGAAGAAAAGGAGCGGCAGTAGTAGTGAAGGTGATGGATAAGAGATGATGGTGGTGGTGGTGGTGATGGTGATGGCGAAAGAGATTAGTGGTGAAGTTGTGGTAGTGGTAATGTAAATAGAGTGGCAGGTGTGAAAGAGAGGTAATGGTAGTAGTAGTAGCAGTAGTAGTAGTGGTGGTAGTAGAGTAGTAGCGATAGTAGTAGTAATGGTAGTCGTAGAGGTGAAGTAGCGACAGTAGAAGTAAGAGTGGTGGTGGAATGGTGTTTGCAGTAGTGGTGAAGGTAGTAGAAGAGATGGGTAGTGAGAGAGAGTGATAGACAGAAAAGAAACATAGAGAGAAAAGAGCTGGACGAGAGAGATAGAGAGAGATAGCGAGAAGAGAAATGAGCAAGAGAGACATAAAGAGAAGAGAGATGAATGAGAGAGACAGAGAGAAAGATAGAGAGAAGAGAGATGAGCGAGAGAGAGAGAGAGAGAGAGAGAGAGATGAGCAAGAGAGACATAAAGAGAAGAGAAATGAACGAGAGAGACAGAGAGGAAGATAGAGAGAAGAGAGATGAGCGAGAGAGATAAAGAGAAGAGAGATGAGTGAGAGACACAGAGATGAGGGAGAGAGTAAGCAATGTGAACATAATGGGGGAGAGAGATAAACAGACAGATAGATACATAGAAAGAAGAGAGAGAGAGAGAGAAGAGAGAGACACATAGACAGAAAGAAAAGAAAGAGAGAAGAGTGATAAGTGAGAGAGAGATAAAGAGAGAAAGAGATATAGAGAGAGAGACAGACAGAGAGACAGAGAGAGAAAGAGATGTGAAAAATAGATCAGGCTTGTTAAATTCATCAATGAGTCATCGTAATTTCAAAAAATAAAAATAAATCAAATTAATTCATCAATGAGTCATCGTAATTTCAAAAACAATGGAAAGATGACATACTTCCAATTATAAGTGTTTGATCCACAATGCTTAATGTCCCAAGTTCATCATGATCAGTGACATTTCGGATCAATTTTGAGCCGAAAGTAAATGATGAGAGAGATAGAGAGAAGAAAGATGAGCGCGAGAGACAGAGGGAGAAGACAGATGAGAGAGAGATAGAGAGAAGAAAGATATGCGAGACAGAGAGAAAATAAGAGAGAGAACATGCTCTCTCTCTCTCAATTAATCTATAACTAAGCTTGTTTAGTGTCCCAAATATTTGACATGATCTAATGGGTGACTCTAGCTCGAAGGTTTGATATCAAATCATACTAATACTATGTAAAGTTGATTTGCAATTAAGATGAGTTATTCTTTGAGGCATTTCATCAAACACCCTGTCCACCATTGGATCTCCTCCTTGATATGAGAAGCAGAAAACCACTCTGCTATCAAATATGAGAAGCTTCCACACTATTGGTCATTTTTGCTCAGTTCACACTTCCACACCATTGGTGTTTCGGATATCAACTATTGAATGAAAACCCATGGTTTGAATATGAACTACTAAACCAGAGGTGGGAGGGATAATGGTTCATGTAACACAAGTGCAATGGAAAGGAAAGAAATAATATGTCAGGTAGTTCAAGTTAAAGCACTCCAAAGTTTTCCTCCGAAGTTTCCCTCCAAAGTCTGAAGCACAAATTTTCAATTTTGTAAGACTAATCGCCGACTAAAATTTAGTCGGTAAATAATGAATTAAAAAAATATATTAAAAGTTACAAACAAAATTCATTATTTAAAAAAAAATTAAATAAAAGTAACAAATATATTAAAATTATATTTAAATAAAAATATAAGTAATAAAATTATAAATTACAAATATTAAATTATCTTAAATATTTGTCATAATATTTTTTTTACTGAAAAATATAATAATATATTTAAAAATTTTATATTCTTATATTATATATATATATATATATATAAAATAAGAAAGAAAAGAAAGAAAGAAAATTAAAAATAAAAGAAGGAAAAAAAAAATTTTAAAAATTCTGAGCCAGCTCAACCCGTGTTTTTTTAGTCGCCAATTACTTTTATAAATCCCTCAAATTTAAATTAGAAATGTCTCCCTCCAAATTTAAATTAACAATAGTGTTTGATTATTGTTAACTGCGTATAACGTAAAAATAATTTTAAAAAGTTGAAAAAATTAATTATTAAAAAATTAAGGAAAAATTTAAAATCTGAAATAATATCAATAAGTCTTACAAATAATTAGGATATTTTGTCTTCTATTAGTACTGGTAATAATATTGAAAAATTTATTGAAATGATAAATAATTGGGATATTTTGTCTTTTATTTGTGAATTTTGATTTATTCTTAATTTATTAGTGTTATTGAAATATGATGATGTAAAAAATATAAATAGTTTAATTGTACTTTTCATCTCAAAATAATAGTCTATTTTTAGAATTTCATTTCTTTTTATAATACAATTATTACATTTTAAAAATATTAATTTATCAAAATTACCTTTTGATAGTATATTTTTTTAGAAATATCAATTGTCATAATTGTAAATTTTTTATTATTAATGGATTTTAAAAAAGGACAAAATAAGAAATTCATATTATTTTAATAATTAATTTTTTAAAAAAATTAATATTTTTGGATGGTGGGTGTACAACCTCTTCATAAAAATAAAAATATAAATATAAATAATTAATTTTTTTTATTTTCATTCGGCTACCAAAGATTTAGTAGCCGAAAGTAGATTTTTAGCGACTAAAATAAATTTGGTCGCCGAAACTTGACATTTGGCGACCAAAACTTTGGTCAGGAAAGATTAAAAATTAATTTTTTTTTATTTTCATTCGGCTACCAAAGATTTAGTAGCTTAAAGTAGATTTTTAGCGACTAAAATAAATTTGGTCATTAAACTTGATATATGGCACCAAAACTTTGGTGGGAAAGATTAAAAATTTATTTTTTTTATTTTCATTCGGCTACCAAAGATTTAGTAGCCGAAAGTAGATTTTTAGCGACTAAAATAAATTTGGTCGCCAAAACTTGACATTTGGCGACCAAAAATTTGGTCGGCAAAGATTAAAAATTAATTTTTTTATTTTCATTCGGCTACTAAATAATTTAGTAGCTAAAGGTACCTCTACGGCTACTAAATTTTTTTTTAGTCGCCAATTGTGATATGTTTAGCTACAAAAAATTTTTTTAGTAGCCAATTGTAATATCTTTAGCTACTAAATTTTTTTTAGTAGCCAATAATCAACATTCCCCTACTAAAAAAAATTAGTAGCTAAAAAGTTGACGTTTGCCGACTAAAATTAATTTTGGTAGCCAATTCCCACACTTTTGGCGACTAAATTTGTTTTGGTAGCCAAAAGTGTGTTTTCTTGTAGTGGCTATATGTATCAATTAATATACATATTAGTATACTAACAGATGATGTGACATCATTTGTATGGTTTTGAGTATTTGTAACTTGTATAATACATGTAGTCAATAATAATATCATAATATTAGTTGTTAAACTAGCATTAGTGCATGTAACACCACCGTTAAAATTTTTGAAATCCACCAAAAAAAAAAACATTTTGTAATTATTAAAAGGTATCTCAATTTTAGTAATAAGTGTTTCAAAATTATTAAAAGTCTTTTGAAATTGTCTTCTTATCTTCTCCTCTTTTTTGATGCTCCACCTCATTGTTATAACATCCCTAATGAGTTGTGGCTTTTTGTGCATATCTTGAAGTCATTAATGAAAGCATTGAACGTCTAATGTAATCTCGTCCCAGATTATACACAAAGCATTAATGAACACATCAAATATGGTTTTGAAAATTGATGGAAAACTAAAGTGAAATTTTGGTAAAAATATAAAAATATTGTGAATTAAATTTAAATTTTAATAAAAGTGTAGAGATACTAAATATAATACTATCATAAAATTGTTCTCACTAATTTTCGAAATGGTGTTACGTAAATTGATAGAGGTAAAACTAATTTATTTATATCATTATTCATAAAGAAAATGAGAGAGAATATTTATTTCAGGGCAGGTGATAGAGCTATTTGACTCGTGAAAGCCACCCAATTCGAATCGTCTTAGCCTATTTGAGCGGTTTCGCAAAATTGTTAGGGTTAGATGCAGTTTAAGATTTTCTTATTTTGCGGGTTGCGGGCGGGTCATAGGTTTTATCCGCACCTACACTTACATGCCCGCATCTATATACAATTTCTTTTTTAAAAAAATCTGGACCATTAGATTTTCTTCTAAGTTTTGTAAGTGTATAATCCTAATTTTCTTTTCTCTCACTCATTTTAATCTGATTATTAAACCTGTAGGCTCTAACATTATAAAATTATAATAATATCACAAACTGCCTTATTTGAAATACTTTATTATTCAATTTTATTTTATTTTTTTTTTGTAAATCTAGTTATATGTGATTTTTTTTTTCTATGTTAGTTTTTATTTAATTTTTATTCTAGTTTTTTGTAATCTAGTTTTAATGGAGGATAGTGTTGAATTTCTCATAATTAAAAATATTAAAAAAATGAGAAAAAACAAACCAAAAAATAAACTTTTAAAGGAAAAAGCTCAATCCGCAAATCGTTCGTACATCCACAAACTTTATCCGCACAAACCGTAACCCACAGGTTTAATTTTTCTCAAACCACAGACGTGGGTGGGTGCAAACAGCAAATTAAATCGTCAAAAATGATCACGAGCACTAATTTATCTCATCCTGCCTCCAGGTTGATTGCTCTAGTATTTTTAGAGTGGGTTTAGCAATTGGTTTTTTTAGTAACATTTCTGTTGATTTTGTTTTAATTGAAAAGTTCAATTTTATGTCCCACTAAATTAGACGAAACTAGAAAGTAAAAAATAAAAAATATCAAAAAAAGTCTACTATTTTTTTTTTTTAATTATTTGATATTCTGTTTACATTTTAGATTCTTACAAACTTGAAAAATAAAATTTCTTGGACACAAACTTTTTATTAAAAAAAAAAAAATCACTAAAAACACAAAAAATCGAAAAAATAAAAATAAAAATTTAAATTGTTGCCGAACATAGGATTAATATGAATTTTATAGCCATCTCTCTTTGCATTCTCACGATTTGAGGTTTGAGTTTCTTCGGAAAAAACGCTTGCTTGCCCCTTTGAAAGCTTGTCATGCTCAATTCATGACAATGCAAGCCAACTGAAACTGTGTGTGAACATAGTTGGAATTTTAGGATGGACTTCCAATTCTGTCTTCTTTCTACATCTTTTTTCCCAAATGACAGCTAACTGCATTTTGGACACAGAATTTTTGGTCTCCAAAATTTCAATTCCCCTCCTAATACAATCCACTATACTCAAGTTACTATGCATCTAATGCGCTTGTAGATGCACAATCATACAACTAAAGTGTATTAGGAACAGGGAAACACAAATTTTGAAAACTAAAAATTCCTAATCGTAGTTTTTTGCTAGTGGATCTAGTAAAGAATTCGGTGGTTTGGTACGTCTTATAGAGGTTGCTTATAATTTTTTAAAACTTCATTTTGGGAATATTTTGCTCATATAGCTTAAGTAAACCAGATTTTTTTTATTGTTTAGGTGTTAGAAAATGAATGCTTTAAAATTTAAATTTTTAATGATCAAATTTTAACTTTGGCCTAAAGTTTGTATCAAATCTTACATGTCAATGAGAAAAAGTTATAGAGCAAGGAGATGAGTAAAGTGGAGAATGTTGCACAGTATTGTGTCTAAATGGAAAAATACTTGATGTACAAAAAAATAGGATTCGGATAGTAATTAAACAATAAATACAAATACTAAACACGAAAGAGGACACATATGTCTCACATGGAATGAATCCCATAGGTAGGTTTCACAGAATGAGACACATGTATCTCATATGAAAAAAGTAAAAAAAAATTAATATAAAACAGTGATAAAAAAAACCAATCACGTCTCAATGCTATATACTACTATCATTTATATTTTTCTCCATTTTGTTTCACTAAATTTATATTAAAAAAATTACAACTAAATAATGATAAAAAAAATCCGATAGCAATGCTATATAGCATTTGAGAATTGGATTATTATATATCTATAGAATTATTATTTTTTCTCCTGATTTTTGGGTGGGGGAGGAAATTGGGAAAGTCATTTCTAATATCTATAGGATTTTGTTTTTATATGACATTTGGGTTGGGCCAGTGAACTGAATAGCATTGTCTCGGGCCTACAATTTTGGGTTGATTTTGAAGACTGGGCTTTTTTATACCACACTCTATAGCTGGCGGGAAGTCGAACTGGGCTCAGGCCATTCCCTTCCTATAATTCGCAATGCTCCGTTTATTTCAGTAAAAACTATTTTTTTTTATAAAAAATATCTAGAAATTATTTTTCACAAAAAAACGTTTTCTTATATTTGGTTGCGTTCTTGAAACTAATGCATTAATGATGGTAGTAGTGGCGGCTGCAAAGGGAGGAGGAGGAGGAGGAGGTAGTAGTGCTGGTGGTTGTGGAACTAGTGGTGTTAGAATCATGTTGATAGCCACAGCGGTAATCATAGTAGTGGTGGCGGTAGTGATATAGTGGAGGTGGTAGAAGTGATGGCGGTAACAACAGTGATGGTTGTGGTGGCGATGGTGACAATGTGATAGCATTAGTAAAATTTTAGTTCAATAAATGCTTTTCGCCTTTTAAAAATGAAAAATATGTTCTGCCTAAATAGGTTTGTTTTTCATTGATCATGCAAAATATTTTTTTATTGACTTTTGCTTTCCATTGTACCAAACACCACAAAGTGCGAAAAATATTTTTAGGAAAATGTTTTTCGCCGAAACAAACAGAGCGTTAACGTCAATAAATTTCTACATCCCAAAAAAAATTGAAATTAATGTAATTTCATGGAGGCTTATTTCTGGCCAATAGATAGAGGGAAAAGTTTGGATAACAATTTTTTTACGTTATTTTTTTATAGATGTGGACGTAATTAATTTGAAAAAGCATTACATATAAATGATTCCTACTAATACACAAATAATTATGTTCACTTACCTAGGAAATTACACTTACAGTATGACTTTTATACAATAAAATTATATATTTAGCATTTGTTTCATAATAACTTATAAATGAATCCGAACTCTGCTTTTATTTGTTGTGTCCAAGACCTTGACTCGAGATTAAACTAATGTTTCAATTTTAGGTGTTTTCATTTCTAATTAATCCCAAAATTTCTTTGCCCTTGGGAAGGTTGGAGGGGATATTACTCCGATTGTGTTACTAATACCCCATTCTCCTCTTTCAACTTTGGCTAACGAAACTAAACAAAAAAATTGGCAAGGACTGGGGACTAATGGAGGAATAATTATTCTGTCTTCTCGAATAGGTTGTCTACCCGTTTTTTATGGTAATAAAAATAGAAATTGTGAAAATTATAAAATAAGACATTACATAGAAATATATGCATCTGTTAAGATAGAAAATGACAAATAATTCAAACAAAATTGTATTCAAAGTTAATGTATTTATTCAAAATATATTTTATTCAATACATAAATTCAGTATTTTAAGTTCCAACTTCTAATGTATCGATAAAATTTTGAAAAAAAAAAGTCCCGAGGAACATTTTAAAAACTATATTATAAAATTTTTAAAGAAAATATTTTAAAAAGTATGGATTCGAACACGTAACATGATACGTATATGACATGGATACGTCGACATGTCAATTTTTAAAAAATGTAGGATATGACACGTTGGGAATACGAACGAAATGTAAGATTTTATATATTTATTATATGTGATATATATGAATATATCATTTAAACATAATAAAAAAATATATATAATATAATACTTATTTTATAAATTCATATTATTTTTTTTATTATTGTATTGTGTCCTAAGTTATTTAGTTCAAATTTATAATTAATTTTATATGTGTCTAATCGGTGGATACGTGTTTAAGCAAAGGATACGAATGTCCAAAGAGTATCAAAATTTAAAAAACTTTTTAAAAAATAGGATACGTTTTGAAGAGTATCATTATGGATATGTCACCTTTTTAAAAGTGTTCTTGCTTCATAGAAAATATTCACATGTATTCCTAAAGAATGTACTTCCTTTGAACTCATCTCTATTTTATACTTTGTAAGCTGCCTTTGGGTAAAATTATTGTTACCATAATAATTAATCAAAAAAATTTAATTTAAAAGTTAAAAATTAAAAATTGTTGACAATTTCTTACATTTTGATGGGACAGGGCCCAGGAGGATCCAACCCATGGTTGCTATAGGTTTCCCAAACAATTATTTGAGTAGTTATCATAAAGCCTAGCAGAACAGGCCCAACACCAAGCCCAATAAAGAACTCACAATAGTCAAGCCCAAGTACTTACTAGACATTTGTCAAGCAAGAGTCTAGCCACGTGGCTGACAAAGATTCTACAAAGATGTTGAACCCACGCGTTAAGCATTAAATGCAACTGTCAAAACATTAAATGTAATAAGACCTCTCACTCTAAAACATGATAAAAGGGCAATGGTCGACGACAAGCAGGTGACAGACTTTTGGCCAATAGGACATTATGAATAGACAAGGAAATGATTAATTCCTACTAGACTTGTTGTAGGTGTGATCAGGAAGATAAAGGACAGCCATTTCGTGGAGCGCTTGGATTAGTTTGACCCATATCTTGTAGACTAGACTGTATTATCAGTTGGCACCGTTTGTGGGAAGGAACCACCCCCATTTTAGAACCTTCCTACTAGACTTGTTGCAGGTGTGATCAAAAAGGCGAAGGACAGCCATCCCGTAGAGCACTTAGATTAGTTTGACCCATATCCTGCCGACCAGACTGCATTATCACATTTTAACACAAATAACGCTAAAAGACATCCCTTACGTATTAAATGAATATAAATTTTTATAGATATAAATTTAATTAATTCGAGAAAACGTTACATAAAACAGTTACATCCATTACACAAGTAATTATATTCGTTTTCCTAAAAAATTAAATTTATAGTATAAACCAGATTGAACTAATTTTAAATTTAGATATGAGTGATAAACGAGATGAACGAGCTGAACAGTTAATTATTCAAGTTTAATTTGAAAACTTTAGCAAGCTTAAAAATTTGTTCAAACTTAGTTTGTTAAACTTTCGAGTCGATCTCAAACGAGATTTTGTCGAACTAAGTTCAAGTAATTTGGTATTTTTTTATATAGTTTTAACTTTATCGAACCGAATTGATCAAGCAATTAACTATTCAAGCTTGGTTTGAAAACACTGACAAATTCCAAAATATGTTTAAACTTGGCTTGTTTACTTAGGTGCCGTTTGGTAACACTTACATTTTCAGTGTTCTATTTATATTTACAAAAATTTTAAAAACTCAAATAAAAACTTGTTTTGTAAAATTTTTGATTTATAAATCAGTGGTCTCAGCTTATAAATTTGGTCAAAAAATGAAAACACAAAAAATGTGTTTCCGTTTTGAGTTTTGAGTTTTTTTTTTTTTTACCACCCAACACTAGCCACCATCTGCCACCATTTTCCACCACCGTCTTCCGCCATCACCACCCACCCCCCACCACTCACCAGCCACCTGCCACCACCAGCCACCCGCCACCCACCACCAGCCACCCCTCGCCACTACCACCACCACCACCACCACCACTACCACCTACTTGCCACCACCACTCACCACCCACCGCCACCACCATCCACCACCACCCACCACCACCACCACCCACCACACACCCGCCACCACCACCCACCACCACTACCACCATCACCTACCATCCACCACCCACCCGCCACTGCCCACTACCACCACCACCACCACCACCATCACCTACCATCCACCTGCCACCCACCTGCCACCACCCACCACTACCACCACTCACTCGCTACCACCTACCACCCACCACCATCACCTACCCACCCACCCACCACCACCACCACCACCCGCCACCACCACCACCACATCCGCCACCCACCCGCCACTACCTGCCACTACCACCCACTCGCTACCACCCGCCACCGTCACCCACCCACCCACCATCACCACCCATCACCCACCCGCCACTACCCACCACCACCCGCCATCCGACATCCGCCACCTACTTGTCACCACCACCCACCACCCGTCACCACTACCACCACCACCACCCACTTGCCACCACCCACCTGCCACCACCACCTACCACCTGTCACCGTCACCCACCCACTACCACCACCCACCCGCCACCACCAGCTACCCACCACCCACCGTCACCACTTTCCACCACCGTCTTTTGTCGCCACTTGCCACCACTTGCCATTTCTTACTTTTTTTTATATTTTTAAAATTTTTTAAACATTTTGTCAATTACCAAACGCGTTTGTAGTTTATGTTTTTCAAAAAATAAACAAAAATCAGTTTATAAAATTTTTTTAAATATAAACTAAAAACGTAAACGTTAACAAAAACACCCTTAACAAATTGAGCTCCAACGAACTTTTGACAAGCTGAGCTCAAGCTGTTTGGTTCATTTATTATTTTTAATTTTGGGAGTTTTGTCAAAAGAGTAATGCTAGAGACCTCAAATATTCTACTAAAAAATTTACCAAATATCTCACATGGGTGTGAGACCCACACAATGTGAGTCTCATGTGGGTCCCACACCCATGTGAGACATTTGGTAAAATTGTTGTAGCCTCTAGCATTTTTTATTGTCAAAAAGCCTCACTTGCATATTAAATGAATGTAGCTTTTTATAGATATGAATGTAATTAATTCAAGAAAGTATTACATTAAACGATTGCAACCAACACAAAAGTAATTATGGCGCTGTTTGGAAAGCCTCAAATGAGGCTATTGTAGCCTATTTTCAGAAAATAGCCTAAAAGCACCACTGTTTGCAACTTTTTCAAAATAAAAAAAAAAAAAAAAAAAAAGGCACTGCGCTGGACAGTCACAGCCGGAAAAGTCAACAATGCCGGCTAAATTACGATTTTACCCCTTCACATCATTTTAAAAAATTATAATTCAGGGACAAATTTGTCATTTTACATTCAAACAGCATTTCAACACACTTTCCAATACAACAACTCAACTAAAAAATCATCTCATCTTCCCAAACACAAAAATAAAATAGCCTACTAAAATAGTCAAAAAGCCAAATAGCCTACTAAAATAGTCACTTCCCAAACGAGGCCTATGTCGCATTCGAACCCTCTGCAGTGTGGTTTCTTTGCAATTTTTGTGAGGTGCACAAAACGACATTGTTTTACTTAAGGCAAAAAAAAAAAAAAAAACAAACGCAATTAAAGAGTAATCGCCGACAGCCATCCCTTAAACTATCGTCGCTAGAGCCATATCCGGAGGGCCATCTCCTACAACTCCTCATTTCCCTTCTCCACCATCTGCCACATCCTCTTCTCTACTGTCCGCCATTCCTTCTTCTCTCCTCCTAAAACCCATGTTTTTCTTTGACAAAATAAATGATTGAACTAAAATCTAGTCCAGATTTGTGCACCTTTGAAACCCTAGGGTTTTTAGATTTAGGGATAGAAGAACAAGAAGAAAAATGAAAAAGAGGAGAGAAGGTAGAAAGAACAAGAAAAAGAAGACTTTTCATATCTGTGTTCTTCATTTCATTCTTTCTTCTTTTTTAGACTTTAAGATCCTGATGGGATTGTACAAAAATTTTAAAAAGAAAAACATAGGAAAGAAAAAGAAGAAGAAAAATGAGGAAGAGGGGGAAAGAAGGGGCAATGACGGACGGCGGAGAAGAGGGTGTAGTAGATGGTGAAGAAGGAGAAGAAAGAAGAGGAGTTATTGGAGATGGCCCGCCAGATATGACTCTAGCGAAGGTAGTTAGAGGAGTGGCTGCTAGGCTATCGGCATTCTACTCTCTCTCTACGTTCTTGCCTCCTTCTTTTTTTATTTTTTTTTTGCCAAAAGTAAAACGACATCGTTGTCATTTTGTGCACTCCACGAAAACTGTAGAGGATCTAAACATAATTATGTTCGCTTACTTAAAAAATTACATTTATAGTATAATTTGTATACAATAAAATTATATATTTAAAGTATGTACTATGATAACTTGTAAATGAATCTAAACACTATTTTTATTTGATGTTTCCAGGTAAAATTAATATTTCAATTTTAAGAGTTTTCATTAATGCTTGGATTTTAATTCTATCTTTCTTAGTAAAAGAAATATATTGCATTCTTTAAAAATATGAAAAAGAAATATATATTGAATAAATCATCAAAACAAAGAAAATAAAAATAAAAGAGAAAATAAAAAATATCAAAAAAAAAAATATTTATTGTCAGGCTAAAAATAAGAGAAAGATTTACATGTATCTGCCACACACTCAAGTGAAGCCATTCTATTACCTCTCTCGCTCCTGACACGACTACTACTATGACCCGACATTTTAGACCCAAACCCTTTTATCACCTAAAGTTTTAATCGGCGGTTCAGTTTTCGATGAAACTATTCATCGATCCGACCCATACCCATACCCATACCCATACCCAGATACGCAAAACCAGTTCCATTTTCAAAACTTGAAGATAATTACTACCATCAGCTTTTATTGTCTTGATATACCTGACCCGAAAACCAGGATATTTAAACCCACTGCCCACCTATTTCGGGTCTCCCGGAGTCTCCTCCACCGTTATCACAACCATTTCGGCCGGCGGCAGAGAAGACGGCGCGCCGCCACCATCCCCTGAACCCGACCCAGAACTCGAACCGGCCTCCCGAGCAGCCAGCTCAACCGCCGAATTCTTTGCTGGGACCGGATTTTCAATGGGTTTAACCGGGGTTCTACAGAGCGGACAATTGGTGTGAGAATAGAACCACATGTCAACGCAATCGATGTGAAAGCAGTGATTGCACTTGGGTAGAACACGACACAGATCGTTGTCTCCGAATTCGGCTAAGCACACCGAGCATTCTAGCGGAGAGGGATGAACTACGGAGTTGTAGAAGAAGGTAGGGAGGGTCTTGAGGACGACCCTTTCAAGGCCTCTCCGATGAGGACTAGAAGCGGTGGTGCCGGCCGCGGAGGCGGGGGCGGAGATGGTGGGTCGGAAGTTGAAGACGAGGTAGTTGGGCCGTGGGTTGGGGTTGGGGTTGGGGTTGGGGTGGTGGCGCGGGAGGTTGTGATTGAGGCCGAGATCGCGGTTGCGGTGTTGCTGTTGGAGCCAACGACAATAAAAATGGAAGAAGGCGATGAGGATGCAAACAGCCACAACATAAAGCAGTGAAATCAGCATTAGCTTTCCACTGAATTTATTGTAGTCAGTTGTGTCACAACACTCGCTTACTACATTTGCTGAATTGTCACCCATGAGAGAGAGAGAGAGAGAGATGTGTTTTAGAGAGAATGAGGAGTGTTGGAAAGAAATACACGGCGGAGGAGGAGCGATGGCGGGGTTTAAATACAAGCCGGGTGAGAGAATTCGAGATGACGTCATTACATTTTTTGAATATGAAATGGACAAATTATACAAACAGTCTATATATTTTGAAATTTGTATCATTTTAGTTCATGATTTTTTAATTGTGACACATTTAACTCTTAATTTTGAATCTTATTTTAAATAAGGACAATTAACATACCATTACTTAATTTTAAGTACAAAATTGTCAATTTAATAAAATATAAACTAATTTAACAAAAGTAAATGTCAAAAAAATATTTTAAAATTTGTAAAAATTATTTTTAGCTACCAAAAATAAAATTATGTAAAGTTGACAAAAATTAATAAAAATTACATGATTAATTTTTAAAAATTAATTTTACATGATTATCATCCAAATATATAATAAAAATTAATTTTGTAAAAAAAAGAAATAAATGTCCAAAAAATTTATCCATTTTATATAATTTTATCTTTAGTAGGTAGAAATAATTTTAAAAATTAAAAAAAAAATTTAAAATTTATTTTTAACAAATTAATTTATATTTTATCAAATTGGCAATTTTGCCTTTGAAAAATCTAATAGTATCTTCAATTATTCTTATTTGGAACAAGATTCAAAATTCAGAGTTAAATGTGTCACAATTGAAAAATTAGAGACTAAAATGACATAAGTTTCAAACTGTAGGGACCGTTAGTGTAATTTATATTTTTAAATCAACTATATTTTATGTATTATATATATATATATATATATTTAAAAAGTATGCCAATAAATTTAATTTTCAGATTTGGGAAGGGATAACGGATAAAGGATAAAGGACAAAGGAAGGCTGAGGTTTGGCTGGATATAGAATTTATGAAAAATTTATGTGTATTTTGTCTTTTTATTCTAGGTATGGACGAAATTAGAATTTTATTATTGAAAAAGTTAAAAAAATAAATAATTTTTTTTTCACCATATACATGAAACATACATGTATGTATATATGATATATAAATAATATATACATAAAAAAATAAAAAATGAAATTGAATACTATAGATGTAATGTCTAATAGAATGAATAATTTTTTTTTTTTATGTAAAATAGAAAGAGAATTTAAAACAAAAAATGAATGACATATATATATATATATATATTTATATTGAAGGTCATTTTATATAAAAAAAAATAATATATATATATATATTTTTTAATATTTTATAATAAACAATAATATTCACAAAAATAAAAACGTCATGACTCCTATAGTCCCCCTAGTTCTGTCCCAGTGTATGGGTAAAGTTTGGAAAGTGGCGGGCACTTTTCTTGTATCACGAGGTTGTTTGGGATGATCTAAATAAGTGTATTTTTTATTTTTTTATGAAAAAATATATAAAAAAATAGAAAAATAATGTGATAAAAAAAAGATAAAAAAATAAAAAAATTGATTATTTTGTATATGCCAAACTTGACATACATGTTTTTGTTAAGCAATTTGCTCCTAAAATTATAGACAACTTTTTACTAAGATTATTATATTTAAAATTTTAGCAATATCATTAATCTACTGGCAAACATATACGTATGTGAAATCTATCCGCTTAACATTATGTTTAATTGATATATTTATTTATATAAATGAGAAAATAAAAAATCAATGTATGTTTTTAAATAAATTACAAATTAATAGTAAATTTTATTAATATGAATAATTAAAATTTTAAAATTTTCAATGAATCTATAATATTCTTTTGAAGGTACCCCGGTAATTCTCTCAATTAAATTTAAAAAATTTCAATTTAGTAACAATTGATTAACAAAAAAAAAAAAATTTCTATAAAATTTCTTTTTATAAAAATTACAGAAAGTTTTACCAAATTAAAAGTTGTAATATAATGATACAAATGCAGAATTTTTACTTATCTGGAACATGCTATCTCAATATTCATGGTGGTAACTACTAATAATGAATACTTTTTCACCTTTCTTCTTCCTTTTTTAATAATGTTATTCAAACCTACTAATTTGACAAATTATTATTAAATTATGACAACTAAATTATTCCAATCATGTTATTTTAGTGTGTGTAGTTTCAGATATCCTTACTTTATTATTGCATTCCACATATGTGGATAATGTCATTTAAAATTTGTATAGCACTTTTTTTTCTGATTCAAAACTTTTTATATTGTTTTGAAAAATAATAAAGAGAAATACTAATAAGTTTGGTTTAGACTTATGCTTAATATTAAAATTTATTTAAAATTAGTAGCAATCATCTTATTTTACTCTCTCTCTCTGTTGAAGGTTTAAATTTGAAATCCAAAAACATTTTGTAATTATTGAAAGGGTATCTCAATTTTAGTAAAAGTGTATTAAAATTATTAAAATTTTTTGAAATTTTTTTTTTTTTTAGTCTTACTACATACTAATTAATATGATAATAAATGTACCAACAATATATTTATATTATTATTCTGACCCTACTCATTATATAAGTTATAAATATCTAAAATTTCTAAAACAATGTCACAATGTCATTTAAAATTTGTATAGCACTTTTTTTTCTGATTCAAAACTTTTTATATTGTTTTGAAAAATAATAAAGAGAAATACTAATAAGTGCCTTTAAGACATTGTTTAATATTAAAATTTATTTAAAATTAGTAGCAATCATCTTATTTTACTCTCTCTCTCTGTTTTTTTTTTTTTGCACGCACAAATAAGAAGGTTTAAAATTTTTGAAATCCACAAAAAAACATTTTGTAATTATTGAAAGGGTATCTCAATTTTAGTAAAAAGTGTTTTAAAATTATTAAAAGTTTTTTGAAATTGTCTTTTTTTTTTTCAGTAGTGCTACATGCACTAATTAATGTATTAACTAATGTACCAACATATGTTATAACATTATTACTGACCCTACTCATTATATAAGTTATAAATATCTAAAATGTCTAAAATTATGTCACATCATCTGTTAATATACTAATTAATATACCAATTAACACATATAGCATTATTTTATTTTTTTTGGGATGCTCCACCTCACTGTTGTTATGACTTCCCTAATGAGCTGTGGCTTTTTGTGCATGTCTTGAAGTCATTAATGAAAGCGTTGAATGTTTAACGTAATCTAGTCTCAGATTATACACAAAGCATTAATGAAATCACAAATACAAATCTCAACATCCACAACTAAACATAATATTTGTCAAGTTATAATTAGGCTCAATCATAAAATGTTGTTTTGAAAATTGACCAGTGAGATTTTAATAAAAATATAAAAATGTTGAGAATTAAAGTCAAATTTTAATAAAAATGTAGAGATGCTAAATATTTTTAATACTATCACAAAATTATTCTTTATTAATTTTTAAAACGGCGTTATACAAATAGACAGAGCTAAAACTAATTTATTTTACAAAAATGCTTTAGACCACTAATTAGTGGTGGCTCTAATGATGTGGCAGGGGATCCCACCCACTGCCACATGTGTTTTGTGCCTTGGATTTTGTTTTTTTTTTATTTTTTTCAATTGCCACCTCACTAGTGGTGGAATTAGTGATGATAAATTAGTGGTATGTAGCATTGCTCTTTATTTTATACAATTATTCGTAAAAGAAAATGAGAGTGGCCGCTCATCTCATCCTGCCTCCAGGCAGGTTGATTACTCTAGTATTTTTAGAGTGGGTATAGCAATTGTTTTTTTTAATAACATTTCTGTTGATTTTGTTTTAATTAAAAAGTCCAATTTTAAGTCCTACTAAATTAGACCAAACTAAAAAGTAAAAAAAAAAAGTATTCTAATTACTAAAAGATTTTTTTTTTGAATTATTTCAGAATTATTTTTACGTTTTAGAATCTTACAAACTTGAAAAGTAAATTGATTTTGACACAAACTTTTTATTAAAAAAAAATACTAAAAGAACAAAAATTCAAAAGAAAAAAAAACAACTTTTTAAAATTGTTGCCAAACATAGGATTAATATGGATTTGAGAGCTATCTCTCTTTGCATTCTTACATTTTGGGCTATTTTGGGAAGATGGTTATAATTAACTTTTTGGTGAAAAGCTGCTTATAAGCAACTTATAAGCAGTTTTTTTTGTGAGAGAGGAAGTGGGTTATAATCTGTAAAGTAGATTATAACCCACTTCCCAAAATAGACCTTTGAGGTTTGAGTTTCTTCGGAAAAAACGCTTGCTTATCCCTTTGAAAGCTTGTCATGCTCAATCCATGACAATGCAAACGAACTGAAACTGTTGTGTGCGAACATCTTTTTTCCCAAATGATAGTTGACTGTATTTTGGATACAGAATTCTCGGTATCCAAAATTTCAATCCCCTCCTAATACAATCCACTATACTCAAATTACTGTGTCTAATGCGCTTGTAGATGCACAATCATACAATTAAAGTGTATTAGGAACAAGAAAACATAAATTTTGGAAACAAAAAATCCCTAATACTGTATTTGATTGGAGGATTTGAGAAGGGATTTGAAAAAAGTAATTTAAAAGGTGTGTGAAATTAGGTGAAATGCAAATATATTTTATTCACATTGCACCTATCTTTCCTTTTCCCTTTCCTTTTTCCTTTCTATTTCCAAATTCCTTCCTAAATTCTCCAACCAAACACAGCGTAATTATATTTTGTAAATGGATTTAGAAAAGAATGTGGTGGTTTGAAATATCTTCTAGAGGTTGCTTTTAATTTTATAAATTTTTATTTTGAGAGTATGTGTTAGACCTGTATAATTCAACTTTCACTCATAACTTATTAGACAGGAATACCTTAATTAAATTTTTATTTTATTTTAAATTTGATTATTTAGGAGTTAGAAAATGAATGCTTTAAACTTCTAATTTTTAATGATCAACTTTTAACTTAAGCCTAATGTTTGCATCAAATATTACATGTTAATGAGAAATAGTTATATAGCAAGGAGATGAGTAAAGTAAAAAATATTACACAGTATTGTGTCTCAATAGAAAAATACTTTTTTTTTATCAGCAAAAGAAAACTTTATTGATGAAACACATACAAAGTATGATGAAGTATATCAATAAAGAGGAGCTTGGAGCTAGCTCAAGCTCCAACCTCCTAGTTGATGAGATACCAACAAACAGAGCAAAAGCAAAAACAATAGCAACAAACAGCAATAACCATCAAACAAAAATAACCAAAAGTTGCAGCCACTATTGAGCAAAGCAAACCAAACAAAAGCAGACCAACAAAACAACTGAACAATCCTTTAACATCTTGCTTCTAGCAGCATAACAACCAGCAGGGCAAAGTA
This sequence comes from Camellia lanceoleosa, assembly GCA_025200525.1. Taxonomy (NCBI): domain Eukaryota; kingdom Viridiplantae; phylum Streptophyta; class Magnoliopsida; order Ericales; family Theaceae; genus Camellia; species Camellia lanceoleosa. The sequence goes on from CM045768.1 coordinate 10,820,285, forward strand.
GACTAAAACAGATCAGTTCAACCATCACCCCTCTTAATAGTCATCAAAACTAATGCAGCCTTAAAAACTTCACAACAGAAAAACCAGAAGCCACCCAACACTTCAATCAATGATATCTCCTCTGCTTTATACACCAAAACCTATCTGCATCCATCAACATCAATGCACAACATAACAGCAACATATAGCACAAGCTCCAACTAGCAAAAAACACCCAAGAGTTGCAGCCACTCCTGAGCATAGCAGTCCAACAAATCAGCCCACTACTGAGTAGAAAACACCAAGACATTTCACACCCTTCCACCAATACATTTCCTAATCTGATAAATATTAAACAAGAAATAATTAATAGAGTAATGGAAATCTTTGGATGAAGCTTTGAGCCAAATAGCTATTCTGATGATAATTGATTCCTGCAACTCTCCCATCTTTGGTTGAACACCATTGAACACGCAATCATTTCTATACTTCCATATGGACCAAAGAGCAACAAAATGAATAGCCTTCTAGATTCTCCACTCTGTTTTGTTAAACCAGATGCCAGCCCACCATTGCAGCAAACATTCGACTGATCTAGGCACAACCCAAAGCACACCCCACTATTGTAACAGACCTGTCCACACCCTCCAAACCTTAGGGCACAAAATAAGCACATGCTTTACTGTCTCGGGTTCATTATTGCAGAACACACATTCAGAAGATACACTCCTATCCAGTATCTCAATCATCTGCAGAAACATATAGGTCTTTACCTTATCTTTCCAAGAAAGCCACCCAAAGAATTGCACTTTGGATGGAAGATAATTCACCCAAATTGATCTACTAATAAACTCCAACTCAGCAACATCTACAACTGTATGATTATAGAGGGTTGAGACAAAAGACTGACCTGATTTGGCACTCCAGCCAAATTAATAGATGGGGCCAATCTCAACACATCTCTGAGTTTGAGAAGTTCCTCATTCTCTTACACAAACAACTGCCTTCTGAAGCTAAACACCCAATTTTCTAAATTTCCTTTCTTTTCAACAAAGTGCCTTAATGAGTCCCTTTGCTCAGTAGATATCTTGAACAATCTAGGGAATTCCTCTTTAAGACATACATCACCACACCATTTGTCATACCAAAACTTCACTCTAAGTCCATTACCCACTGCAATCTTAAAGTGACTTACATAGAAATAGACCAAATTAGCTCTATGCTCTGTTACAGCTAAGATGTCACTCCACAGTTTTGAAATCCTATTACCTTGATTTAGAAAGGAAACCATTCTCCCACTTCAAGATTATATTTGTTGCATATCACCTTCTTCCATAAAGCTTCCCTTTCATTTGCAAACCTCCACCACCACTTAAGCAATAGGCAAACATTTACATCCCTAATTCTCGTAATACCCAACCCACCCTGTATTTTGTTTATAGTTACCTCCTTCCATCTTACCATGTGTAATTTCCTCTTCAAATCTGTGCCTCCCCATAAAATACTTGATGTACAAAACAATAGGATTCGAATAATAATAAAGTCCTAAGTTTAAACCTTGTCCAGTAAAAGAAAAAAAAAATTAAAATAATAAAAAAAATCTATTCATTATTTTCTATTCAAAAAAAAAAAAAAAAAAAAGGTTTGAAGGCTAGCAGGGGTACACAGCCCTCTTGCCAAAACAAAAATAGATTGTTTTTGGGCCTATTTCAGAAGGTGTACCCGATACTAATCATTGAATGGGCTTTTTGTTAGAAGTTAAATGTGGACTTGCAACGGTGAAACAAACATAAGGCCGAACAGTTACTTGGACCCAAAAAATAAAAAAGAACATTTACTTCTAATGACCACAATTTGAGACTGCATTATAAAATGGGTCATGCACATTTTGGCCCAATAGAAGGAGTTTTTAATGGTATTGGTTTTGCTTTTTGGATCAGCTTGCCCTATTTACATTAAATTAAAAAATTAAAATATATTAAAAAATTCAATAACATAAATTTTAGAAAAAAGATTGGGAGCTCTAATTGTAGAGCTCTAGAGAACTCTAATGGTGTATGGGTCCCAAAATGATGTGATGTTTGTGTCTTGTATTTTTTTTTTTATTTATTGCCAAGTCATTAGAGCTTTATCCAAAATTAGAGGGATGTATCATTTCTGTAAATTTTAAGTCCATCCAACACTAACAATCGTTACAAGAGAAAAAAAAATATATATAATAGAAAAAAAAAAAAAAAAACAGTCAAACAGATATTCTCTATTAAGGAGTGGCCAACTCAACTAATACAAAATTCATGATAATGTTGTGATGTCAATTTTATACAAAATTTGCTTTTATTTTGACAAATTATGATTGTATTAATGTGATGACTCCCCTTCTGAAATTGGTACAATACAAAAATAATATATAGGGTATCACATTAAATTATAAACACATTTAATATAAAAATTGGACTTTCAATTTAATTCCTATTTTTCATGCCTGCATATCTACTATTACCTGGCCTTTTAAATTCTTACCGTTTGTATTGGAAAAAAAAAAGAATAATGCTATATGTACTAATTAGTGTACACACTAGTGTACCAATAGATGATGCGACATAATTTTAGAGGTTTTGAATATTTATAATTTGTATAATAAATAGGGTCATTAATGATATCATAATACTAGTTGGTACACTAGTATATAGACTAATTGGTGCATGTAATACCACCGGAAAAAAAAAATCATTATCTAAATCATTTATTGCCCTGTTGAGTAAATTATTTATGTAATAAATTAAATTGATTGAATATTTTATATAATTGCATCAATCCAATCATGTAAATACAAATATATGATCAACTTTACTTTTTATATAAATAATTTAATCTATTTTATAAAATAAATAATTTATAAGTATAAAGATAAATTTAAAATAGACAATGGTCACACACTATTTTTGCTTGTGAACAATAAACAAAATATAATTAGTGCAAATATATGAACTCTATATCTAAAAAGTGTAATAATAACTTCATGCAAAATGAATGACTCACAATATTCTAAACTAATCAAAATGTGTATATATGGTTTACACACCCAAATCAGAGATTGCTAATTGGTTTATTTCCCTTATATTGATTATTTGCACACAAAAAAATATAATAATAATAATAATAATAATAAAAGCTCATCTAATAATCATATCACATCATGTTAATTTTCTTGAGCATATTCAAGTTTTATTAATTAATAAATAAAATTAGTATTTAACTAATTAATAAGAGTGGTGCTACATGCACCAATCAATGTACTAACTAGTGTACCAACATTAATTATGACATTATTATTTCGGTGGTGCTACATGACCCAATTAATGTATAAACTAGTGTACTAACACTAGTTATGACATCATTATTGACCTCATTCATTAATCACATTACAAATATCAAAAATCTCTTAAATTATGTTACATCATCAATTGGTATACTAATTAGTATACTAATTAGTGCATATAGCAAGTGATTATACTAATTGGTACATATAACATTATTTTTATTATTTACCTCACTCATTAATTACTTGCTATATGCACTAATTAGTATACTAATTAGTATACCAATTGATGATGTAACATAATTTTAGAGGTTTTAAGAATTTATAATTTGTATAATAGGTGAGGTTAGTAATAATAACACAATACTAGTTAATATACTAGCATGTACATTAATTAATGCATGTAACACCACCGATAATATTGTTCAATTAATAATAAGTGTACAAAAGACCAAACATAAAATTAGACATGAATGTCTCATGACTCACATGTGAAACTCATCATTTGAGAGATATCTATGTTTAGTTTATGTAATACAAGATAGTTAATTACAATTGTACACAAAGAACTTCTAGATGAAGGCGAGTGTTTTTTTTTTTTTTTTTTTTTAACTGCTCTGGAAGAAGGCGAGTTGAATAAAAAAAAAGTTAGGTTCAATTTACGTGGAGGAATTTAAATGATGAATTAGAAGTGTGTGGGTGATTTTTCGACCAAACTGCCAGCTCAGTACTCAACTGGAGAATACCGACAGAATAGATAGCACCTGTCTGACCTGCAACAGAAAGAAGAGTCACCGGCGGTAGCTCGTCCACCCGGGGGTACTCCGACGATCAAGTCAGTACTCCATATCTCTCAAAGATAACCAATAGTGCTTAACTCACTAGACAGAATATCAAAAGCATACCTTAGACCCATGAGGGTGCCTCTCTTTATAACCAATACAATCATAGTCCCAATAGGAGCCTAGCTCTAATGGACTTAGGATTACTGTTAATCTTGGACTCTCAGCAGGATTAGGATAAACTCTCTAAGAGTCTCATCTTTACCCAAACTGAAGTCTTCTCCCAATTTAGGATTCTTGTCCCTTATTCGCTTATCTCTGGTTTCGATATTCTCGCAGATAACCTCAGCCTAGCCGAGATCATCTCGGTATCATGACCAGGACACGTGACACCTCGGCTGACACTTCGGTGCCACCTCGGCCGACACTTCGGTGCCACCTCGGCCACGTGTTCGTCATTCAAAAATTATATCCCCACAACTGCTCCCTAGGTTCTATTACCTCGGCATCCTGAGGTGATGGAACCTATATCATTTATTCCACTTAGCACGTTGACTAAGCTCGCTTCATTATCTATTGCCGAAGTCAGAACTCGTTGGCTCAATATGACCAAGACCTATAGTCTACTTTCATCAATGCCTTAGAACCAACGACCAAGTTCGTTCAAGTTTCTCAGCCGAAACCGTCCCTCTTTGCAACTGTCTCGGGGTGACACACCTCGATTATACAAACTGACAATTTACCTCGGCAAGTACCCAAGTACCTTTTCTTGGCATAACCTTGGTTTCACCTTGTAAATTTTTTCATAAAATTTCAACAAGGGTTTAACCTCGACTTAACTTTAACTTGTAAATTGTCCACAAATTTCAACAAGTGTTAAGCAATGATTTTGGTTTAACTTAAACTTGTAAACTTTTCTCAAGTTTCAACAAGTGTTAAACAATGATTTCGGTTTAACTTCAACTTGTAAATTGTCCACAAATTTCAACAAGTGTTAAACATCATCTCGATTTAACTTCAACTTGTAAATTGCTACAAATTTCAGCAAATGTTAAATATAACATCGGTTTAACTTCAACTTGTAAATTGCTACAAATTTCAATAAGTTTTAAACATAACATCAGTTTAACTTCAACTTATAAATTGCTACAAATTTCAACAAGTGTTAAACATCATCTCGGTTTAACTTCAACTTGTAAACTTTTCTCAAGTTTCAACAAGTGTTAAACATCATCTCGGTTTAACTTCAACTTGTAAACTTTTCTCAAGTTTCAACAAATGCTAAACATCATCTTGGTTTAACTTCAACTTGTAAATTGCTACAAATTTCAACAAGTGTTAAACATAAACAAGTGTTAAACATAATATCGATTTAATTTCAACTTGTAAATTGCTACAAATTTCAACAAGTGTTAAACATCATTTATAACTCTTTGCCCCCTAATGTGGACTTATGTTCACATTAAGCTTGTGCATGTGATCTTGTTCGCCGAAGTTGGTTTCAAGCTAACGTTGTTAGCCTTGATTTCTCTGTTGATCTTACTTGGTTCAACCTGAGTTTGATTTTGCCGACATGGCAAGCGTATGTTACTCCAACTTAGTTCAACTCTATTATATGCAAAATTCGACTCTGCTATATAATAAGTATAAGTTATTTATCATTACCTCGGCCTCGCATCGGTGAGCCGTTGGCTTTTTCTTGCTTCGTCTCCTTGTTTCCCGATGTATCTTTCTCAGCTCTAGCGTATTTCTCGATTTTGGCCATGAGCTCTTCCATGCTTTTTGGCAGTGTCTTTGCCAAAGACTTCCGTAGTGGACAGTTATCTTTCAGGTCGTTCTTGAAAGACACGACCGCCACTTCTTGATTACATTTAGGTATTCGGTTGAATACCTCATAGTATCTTTTGGCGTAAGCCCTAAGGCCTTCATCCTTACTGATCTTTAGAGCCATCAATGCGTCCACCCTCAAGGGCTGTAGTTTGTTCGTCACAAACCTGGCCACGAACATCTCGGCAAGGCCTTTCCAAGTCTTCATGCTTCCCTTTGGTAGTTTGCGGAACCAATCTGATGCAATCTCCCCAAAAGATGAGGGGAATACTTTGCAGAACAATGGCTCGTTCCCGCTGTATAGTGCCATTAAATTTAGGTATAACCCAACGTGGAAGTTGGGGTCCGACTTTCCATCATAGATCTGGAACCTCGGCATGCTGAATCTCTTTGGCGCCTCAAATCTGTCAAATTCTACTGAGAATGGTGTTCTCGGTTTAACAATGAATGTTACCTCGGCATGATCCTGCCTCCTCTTGAGGTAATCCCTCAAGTCTTCTTTAGTCCGGCTAGGAGCTCGGCTGTCTCCTGACTTCAGTCTTTTCGGAGTATTGCTCTTGGCTTCGTTGCACGCCCTTTTCGACCCTTTTCCGTTAGGCGTGCTGAAGCATAGTACCTGTCCCTGAATATGTCGATGTTCTTTGGGGTCGGCCTCCTTGGTGCGATGTGTCCTCCGTGACTCCCTTCACCCGTCCTCCCCGAAAGGCCGGTAAGAGTGTCTTTCGCTCCTGGTGTGTTGATGGGCTATGGGGATTGTTTTCTGCCCTTCCTTCTGGGCATTAGCCGCTGGAATCGGCGTGTCCTGCAGCGGGAATTGTGGCTGCATGACATTGTTTTGCATCATGAAGTTGACGACCGATTGCAAGTCTGCCAACTTGTTGGCCATCTCTTTTACTTCTTCGTCCCTCCGTAGGCACCTATCCTTCCATACCTGGAGGTTTTCTTCGTTATAGTACCTGCTTTGGTCTGCTTTCTTTGAAGTGTCGCCCTCCTAGCCGACGTCTTTCTCTCCGTGAACCTAGTCATGAGTTTCCGTGTGCGGTTGTCTCATTCGACGTCACGGTCGATAGGCCTGCCACTCCCAGTAGGAGCGTCGTCCCCAATCTTTTCTTTCTGTCCGTTATCTGCCATCTATTCTTCTTTCTTTCCCACAGACGGCGCCAAATTGTGTGGGTGATTTTCTGACCACACTGCCAGCCCAGTACTCAACTGGAGAACACCGGCAGAATAGATGGCACCTGTCTAACCTGCAACAGAAAGAAGAGTCTCCGGCGGTGGCTCGTCCACCCAGGGGTACTCCGACGATCAAGTCAGTACTCCATATCTCTCAAGGATAACCAGTAGTGCTTAACTCACTAGACAGAATATTAAAAGCATACCTTAGACCCATGAGGGTCCTTCTCTTTTATAGCCAACACAATCCTAGTCCCAATAGGAGCCTAGCTCTAATGGACTTAGGATTACTGCTAATCTTGGACTCCCAGTAGGATTAGGATAAACTCTCTAAGAGTCTCATTTTTACCCAAACTGAAGTCTTCTCCCATTTTAGGACTCTTGTCCTTTATCCGCTTATCTCAGATTCTAAGAGTCTCATCTTTACCCAAACTGAAGTCTTCTCCCATTTTAGGACTCTTGTCCTTTATCCGCTTATCTCAGATTCCAGTATTCTCGCAGATAACATCGGCCTAGCCGAGATCATCTCGGCATTATGACCAGGACACGTGACATCTCGGCTGACACTTCGATACCACCTCGGCCACGTGTTCGTCATTCAAAAATTATGTCCCCACAAGAAGTAAAATGAATTTAGAATATTAATTGCTATTTTTGAGTAAATTATGGATAAAAAATTTCAAATAGAGTCAAGATAAATATAGAAAGAATTACATAGCAGTAAAATAAAAAATTAATTTTTACACAAATATAGAAAAACTCACATTATTTTTTATTTACACTTTATTATTGAATTACTTATTTTTATATATTTTTTTTAAAAAAAATGATTGAAAACTCTAAAAAAAATTAAAAAAAAATTCTAAATGGGTGGAACCCACTTATAAAAAATAATAAGTGGATATACTGTGTGTGTGTTTTTTTTTTTTTTTTCTCCTCTCCCTTATTTCTTTTTAGAGTTCAAATTGATATTTTTATAATTTTTTTTTTTTTGGTTGAACTATTCCCTGGATAAACTCACTGTCAGACGGTCAGTGATATGTGTTCACTCTCTCTCCTCTCCTATGAAAGACGAGAACAAATTGCAAAAGGAACAACACAACAACCAGAGCAGGCTTTGGGTACAACTCGCCAAATTCGTCGCTTTGGTCCCAAAAAAAATTAATTAAAAAAAAAATTCAAAATTTTTTAATTATTATATTAGATTATAAATAAAAAAAATCTTATTAAAATTTAAAAAGTCTCAATAAAATTTGATTATAATTTAAAATTAATAGATGGTTGATATAATAAATTATTTAAAACTAATCTATAGTTATTTTTTATCAAAAGAAATCAAAAAATTTATTGATATGATAAATTATTTGAAATTATTGAATAGTTATATTTCAATGTATGATTATATATAGAATAAGGTTGATTACATTACTCGTTACTCTTTTCAAATTAAAGTTAATTAAATTTTACCTTTTTCAACAATGTCAAATGAAAGATTAAATGAATTAACAATTTTATCTATCGAAAATTATTTAACTTATAACTTGAATTATGTGAATTAGATTAGTAATTTTATAATTAAAAATGCTAGAAGAACAATATTTAAGTATTTTTGTTATAGTTTATTTACTTTTGTATGATACTTTAATTTAGATTATTTTAATCATTTTCTTTAAATTAAACTTTAATGTATATTTATATAAATTTTAATACATATATATTGAAAATAATGAATACTGTCAAATATCAAAAAAATAAAATAAAATTAGATCCTGAAAACCCTCCCTGGGTTGAAAGTTGGCTTTTAGATCCTGAAAAAATCGGAGCCGAGCTGACAACAACAACAGTCTTGCTCTATTTAAAAGAAAACAATTAAGCTTTATTTGAACGGAATAGATAAGGAAAAATTATAATCTATCGGCCTTTTAATTAATCATGAGATTAGATATTAAGAAATAATTATTCTATTCAATTTTAGGTTTGTTTGAAACATTATAAAAAAGATGAATGCATTCAAAGACTATTTTGTTATTTTGAATTATTTACTAAATAATGGTAATAATAAATTTGACTTATAAATTTTATTTTATTTATTGACTAGAACTTTTAAAAAATTAAATAAATAAAATATCAATAAAAATTAAATAAATTTATTTTATTTTTTAGTTGAGACTTTTAAATTTTATTTTATTTTATTTTACTAAGTACCATACATAATAAAACCAAACAATTTGTCTATGTAATAATAATAATAATAATAAATTAAATCTTTATTCCACCCTTTGAAAAAAATTAAAATTTTATCCTATCATTTAAAAATACAATTAAAAAAAATAATTAAAATACATATACTTTTGGGGACAAAAGTGACTCTTTTCAAGTAAATCGAATTCCATCATTTATATCTCACCTCTCCAATAAGATACAACAATCTCACATATGAAATATATGGAATCTAATGTTTGGGAAGTGGCTAAAATAGTCAAAAAGCTAAAAAGTTAACTAAAACACATCACATCACATCTCTACCTTTCTGCACACATTTTCGTAAAAAGTTAAAAAGTTACTAAAATAGCATGTTCCCAAACCAAGCCTAATTAGACTCTTAAGTTGTGTTTAGTTAAAAGATTTAGAAAGAAAAAAATATGTAAAATGTAAATAAAAATATATTTAGATTTTACTTAATTTCACATATCTTTTTTTTTTTTTTTTCAAAATTTCTTTTTTAATCCGCTAAATTTTCGACCAAACAATAAACTCCTCAATAAATAGACATGAAATCCAATCCCCCGCGACAATCCCTCCAAACAAGGCACCCTCACAGTCTTGGCATTACAGAGAAGAAGAGGCGGAGAAGATAGAGCATAAGAGCATAAGCGTGAATGGCATAAACATGCACGTAGCAGAGACAGGTGAAGCACCAGCAGTCCTCTTTCTTCACGGCTTCCCTGAGCTATGGTCCTCATGGCGCCACCAGATTCTCTCTCTCTCCTCCTCCAGTTAAACGAGCAATCGGCCCCGATCTCCGCGGCTACGGCGACACCGATACTCCTCCTTCCGCCACCAGCTACACCGTCCTTCACATCATCGGCGATCTCGTCTCCCTCCTTGACGCCTTGGATCTCCACCAGATCTTCCTTGTCGGTCACGATTGGGGCGCCATTATCGCCTAGGCCTTCTGCTTGCACCGCCCTGACCGAATCAAAGCTCTCGTCAACATGAGCGTTCCTTTTCAACCCAGGCATCCTTCCTTTAAACCTCTCCAATCTCTCCGAGCTCTGTTTGGCGACGATTACTATATGTGCAGATTTCAGGTGATTGCTATATGCTTCTTCTTTTCTTTTTTCTTTTTCTGGTGTAAAGTCGTTGGTAATATATGAGTGTCATTAATCTCTCCGAGCTCCGTTTGGTGATATGATTATCATATGAATTTTTGTGTAAAATTGGTAAAATTGTTGATAATGAGTGTTGACTTCATCTCCAATCTTGCGAGCTCTGTTTGGTGATGATTATTATATGAATTTTTTGTGTACAATTGTTGATAATGAGTGTTGACTTCATCCCCAATCTCTCGAGCTCTGTTTGCTGATGATTATTAAATGATTTTTTTTTTTGGGTGTAAAATCGTTGATGAATTTGAGTATAGATTAACAATTGGTGATGATTATTGTTTGTGTGAAATTGTTGACGATGAGTATTGATTAATGATGGATTGATCTGTGATTTTAGGAACCTGGAGAGGTGGAGGAGAAATTTGCTAGCTGTGATACTGGGAAGATAAAGTGCATTTCTTTCATCACGGGATACTCGTCCCCCTGTTTTGCCTAAAGAGTTGGATTTCAAGGTCATTTTTCAAGCTCCGATTGCATTGCCCTCATGGTTGACTGAGTAAGACATCAATTACTATGCTGGAAAATTTAACCAGACAGGATTCACTGGAGGACTCAACGATTATCGAGCTCTAGATCTGTACGTAAGCCTACTTTTTTTTAATATTTTGTTTGCAAGTTTAATTTGAGTGTGGATTTTTTATTTGTGGTTTAAGTTTATAATACCTTTTCTTTTTCTTTTCTTTTGTTCGTTTTATTTTTCATTCGCAAATTATTCAACAAATCCAATCTCTTTCACTTTTTTTGTTCTTTTTTTCCTGACATATCTTGAGCCTGTGTTTGAATCATGAATTTAAAAAGAAATTTCTCAAATTCATGATCTGAATATAATCTAAATATTGTTAGAACACAAAATTGAAATTGATTTTTACTAGTTTGTGAACTTTTTATTATTTTCAAAAAAAAAAAAAAAATTGTAGAAACCCCACATTTACTCCAACGTGGCATAAGGTTGAATCTTGATTGGTTGAGAACTAAAAACTAAAGTTGTGATAGGACATGTTTTGGTAATTGCCATGGGCATTGTATTAGTTTTTAATGATGTATAAATTTATAAATTATGTTTATATTGCTTGTTTAACATTCATTTTTATTTCTCAGTTGGTCATGTCTATGGGATGTTATTTTTTGTGGCAATCTCAACATTATTGTAGATAAATTTAAGAACAATCACTACAACAAAAGTATATTTTAGTGACACAATACTAGTGATATGTTCTTAAAAAATGTCATAAAAAAAATATTTGGTGGCATTTTTTAGAAAAATGTCATAGAGTCATAAACATACAAAGCTCTAGTGGCATTTCAATTAAAAAAAGTGTCACTTCACTACAATAAAAATGTCACTGTAACAAATTTACACTTTAGTGACACTATACTAGTGGCATGTTTTTAGAAAATGCCACAAAAATAAAAATTGACATTAAATGTTTTAGAAAAATGTCACAGAACCACAAACATATAAGGCTCTAGTGGCATTTCAATAAAGAAATGTCACATCAATTTTATGGCATTTTATAAAATAATGACACAAAAAATTATATTCGTGATATTTACCAACAGATACCACTAAACTTTAGTCGCAATGGCATTTTTTAAAAAATGTCAGGACACTAGGTAGGTGCAAATTACTTTTTATGGCACTTAGGTGAAAAGTGTCATAAACAAATATTTTATAACATTTTGAAAAATGCTACTAAGCCAAAAACTTTCCAAGTTTATAATGACATTTTTGAAAAAACAAAAAATGTCAATATATTTTCTAAATTTTTAAAATGCAGTAAATGATTAAAAATAAATAAATTAAACTCAATATACACTACAGGAAAAAGCACATTCGACGACTAAATTTCCTGACCAAAAAAAATTTGGTCGCTGAAAGTATAGCTTTCAGCAACTAAAACAGCATTAGTTGCCAAAAATAAAACTTTTTGGCGACTAAACAATTTTAGTAGCCAAAAGTCTACAATTGACGACTAAAACTAAGTTTGGGCGCTGATTATATGGGTTTTAGTAACTAAAAAATTTTTAGTAGCTCAAAGTAAAACTTTTTAGAGACTAAAAAAATTTAGTAGCCAAAAGTCTACAATTGGCGACTAAAAATAAGTTTGGTCACTGATTATATGAGTTTTATAGACTAAAAAAATTTTAATAGCCAAAAGTAAAGTTTTTTGGTGCCAAAAAAAATTTTAGTAGCTAAAAGTTTACAATTGACAATTAAAAAATAAGTTTAGTCGCCAAAAGTGGTCATTTTTAGCGCGGGAGAACTAAAATCCTAAGGCGGGAATTAAATTTTTTGGCAACCAAAATTTTGGTAGCTGAAAGTGCATCTTTGGCGACCAAATCCGATTTTGGTCGGCAAAAGTTAAGTTTTTTAGCAACTAAAAAATAATTAGTAGCCAAAAGTATAGAATTGGCGACTAAAAAATATTTTTAATCGCCAAAAGTGACCTTTTTTTATTTTGCTAGTAAATAGTTTATTTTACATAAATTATGTTCAATAAAATAATTATGTTTATACATATACTTTTATATTAATATGGATGTATGTACTATATAAATAATATATGTTGCATATATAATCATGTGGTATTATAGAGTTGAAGTGGGAAGAGTGTGGTGTATAAGGTTTATGGTGCGGGAGGTTGGCGGTTCGAGTCTCCGTAAAAGCGGATCAAATTATTCTACGACGAATTATCGTCACGAACAGCACTTGATAGCGTCACGAATAATGCCTACTATGACATTAAAATGTACTGAAAGGTTTTAATCTTGATGGTGTAATGACACTTATAAGTGTCACTAACTCTTTTTTTAATGGCGCTTGATAGTGCCACAAATAATATCTACTATGACATCAAAATGTCATTGAAAATTTTTAAGTATGATGGTGTAGTGACACTTGCAAGTATCTACCGTGACACCAGTATCTACCGTGGCACGGATACAAATAGCACTTGTTCAAAATGTCACAAGACTAAAAAATGTCATTAAACCAATAATTTTGTGACACTTTTAAATGTCACTAAATTAAAAAAATGTTATAATTAATTATTTTAAGAATTTTAAGTAATAATGCTACACTTAAAAAGATACCAACTTTATCATTGCATTTCTGATTGCCTCACTCACAAGTGAGGTTCACAATCGCCTTTTAAGAAGAATTGGAAAATGCGGCACCTTCTGAGAGAGGACGGTGAGAAATACTGTAATAAAGTTAGTGTCTATATTTTCGTTTCTAATATGATATTGTTTATGGTATTTTGTCATGACGACAGAAACTGGGAGTTGACAGCGACATGAACCGGAGTACAAACAAAGGTACCAGTGAAATTTATCGTCGGTGATCTGGACATAACTTATACTCTTCCTGGAGCGAAAGAATATATAAATGGCGGGTTGAAAAAGGAGATGCTGAATCTGGAAGAGGTGGTGGCGATGAAAGGAGTGGCTCACTTTCTTAATCAAGAAAAGCCAGAGCAAATTAGCCCTCACATTGTTGACTTCATCCGCAAATTTTAAATATGAAGAGAATAGTGTGCACCCCACCTGCCACCTTAAATTTCATGTACTTGTTTGAATAATTTGTGAATGACTTCTAATTAAAGTGGGCGACGGTGATGGCCTTTTTATTTATTTATTTTTATTTTTATTTTTATGGCTGTTCAACTTTTTCAAAAGTATGTCTATTAATTGGCAATGGATTTCTAATTTAATCTCGAATTTAATGTTTGACTATAAAAATAATGTATATTGGAGATTATTTAGTGTGATAGAGCTCATTACAACATTTTTTTAATTTAGTGATATTTAAAAATGTCACAAAATTATTCTTCTAATGATATTTTTTAGTCTTGTGGCATTTTGAACAAATGCCATTTGTATCCGTGCCACGGTAGATACTTGCAAGTGCCACTACACTATCATAGATAAAAACTTTCAATGAGATTTTGATGTCATGATAGATACCATTTGTGACACTATCAAACGCCATTAAAAAAAGAGTTAGTGACACTTCTAAGTGTCATTACACCATTAAGGTTACACACTTTCAGTGACACTTTAATGTCATGGTAGACACTATTCGTGACGCTATCAAGTGCCATTAAAGAAGAATTGCAATCTAAGAAATGCCATTACATGAATTTTTAATGACGCTTGTTATCTTACAATTAATATAAATGTCACTAAATCCAATTCATTTGTGCCACTAAATGGATATAAGTGACATTGGAACTTATTTTAGTGACACTTTGTAAAGCTACTATCACTACCACAAAATGCCATTTATATGTCCTCTTCATTTACACTTTTAAAAGCTACAACTAAGCATGCGTAAATGAGTGTAAAAATTGAATCAATTTTATAAATAATTGAATATAAATTGTCAAATCCTATATTAATTTGACATCTATTCATCCTGTAATATTTTCATAATTATAAACAAATATTACCACCATAGGATCATCACATCAAAAAAAAAAATAAATTCAAAACACAACCAATTATTTATTATTGAAATATAAATTTATTTATATTGCAATAAAAATCCCTTACCAAATTATAAAATATTCTACCATACTAACAAAATTAAAGAAAAAAAAAAAAAAAAAAAATTAAAGAAAATTATTACAGCCATAAGTTTTGAAAAGCCATAGTGATATCCATCTTTCGGAAAGACAAATTATCAAAACAAAATCAGTTCTCAAACTCTAAACCTCACTTGTATAAATATTCTCGGCTAACATCCATAAATTGCGAAATCTGCATCCAAAAGATAAACTTATAAAGGTAATTAAAACTATATTAAGTTAATATAAATTTGTTAATGAAATTAGTATTTACGAAATAAATATATCACAAATGGAGTAGGCCAAGCAACATGAGCTCCAATAGCTTGTCCAATTGTTTTGACAAGTCCATATGATTGGATCAAGCTCTCATTAGGTTTGACTGGCACTTGAACATGTACCTCCCAATAGTCAGGTCCTAATTCTTCCCTTTTTACTTCTTTAGATGCATTTGTACTTTTAAATACTCCGATTGCAATTGTTTCTATTGGCCTAATGATACTTTTTAAAGCAACTATATCTCCTGCTTGTAAATCAAGATTTAATTACTTAAGTAATTATATATTTATAATTAATAAATAATATTTAAAAAATAAACTAGTACAAAGTGCCAGAGTGAAGATAATGACAACAGAAAATAATATGTATTTTTCTAGTAGATATCAAATGATTTAATCACTTAATTGGTTCACCACACTACAACAAATTATATAAAAGTAACAACCGTAAGTCTTTAGACCATATCAAATAATAGCTTAAAAAATCAATAACAAACAAAGGCACCAATCAACAACAATCAAAACCATACTTATTATTAATATCAGGATCTCCTAATCTCAATAATGTAAATCAAATATAATTGTAAAAAATGACAATCAACTAATTACTTTCAAGCAATATTTTGAGAGAATCAAAAAGAGCCCATGCGGTAATAAATGATGGAGAGATGTCTTGTTGAAACTTCACAAGAAAATACAAATAAAAAATTTTAAAAAAGCAAAAGCTTCGTCATGTCATGATTTTGACTATGTAGCACAATTTCTGTAGATTTAAACAATGGAATTTAAGTCTGCAATATTCATTCCTTGGTTAATTGTAAGACAAGTTTTGCATGCTATTCTAAAATAAAGCTAGAAGTAATGTGATATATATATGATTAGCTCTTAGTGGATACCTGAGTAAGAGAGGCATCTTGTATCGATGACAAGGACCATGCTTGATGTCGAGTTGCCATGTCAAGAGGACTAGAAGCTGTTGTGACCTAACCAAATTTGAACTAATTAATTTTACAAACACACACATAGATATATGTATGTATATATATGTGTAAGAAAACATTAATAACTTATAAATTCTATCAACAAAATTACTTGGTTAGATGTGTTTGTCAAGTTATTCGGAGCATGCTGAACATGGGAAACTTTGGACCTAATAAGCTCTGAATTTTCAACTTCCATAGCATTCATTGTTATGTCTTGGTTTGCTTTATGACCAGATGTATCTCTCCATAAATTCGACGGGGAGACACCTAATCCATACATGCGAACTCGTTCATATTTTTCTTTACCCATCACTTGTCCAAATGTATCATTTGGACCCTCATTTGATAAATTTGCATTTAAAGTTGTCCTCTCATTCATTTCATCCTATAAGGTTCCAATAAACATAACTTAATATATACATTTCAATCACTTAACACTATAATGTGGGATTTTTAACTAATCTACAAGTTCAAATGGACAGATAATTATTTGGTACATACTATCATTGCTTTCGTTGCCTCAGGGTTTCCAATCTCCTTTGTATAAGATACTTTAAACATGTGAGCACGTGTTGGAGAGTGTCCTAACTTATTCTTCTACAAAATAATATATTCCAAAATATAAATTATATCATTCTGTCACATCATGCATACATTATCATATTAAACATAAAACATGAAAACATTAGTTAACTTGCACATTTCGAACACGTGGGAAACTTTTTGATCCAGTAGTATGATTATACTTTCACTCTGCACGACTTGCTTTGTTTTTATCACTTTGTGCCTAAAATTACAAATGCACAAATTAATAGTGCCCAAACTATAGCAAGTAAAAGAACATATAATGATCAGATCAAATATACCTTTACTTCTTCGATGGCCCAATACTTAATAAGGTGTTCCCACTGATCAACATATACTCTCCTATCTTTATAATGCTTTTGTTGGTCAAAACTCAAGTGATTTTTATAATAATTTTTCTTTATGTCTGCCTTCCAGTCTTTTAACTTCTTACCAGAGCACTTCATAACCCAAGTACTAGCATGACTTGGAAGATCAAACTTTGACTGAAAAGAAAGAGAGACAGAGAGAGAATAAAATAATAGAAAATTAATTTGTCCACATACAAAATTAAAAATACAAAAAATTATAAAGAGTGATGTTTTAATCATATTACTCATGTTTACTACTTTTCACATGTGATCTTCGCACAATATTATGTCATTTACCTATACAAGTGCCCATATGTGATCTTTGTAATGTTCTGGGACTTTATGCCAATTCTTGTAAATGAGTGGTGCATTTTTCCCATCACGCACGATAGTTCCAATAAACGATGATAACTTTGTTGCCAATTTGTCATATGGTTAGCCAAGTTTGTTCCAATTGACTGTTAGGTGCTCATCATCACAAGTACCCCAAATATTACGCATTTGAGTAGGACCTCTAGTTTTCTTTTGTCCACTAGCACCATCTAGTTATAATAAAAAAAAATAATAATAATACTAATACAATATATATGCACAAGTAATATGACATTTTTATAAGGTTTGAACTTGAATACCTGCATTATCATTGGGCTGACTAGAGTTTGGATGAATCTCGGATGGCGTTGACTCACTAAACTCACCAACATTGCCTGAGCAAAACTGAAGATATGGGTCCATAGGCTTTTTGCTTTACAAATGAATCCTAGTATGATTCAAGCAAAATAGACAAGTCAAATTGTAAACTTAGAATGATCCAAATAAATTATTTGCAAATGAACAAAATACTTGAAGAAAATTAACAAAGAAAAATTGTGTATTCACCTTTATTGCGTTGCTATCTTCATAGTGATTAAATGTAACATATAGTTAATAAATATTTTGTAGCCAGATATGAAAATGACAGAGTTAAATTAAAAATGCATTATTCATTCTTCAAACAATCAATTAAATTAACAAAAACGATGATAAAGAAAGAGGGAAAGAAAACTATAGAATTGTTTTTAAATATAAATAACTAACAATGTTCAACAAGTTTAACAGTCACATAAGATCTAATTCTTTCTCATCTCCATCATCATGAACATCGTTGTCTCTCAACACCTGAGAAAGTGGTGCATCTACAATTGCAGCAGACATGTCCGTCCTAATCAAATGAAAATTATTGTCTCCATCACCACTTTGTGTATTGCATACAACACTCTGCAAGTATGGCTCCACATTGTCCACAGAAGACCCCACATTCATATCATAAAAATCTCTTGGATTTATCTTGATTGCAATTTTCCAATCTTTGTGTTTGAGATCTTCTACATACATTACTTGTTTTGCTTGAGAAGCCAACACAAAAGGCTCAACATCTTTCATTAATCGTGCAAAGTTGACTAATGGGCAATCTTTATCTTGTCTTTTTCTTGACTGTGACACCCATTCACCTTTAAATAACACAACCCTCTTCCCAAACAAATAATCTAACTCAATTGTATCTATTAACACACCATAAAATGTAACATCTCCAGAGACAGGATTTCCATCTCTACCACTTGCAAAGCTTTGTGTTTTTGCCGTGACAACAACCCCACTATTTTGAGTTTTTCTCTTTTGCTCAATCTCCTTTGTATGGAACCTAAAACCATTTATCAAGTATCGGTTATATTTTGTGAAAATTCTATTTGGACCACGAGCCAAACATCTAAGCTCTTCAATTATTTAACTATCCCCTGCATTATGCAATTCCTCAACCTGTTTTCAGACAAATGATGACATAACTTTTGTAAGTGTGGAATGAAATTGAAGTTAATATCAAGTCAAATTTGAAGGAACTTCAAAACACTACTTACATGTTTATCAAACCATGTTGGAAATGTTTCATTATGAATGCGATCAATGGCCATTTCACGAAGACGTGGATTTTATATGGCAACAAGTCTATGGTGTTGTCTGTATGCCATATAAAAGATTTGTGAGTGTGTGGAAAAAGTATGTAAAATAATAATAATAATAATAATAATTGATTACAGATGTGGAGTGTCTTACTCAATAAATTTATTGTTTGTCTCACAATTAAATAGCACATATCGATGTGTCTTTTCTTTTGTGCCATCATCTATTGTGTCTATCACACCCTTACCTAATGGTCGGCCAGGCATTGAGAAAATAGATAATCCTTCTATACCATTACCCTCCTCATCATAATTTCGGGACATCCGGTTAAACCGTGTCTCAACACCTTCCATATACCTCGAGCAAAATGTCAAGCATTCATTTGCAAGGTATCGTTTTGCCATACTACCCTCCGGTCGACTTTTATTTTGCACATATGACTTTAATTTACTCAAGTACCTATGTTTTGGTAAGTTCAAAATTTTTTTTTTTGAATGATGTTCGATAATAACAAAAGTAAAATATCATAATGATGGTAAAGAAATATGTAATTTAATATAAACTTTACCTCTCAATAGAATACATCCAACGATAATGCACAAGTCCTGCTAGTCTAGCCTCAGACGCTAAGTGAACCACCAAATGCACCATAATATCAAAAAAGTTAGGGGGAAATATTTTTTCAAACTTACAAAGTGTTATCGGAATTTGCCTTTCAAGACGCATAAAGTCTTGTGCCAAACCAACTTTAGAACATAACTCTCGAAAGAAATTACTCAACTCAATCAAAGGTGTAGTCACATGTGAACTCAACATTCCTCGAATTGCTAAAGGGAGTAATTGTTGCATCAAAATATGGCAATCCTGACTTTTAAGTCCAAAGATTCTACGTTGCTTTAAGTCGATGCATCGTGAAATATTCGCTGCATAACCATCAGGAACTTTAACAGTCTTCAAAATTTTACAAAAAGCATCTTTTTCTTGTTTCTTTAATAAGAAACAAGAAGGAGGCAAAATGGTTTTATTTGCTGCATTTTCTTTTGGATGGAGTTCAGGCCTTATACCTTGAAGTTTCAAGTCAAGACGTGCATTTAGATTACCCTTTGTCTTCCCTTATAAATTCAGTAGTGTTCCAAGCACACTCTCACATACATTTTTCTCAATGTGCATCACATCAAGATTGTGACGCACTAGATTATCCTTCCAATATGGTAATTCAAAGAATATGCTTTTTTTCTTCCAATTATATGGTAATTCTAAAGCCATGTAACATATCCATCTTTTCTTCCAATTTTTCTTTAAATTTCCATATAATTACCATATGGAAGAAAAGATCGGATGCAAAATTTTTGGATATGTAATTCAATTTTTCTTATAGTCCATCTTCTAGTCAAAAGATCATTCGACTCTGCAGTTCTTTTTTAACTATAGTCCAAAGATGGATAACCAGTTAAAGGATTGGATGCAGTTCTTTTTTCTTTAGTACCATCAAAAGATCGTTCATCATCTCGAAATGCATGGCGTTTGTCCAAGAATCGACGATGACCCATGTAACAATGTTTTCGGCCATGCTTCAACCACTAGAAGCATGTGTCTTTGTGGCATAAAGGGCATGCATACTTCCCCTTAATACTCCATCCTGACAAATAAGCATAAGGAGGGAAGTTGCTGATAGTCCACATTAATGCTGCACGCAAATTGGAAATTTTGTTTAATTGATGCATCATATCTCTCTACGCCATCCACCCATAATTCCTTTAATTCATCTATTAAAGATTGTAAATACACATCAATATTATTTCCAAGTGCACTATGACTAGGGATAATCAATGATAATAGAAAATTGGTCTGCTTCATACACATCCATGGAGGCAAATTATATGGTATAAGAATTACAGGCCAGGTGCTATACGTGCTGCTCAATGTTCTAAAAGGGTTCACACCATCACATGCCAAACCAACTCTGACATTTCTACAATCTGCTGCAAAATCAAGATGTAGGTGGTCAAAAGTCATCCAAGCTAGAGAATCAGTAGGATGTCTCATACAACCATCATTACTGCGACCTTCTTTATGCCACTTCATAGATGATACTGTTTTGAATGACATGAATAACCTTTGTAGCCTTGGTATCAAAGGAAAGTAATGTAGAATCTTAGAAGATGTTTTATAGCTGCCTTTTTTAGAGGATGCCTCGTTGCCTGAATCATTTTGGTCTATTACATACCTAGATGTATGGTAAACAGAACATTCAGAATCGGTTTTGTGCTCATTCCTATACAACATGCAATCATTAGGATATGCATGAATCTTCTCATAACTAAGTCCTAACTCCATCACTATCTGCTCAACTTCATAAACAGTATTAGGTAGTGTTACACCCTCTGGGAATGCCTCCTTCAATAACTCTAATAACATAGTGAACGAATTATTACTCCATCCGCCTAAATTCTTGATATGAAATAACTGAAGGATGAATGAGAGTTTTGTAAAATTCCTACATTGTGGATAAAGCTCTTTTTGTCCATCATGTATCAACTTGTAGAACTTCTCTGCTTGTGGATTTGGTTTATCTCCCAAGTCTTCAGGGTTGTCTCCATCGACTATGTCATCGTCATTTGAAATTCCAAATGCCTCGTGTACTAATCCATGCGTATCAATATTTAATTGTGGCCCATTCTGCATGTGCGTATCAAGACCTGTTATAGCAACAGATGATGCTTCACCATGGAAAACCCATTTAGTGTAACCCGTTGTGAAGCCATCACATACTAAGTGATCATATGCAACTGACCGAGTGACGGGAAGTGTATGTCCACACTTGATACATGGACATATGATCTTATCCTCATAACTCGCATTAGTAAATGCAAAATCAAGAAACATGCCAACTCCTTTCTGGTATGCATCACTTAACCTTGATCGATATATCCATGTCTTATCCATAAGTAAACAATCTCGATTAAATAAGTGTCCAAAGTGTTTCTAGAACATTAAAACATGCATATATCAATAACAAGTATTTGTAAGTTATAATTGACAAAAAAAGCTAAACTTGATTTTGCAAGAACTATAAGATACTAACAACAATGAAGAACATAACATATTCAATATATTGATGCATGACTATAAGGCAACTCATGTCAAGAGAAAATATATAAAAGAATTTAAGTATTACAAAGTCAATGCAATATCATTATTTAAGGTCTCTATCTATCCAAACAGAATCTAAGGTCTCCATCTTTCAGTGTTTTGTGTTTTAAGTCCCAGAATATCCATGGTTAGTACATTATGATTCCCCAAATCCAGTAGTTAGTATGCATCATATCTTCCTAAAGTGTTATTTTATTATTATATTATTTTTTATTATTATTTGGAGAGAGTATAAATATGTATTTAGATAAGCTGGATTCAAAACCTATCAAAGGCATCGTGTATATTCCTAATTAAAATAGCCACCATGGTGATTAAGCATAAGGAGGACAATTCTCTTGGGACATAACTGGTTTGTCATTTTAGGAACAAATGGGAAATGAATTTTTCTCTGTGTTATGCTTTGAATGCTTTTTCTTTCAAATAACAACTTTACAAGCAACACTTGTGGAATCATATAGGACATCCTAAATTGGAAATAAGAAGTAACAATATAGGACGGAGGGAGTAATTATTAACGAATTTTATTTTTTTGGCTGATACTTTACATTCACTACAAGAAAATTAAGGTCTAGCAGCGGCCAAAACCCACCCATTTCTTGCCTTTCTATCTCTCTCTCTCTCTCCTCTGTTTTCTTTTATTTTCATGCTTTGCTTGTTTCCCATTTGTTTCAAACTGTCCTCTTCTTAAGATTAAGATGTCAAAGATACTTTCTGAAGCAATGCAATGTTTAAGATTCTACATTTCACTTGTTAAAAACTCATCAAAATCACTATTTCTTTACCTATTCTCTATTTTCTTTTCTCCACTTTCTTCCAAAATTGTCACCAATTGCACAAAGCTTAAAATAGGGAATCATTTTGTAGACAAATATATTTTTTTAGAAAAATAATGTACAGTCCAGCTGCAGAATCAATAATGATGTAGTAAGATGTATACTTAAATAAAGAACACAACACCAAAGTTGGTGAAGAACCATCCAAAACAACACCAAAGATACAACCATCATTCAAACCCCGCTTAATTAACAAAAGAAAAATAGACCCTAGCCTAGTAAACCCCACTAATTAAGAGAGAAAACAACATCAAATGGAAAAAAAAAAAGACAGTAATGCGGAAGTGTGTTTAAGGTGGCTAAAGATTCAAGAAACAAATTGTATTCAATTTGTGCAGTTAGTTCTGGTTGTTGTTCTTTAAGCGCAACGGGTTGATTTCTAAAGATTAGATATGGATGAAGACATCTACAGGGCTTAGAACATGTAAGCAATCAACTAACAGTTAATAATGTCTAGGAAATTATATCTAAATATAGGCTCACCTCGCCTCTGCTATTCCTCCTAAGTATAGAACTCTAATGAAGAACACCTTCCACAAGGCCTTTTAAGTTCAGATCTTGCCTTCAGCTTCTGTTTTCCCAAGTGGCTTCTTGCTTATAAGTAATCACTAATAGCCATATTGCCTCACCTTACTCTCAATCTCTTGTATTCAGTGTATCACTCAAGAAGACGATTATATTATAAAAGAACAACGGTTTTGAAAATGGAAATAGAAACAACACAAACATTCTGGCACAAACTTCGAGATAAAAAAGCTAAGCACCCCCCATTAGCTGCACCAAAATAAGGCCTTTTTTTGTTTTACTATTCTTTAGGCCTTGAAATTGAACTTGAACATTTTCCTTTCAAGATAAGTGCTCAAGGATATTAAATGTCCAAGCCCACTAAGTACAACAATTCGTTTCCACCAAAACCCACCAAATAAACACACATACAAATATCCATTGAACCAATATGAAAGATAGCCAAATTTTTCAAAAGAAAAAGAATGTACAACCTTTTATGCTATTTTAGAACACTTAAAATTTCACACCAATAAACACAACATCAGAAAAGCATATTACTAATTCATACAAGTATGCAAGGTAATGAATTAAAGTCCTATTGATAAGAATAAAGAAACGAAGACAGAAAAGAAAATTTGTGTAGTGTTCAAGTGATTTTCAGATTAATAGAGAGCTACATTATGAGTGATTTGTAGTTTCAAATTCCAAATTGTTTTCATAAAGTATGTTTAGTGTGCTAAGTTAAAGCTTCATTTTTAGAATTCAAAACCTATTTTTCAGTTAAACATGCTAGCAATACTAGTAAAAACAAATTATTAGTATTTTATGATTTAACTCTCCGTGGAAGGGATTCAACCTTCTGTTCTTCACCCCAGATTTGCGCATTATAAATATTATTTGTTTAATATAGAAAAATTGTCAAGATTGATTTTAGCGAAGTTGCTTCAAACAGTAAGCAGTTAGCCTTGCTTTGAAATCAAATATCTATAGAGAAATAATAATCGTTAACCTGGTCCGTCGATTTCAGAGGTTGGTGTTAGCAAAGAGGAAATTGATCGTAGAGGATCAGTTGTTATGGATCCAGCAGAATTTTCTAATGTTTTACGAAATGTAATCATTAGTGTAAAAAATAGTGATGTGACTCAAGATGTAATAGTTGATGATAAGGGAAATGTAGGAAGTAAATAAAACTTTGAGTGGTTTTATAAAGCAGAGGTGGTGATGACACTAGTGATGTTGATCATGGTCCGTCAATTTCAGAGATTGGTGTTAGCAAAGAGGAAGTTGATCGTAGAGGATCAGTTGTTATGGATCCAGCAGAATTTTCTAATGTTTTACGAAATGTAATCATTAGTGTAAAAAATAGTGATGTGACTCAAGATGTAATAGTTGATGATAAAGGAAATGTATTAAGTAAATAAAACTTTGAGTGGTTTCATAAATACAATTAATAAATTTTTTCATTAATCATGACAGTAGTTGGTTAGATGCAATGTCCCCAAAAATGAGAGAATGGTTAGCGCCCCTCCTCCCGCTGATTTGAGCCGTCCATTGCTATACTTATGGAAACGTGTATAGATGAAGTTAAAAGGAAGTCACACCCGGACCCAGGTGTGAGTACTTTTGATTCCTTTGCCAGATAGTGCTATACACATGTCGCTTTTTTGGTGGTTTGCGTGGCTGTAAAGCAAATATTTTTGCAGAATGATAGACATAAAGTAAAGGCGAAAAAATAAATGTGTTTGAATTATTTTGAATGGGGAATCTTCGTCCTTACACGCAAGCCAATTTTGCTATATATTTGGTACCAAAAAATATTTTATGGCATAGAGGAATATGCTTTTGCAGTGGGATAGCTATTGTGGTGAAGTTGCTTTCTAGTACCTTGTTTCGTCCCTCCTTTTCTTTTTGTCTTTTTTGTTGATTTATTTGGTATACAATGTTGTACTCCTTAGGAGAGTATCCCAAGAATTACGGGTAGTTCACTCAAATGTGTGTAGATCACTTTTTGACGTGGCAAATAGGACTGTGGGAAGAGAGCCGACAGTCAGCTCCGACGAAGTTTGTTCCGGTGTACGAGGAGCAGAGGGCAAATATATCAAAGCTAAGGTGTCTAAACAGAAGGGTTAGCAAAGGTAAGAGAATCTGCAGAATTTGTAGGATTAAAAATTCGGAGTGTTTTATAAAAAATGAAAGGAATAGGAAGTAGCTAGTATCGAACCCCCCTTGCGTACCGGAGGTCAAGGACACCAGCGGTCAGTGGATATAAGCGGAGTTACCATGGTCGTACACCTTTTAAGGTGGCATACATTCACCAACAGTACGTTCAGAATATTTCGCGTTATATTAAGAAGACTAAGAGGAGAGTAAGGAAGTTGCAGCTGTACGATGAACAATTAAGGGACGTTAAATTTGATAATAAAGGTGTGGCGAGATTGCTTAATGGTATTGAGTTGGGTAATAAGATATGTGATCGTCAATCAGACAAGATCGTGGTTAAGGGTATACAATTAATTGGGAATGTTCAATTGGGACAAGATGCTAAAGACGAAACTGTGGTCCACCACATATTGTTTTTCATCATAAGTGATAATAGTCCGTCAGATTCTGTCCCCACACCTGACAAGATATTTATCGGAGTTGGCGAGGGTAATCCTGAGACCTGGATTGTTGATCCTGACCAGTCCGACCGGTTTCGGATACTAAAGAAAATGAGATTCAAGCTCGTTGGTGGCAAGGACAAAGAGTACATTTGTCACGGGATAGAAGTTGTAGACCGGTTCTTCCCAGTTGATGTTTGGACAGACTACAAAGATACACTGTTGGGAAATGTTGGAAGTATTCAAAAAGGTGCCATATATTTAGTGGCTGCTACTGTTAGTGGAAAAGAATGCAAAATTACGTTAAGGAGTCAAATGTACTTTAAAACTGTTTAGAATTATAATTTTATGTATTTTTATTTCTAATGTTCAGGTTAATGGAGGTGGACGATATAAAAACTGGTATTGTTGAAGGTGTTTCAGCAAGTGATTTCAGTTGTATTGAACTTGTGTTGCCTAATTTATTTTCTCAATTGAGGTTAAAATACAAACAAAAAAGTATTAAGGTTGATAAAATATTGATAAAATATTCCCCCCTTTGCACACCCAATGCCAGTGGGTTGGTCAGAGTAAATGTTTATAATCGGAGGTTAGATGGTAATGACAATTTGCAGGCGTGGTTTATTTTCCCAGTGGATTGTCAATGCGAGTTGGTCTATTATGGGAATGGCTATTGTTCAATTAACGACAAACAGGTGCCATGGATGGTGAAGTATCAACTTGAAAATTTGAATATTAAAAAGGGGGTTACGTATTGTAAAATGAAGGGGTATCTGAAGTATTCTCCAACTAGCTTGTCAGCCATACTACATACTTGTCGCAAGAGAGCTCCACGAAGATGGAAACCCTCACCTCCATGCCATGGTTCAATGCACGAAGAAGATCCAAACCTCCAACCCGAGATTTTTCGATCTCACTGGAACCAATGACAGAATCTATCATCCAAATATAGAAAAACTCCACTCGCCAACAACAAGTCGACAGTATATACAGAAAGGAGGTGAGTTCGTCGAATGGGGAGAATTTTCATCTAAGGGGAAAAGTCCTTCGAAAAACAGAGATGAACTCTAGAGGGGAATACTTGGAGAAGCAGAAATAGAGGAACAATTCTTTGCACTCTGTAAAGAAAGATGTCCCACCGATTACGTCACAAAATATCCGCAATTAAAAATATTTTCGAGGAATCATTACAAAAGAGAGAGGCCCCCATATACTAGCCCCTTTAATTCATTTCCTTTCTTAAATGAAGAAGTAAAAAAATGGGCAGAAAATAATATTTTGTTTGTAATTTGAAATTTTGTTCAGTACGAGTTATGTCAAAATTGTTGTCTCTTGTTTGGAGGGAAGACGACTTCCTTAGATTAGGGATACACAAAAATAATATCAACAATTTATATACTGACGAAGAACTCTCCTCCTCATCTAATAACAGGAACCAGAGTAGAGGCCTATCTGCCCAATCTCCCTTTACCTCGAAGGACCCTCAAGAACAGGCAAAACCGCCTGGGCCAGAAGCCTCGGACGACACAATTACTTCTTTGGCAGAATTAGCTTCAAGGACTACGATCAAGACGCCGTCTACAACATCATAGACGACATCAAATACTCAACAGTCCCTACCGAATTAATAAAGAATTTAGTAGGCTACCAGAGAGATTTCCATGTATTTGTTAAGTTCCAACCAAATCTCACTATTAGAGGAGGAATTCCTTGTATTATATTAACTAATGGGGACAGTAGTTGGTTAGATGCAGTGTCTCCAAAAATGAGAGAATGGTTTGATGTTAATATAACCACTGTCATGATTAATGAAAATTTTTATTAATTTTATTTATGAAACTACTCAAAGTTTTATTTACTTACTACATTTCGCTTATCATCAACTATTACATCTTGAGTCATATCACTATTTTTTATACTGATGATTACATTTCGTAAAACATTAGAAAATTCTACTAGATCCATAACAACTGATCCTCTACGATCAACTTCCTCCTTGCTAACACCAACCTCTGAAATCAACGAACTAGGATCAACATCACTAGTGTCATCACCACCTCTGCATACATCAATCTCTGACAAACTCAGACGACCTCTGCATTCATGAATAACTGAACCACTTTTCCCAAAACCTCATAACAACAAATCTCTTCGTCTCTCCAGTAAACCAACAGACTTAGTCCGTGTCAAAATCGGAATGGCCTTTGTTGGAGGATAATGCCAAACATCAACATCAACATTATCATTAGTATACTTTTTAGATAAACCATTTTGTTGGGAAGCCTTTTGTGATAAATGGACATAGTTCTTGGTGGTATGCTTAATAATCTTCCTTGTCACCACTCTATGTGTTGACATGAAACCAAACAAAAAAATAATTGATAGAAAAGATTATTATCCTAGTTCAAACCAGGTTTATCATTAGTCATTCAAGCCAAGCCCCAGGCTTACATTTTGGGGCCCATAAACCAATAACAAAATATGGCTAATTTTTATCATCATTATCAAAGTAACCAATCTATTGATACAAATCAAAGTCAATCTCTCTATTAAATAACAAATCCTTTTTTTTCTTATTAACATCCATAAAACAGAGAGAGGTTCAGGACTAAATTGAGTTCATCTCACCAAGGATTATATTTAAACCAAATATTGGAATCCAACATGTCAATTTATTTCTCCACTTTAAACTTCAAATATTTAAAATCTAAATTCTTTATGAATTTTTTTTTCAGAATATAATTCTTTTTGGTTTTCCTTTGGGATCTTTGTATGTTTACTTAGATTAGAGATTCAAAGGCAGCACAAACAGGGGTATGAGCAGAAGGATTCATCGGTTACAAAACCGAATGCTTCAAGACCTGGTTCGAAAACCTCCTCACTAGGAACACCATTACCACAACTACCATGCTCACCATCATCATTTTCTAGAGAGGCAATGAGCTTTTATGGTGGGAGTTGAATTCTGCTTCATGTGGTGTCTGGGGGAATCAGGGAAATGGTTTTCCAAGCTTTTCCTCCCATTTGAAGGGAACCAAGGCAACAAGCTTGACTGGAGGTGGTGGTGGTGCAGCTGGATGAACTGTTGGGGTTGTGGGTTTTTAGTCTTTTTTAGGTGTTCCTAGTTTTTCTTCCCAAATGAATGGAACAGAAACTGGTTATTTGATTTGCTTTCTGTTTCGATGTGCCGCCGAGAGTGAGTTCTCAACCATTGTGAGTTAAAATTTAGAAGTCCATTGCCATATTCAAACATGCATTGTACATATATATATACTAGCCATATATATGGATTAGAAACATTTTCTACTAAACCCCCTACATCCTAACTGCTGCACCATATTTATGTCTTTCTAATTAGTTTCACATGCTCTCTCAATCCAACCTAGGCCCTTATTTGTATGAACATTGTTAAACAATATAACATTTGTGACCCAGTGACTAAAGGTTGGATATAAAAGCTGCATTCTAGTTTTCTAATTTTTAATGGTCTCATGTTCCTAATTTCACTGTGCATAGAACCCTTATGTTGTGTGTGTTTAACGAATTTAGGTATGGATTTGAAAAAAGAAAGGAAAAAGGTAAGTAAAATGTGAATGAAATATAATTATATTATATTTATATTTTACATATTTTTTTCTCTTTCTCTTTTCACATCTCTATCCAAATTTATGAACCAAACATAGTCTTTAATCAATGAATGTAATTTGCGATTTATTGCATATAGTTGGAGTATATTCATACAAGTGAATTTAACCTATTATGTGATTGATGAATATAAATAAAATTTTTAAAAATATATAAAATTATGCAAGATCTCACTGAGACATTTAAACAAACACTAGCATGTCATTATATAAAATCACAACATAAATACAATAATAGTAAATCACAATTAACCCTTGATATTAAAAGATGAAATTAATACATTCATGGGTTAAAAGGTTAGATTTTCATATTGTATTAAGTTTTATACGAAGATCATAAATAAGAGAGAAAAATAGAGGTCTTCTGTGTGTGAGAGTGAGAAAGAGAGAAAGAATACCTAACAAACTCAGTAGATTGTAGAAGATGAAAAAACTGCAAATTTGTGGTGTAAATGTTAGATAAGAGTGGCGTGAAAGATGAAGAATGAAAAATCCTGGCTTCATTATTTCACTCCTACCTCTTTATCCCACCAAAACTGATTTTGCTTCACCAATTTTAGATTTGTTCGACTTGTGGATTGGGTTATCGAACTCAGATTTGTTGGATTCGTGTATTGGATTGCTTCACCAAAATCAATTTTATCCCACATCTACTCTAATTCATTTGGTGTAGTTTAGTGATTTTTTTTCCTTTGCTTTCCCGTAAGCCTTAGTTCCTCTGTTTTTATCAAATCTATACCATATATATATATATATGGAGAATTGGCAATGAAGTGTTAAATTGGTATACTAAAAGTTAATTAATTAATTTATTTATTTTGAAATGATTTTGTTCACATTTTAGTGTCAAAATAAATAACTAGCAACTTGGGTACTTACGCTCTTAATTAGATTAATCTTAAATTTTGTATTAATTTGGTTCAATTGATAATATCGTTAGTGTTTTTGACGAAAAATGATTATTGAATTGGTTGAGATTAATTTATTGAATTGAGCAAATCTATAATTTTGCCTCTAAAAGAATGACATATGCATGTTTTTCATTAAAAAAATACTAACAATTAGGGCAAATTACACTGTTAGTCCTCTATTTTTGGCTATTGTGTCATTTTAATTTCTGTAATTTCAATTACATGGATTTTGACACTAAATTTTTTATTTTTACTCAAATTAGTAACTTTATCATTATATAGGAGAGCAATTTGAAATTTTATTTATTTAGTTAATTCATATAAAGTCGTTGATCAATTTTGTACATGTGCCTAAGTACAGTTGAAAAACATGTTATATTGAGTTCAATTTATTTGTTTATATTTATTTTGTCCATTTTAAAAATTTTGGAAGTATATTGGCATTTTTTTTTTTATAAACGCGGAAGTAGCAAGCAGATGAAGAAAATGGATTACGAAATCAAAGATGAACAAAATTGAAACAACAGAATTGGAAAGCACTTATAAGCAACATAAAACTTTGTAATTAAAATACAGAAAATAACTTACAATTACAATTGTAGCAACTGCAAGGGTCTTAACTTGGTTACAAAAGGAGGGATTAATTTTTTGAATAAAATTGAAAACTTGCTGAATGAATATATTTGATTACAATTTATAGAAAATATTCTAACTATGCAGCATGTGAATTGGTTGATTCATGAAAGCAGCTGGCAGCATTGAAGACTGAGCAGAGCTGTCGGATGGTTTCGACAGATTCTTTGAATAATTAAGCAGCTTTAGACAAAAGTTGATTAAGTGAACAGTAAAAGTGAATAGTGACTTTTACTATTCATGTTTTCGGTGGAACATGTGATTGGAGGAATCAATATAAATACAAATTGGCAGCTTTTCTCAAAAAGAGTATTGATTGAAGCTAATTTGTATCTATATGGAATCCTAAGTTGATTTAGGCAAACGGATCCTGAGCATCTTGAAACTCTGGACTTGAGTACTGATTGGTTGATCCTTCAGAAGAGTGTGAATTCTCTGAACCTTTTTCTGAACTGTCTGAACCGGATGACTGGGCTTCATTTTTATCCATAATTTTGCAGACTAACTGGAGCACTTCATCTTTGGATAATTTGGATTTGGATTTGCTTTTGGATTTGACTTTGAGCTGAGCAGGAGGTGAAATGGGCTTTGACTGAGCTTTGGATTTGGATTTGGGCCTTGATTGAGTCTTGGACTGAGCTGTAGACTTAGCCTTGGACTTGGACTAATCAGTATTAAGCTGAATCTTTGACTTGGATGATTTGGGCTTGGAACCACTAGATGAGAGGCTTCCAAGGTTGATTGGAGGAAGACTGAGCTGACTTCCTTGGCTGATTGCAGTATTTGGGTTCTGCTGGGATTTAACCATTGCAGGAGTATGAGCACATTGATCAGCGGGGAATTCTTCTTGAACAATTTCAAAAATCTGGGGCATATTGAACTTAGCCCACCATTTGACTAAATGATGACAAATAATTATGTTACCATCAATTTCATAATGCCATTTAAATATCCATGGAATTTTGTATTTGGATATAAAAATTAACAATAATGGAAAAGATCTTTGATGGATAGTGAAAGGGTAAACAGTAGCAAAATAGTTGATTAATTCAAGCAGATCATCAGGGAGGATATCTGAAATAGCACCATAATGAGTCCACCATCTCAGAAACCAAGAAGGTAATTCTGACTTGAATTTTTGATCAAAAGAAATGAACCAGGAGTGACTGAAGGTTTCATTTTGGTACAAGAAGATCTTAAACCAAGCATCAATGTAATCATGGTAATTGTATTGAATAGAGTGACCAGGTAAATCATGAAGCTGATAAGGAGGACCCCATTCAGCTAAGGAAATAATGTTGTGAATGTAAATAGAATGATACAGAACCTTGCTAGCATAGGTTCGATCATAAATGGGTTTGATCAGCACTGATTGGTGATGAATTAGGATATCTTTGTAATAGGTAAGTGTTTTCTCTGGATGTGAAAGAATGAAATGGCATCTAGAGCCAAAATAAGATTTAGCAATTTCATGAATAGTTTGACTCTTGGGGTGACTAGGTTCTTTGAAGAACAGATTGGTGGTATGTGATTTAGTATAATCAGATCGAGAAGACCTGATTGGATTAACAGGGAATGGAGTAACTGAGACTGCTTGACTTGAAGAAGCAAAAGGATCAGAAGCCAAAGCAGAAGAATAATTGGGTCTGGGAATATTACCAAGAGCTTGGTAACGGTTGACCATTTCAATTGGGTGATACTGGGTAACTAATTCCAAAGGAGGAGGAACAATTTGTTGATTAGGTTTACTAGATGGAACCAAAGCCTTAAAAGGAGGCCTTGGGCGAGACATCTATAGAATTGAAACAATAATTAGTAGCAGAGATTAACAACCAGATAAAAGATCAAGATAATTTTGATGATGATTCATACAATTGTAATTATGAGCAAGCAAATTGCGATGAGCTTGAATCTGATGGTAATTGATATATTGGGCTCTTTTAGTAGTTTTTCGAGCTAATTTAAGGCAGTGAATACGGTAGGCCAATTGTTTGATTAGGGTTTTGAAATGGGTAATTCGGGATTTGTGGTAAGAAATAAATGGTGTAGTAGGTGCAGTCATCCCTTACCCCCTGCAAAAATTCCTGGGTAAGAAAATCAGGCAGGGAATTTTGACGACTAGGTATATATTCAATATCAAAGTAAAAAATACTTAAAATAGATTGCCAACGAGCAAAAATTTGCTTACTAGCAAGATTTTGAACATCCTTTTGTAAAACATATTTAGCAGATTTGCAATAAACACGGAGTACAAATTTTTGATTTAAAATATCATCTTGAAATTTACTAATACATAAAACAGTAGATAAAATTTCTTTTTTAATAGTACTATAATTTAATTGTGCTTTATTCTAGACACCAAAATGATAGCGAACAATTTGTTCAGATGAATGAGGAGTGACTTTCTGAAGAAGAATGCCACCATAACCAATATCAGAAGCATCAGTTTGAATAATTTTGAATGAGTTCTCAGTAGGAATACCAAGACAAGGAAGAGTTTTAACATAGGACTTGACTTGTTGAACA
The DNA here is from genome assembly GCA_025200525.1 of Camellia lanceoleosa. Classification (NCBI taxonomy): domain Eukaryota; kingdom Viridiplantae; phylum Streptophyta; class Magnoliopsida; order Ericales; family Theaceae; genus Camellia; species Camellia lanceoleosa. The sequence goes on from CM045768.1 coordinate 10,854,266, forward strand.
ATAGAAGTATGAATAGAAGGAGGATTATCTTTTAACCTATCAAAGAGAGGTTGACAGACTTTCTTAAGGTCTTTGTAGAATTCAGCAATGTAATTAAGTGATCCTAGAAATCTTTGCAATTGGGTTTTATCAAGAATTTCATCAGGAAATTTAGACGCAAACTCAATAGAGCGACTAATAGGGAGAATAGTATTATGGTGAATGTCATATCCTAAAAATCTAACTTTAGTTTGAAATAATTTAATTTTAGGGCCAGATATGACGAGACCATGACTTTTGATTGTATAAAAGAATGCAGTTAAATGATTCCAATGTTCACTAATTGATTTTGAGAAAATTAATATGTCATCAATGTAAAAAATAGAGAAATGACTAAATGGATTAAATATATCATTCATGATGTGTTGAAATTCACTAAGAACATTTTTTAAACCAAAGGGCATTACATTCCATTCATATTGACCAAAAGGGGTATTAAAAGCAGTTTTATATCTATCTTTTGGATGAATTTGAATTTGCCAAAAACCACTTGTTAAATCAAATTTACTAAAAATAACAGCTTGTGAAAATCGTTTAATTAAATCTTTTTTATTAGGAATAGGATATCGAATTCATTTTAGAACAGCATTTAATGGTTTGTAATTAATAACTAGGCAAGGGACGCCTCGTTCTAATTCAGCATTTTTATTAACATAAAAAGCAGGGCATGACCAAGGAGATTTACTAGGACTAATTATACGATTCTTGAGTAGTTCATTAATTTCCTTTTTTACACATTTCAAGTAATTCATGATTCATTTGAATGGGCCTAGATTTCGTAGGTATTTGGCTTTCCTTAAAATTTTTAGTATATGGCAAAGTAACTACATGCTTTTTCCTATGCCAAAATGCAGTAAATAAAGATGAGCAAATAGTTGATTCAAGTTTCAATTTAAAATCATTGATTTGAGAAATGATAATAGGATCAGTTAATTGTTGATCAATTCTTTTATAATTAATTTCTTCTTTAAGAAAATTGATTTGTCTAGTTAATCGATTAATAGTATGAGAAATAGAACAATCTTTTAATTGATTAATTTCTAATATTTTAGGTGGAGATAAAATTTAAAAGTAACAGGTTGGCCTAAAACATGAGTAGTAATTCCTGTACTAGAAGTAGTAAATGGATATAATAAATATATGAATGGTGTGCCTAAAATGATTTTATCAGTCATGTTTTTTACTAAAACAAATGAGGTTTTCAAACATATATTATCTTGACAAACATGAACTTTAGGTAATTTATATTTAATATGCATTTTACTATCATTAGCAGAGGTTAATTTCTCATGACATTTTTCATAGTATTTAGTATGGAGCAAACCTTCTTGTACACAGTTTAAATCAGCACCAGTATCAATTAGAGCAATTAATTCTAATTCAAAATCATTAATAACTATTTTAATTGGTGAATACCATTTTTGCATATAGATTTTATTAATTAGATTTAATCTCTTATTATCAAGATTATCTGTTTGGGATCGGTTATCAAATACTAATTTTTCAGGGTTAGTTGGATCAGAATCATGGTCAGAATTTTGTTTAGATTCATTTGGGGATTCGTGATTAGTTTGGAAATTGTCTAAGCTTTTATTAAGTTTTAATGTGATGATTTCATCTTCCAATTTACGATATTTATTTTGTAATTCTTTAATAATTTGTTTAATGTGATGGATTTCTTGTTGTAAATTTTGAAGAGTAACTTCTTTTTGTTTACTCTTAAATCGATCTAGAGTTTTGGATAGGCTGATTATAGGTTTATCTATTTTAGGTGTATTGTCAGAATGAAGTAATAAAGATTTTAATTTATCAATATATTTTTGTTTTAATTCTGGATCATCTAATTTACTAATTAATTCAATAAGAGCAAATTCTTCTTGGTTGTATTTAGTGAGGACAGAGATTTGTTTAATTGGTTTACAACAAACATCAATACATCCTATTTTAACATTATTATCAGAATCGTCACTAGGTGAATAAGAATCAGAGGAAGTAATTAGATGATCAGATAAGGAATCGCTAATAGATTGATTTAATTGGAAAATTTCATATAATTGATTTTTGGAATCATTATCAATTTGAAGTTGGTTGACTCGATCTTTTATTTTTTGTTTATCTTTACATTTATTAGAATAATGTCCTTTTTTACCACAATTATAGCATGTAATATCTTTATTAGATTTAGATTTTGAATGTGATTTAGATTTGTAATATTTCTTTTTGGGTTTGGTATAAAATTTATCATGTGATTTATAAGGTAAATAATCTTTGCGATATTTACTAGAATATTTGGATCTATGTTTATGTTTGGAATATTTGTGAGATTTCCTACGAGAGGGTGCAACAGAAGGTAAACCATATAGTTCACAGAAATTTTCTAATTCATATTTAGCTTCATGTTTATCTTTAGTAGCTTTTTGACTAAGTTTAAGATCAATACACATTTTTAAACCTTCTTTTTGAATAGTGCTAATTATATCTCCATATGTTAAAATATCATATTCAACAACACCAATAGGTTGACTAAGAACATCACATATTTTATGAGCAAATAAACTAGGTAAACCATTAATAAATTTTTCTTTCCAAAATAATTTTGTACAGTCTTCTCTTAACATAACTCTAGAGGTAAAAACATCTTTATACCTTCTAAAATCACTTAAGGTTGGACAAGTAAGATTACTAAATTGATCATGTATGCGAGAATAAATATTAGTAGGTGTTCCTATGAAATGTCTAACAATTGTGTAGATTAGTGTATTAATACCATCAGGGTGACAATATCCAATAGTTTCATCAAAAATAGGCATATCATTTTCATCTACTTGATTAGCATAAATAATAGAGTCGTGTTGATCATTTGTAAGGTATTTTTCCCACCAAGATTTGAGCATACCAGTAAAACCAGATGTAATTAGAGTAACAATTTCAGGTTGTGAATATTGGGGATAATTCGAAAGATAACTATTGGAGACCATAGATAAATGATTTAATTTTTGGAGGATTTGATCTTCACTAAGGCCATCAATATTCCATTCGTACAGTCGTTTGGCGAAAACTGAGAATTGGTTACTAATATTAGTTTCTTCAAATTGGAGATCAAGTGGAGTAGGTTTAGAATACCAATTTTAGTAGTTTGAGGATTAACTTTGGGATAATGAATTTTATTAAGATGAGAGGATTGAAATTGTTAAGCTAATTGGTTAATTTCATTATTAGTATTATCAGTGTCAGATTGAGAAGAGGTAGTGTCAGCAGGAGCTTATTGATTTAAAATAGTAAGACCTTTATCCTTAGAAGGGGAGGCTGTATCAACGGTAGATAATTTAGTAAAGAGTTGTTCAATAGCTTTGACAGTAGTTTGATCATTGGTGACTAAACTAGTTCTTTTAGTACGATTGCTAGGGAGATTAAGCAAAGGTTGATCCAAAGGTTGTTTAGTAGATGTAATAATATTGGAATCTAAAGTAGTTTCTATTTTGTCTAATTGTTTACCAATTGTCTTTAAACATTGATTAGTGTAATTATTTTGTTCAATGACCTTTTTAATTTCAGGGTTGGAGCTAGGTAATTTAAAAGAAGAAGTTGGGACTTCAAAACCTTGATGTTCAATAATTATATTTTCTAATGGAGGGTGATTAGAGCTAACAGAAGTTGTAGGAGAGGTTTTCTATTTATGTTTTGTGATTGTGTTTACTTTTTTGTAAGATTTGTCAACATATTCTAAAATGGGTAATTCAAAACTGTATTTAACCATAAAATTATACCATTTTCTAGTTATTTGAGATTGTTGAGTAGCATCATATTTGGCACAATAGGCATGTCGTTGAGTTCTATTTTCTTTGGATCGAAAATCAATTAATAATTTATCTAAATCAGGAGTAAATTCTTTTTTGATTGTCATGAGTTGAGGATTTACAGAAGGTATAACATCAAAATCAATTTGAGTTGGAGAATTTTGGGATTCTTCATCTTCATTTGCTAAATGAGTGTGATTAACATAAACTGGTTTACTAATTTGGGAAGTTGTGGAATTATCAATTCCTTTGAGCTTACTAGTTGAAGTTTGACCAAGATGGATTTGACTGTTCTTTCGAAATAATGGAGTACTAAATATTTCATCTTCAGTTTCAATTTCAATAGGGACACTAGATGTACTATGTCTAGAGGATTGACTACGATTGAATTTAATACGAACAGAACCATCATTGTATTGTTGGATATCTTGAATTGAAGATTGTTGTTGATTATGTTTGTAGTTTTCATTAGTAGTTATCCATTGATCAGGGAGATTTATATCTTTCCATTCAATCATTTGGGGAACATTAATATGTGAATTACTATGACTACTTTAAATTAACAGAGTTTTATCTTTTGGACTTTTATGTAAGGCTTGAACATTTAGATTAGTTTTTATACATTTATAATGAACACGATAAATCAAAGCGATATTATGAACTTTTTCTTTCATATTTGTAAATGAACCATTTAATTGAATATTTAGAGTTAATGCATCTAAAATATGTGGATCTTGTAAACTGAGAGTAAAATCAGGAAAACAATTAAAACGTACTAGACCTTTATGAAGACCAGTTTCCATTATACCCATTAAACTATCATTGTAACCAAGAAAATGAGCATCTCTTAAACATAATAAAACATAAGTATTTTTTCCTACCATAGTTAATGGATTAATACCAACTTGAATTAAACTAATATGAATAAAATTGTAACCATTTTTAAAATATCTTTTGATTAGGTTAGCATCAAATAATTGGCAAGTTTCCTTAGGTTTTTCTAAAGCATAAACTTGTTCAATGGGTTTAACATGCAAAGCAACTTTAAAAGAATTATGTATAAAAGTTGTTTTATAAATTTCTTTAATTGGCAATTTTGGTATATTCCATCCTCCATCAATTTTATCATTTTGTATTTCAACATCTTCTTCATTAATTACTAATCCTTGGTTAGGTATTGAGGGCAAAGTTATTGACCTAGAACTGACTGATGAGTTACTTCTAAATAATCGACTCATTGTTCGTTTTAATTAATCAGTTTTACAGATATCTTAATACATACCCTATTCTTGTCAGTTTTACCACATACCTAGTATACATACATACCCTATCTTTGAACCCCAAAGTCAGCGTCAGACTTTGGGGTGATTAATGTAATCACCAATAATAAAAAAAAATGCCATTAGATAGCTTGAAAAGTTTTTGACTTAGTGACATTTCTCAAAATGGCATAAAAAGTAACTTGCACCCACATAATTTAGTGACATTTTTTAAAAAATGCCATTACTACTAAAGTTTAGTGGCATTTGTTGATAAATGTCACTAAATTAATGTCTTGTGTCATTCATTTATAAAATGTCATAAAATTTATGTGGCATTTCTTTATTGAAATGCCACTAGAGTCTTATATGCATGTGGTTTTGTGATATTTTTTTAAAACGTGGCACTAAATATTATTTTTGTGACATTTTTAAAAAAAATGCCACTAGTATAGTGCCACTAAAAAGTGTTTTTGTTGTAGTGGCTGGAATATAAAATAAGAGAATTAAGAATCTAAATTAAAAATTAAAATCTAAAATATTATTAAACTATAATTGGTATGTAGTTCATGTCTAGTGATTCTATTAATAATTGTTAATTTCATCATTATTTGTCAAAAACTTAAAGCTTTCTCTGGATTTGTGGATTTGAAATGGATAAATTTGATATCGATAATTTGAGAGTATTTATCTACACATTATATAAGGAAAATGATGTTTTTAGTGAGAAGTCTTATGAGAGTATCAATATCTCATACTAATTTTTTTGATTTTCTTAATTTTAAATAATTAAGAAAATCTCCATTGGTAAACTTTTATTCGATAATCTCATATCGGGAAAAGAACAAGGAAAAAAAAAAAAAAAAGTTGTTTTACTCATATACAGGGATCTTATACTCCCATCCCATTTAGTGAGGAGTCTTGTGAGAGTTTCAATATCTCATACTAATTTTCTTGATTTTCATAATTTTAAACAATTAAGAAAAGTCTCTATTGACTAGCTTTTATTTAATAATCCCACATCGGAAAAAGAAGAAAAAAAAAGAATTATTTTACTCATATAAAGTGAATCTTATACTCTCATCCTATTTAATATTGTAGTATTGTGCATGTTTCAATTCAATATAGTTTAAATTTTAAAAGTTTTAATTAATTAATTATGTCCTGGCCGATTAAGCTAAATTATTTTTTATTTGATTGATTTGTTGGTTTAACTGCAATTTTAGCAATTTTGTCAAAATATATTGATTAGATTTGCTCGATTCCAAATAAACTAAAGATTGATCTAATTAAAGATTGAAAGACTGAGATTGCTTAATTAACAATAAACTTTCCGTCCAAATAATTGTTAATTTTTATTTTATAATCCCACATTGGAAAAAGAAAAAAAAAAAAAAGGTGAATTTTTTCACTTATATAAAGTGAATTTTAATAGTATAGTATTGTGTATAAAGTTTTAATTAATTAATTTTTGTATAAGTTTGTTAGTCATTTGACCTAATCAATTAGGCTGAACCATTTTGGGTTTGATCGATTCGCCAGTTTAATCGTGATTTCTCATACTGATTTTATTAATTTTAAACAATTAAAATAAATTTATTGGCTAACTTCCATTTAACCATATAAAAATAAAACTTTAATGAGTTAATGATTTATTTTATAATCTCACATCAGGAGAAAAAGAAAAAGTAAAGTTTGTTTCACTATCTCTATATATTATATAAGAAAAATGGAATTTTAGGGAGAAGCCTTCTAAGAGCACCAAACACTTATTCTAAAATTATTGAATTTTCTTAATTTTAAATAATTAAGAAAATTCTCGTTGACTAGCTTTCATTTATCTTTTATTTTATAATCCCATATCAGAAACAGAAAGAAAAAGTAAATTATTTTACTTACATAAAATAAATCTTATGCTCCCATTTACATAAACAAAATGAGATTTTTAGTGAGAAACCCTATAATCAATATCTCATACTCATTTTTTTTTCTTAATTTTAAACAATTAAGAAAATCCTCATTGGTTAGATTCCATTTAACTTTTATTTTACAATCTCACATAAATGTTTTGATTTTAAAAATAATTTTGTATGAGATTTTGAAACTTATATAATATTTAATTTAAAAATAATTACAATTTCACATCGAGAAAAAAAGAAAAGAAAAAGTGAGTTATTTCACTTTTATAAAATGTTACAATCTTACATTAAAAAAAAAAAAGTGAGTTGTTTCACTTATATAAATGAATCTTATAAATGGGGTTTTAAGGGAGAAACATTCTAAAAGTTTCAAACACTTATTCTAAAATTATTAAATTTTCTTAATTTTAAACAATTAAGAAAATTCTTATTGGTTAACTTCCATTTATCTTTTATTTTACAATCCCATAAAATAAAATAAAAAAATAAAATAAAAAGAGGAAAAAGTGAATTGTTTCATTTATATAAAGTGAATCTTCTGCACCAATTTATATAAATTATTGAAATTTCTTAATTTTAAATAATTAAGAAAATTTTCATTGATTAGCTTCCATTTAACTTTTATTTTACAATCACACATCGGGACAAAAAAAAAGAAGTAGTAAATTGTTTCACTTATATAAATAAATCTTATGTTCCATTTATACAAGGAAAATAAGATTTTTAGTGAGAAGCCCTATAATCAATAACAATCTTTTTTGATTTTCTTAATTTTAAACAATTAAGAAAATCTCCATTGGTTAGCTTCTATTTAACTTTTATTTTACAATCCACGTTTTGATTTTAAAAATAATTTTGTATGAGATTTTGAAACTCTCATAATATTTAACTTTAAAATAATTACAATCTCACATCAAGAAAAGAAATAAAAAGTGAATTGTTTCGCTTAAATAAAGTAAATCTTATACTCTTATTTAATATTATAGTATTATACATGTTTCAGTTCAAGATAGTTTAAATTTTAAAATAAAATTTAAAGGTATTAATTAATTAATTTTGTTGTAAATTGGTTGATCCTTTGACTTAGCCGATTAGGCTGAATCATTTTCAGTTTGACTGATTCACTAGTTTAACCATGGTTTTAGCTCTTTTATCAAAATATATTACTTAGATTTATTTGATTTGAAATAAATTAAGATTGACATTAAAAATTGAACGACTGAGATTGCTTGATTAAAAATAAATTTCTCATCCAAACAACTATTAACTTTTATTTACAATCCCACATCAGGAAAAGAATGAAAAAATGAGTTGTTTTACTATATAAACCTTATGTTCCCATTTAATATTGTAGTATTGTGTACGTTTCAGTTCAAGACAATTTAAATTTTAAAATTAAAATAAAGTTTAAAAATTTTAATTAATTAATTTTGTATAAGTTGATTGGTACTTTGACCTAGCCGATAGGGTGAACCATTTTCGATTTGACTAATTCCCTGATTTAACTACAATTTTAACGGTTTTATCAAAATATATTGATTAAATTTGTTTGATTCAAAATAAATTAGAGATTGACCTAATTAAAGATCAAACGGTTAAGATTGTTTGATTCGAAATAAACTTCTCGCCCAAATAATTGTTAACTTTTAAACAATTAAGAAAATTCTCATTGGTTAACTTTTATTTTATAATCCCACATCGAGAAAAAAACAAAAAACTAAATTGTTTCACTTACATAAAATGAATCTTATACTCTAATTTATATAAGCAAAATGAGATTTTTAGTGAGAAGCCTTATGATTAATATTCCATACTAATTTTTTTGATTTTTTTAATTTTAAACAATTAAAAAAATCCCGATTGATTAGTTTCTATTTAACTTTTATTTTACAAAATATACAAAAATTAAATGTAATTATCATATTTTTATTTAATAATATATTATTTTATCTCATACATAGCACAAGTGATATACTAGTAATATTTTAAGTCAATGTAATATTTTGAATATAAACATCAAGAATGAAATTAAGAGCTTCATAATGATGGGTTTCAAATCACATCGTAAAAATAGATATTTAAAATTGTTACATACAAAATTCTATTTGTACAAGAATCGTAACAAAATATATGAAACATATCTCTATTCAACACTTCATTTTATAGCTATCATCTACTTTCAATAACTAAACCTTTTTATAAATTTATAAAATTTGATTTTAGTTACAGTTCTAATCAACGAACATAAATCTTTCCAACTAGAATGTGTACGAATATTGTGTATATCTTGTAAATAATTTCTATTTTTAGGACAAATTTGGTTGTATATAATTTAGGCTGTTCATTAGATATTTCTATACTTAGATTTTAGGGTTTCTCGTTTCCTATATAAGTTGATGTAAACTTGTGTAGTAAATACACATTGAATATACGAGATATAATTCTTTCAGAAATCTTACATGGTATCAAAGCGTTAGATATCTCTGTCTCTTGTTGGAATCGCGACCCCTCTGTTTCGTCTCTACTATTCGAACTATTTCTTAGTCGCGACCCATCGCAAATCAGAACCCTTAGTTATGAAACTCATCGCGAATCAAAACCACCTCTATCTTTTTTCCATGCGACTTTGACCTATTGCAATTGTTGATCTTCTTTAGTTCTCTGGTTCGTGCAATCGCTCGAGATTGTTCATCCCTTGAGATAGTAGGCTTCGTGCGATCGTTCTCGTTTGATCTCTAGTTCATTGCCTCTGGTTTGTGCTTCACATACATGGGAATTGTTTCCCTGTTCGTGGGAATTGGTTCACATACATGTTTCTCTGTTCTTCTTTGCTGGTTATTACAATATGACCCCAAAGGTTTCTGATAATTACAATCTGACCTTGATATTTTCTAGTTATTGCATTTTGGCCCGGAGGTTTTCTAGATTACTGCATTTTGGCCCTTGTCTGTGTTTGTCATGTCGATCACATCTTCTCATCAGCTCTAGTCTTCTGTCCTACCCAAGAAAGGGCTTCTAGCCTCAGATGAGTGTGCTTTCTGCCATCAAATGGGACATTGGAAGTATCAGTGTCCTAAAAAGAGAAGTCTGTCTGCTCCGTCTTCTCAGTAGTCTCCGACACAGTTCCGAGCTCCACCTCCAAGTTCTTCTTAGTCTCCGATTGCATACACTGTCTCTGCTCTGGTTCCTAATCTTGATTTGGCTTCTTTGAGTACTCAAATTGTTCAACTTCAGCATTTGATGTCTGTCTCCCAGCCACTTTCATCTGTCTCTGCTCTTTTTATTCATTCAGGTTTGATTGGGTCTTCTTCAGGTATCTCTGCTTCTATCAGGCTTTTTTACTCTGGTGCCTTTCATCATATGGCTCATCATCTCTGTTTACTTCAAAATTGTGTTCCTCCTCCATTTTCTATTACTTTTAATGCTGCTAATGGGTTTAGTATGTCTGTTTTCTCTGTTCGGTTTGTCTTACCGTTTGCCATGTCTAATGTCACTATTCCATCTGTCCTTTATGTTCCTCAGTTATCTGTTAGTATACTATCTATCAGTCAGTTTGATGCTTCCGATTTTGATGTAATCTTTTTTTCTTTTGTCTGTTCTATGCAGGATCAGATGTCTAAGCAGCAGATTGGGCCTGGCCGTAGAGTTGGAGACCTTTATATGGTAGAAAGCTTGCATCTCCCTCTGTCTGTCTCTCCGACTGCTTTTACCTCGTTTGGGGTTAGATTATCAGTCGAGTCCGTTTTATTTATGGCATTCTAGATTAGGTCATTTATCTGTTGACCGCTTACGGTCTTTAGCTTAGTTCGGGGTGTTAGGTAAAGTTTCTCCAAGTCCACTTACTGAATGTCAAGGGTGTAAACTTGCTAAAATGACAGCCATACCTTTTACTCACAGTACTTTTATTTCTATTACACCATTTTCTCTCGTGCATACTGATGTCTAGGGACCCTCTACTGTTCTCACCAAAGGGAGTTCTATGTATTATGTGTCTTTTGTTGATGATTGCACCCGCTATACTTAGGTTTGTCTTATGACTCATAAGTTTGATTTTTACCAAATATATCGTACCTTTCAGTCTATGATCACTACACAGTTTAGGTTTACTATTAAAATCTTGAGGTCTGGCTTGTGTGGGGAGTATTTTAAAACTAAATTCTGTGAGTATTTGGTCAATTTTGGTACCATTCACCAAACTTCTTGTTCTGATACACCCACCCAAAATGGTAGGGCTGAGCACAAACACCGTCATCTGCTTGAGACTGCTCGGTCTATTTTTCTCTCTGCGTCAATTCTCACTCCGTTTTGGGAAGAAGCAGTTCTTACTGCTACTTTTCTTATTAACCGTATGCCTACTCCCCTTCTTTCTGGTCGTTCTCCTTATGAAGCCCTGTTCTCCTAAGTTCTGAACTATTCCCTCCTTTGCGTCTTTGGGTTCGCTTATTTTGTCCTTCTCCCCCGAACAGATCGAACCAAGCTCAGTGCCCGGTCTGTTCTCTATATTTTTCTAGGATATAGTCTTACTCACAAAGGCTATCACTGTTAGGACCCGGTTTCTCGTCATCTTTATGTCTCCCGCTATGTTGTCTTCCTCGAACATCTAGCTTACTTTCAGCTTCCTCTTACCACTATCTCAGTTTCCAAAAAAGATTTGGTTTCCATTGATCCATGTCCTTCTGAGGCCCCATATAATGAGTATATCTCCACTGTTCCTTATGAGCTTGTTCCATCTTCTCTACCTTTCACTCCTTTGGCTGAGTACCTCTCCACTAACCCCCCTGCGCATATTCTTCTCTCTTCTACTACTTTCCCTATGGTTACTTCTCCTCCTCCATTGTTAGTCTATTATTGTCGCATGGCTCCCCCTCCACTAGTTGTCTCTACCCTTGCTGCTGCTCTTTCTACTTCTAATGACTCTGATCTTGCTGCCCCCTGGTATCCTACTTGAGAGCGTCATCCTCTAAACAAGTTAGGTTGGTCTAATACATGTTTTTCTGCTTCATATCATACTTTTTTGTCTGTTATTCATTTTTTTTAGAACTTCAGTCTTACAAGGAGGCCTGTCATGATCCTTATTGGATTCGAGCTATGGAGGATGAGTTGTTTGCGTTGCAGAAGACTAACACTTGGGCGTTGGTTCCTTTGCCTGCTGGCAAGAATCTGGTTAGTTGCAAATGGGTCTATAAAGTCAAGACCCATTCTGACGGTTCTCTCAAGCGATACAAAGCTCCCCTGGTTGCCAAGGGTTTCTCATAGGAATATAGATTATGAGGAGACCTTTGTCCCTATTGCTAGGATGACTATTGTCCGTACATTGATTTATGTTGCTATTGTTCGACATTGGCCTCTCTATCAGATGGACGTTAAGAATGCTTCCCTTAATGGTCATCTCACTGAGGAGGTCTACATGCATCCAGCCCCTGGCCTTCTCCACTCCTCTGGGCAGGTTTGTTTTCTTCAGCGTGCTCTATATAGTTTAAAGCAATGATTGTTTTCAGACTACTATTACCAAGCTTGGGTTTCACCCTTTTACTTCCGACTCTGCTTTGTTTCTGAGACATACCTCGGTTGGCTTTGTTACTCTCTTATTGTATGTAGATGATATGATCATCACTGGCTCTGACTCTTCTGCTATCTCTGAGGTCAAGCAGTATCTCTTCCGTACTTACGAAATGAAGGATCTGGGTCCCTTGTGGTATTTTTTGAGTATTGAGGTTGTTTCTTCTCTAAAAGGCTATTTTCTCTCTCAAGCTAAGTATGCTAATGAGGTCATTTGCCGTACTGGTCTTATTGACACTAAGATTTCTGATACACCTATTGAGCTTAATGTGAAGCTTAACTCTACTGATAGTGTCCCATTGGCTGATCCCACTTTATATCGTGAGCTTGTGGGTTGTTTACTTTATCTCACTGTCACTCGTCTTGATCTTGCTTATACTGTACATGTGGTTAGTCAGTTTGTTTCTACTTATTGCTCTAGCCATTGGGCTGCATTGATTCGCATTCTTCGCTATCTTCGGGGTACCATCTTTTAGGGCTTACTGTTGTCCTTTACTTGCTCTTTGGACTTGGTGGCCTGTGCTGATTCTGATTGGGCTGGTGATATTACTGATCACAAGTCTATGTGTGATTTCTATATGTTTCTTGGTGATTCATTGATCTCTTGGAAAAGCAAGAAACAATCAGTTGTTACTCCCTCTATCACTGAAACTGAGTATCGTGCTATGGCTCATGTCACTGTTGAGATTGTTTAGCTGCGTTGTCTCTTGTCTAATTTGGGTGTTCCTCAGTCTTCCTCGATGACTCTTTACTCTGATAACCGAAGTGCTATTCAGATTGCCCATAACACTGTCTTTCATGAGCGAACGAAGCACATCGAGACTGATTGTCACTTCGTCCGACAACATTTGCAGTCTGGCTCTATTTCGCTTCCGTCCGACAACTTGCTGACTTCTTACCTTGTATTTCATCCCTAATTATGGATCTCAAACTAAAAACCTAGCATATTCAAATACTTGTTTCACATAAATTATCATACAAGGAAAATTTGAAATATGTTGTTGTTCTATTCGAACAAAATATATTAGATAATTCAAAAATATTGCAACTGTACTAGTCAAACATACATGTGCTTCAACATTATTACAACACGTCTCCTTTGTGGATGTTATTAAATATACAGGCTCCTAGATTCTATTTTCATATGTATGCCATCTAGAAAAGTGTCTCTGGTACAAGAATACTGAATAAGGAAATTGTGAGATATTGATAACGCAGCGGGTAAAAAGATTTAAACCATATCTTATGTGATAGAATTCGAAACGAAAAACCTTGTGGGTAAATCACGTGCTTCACAACCACGAACTAAGAATACCCAGCAATGGAGTGATACCACAGTATGAGTATCACCCACTCTAATCACAGTGCAAAAGCTGTATCGTTATTCTAATGGGAGAGAGTTAGAGAGAGAGTATGAGAAAAATGTTATGGGTAAAAAACACATAACGTATCTGATATTCTATATAATTCAGATATATAACCATCTATCCATATCTTCTATGGATAGGATAGATGTAGATAGATAGAGGGTTATCCTAACAAATAGGATAATCAGGTAATCAAATTCAAATTACATGGGTAATTTGAATGGGCCATGGGTCATGCCACATGGGCTTCCAAATTCGGCTCCAATACCCGGCCCAATTTCCAACATCTCCCACTCGCACATTAGTTGGCATGACACTGCCACATCTCTATCTCAATCTCCCCAAATATTGAACAATCTCATACTAGCCAATGAACTGTGCGACCGCTAAAAAACACCTGCATGTAGAAGCTCTATACTAGAAACTCAAAATGAACCAACATAAGGACATCAACCCAAAAAGAATAGAAATAGTGTCTCATATACCCCAGACCCATCTAATTACACTAGTCCAAAAAAAAAAAAAAAACTCTAATCCTTCAAAAAGAGCATGTTTGACCCTTTCAATTCTTGCAATATATTCATACTCAATCTACCTCTCATATAGAGTGATGTGAGTTGCCAGCAGTGAATACACAACAATAGTGTAATACTAGATGATCTTCCCTTCGCCTTCATGCCTTTTAGTTTAGGATTGACTATTTTCCTAGTGATGTCCCTTAAGGCCAAATCATACATGACCACAGGCAACATACCAAAGTAGCAAAACATCAACCCCTTATCTTATGACATAGTCAAAGGTCACAAAATGGTACATAAGTAAGAGTCATATAAATAATGACACGTAAGACTCACATGGTGAAGAAATAGAGATCCATTCTCCCACCTTATTACTCCGTCACCAAGCACATGTAGTGTGAATACATGCTACGATGGAATAACTCTTTGAAAGAGTGACATCATACTCAATACACCGTACAAATCTTAGTCTAGTCACTTTCTAGCGCCTAACCCAAATTCTCTATTTGCTTGTCTTCCAGGCGCCAAATGAGATCTTGCATCTGGGTAATCATAACAGGCACAACATGAAAAGTGGGTACTAACATCCATGTTTGGTCTTTAACATGACCTCATCTTGGTTGTAACCAAGGTGACATACATAGTGGATAATTTAAGCCTCTCTTGGCTCCAAATAAAAATAAACCATTAGTTTCATCCTTACTCACTCCCAAGCGCCAAGGGCGATTGCACGTGTGAGTGAGCCAATCTTGTCTGCTGATATCATTATCTGCTAATCATTATGACACAAACCATAGTAGTGTCAACATCCCATCATCTAACAAAAAATAAGTGATCGATTTTAAAAACACGACTACAGTCTGCCCAATTCTAGATTCCAAACATAAGCCCTATCAACACATCTTGCAATAAGCATATACAACAAAATTCACCATGTGCACTTCACATGAAGTGGTTCAAGATCACTACTTCTTGCGCAATTACCTCTCTAAATATTTTTTGGTGACCAATTTGCGTTCATTCAAGATACGTCCAACAAGCGCATTGAACCTTATAAAGGGCAAATATATACACTACCAATAAAGCATCCTATCCACAGTCTAATGAGCAAGTTTAAGGTCCAAACTACTGTGACTACCCAAACCCGCCCCTAGGGGTTTAGCACCGTAACCGGCCAGTAATCCATGATTACCGAAGGCCTGCTTAACAGTAAAGACAATAGTACAAAGTACAGGGGTTGGCTTAACAAAGACAAGATAAGTAGTACAACATGTTAATAAGATAAAGATAAGTACAAGTAGTACAAGTAGTACAACATTCACTTCATAAAGAAAGATAGTACACCAAATGTACAACATTCGGGTTAGGGACCAAATCCTAATTAGCACAAGACAAAGACAAGTCTTTAAACAAGATTACAAAATGTAAACGGAAGGGTGAAATCGAGACACCCTAAAACAAATTTTAACTCTAAAAGACTTCGGAACCTCGACGTGAGGCACAATGGTTGGCCGGTGCTTGGACACCTACATATATATATATAAACAGTGAGCTAAAGCCCAGTGAATAACAGTTGTGTAAAGAGGTTAAGAATGAATGTCCTTTCAGTCATTAAATAATCATATCAGTCATTTAGTAACCATAGTAGTTATAGGTGGTACATCCAATAGCAAACAAGACAAGAGGGTCTTAACAGCATCAAACAAATCGATTGATGGCCATCATAATAAGAAATGAGAGTGGTTCCAACATGGGAACCGACAGAGATCTCTCGACAAGAAGAATAAAGACAAAGAATAAAGAAATTACTATGGATGCCACGAATACAGTTTACAAATAGGACAAACATTCATTCATTAAACAATAACGTTTCAGTAAGCAGAACAGTTGATCATTCAAAAAATATTCATAATTGAACATATCTTTACAACATTGTTACTCATAGAGCACTGGGCTATAAGCAGCTAATGAGCGTCCTCGGATGCCAACCCTACACATTTACAGAACGAACACACACTAAGTTACATACTTAGGAATCCACAACTTAGTCCCTATCTTGACTCGGTGTGGTTCTACATCAATAGCCTCATTAAGATGCCTTAAACTAGGCCTAGGAATGTCTGGGATGAAATAAGGATGCAAAGATGTACTTTAAAACACTTTTCAAAATTTTCAGAAAACAGGGGTCTCGCTCGAGCGTGGCTTTCTACGCTCAAGTGGACATGCAAACAAAGGATCTCCGCTCGAGTAGACTGTAAACTCAAGCAAAAGTACTGGATGCATGCAATCCACGCTCAATGGGCGCTTGACCTCCGCTCGAGTGTGAGACACAAGTCCTCGCTCGAGTGTGCATTCCCTCGCTCGAGTGGACTGTAAACATATGAGAAGTACTGGATACACACATTTCACGCTCGAGCGTTACTTTCCCCGCTCGAGCGGGATGCATGTACTCAGAGTGTACGCTCAAGCGTGAAGTCTTGTGCTCGAGCATGGGTCTAAAATATGAAATTTCCAGATTGAACCTCTAAGCTCAAATTCAACATTTAAAACATCAAATTCGATTCTTTTGGGACAATTTTCTGGAAAACACTTTAAAACTCATAATATGACATGTTTCAAAGATCAATTTGCAAAATCAAAGCCCAAAGGTAGTTCAATTAAACACAAATCCAAACAAAACTTCATGAACATAATGTATATGTAACATGCAAGTGTTCAATTGAAATCAAAGCTTCAAATACTTGGTCAAATGAGTCAATTCACTCAAAAACATGATGAATTCACGGACCATAGCTAAAGTATAGACATGCATGTGAGGATT
The DNA here is from genome assembly GCA_025200525.1 of Camellia lanceoleosa. Taxonomy (NCBI): domain Eukaryota; kingdom Viridiplantae; phylum Streptophyta; class Magnoliopsida; order Ericales; family Theaceae; genus Camellia; species Camellia lanceoleosa. Next base: position 10,871,545 of record CM045768.1, read on the forward strand.
TCCATGAAATCAACCTCAAAACTCAACAATGTGTACATGCATGCATGATTTAGCTACTCAAATCAACTCTTTAAACCAATTCTTGACTTAGATCACTAATGACTCATGAACCATGCAAGAACCAACTTGAATTCATAAACTAAAGGATAAATATCTTACCTTAGGTCCTCAATTTCAAGTCTAGAAGCTCAATTATGCAATCTACTCTTCAATTCTTCTAATTCTCCAAGCAATTCTTGTTGAAACCAAAGCTCTCCTACTCTCCCTCTCTTGCTCACGGTTTTGGTCTCAAGAAGGATGATGAAATGATGTATGGAATGTACTAATTAAGTCTCACACAAGTGTATAGGAAATGGCCCCTCAATGGCAAAATTGCAATAAACTCCAACTAATGTAACTTAACATTATTTAATCTAATTTAATCGTTCCAAATCAAATTTAAATTAAACCTACCATAAAATCACATAAATTCTAATTAGCATGAAATACCAGTCAATTTCTGATTCGGCCGCCGATAAGGCCTTCAATTTACAGTTCGAAACTTAAAACATGAACAGATAAATCAATGGCAAACAGATAGAAACGCACTAAAAAAACATACACACACAATCAATTCAGAATTTCAGTCTAACCAGTTACTTATCATGTTCAGTCACAGTTTAGCAGTAATCAGCGGCGAGAGTTGTCACAGTCTTCCCCCCTTAAAAAGAGTTTGGTCCTCCAAACTCGGATTACCTTCATTCTGGAAGAATATCGGATTCAGGGGGAACAGTTCAGGATATCTCTTCAACATATCATCTTCTCTTTCCCAAGTGGCATAAGTGCCACCGTGGTTTTGCCAATCCACTTTCACTAACGGAATTTCTTTATTCCTTAACTTCTTGATTCGTCGATTTACAACCTGAATAGGCCGTTCTTCGTAAGTGTAGTCATCACTTAGCACTACACGGGTAGGTTCAATCACATGGAAGGGATCCCGAAGGTAATCCCTCAACATTGAAATATGGAAGACATTATGCATATGCTCCATTTTAGGAGGAAGCACTACTTGATACGCCACCGGATTAATGTTCTCAATGATTTCATACGGTCCGACATATCTCGGCGCTAGCTTACCCTTGACTACAAAACGAGTCTGCCCTTTCATTGGCGTTAAAAACATGATCACCTACTTCATATTCCCTGTCTCGCCTTCGGACATCCGCATAACTTTTCTGTCGGCTTTGTGCGGTTTTCAATCTCTGCTGAATCAGTTTCACCTTTTCGGTGGTTTCCTGTACAATCTCAGGCCTAAGTAAGGGCCCATCTCCTACTTCTGCCCAGCAGATAGGAGATCGACATTTCCTGCCATATAAAGCCTCGAAAGGCGCCATACCAATGCTCGAGTGAAAACTGTTGTTGTAGGTAAACTCAGCTAAAGGTAAATGGCTTTCCCAATTTCCTTGGAAATCAAGAACACACATCCGCTGTAAATCTTCTAGAGTCTGGATGGTTCTTTCTGATTGGCCATCTGTTTGAGGATGATATGCACTACTCAGTCTCAGTTCAGTACCCAATGCAGTTTGCAGACTTTGCCAAAATCTCGATGTGAACTTCGAGTCCTTGTCAGAAACAATAGATACAGGAACTCCATGCAATCTAACAATCTCTTCAATATAAATTATAGCCAATTTGTCCGCATTGTAAATTGTTTTGACAAGTAAGAAGTGAGCAGATTTGGTCAGTCTATCAACAATAACCCAAATTGAGTCCATACCTTTACTGGAGTGAGGTAAACCAACAATGAAATCCATAGTGATATGTTTTCATTTCCACTCCGATATTGGTAAGGGTTGCAGTAAGCCTGCGGGTCGTTGATGTTCAGCTTTAACTCGTTGGCAATAAAGACATTTTGATACAAAGTCAGCAATCTCCTTCTTCATTCCCGGCCACCAGAAATTCAGTTTCAAGTCTTGATACATTTTCGTATTTCCTGGATGAATAGACAGTTTCGAATTGTGGCCCTCTTGTAGAATTCGTCTTTTCAGTTCAAAATCATTCGGTACACACAACCTTCCCTGGAATTTCAACACATTGTTCTCAAATTTAAAGTCCGGCCTCGGTTTGGACTCCCATTCATCAATGACTTTTTCAAAAAGTCATCCTGTTGCTGTTTCTCTTTAATCTCCTCAATCAGTGCTGGTTGAGCAGAAATAGCGGCTAAGGTTCCACCTTGTTCACACAAAACAATCTCAACTTCAAATTTTTCAAGGTCACATAGCAATTCTTTCTGCCTGGTGAGTAAACAGACTAAATTTCCAACTAATTTCCGATTCAGTACATTAGCAACGGTGTTAGCTTTCCCCGGATGGTACAAAATTTGCAAGTCATAATCTTTTATCAGTTCTAACCATCTCCGCTGCATCATGTTCAATTCTTTCTATGTAAAGAAGTACTTCAAACTCTTGTCGTCTGTGTACACTTCACATGTTGCCCCATATAGGTAATGACGCCAGATTTTCAATGCAAAAACCACTGCGGCAAGTTCTAAATCATGGGTCGGGTAGTTCTTTTCATGCGGTCTCAGTTGTCGAGAAGCATATGCAATAACTTTACCGTTTTGCAGCAAAACACATCCCAAACCCTTATAAGAAACATCACTAAATATGGTAAATCCATCCGTACCTGAGGGTAAGGTGAGAATTGGTACAGTCACAAGTCGAGTCTTTAACTCTTGAAAAGCTAATTCTCTCTGATCGGTCCAGTCAAATGGTTTTCCTTTTTGAGTCAATTGAGTCAATGGTACGGCAATTTTGGAGAAATCTTTTACAAATCTTCTGTAGTATCCGGCTAAGCCTAGGAAGCTTCGAACTTCAGTAACATTAGACAGTCTGGGCCAATTCACTACTACCTCAATCTTCTGTGGGTCAACTGAAATGCCATCCTTACTGATCATATGTCCCAAAAACATTACATTGTCAAGCCAAAATTCACACTTTGTCAGTTTTGTGTACAGTTTCTATTCTCTTAGGGTCTATAAGGCAATTCTCAAATGATGTTCATGTTCTTCTGTGCTTTTGGAGTAAATCAAAATGTCATCTATGAAAACAACTACAAATTCATCGAGGAATGATTTGAAAATTCTATTCATAAGGTCCATAAATGCAACAGGTGCATTAGTAACTCCGAAAGGCATAACAAGGAATTCATAATGTCCGTACCTCGTTCGAAAGGCAGTCTTTTCAGATCTAAGGTCAATTTTAGAGAAAACCTGGGCACCCTGTAACTGGTCAAACAAATCATCAATACGAGGCAATGGATATTTGTTTTTCACTATTACATTGTTCAGTTCACTGTAGTCAATGCAAAGTCTTAGTGAGCCATCCTTCTTTTTCACAAACAGAACTGGTGCGCCCCACGGTGAAGTACTAGGCCTGATGAACTTCTTATCTAATAGTTCCTGTAGCTAAACTTTCAGTTCTTTCAATTTAGTAGGTGCCATTCTGTAAGGAGCTTTGGAAACTGGCTGTGTACCCGGAATCACATCAATGGTGAACTCAATGTCCCTGTCAATCAAATCCCCTGGCAAATCATCTAAAAAAACATCTGGGAATTCTTTGACTATAGGAATACTGTCTACATTAGCTTTAACATCAATAGGTACAATCAAAATGCAACATAGATACCCTTTACGCCCCTTTTTAATCAGTTTAAATGCTTTCATGGACAAAATTAGATATGGGGGAGGTACTACTCCAACTCCACTAAACACAAATTTAGGCAATCCAGGTGGACGGAAAACAACTTGTTTTGTTACACAGTCTATGGTAGCATGATATTTTGTTAACCAGTCCATTCCCAATATCACATCGAAATGATCAATATTCAAAGGCAGTAAATCAATATACAAATGCACATCCCCAACAACATGCAGGGTACATATAAGCACAAGTCATGGATCCCCCAATAGATAAAGATACAGCTAACAAATAATTCATGGGTTCTAGTGGTCTATTTAGTTTTCGCAAAAAAGCATGCGAGACATATGATGTGTAGACCCCGAATCAATCAAAACATAAGCATTTTGAGCGCAAATTGAGAGTATACCTGACACAATGGTCTCGGTATTCTACACATCTCCTGGTATAAGTGCAAATACTCGGCCTTGCCTCATAGGCGCTTTTCCAGTAGCTTTGGGGTTAGGTTTGAACCTTGATTGATCTTCAAGACCGGTCAGCTTTACTATTGCCCTGAGGAGCAGAAGGGGAATCTTTGACCATGTGGCCCACCTGGCCACACCTGTAACAAGCACCAGAAATTTTATAACAAACCCCTTTATGTCTTTTCCCACATTTGGAGCAGGGTGGTATGGAACCACTTTCCTGACTAGAACTGGTCGTTGACCCTGTATTCTGCTTTTTGTTCGATGAATTATTTCGGCCTTTCTTGAACTTAAAGCCTCGTCTCTTACCGCGCCATTCAGTTCCCGGTGTTTCAGTCTGTTTCAGTGCCTCGATATTCGACTCGGCTATTATTGCTCGGTCAAGAACATCTACATATTTCAGTAGTTTCAGAACATTGATTCTGTCAAGTATTTCAACATTAAGGCCGCCTTCAAACTTCCTGGCCTTTTTCTAATCAGTGTCCACCATGTGTGGTGCATATCTGGCGAGTTCGGTAAACTTTGATTCATACTCTGCTACTGACATGGTACCTTGTTTTAACTGTTCAAACTCAGTCACTTTTTGATCCTTGATACACTGAGGGAAGTATTTCTCAAAGAAGGCTTCTTTAAACTGAGCCCAAGTCATAACATTGTCGGTGTCACAGATAAGCATCCACCACCGTCTGGCTTCTTCTTGTAGGTAAAGGTTGCCAACAATACCTTGTGTGCTTCGGAACAAGGAAACACTTCGAACAATTTCTCGGTTTCTAGAACCCATGCTTCGGCCTTTAATGGTTAGAGGCCTCCCTCAAAGGATGGTGGTTTCATTTTACTGAACTTCTGTGTCAGAGCAATTATATCATCATTAACATTTTGCTCCGGTTAAACTGGAGGAGATGGGAGCTATTGGTTCTATTGCAGCCTCAAGGCCTCAGTCAACAGTTCAACTGTTCTTTCTAATCTTGCTATTCTGGCATCAGATGATTCAGACTCATCGGCACTTCTTGCGTTATCCATTTCACTATAGGCAATTATGGCAATAATAGGCAATTATGGCAATAATACACATAGGCAGTTGCATACTTTAAACATATTAACACATTAGCACATATATTCATGTCATGGCCACACACACTTTTCATGCTCATGCAATTCCCTAATTACTTTTCTAGGACATCCTATAGCTCATTCGGATACGTGTGTGCGATATAACTCGTGGTTTAGTATCGCTCTGATACCACTCTGTCGCGACCCAAACTCGCCCCTAGAGGTTTAGCACCATAACCGGCCAGTAATCCGTGATTACCGAAGGCCCGCTAATAAAGAAAGACAAGAGTCTGAGTACAGGCGTAAACCAAAACAGTAATAAAAGATGTCCAATGAGCTGTGACAGTCTGTATGCAAAAAGACTTTTCTGTAACATATTCACATTCATAAAGAAAACATATATACACCAAATGTACAACATTCGGGTTAGGGACCAAATCCCTAATTAGCACAGTACAGTACAAGTCTTTAAACAGTATTACAAAACAGAGACGGAAGGGTAAAACTGAGACACCCTAAAACAGCCTTAACTCGGCAGCACCCGGAACCTCGACGTGTGGCACAATGGTTGGCTTTGACAAAACAGGAGCTTAGCCTGACGCTCCTAGCATCGGTCCGGTGCCTAGACACCTACATATATATATATATATAAACAGTGAGCTAAAGCCCAGTGAATAACAGTTGTGTAAAGAGGTTAAGAATGAATGTCCTTTCAGTCATTAAACAATCATATCAGTCATTTAGTAACCATAGCAGTTATAGGTGGTACATCCAATAGCAAAATAAGATAAGAGGGTCTTAACAGATCGAATAAATATTGATGGCCATCATAACAAGAAAATAGTAGTGGTTCCAACATGGGAACCAAGAGATCTCTCGATAGTAGCAAGAATAAAGACAATAACGAAGAAATTGCTATGGATGCCACAAATAGCTTTACAAATAGGACAAACATTCATTCATTAAACAATAACGCTTCAAGAAGCGTAATAGTTAATCATTCGTAAAATATTCATAATTGAACATATCTTTACAACATTGTTACTCACAGAATCGGGCTATAAGGCCTAATAAGCGCCCCGGATGCCAACCCTACGATTCTGTAATCTAACACACACTAAGTTACACACTTGGGAATCCACAACTTAGTCCCTATCTTGACTCGGTGTGGTTCTACATCAATAGCCTCATTAAGATGCCTTAAAGTACACCTAGGAATGCCTAGAATGAAATGAGGATGCAAAGATGTACTTTAAAACACTTTTCAAAACTTTCAGAAAATAGGGGTCTCGCTCGAGCGTGGCTTTTCACGCCGGACATGCACAAAGGATCTCCACTCGGCGTGACTTTCGGCGTAAACCGAAGAACTCAAGCAAGTACTAGGATGCATGCAATTGGGCGCTGGCCGACCTCGCCGAAGCGTGAGACCACTTCCTCGCCGAAAGCATGCATTCTCTCGCCAAGCGGATCAGAAACATATGAGAAATACTGGATACACACATTTCACACTCGAAGTTATTTTTTCGGCCGAAGGGATGCATGTACTCAGAGTGTACGCTCAAGCGTGGGTTTAAAATCTGAAATTTCCAGATTGAACCTCCAAGCTCAAATTTAACATTTAAAGCATTAAATTCGATTCTTTTGGCCAATTTTCTGGAAAACACTTTAAAACTCATAATATGACTTGTTTCAAAGATCAATTTGCAAATCCAAAGCCCAAAGGTAGTTCAATTAAACACAAATCCAAACAAAACTTGATGAACATAATGTATATGTAACATGCAAGTGTTCAATTGAAATCAAAGCTTCAAATACTTGGTCAAATGAGTCAATTCACTCAAAAACATGATGAATTCACGGACCATAGCTAGAATATAGACATGCATGTGAGGATTTTCGCGTCATAATGGAAAGTCAATCAAATCCTAGAAATGGTTAATCCTTAAGGACTTTGTCTTAAACTGCACAACATTGATCCACTTTTCTAAAAGTAGGGGACTAGAGAGCCTTCAGCATTATCCTAGGCTCTTTATTATCTTACGGAGCAATCATGAACGTTTCCCTCTCAATCACCCAGTGATGACATGGAAAATTTTCACATTCGCTACTACGCAACTAAGAATGTAAAGAATTCTTCTCTCATGGAGTAATCCACTAGTAGACACTTCGCTCCCACTGTCCTTGGGCTATTGGAAATTTCTTTCCATTCTCAACTAGGCTACATAAAGCTTTATACTTAGAATTCTCTATATTATAGAGTTCCAAAACTCTATTCACATCACCTTTACTAAGAAAAATTTATGTGACTTAGTTACACTCCCACAAAGCTTCTTATCTATATGCACATGACCCGGAGGGTTTACATGACTGCATACAATAATGTGCCACATAACCCTTAGCATTTACAAGACAACATATAATAATGCGCCATAGAACTCTAGGTCTCAACGTTGCAATCTTATGACAAGTAAAATAAAGATAAAATGCTTGATGGTCAGAGATCGCCCATAGATGGCTCTCCGCTAACCCATTACTCAAATGGAATGTAAAACCTGATATGGAGGGCACTTAGTTAAGGACACAAGCAACAAACTAAAATGCAATTCCCAATTGGGAAACATATTGCACCATCATCCACCTAACATAACAATGATTAATTCATTATCTCTACTACACCATTGTGTTACTGAGTACTAGGAATAATCAATTTTCTAAGCATCCATTTCTCTTCACAAAGCTTTCTAAAAAAAAAAAACAACTCAAATAGATACTCGTCACCCTGGTCAAAACTAAAAGCACAAAAGCTCTTATCTAATTGATCTCGACCTCATATGTGCAATGTCAAAAAACATTTCAAAACTTTTGACTTATGGGAGATGAAATAGCTTTGACTAAGATGCATATCGTAATCTATAAATGTGTCGAGATTGAAGCTAGCTATCATACCCTTACACATATCCAGTCACAAATATCATAGTGGACTAAATACGCCAATACAGATACCCTTCTGCGACTTTCTTACTTATTTGTGCGCAACCATTGCGAACAAAGTCACACATTCACATAAGAGGATGATGTCACAAGCGAGTGGGCCCAAGAGGGCCTACTCAAACCATCCATGTCATCATCTCATTAATGTGATTAAGTATAATAAGCCACCAGTTCACGACCAATGTCATAAACTAATTCTAATCATTCTAATGTGTGAGTTCTCAAAGACAAGTGTAAAGGTTTAGTTCCAACTAGGTAATGACTAACGACTAATTCGTGTTCACTAGATCATAAAAAGATGTCATGGAGATATCAAGTGCGCCTAAGTCACAAATATAACTAGTAAGTGCTAATCCACTGCAACGTCAAGTCAATTTTATTCTCCATACACTTTACTACATCTAGTTGAAACATAACGATACTTTTCCTGCCATCTCTGTTTCTCACATCATAGTTAGTTGCAATTAATTCTACTATCCATAAGAAGGAGAGAATAAGTTATCAATCTATGACAGTTCCTGAAGTAACTTAAGTGCGAATTACGCTAAAAAGTCTAATTCAACACAATGCTCTCATGAGTGATGCGCCAAATTCTTAGAGTCATAACAACCTCGTCAGCCTTGACCTTTTCATTACTATGCTGCAACTTTTGCGCTTAATGGTAAACGTTATTCAAAAGCGTTTAGCCTAGCTAAAGAATCATACAAAGAAATACTTCCTTATGCCTCACACTCAAGTGTGGAAACGGTAAGTGTCCAGACTTAGACAAGTTAGCAATGCTAATAGTTTTTGCAGCCACTAGGCACAAATCTTTTCACTTAGTGTTAATAGATTTTACAGCTTCTAAGCGCTAATCTTTTAACTTCAAGTGATACTTCAACACACACTATTACAGTGCGTGAAATTTTGCTCCATCCACTCCCATCAGTTGGGTAGAGAGCAAAACACTGCTTATACTGGCTACTCGTCTTGCACTTAATAACTAACTCATTTAAGCTCGCATTTCTTGGATGACGTGACTCTTGAATGTTGCTTCATCCAATGATGCAACATTATTACAAGTCAATCCACACAGCTCAATAGTCAAGATCATATCTAGATTTATTGAGGGCTTACTCATTTCACAACTCCAAACTCGCCAATCAAAACTACTTAGCATACTGTTAACCATAGCGCATACATCAATTTTTATTGCGCCAAACAAGGCAACAAAACCATGGCGACTTTGAGTTATGTTTCTTTACTTTGGCTCAATTAAAGTCTAACATAAAGTCTCTAAGACTTTCTGCTTATCTAAAGAATATGATTACATTGTTCACATTTGAACATCTCTACTAAGTCTAGGTCAATCAAATTAATTTCCATAAACTAAGTCAATTTAGAGAGAAAAAAAAAATGCACATTGGGATTAATTTGATTAGCATAATATAATTTTGCCGCAAAAATCTAAATTAAATAGTGACAATATTATACAAATCGCAAGATCGAAAATCCGCTATGCTTGTAATCATCTCTTGCGCCAAAAGTGACAATTATCCAAAATTTAATTTAATTTAATTTAATACTCAACCGAACAACCTCCCACTAACTATGGTATGTATAAAGCATGATAAAAATATTAATTCCATACAACAACATCTCAATGTGAATTCACAATCAACTTATGCTATATTTCATTTAATAATGGAATTAAAATTTAAATTAAAAAAAAAAACATGCTTCTATAATCTCAACATATTCCAAACTCTAGGCAAAAAACAACAATATGTTGTGTTTAATGTTCAGATTATGCCATAACTGAAAGTATCACTTCTGAAATTTTTCTGGTATTTTTTGAAAATTTAAATAATTAATAAACACATATAAAATTATAAATAAACATTTCAGAATGTGGGAAAATGCAACAATCATACTAGTAGATTAAACCATTACAATAGTCTACAGTAAAAATTTCAGCCATAGAAACTTAGTCATGCAAAATCAAAAATATTTTAAAGCAGAAATAATGAATTATTATTTTAGGAAAAATGTTTTTATTTCCATAAAATTTTTAAAATTTTACAGTAGATAAAAAAATGTAATTCGAAGTCTAACAGTACCAACCACACTTAAAACAAAGCTATACCGAATTACTTATAACCATTTAAAGCAATTCTGGATTTTTAAACAAACAAACAAAGCCTTAATTCCAGCAGCCAAAAGCGGCTTGGCGGCTGTGGACAAGGGGCAAGGCACACACGTGTAAAGTACAGATGATGCACGCGTGAGAAGCGCGTCTGGCCCGTGCGAGCAACGGGGGACGCATGGCGTGTGTATAGGCAGTGCTAGCGACATCAACTATCGCGTGCGGCTCATGGCCCGTCCAATTTTGGTACTGTCGAACTTTATTTTCCAAATAAAAACAATAGTGGTCTCAAAATTGACATTTAACAAACACAAATAATGAGGTGTATTACACTCTCTCTCTAATGAGGGTGGAAATGCAGAAACTCTGCACTTCATCTTTTTCCTTAAGCCATCAAAAAAATCAAAATGAACCCAAATTAGGGTTTGATTTTTCTCATCAACCGTAAGTCCAAATCTAACAAATAACATATGGTTTCGAAAGTCTCGAAACAAGAATTCTAAATATATAAGATTTGTAGACTGAAATTAAAGCATGTAAAACCATCATGCAAACAAAGTTTCGAGAATATAAAATGGGTCTCCATTTTTCTTGAAATCTAACTGTTGGATTTTCATGAAATTTTGCAGATATATTCTACATGAAATGTACTACAACATATATAAATTTCAAGTTTATTGGAGAAATTTCGAAAAAATATCAATTTTCATGCATATATCATGTGTGTATATGTATATAATTATATACATATTTTAATGCATAAAAATGAGTACGAAAATACCCCATATGGCTCTGATACCAATGTAAGATACAGATAACGCAGCGGGTAAAAAGATTCAAACCATGCTTTATCTGATAGAATCCGAAATGAAGAACCTTGTGGGTAAATCACGTGCTTCATAACCACGAACTAAGAACACCTAGCAATGGAGTAATACCACAATATGAGTATCACCTACTCTAATCACAGTGCAATGGCTGTATCATTATTCTAATGGGAGAGGGTTAGAGAGAGAGTATGGAAAAAATGTTATGGGTAAAAAACACATAACGTATCTAATATTCTGTATAATTCAAATATATAATCAGATATATAACTAGCTATCCATATCTCCTATGGATAGGATAGATGTTGATAGATAGAGGGTTATCCTAACAAATAAGATAATTAGGAAATCTAATTCAAATTACGTGGGCAATTTGAATGGGCCATGGGTCATGCCATATGGGCGCCCAAATCGGGGTCCAATACTCGGGCCAATTTCCAACAAAAATTGTTATGCAAATTAATAAATGTGACCCCCTTTTTTTTTAACTCACAAATACGATATGTAGTAATGAAACTTTGATAGTTAAAGTAAAACCCACTAGAATAATATGATAAAAATCGGACAATGCTATTGGCACTTCTTAATTATAACCATACACTCTTTCCAAAAGGGTATGAACTGTTTTGGATTTTTATAGTGAAAGAGGAATGATTGTCTTTTTACTTTTAATAATTTAACCATTTTACAATTTGATACTGTACATTTAGAATTTTTAAATAATTAATCATAAAAGATGACAAAAGTTTTGAGAAAACATCAAATGAAACTTACAAGTCCAAAGCTCGATAGTAATTCGGACCACCAGCGAAACCTTTCTGATTAAATTTGGAGGCACAATAATTAACATCTTCCTCTGTGAGCCAAAAGGGTAACACAATTGGAGAATTGGGTGAACCACCAAACCTAACATGTTTATGTACATGAGAGGGAGGTTTGTGACCAAAACGTTGGGCCGAGTTGGTTGGGCTGGAGTCAAGAGCTTCTACTCGGTCTGTCTTTAAATGCGTGTTAAACTGAGGTTTTATTCCGGTTGGGTAAGAACAGTTGTGGATTACCGGTCCGGGGAGATATGCACTATTCAGAGTTGGGCTAGATTAGTCCTTCTGATGTGGTGAACCGAGCTTATGCTCGATTGTAACCAAGGAGCTCGAATGAGCCATGGTACGGAGTTGTTAAAGAAATCAGACAAGTAGCTCAGTTATTGTGTAATTGCATGGCTCCGTATTCAGCGTATCTCAACCAAGGGTGTTGTGCAGCGCTACGAGTCTGCAGGAAGGGACTTACACTGTCTGTGCGCATCGATGCCGTTTTGGTGGTTTTGTTAGGTGGTGTTTAGCTGTATTTGCGCTGACACGTGGGGAAATGGAAGAGGAGAGGAAGTCCACGCGTCCAAAGGTGAATGGGCGCAGAAGTTATATAAACGGAGCTGCGCCTCCAAACTCAGGTCTGGAACATCCTCTAATCAGAACTCACTTACCACTTTGTCTCCTCCCTTCTCTCTCTCTCTCTCTCCCTCTCCCTCTAAGTGTACTAACTTGACCGTTGCAGCACACCGCCGAGTAGCTCACCCTCATTGTGTTCTCAGGTCGATTAGAGCGAAGCACAGCTTAGACGCAAGAAATACAGATAATGTCAGATATTTGGCTCCCGTACAATTGGCGCCGTCTGTGGGAAAGATTGACAGACAAAACCTTGCCCTCTAAGCTCTTCCGATCATCTTCCATGGCGAACAACGATGACGTCCCACTATCCGCTATTGACGGCATCACTCCGGAGTCCGTTCAGAGAAGAGATGGTCTTCCCGCCATCCCTACCATAGCTGGTCTGGAGACCTCTCTAAGAGGGCTCCCTAAAAATGCGCAAGACAAGCGCACAAGGAGCTCTGACCACTCGTGAAGCACTGACGGGCACCAGCGGCGAAGAAAATCGCACGCTTAGTGCCTAGAGCAAAAGTTAAGAGATCAAGACGCCATCATTCAAAGGATGACGGAATAGATAGAGGCATTAAAGTGGTAAGTCAAAGGCAAGGGTGTTGTTGGAGTAGGAAACCACAGTAAGCGTACCCAGCCACATCATTCAGGCAGCCAGAACTAGAGGTGAACACCATCCCTTTCAATCACCCAAAGTTATGGGGTTGGTGACTCTGACCCGCTAGTAGAGAAGTCTTGCACGCAAGACAACAGTTAACGTCCCTTACATCCACTGACGACGTTGAGATATTCCTACTCTGCCTATTCGCAGGACTTGAAGGACGTCTTGGAGGAACGAGCTCGCCAGCGAAAGGCACAAAGGGTGCCAATGCTGCAGCGGTTATCCCACGGAGGTCACACCAGTGAGGAAATCATAATGTCGCCATCTCGCCCAACTGTACATGTTCCTTTGGACAAAGACTTGGCAAGGCTGAGCGCTACCCCCTTCTCTCTTGAGATAGAGACCACACAGATCCCTGCGAGCTTTCACCAGCCCAAGTTTACGCTATATGACAGAAAACCGATCCATACAAGCACGTGAGCCACTTCCGACAGGTAATGGCTGGATATAGGCACAACGACGCTCTTATGTGCCTTATTTTCCCGTCAAGTTTGGGTGAGTTGGGCCTGAAATGGTTCGAAAGACTGTCGGAGAAAAGTATCGAAAGGTGACAGCAGTTGGCGGAAATGTTTATGACCTGATTTAAAACCAACACAAAAAACGTTGAAAGAAGTTGACCACCTTCTTAGCATTAAGATGGAACCGAGCGACTCACTAAAAGCATACAACGACAAGTATTGGGAAACCTTCAATGAAATCCTTGATTGTTCGACCAACCTGGCAATCACCCAATACAAGCGCGGTCTCCCAGTCGGACATAGACTGAGGGACTCACTTACCATGAACCAACCGGTGACCATGGAGCTATTGATGTAGCACATCAATGAGCACATCCAAGTAGAGGATGATGCTATCGCGACCACCGCGAAAGCGAATCCAATAATAGTGGACAAAACAGTGGCTGGAAAAGTTTACGCGGTTGGACACGAGGCAAACTGTCCGAATGACCGCACAAAAGAGTCAGTTTGCGGTGCAGACCGCGGCAACCGGGGTAAAGGTAGCTCCACCGATCGAGTTGATTACCCTCGCGACACCGTGGCAAATGCGAATAGAAAGTTGAACACCCGAACAGGCATCACCACAGTTTTCAAGATCCCAATTACCACATCCTTAGCGAAATCCGCGACGAGGTGTACGTTCGATTTTTGGCTAAACTGGGCGACGCACAAAGGGGCTTTAGTTCGCGGTATTGTTGCACTTTTCATGGCAAGCGAGGGCACTGTACCGAGGACTATCTGCCTTTGAAACAGTATTCGGAGGAGTTAGTGGCTGCCGATCACTTGGACCGTTACATTGGTGGAGGTGTCAAGGCCGCGCCCCACGCCCTAGCAGAGCGAAATAGTTTGGCCACATTAGAAGCACCCCCTCAAGGCGTGGTCAATGTGATCCATGGGATCATCGAGCCGACATGGGTATGCGAGCTCCGTGGGATGATCAAAAAAGCAGAGCATATGAGGGAGGTACTGTCCGTCCAGCCCACTATCAAAAAGAGCAAGAACGAGGTAAAAGATGTGCTCAGCTTTTCAAGTTGAGATCTTGAACGGCTTTAAACACCGCATAATGACGCCCTGGTGCTTACCCTACGCGTCAAAGACTTCGACGTTAGGTGTATTTTGATAGACCAGGGTAGCTCGGTCGAAATAATGTACTACGACGCCTTCAAGCAACTCAAGTTGAGTGATAAAGACTTGGCCCCAGCGACCTCACCATTGGTAGGCTTTAACTCGCAACTGGAGTGGCCCATGGAAAAGATCATCTTGCCGGTCAAAGCAGGGTCCATGGTCAAATAGGTGGAGTTCTGGGTGATAAAGGTACCTTCCACGTACAATTTGATCCTAGGCAGAGGATGGCTTCACGCCATGCAAGTGATGGCGTCGATCTTCCACCAGGTCATGCGGTTCCCCTCTGCTACGAAGAGGATTAAAGAAATTTGGGGCGACCAAGTCATGGCCAAGCAGTGTTTCGTGGCCGTGAATAGGAGCCGAGCAGCCAAAGGCTTCATGCAAATGATTGAAGGCCCAGAAGATCAAAGTGTCCTGGATGATGTGGGTACTAGAGTCGAAGAAAAGGCTATTGAAGACTTGGTGGAGGTACGGATCAACAAGGATCATCCTGAGAAGTTCTTTCTATTGGAATCTAGCCTGACCACCTAAGAACGGCTGGAGATGGTGGAGTTCTTGGTAGCGAATATCGAAGTGTTTGCGTGGACGCCTTACGACATGCCTAGTGTCGATCCAAACTTTATTTTCCACTAACTAAATGTCTTTCCAGATGCTCGGCCCGTCATCCAAAGAACATGGAGATCAGCACTTCACCACGTCGAGGCAGTGGCAGAAGAGGTCAAAATCTTGCTTGAAGCAAAGGCAATCTAGGAAGTGCACTACCCTCGATGGTTTTCTAATATGGTCGTGGTACCAAAGAAGAATGGGAAATGGCGAGTCTGCGTCAACTATAAACGGCCAACCTAGCCTGCCCCAAAGACAGTTTTTCTTTGCCCAGAATCAACCAACTGGTGGACCTTACAGCCGGACACAATCGACTCAATTTCTTGGACGCATACCGTGGTTATCACTAGATCGCTATACATAAGCCTGACCGAGAGATTACCTCTTTCAGAACGCCGAGGGGATTGTTCTGCTACAGAGTCATGCCTTTTGGCTTGAAAAACGCCGAGGCGAACTTTCAGAGAATGGTGACCAAGATGTTCGCCCCACTGCTCGGCCGCACGATGGAGGCTTACATCAACGACATGGTGGTCAAAAGCAAATGTGAGGCTGACCACTTGGCCGACCTGGCAGAGATGTTCGGCATTCTTAAACAACACAAGCTGCGTCTGAATGAGTCCAAGTGTGCCTTCGACATGGGGTTAGGGAAATTCTTGGGCTTTCTGGTCACCAACCGAGGCATCAAGATGGACCCCTCCCAAGTCAAAGCCATACAGGAATTAAAACAACCCAACTTGGTAAAGGACATGCAACATCTTGTCGGTATGGCAGCCACGCTTAACCGATTTATAAGCCGGTCATCAGATCATTGCCACCCTTTCTTCTGAGCCTTGAAGTCCAAGTTTTCATGGGACGAAGAATATGACAAAGCCTTCGCTAAGCTAAAGACATATCTATCTTCCACTCTACTATTGGTCACGCCGAAGCACGGTGAAGAACTCTACCTTTATCTGGCTGTTTCTCAACATGTTGTTAGCACGATGCTCGTCTAGGCAGAAGGCACTCAACATCTACCGATATTCTACGTAAGCAAAACCTTGCTCCCGGCGGAGTCGAGATACTAGCCGCTAGAAAAACTTGCTTTGACACTAATGATGGCCTCTACAAAATTGGCACACTACTTCCATGCTCACACGATCGCGGTGCTGATCGAGTTCCCTTTGAAAGCCTTATTTGAGCGGGTGGAATTCTCCGACCGAATTCTGAAATGGACAGTCGAGTTAGGGCAATTCGACGTCAAGTTTCAATCCCGAGCCGCCATCAAAGCCCAAGCATTTGCCAACTTTGTTGCGGAATTCTTGCCTGGAATTCACTCGATTTTCCTGGTGGATCTTACCGACGTAACCGGGCTAAAGGGGGTAAGCACGGCAGAAATTGCACAACCTCTCCTCAAACCGAATGTTGATGGCGATGCAGTTGTAACGCGTCCATCTACAAACCCATAACTTGAAGGTCTACTTCAGCCTGGCAATGCGACGTTGGATTTGGGAATAATAGATCAACCTATTGGATCCAACGCCGCATGACCAAAGGGGGATGAAGGCACGTTTGTTGCAATCGTCAATGATGCGCTTACAGCTGAAATAGCCGAGCAGCTGAGCAACCATGATCGCCTAAACCTTCAAACATCCCAGGACCCCTCAGAATGCTGGAAGCTTTTTATCGGCGAAATGTGGAAACTTTTTGTTGATGGCACTTCAAACAAACATGGAGTCTGGCTAGGCATAGTTTTGATCTCGCCAGACGGACTAACCATCGAACATTCCATCATGCTCGGGTTTCCATCATCAAACAACGACACCAAGTACGAAGCACTGTTAGCTGGACTGAAAACCGCGCTCCAATTGCGAGCATCCAAGTTAATGGTCTACAGCGACTCACAACTCGTTGTAAACCAAGTATCTAGAGAATATGAAGTCAAAGACAACAGAATGGCCAAATACCAAACTCTGGTGAGAGAACAGATCAAGAGGTTTCAAGCCATAAGAGTTCAACAAATTAGCCGAGAAGATAACGGCCGAGCAGATGAGTAGGCCGGTTTAGCTTCCATGTCCGACAAATCAACCCCCAGGCCTCTCTTGATTGAGTTCCTCCCAAGACCCAACATTGAAGACTCACAACAGACGAAGGTTCTATGCGCCGAGCTTGGTCCTTCTTGAATGGACCCTATCATCCTTTTCATCAAGGAAAGGATCCTGCCGACCGATAAGAAAGAGGCACACAAAATCCGGGTGAAATCTGAACGGTTTTGGCTCTCCCTATCCGGCGCTTTGTATAAGAAGCCATTCACTGGTCCATACCTCAAATGCATTCACCCAAACAGAGTCGATGCTTTTTTTTATGAGATCTACGAAGAAATGTGTGGGAGCCACATCGGTGGGAGATCTTTAGGCTATCGCGCTATTTCGTAAGGCTACTAGTGGCCATGCATGCAGGCAAATGCACAGAAATATGTGAGAAAATGCAAGAAGTGCCAGAAGTTCACCCACCAAATTCATCAGCTGGCTAGAGAGCTCCTTTCTCTTACGAGTCCTTGGCCTTTCGCAATGTAGAGGATTGACATAGTGGGACCACTCCCAACGGCGCCGGGCAATTGCAAGTTCTTTATAGCGGCGACGGACTACTTCACCAAGTGGGTTGAAGCCGAGCCCTTGGTGACAATTAAAGAAAAGGATGTGAAGAAATTTGTCTAGAGAATGTGGTAACACGGTTTGGAGTCCCCAAGGCTTTGATCTCCGACAATGGCACTCAATTTGATGGACGGTTTTTTAGAGGATTTTGTGAAGAACTAAAGATAGAATTTTATAATTCCACTCTAGCCTACCCTCAGTCCAACGGCCAAGCTGAAGCATCAAACAAAACCATTCTAGATGGGCTGAAGAAAAGATTAGAGAAAGCCAAAGGAAAGTGAGCCAAGGAACTTCCAAATATTCTCTGGGCTTACCGAACAACACCAAGACGCTCGACTAGGGAGACACCGTTCGCCTTGGCATATGGTATGGAGGCAGTCATCCCATTGGAGATCGGTATGCCCACCATCCGTAATGAAAATTTTGAGCCCGACTTGAACGTCGAAGACATTGCCTTAGAATTAAACCTAGCAGAAGAGCGCCAAGAAAAGGCCCTGATCCATGTCGCAGCATATCAACAAGAACTATCCCAGAAGTATAACAAAATGGTTCACCCCAGACCATTCAAAGTTGGGGATTGGATCTTAAGAAAGGTGATGGGCAACACCTTAGTGTTGGGAGAAGGAAAACTGGAGGCAAACTGGGAAGGGCCATACAAGATCACCGGTTTGGCAGGCAAAGGGGCATACCATCTGGAAAACTTGGATGGCAAAGCTATACCATGGCCATGGAACGCAGCCAATCTGAAGTTGTTTTATTTTTAGTTTCCATCTTTTAATGTAATTTTTTGTAAAGGGCAAGCATTCCCCTCGATTTACCAATTTAATTCTTCTCGTCACCTTGCAAATTCTTCTATCTTTCAATGTCATTTTTTGTAAAGGGCAAGCATTCCCTTCGATTTACCAATTTAATTCTTCTCGTCACCTTGTAAATTCATGAATGTAATAGCAAAGAGTTACTGTACATAACCAATTTGTTGTGATTAATGGATTGTGCAATGAGCGAGGGGCAACTGCCCCCAGCCAAGATGATTTAGCTCAGCCAATAGAGTTGATGAATTGTTCAACTCCAAGATTGAAGCCAAGATGATTTTGCTCGCCCAATAGAGTTGATGAAGTGTTCAACTTTGTTATTTTAACTGAAATGATTTTGCTCGGTCAATTGAGTTGGTGAATTGTTCAACTCCAAGATTGAAGCCGAAATGATTTTACTCAGCCAATAGAGTTGATGAATTGTTCAACTCTGTTATTTTACCCGAGATGATTTTGCTCGGCCAATGGAGTTAATGAATTGTTCAACTCCAAGATTTTAGCCGAGATGACTTTACTTGGCCAAAGAGTTGATGAATTGTTCAACTCCGTGGTTTTAGCTGAGATACTTTTTGCTCGGCCATTAGAGTTAAAGTGTTCAACTCTGCTCTTTTCACCGAGATGATTTTGCTCGGTCAATTGAGTTGATAAATTGTTCAACTCCAAGATTTTAGCTGAGATGATTTTACTCGGCCAATAAAGTTGATGAATTGCTCAGCTCTACGGTTTTAGTCGAGATACATTTTGCTCGGCCATTAGAGTTGAAATGTTCAACTCTGTTCTTTGACCGAGATGATTTTGCTCGGCCAATGGGGTTGATGAATTGTTCAACTCTATGGTTTTATCCAAGATATTTTTGCTCGGCCATCGGAGTTGATGAAGTGTTCAACTCCGTTCTTCTAACCGAGATGATTTAGCTCGGTTAATTGAATTGATGAATTGTTCAACTCTAGTGTTTTAGCCGAGATGCTTTTGCTCGGTCACAAGTCAAAAAGTCATTTTCATTGGACAAGACTAGGTGTTATGTTCTACTTTTTTACGACCGAGATGATTTTCCCGGTTCAATCAGTGGGTACTTTGTCCGGTATGTATTGCGCGGTTGCAGGGAAGACACATAACATACATTGCAAAAATACTTGAGATAAGTTGCTAAAAACTTTCATTAATTGAAAATTTAAGTACATGAGGAGGGGCTTGTAACCCGGTTACAAAAGTTAAAATCAAAAAGATGGAGCATTAATGGCTACACTAGAGGGGAGAGGTTGGCAAACTCGTCTCTGACCCCCTCCGTCGCGGCTTCCAGGTCTACCACAATTGCTTTTTCTTTGTCACCGAGCTCCTTCTGGTTGGCCTCATCCTCGGCCTCTTCTTCGGCCTTTTCTTGCAAAGAGTTGAAGACTTTATTGGCATAGGGTATCAAATAGATCGGTAGGAAGACGGGGGGAGGAGAGGTGAACACCTCGGTCTCAGATCCTTGGCCAAGTTTTTCACAAGCAACCTTCTAACTGGACTTGAAGTAGATGTCCTTGGTAGCTTCAACTTGTTTGATAAAGTTGTATTCGGCCTCCTTGAAACTGAGGTTGTTCGCCTCATCCACGACGTTCTACCTCGCTTTCTTTTCAGCTTCTAGCTCGGCCTTTAGAGTGTCCCTCTCTTGCTCGGCCCTAACAAGCTGGCCAAGAAGTCTGGCATTCTCAGCATTAGCGATCTCAAGGGAGACCTTAGCTCGACCAAGCTCAACCGAGATGTTTTTACCAGCGTTGTTCAACTCGGTGACTTTGTGGCGCAAATTGACAATACGGCCCATAACGAGATATTGTTTTTGGATGGCCAGCAAGAAGTAGGAAGGAAGTTAGCCCAAGCAAAAAGGTGAACCGAACAGAGACTTAATGAAATTCTGAATCGTACCCTAGTCATGGACTTGACCGCTGATTTCACGGGCTGAGTGTCAGGAACATGATCACTCCCGGTCACATCGCTAGGCAGCAGCAACGCTTTCAACAAGTCAAAGGCCAAGAGGTGCTCCTTCTCCCCATTGATGGATGCGGTGGCCAAGATCTCTTTACCTCGGTGTTTGAACTCCGACTTCCACGGAGGAGTGGGCTCGGCTTCCTGTACTGTTTGCTCAGTGCTTAGCTCAGCTACGAGCTCAGCAGAGAGGTCGGCTGACCAGGCCTGCTTGCCAGCGTGATGAGACTCAACAGGTGGGACAACCGTGGAAGCCAGGGCAATCACGGTCCCCGAGCTTTGGCCAACAGAAGGAGCAGGAGGTACGCTCGAAAGCCCGATGAATGTAGCGGTAATCAGGTTCTTAATCCTGTTCCTTTTCGCCACCTCTTCCTCCTCGGTTAGTCGTATAAGGGGTACGTGTGGCAGACTTAGGTCAGGCGGAGGAGAAGGAGCCCGGAGAAAATATGTAACCTTGTTCCTACGGGGAGCTGAATAGCGATAAGTCGGGACGTAGCCGAGAAGCTCGTGGCAATCTTGGTGCTGGTATCGCAACACGGCCCTGATCGCCTCTTCCTTGGGATATTGGTAGTTGGCTTGTAACTCTTCGATAGCTACAAAAGAGAGACAATTAGCTCGACAAAATTAATATTGAAAGAATAAAACAGTTAAAAAGATGGGCTTACAAGAAGAACCGAAGTCCTTGTTAATGTACCAATTGGGCATGTTAGCCATTTTGTAGTTACCGAACACCAGAAGAAATCATCATCATGCATGTCTTTGTCTGGCGCGCGAGTCACTAATTGCTCTCTGCCCGGTCTTATTTTCAAATAATAGTTGAAACCATCTTTTGTTCACCGAGCATATATTGACGCAAGATCTCGGCCAGGCCTAGATTTAAACCCAACCGGTGGTTTAACTCGGCCACGCCATTTATGATTCTGAAAGTGTTGGTAGATACTTGTGTTGGAGCGAGCCTAGTACGTCTCAGGAACTCATACATCAAGGGTTGTACGGGGATACGTAACCCTCTTTCGACTATGCTTAGCACGGTGAAAGGACAGGACTCTAGCCTATCCCATGGGTTTATATCCTCTTCACTGAGCTCCAGGTGCACAACGGCCAAAATACCATATTCTTCTCGGAATGCGGCCAGTGCACCCAGTGTGTCAACGAGGAAATGGTAGTACCCCATGAAAGGCCGGCTTGTTTAGCTCGGCAGTGTTAAATTGTTAAAGTGTTACGCAATGGCTGCTCAGTCTTTGAGAGTCCTGGTGTTGGTGTCTGGTCCCCTAGGACACTGTAGTAAAAGCCAAGTGTAAGTGATAGCGTGGTCGCGCAAACGAGCTCAACTTCAGCCCGATCACTTAAGGCACAGTAGCACCTCGCCCTTGATAGGTGAACTGAGCAACTCGATCACTCGAGCGGACTAGATATTAGCCCGATCGAGCGGCCCAGCGCATTTATTAGCTTGGTTCTCACCCAAGTCCTATAAACATGGATCTTGTTCGGTTCGCTTATGGTTTTGGATAAAATGAAGGATTGGAGCCCGGCCAGCCCCAGATTCTGGCATGTTCATAACAAAAAGATGATGAACAGTGGCAAGGATAGTTCTTATGATTACATTGGAGAGGAACCCTAACCTAACTTCTTACGAAGTCCTGAGACCTACAATTCTCGTACCCTAAACTCATCTATGAGAGTTGAATTTAGGAACATGGCAAGCCCAAGAATAGAAAAAATGACAAAAGAGATTCGAAAAACTTATAGGTTTGGAGGCAAGAATCGGATTTTCAAGTACGGAGATGCTCTCGTGCAACAACAGCGAGGCCAAATCCATCAGATGGATACTGCGATGTGGGCGAGAATTGTATAGAATAGAGGAGGTTGCGCTGTAGCTCTAGGTCACTGGGTTGTCTGAGAAAGAAGATAAACAATAGAAGAAGAAATGTGAAGGGGCATGCGATGTGTATATAAGGGAAAAAAAGGCGATAACATTTGAACTTGAAGAGACGTCATAAGGCGTCGAGGTTGGCTGTATGAAGCCAATGAATGGAGGACACGTGTCTATAATAAGACTGGTGTCAGTCTTGAAAGGACAGGCTGAAAAATCGAAGTGCCAACTGAGCAAGTCATGGGACTTAGCGTGAAATTTAGCATGGTGAATGACTTGGGGTGAAAGACTGAGCAGATGAACGACCTCGACCGAAGAATGTAATTTTGATTACGCTAACGCGGCCAGAATTAAGGGGCAATTGAGAGGGAGATTTGCAACCGAAACGTTGGGCCGAGCTGGTTGGGCCGGAGTCAAGAGCTTCTGCTCGGTCTGTCTTTAAGTGCGTGTTAAACCGATGTCTTATTCCAGTTAAGTGAGAACAGTTGTGGATTACCAGTCCGGGGAGATATGCACTATTCAGAGTTGGGCTGGATTAGTTCTTTCAATGTGGTGAATCGAGCTTATGCTCGGTTGTAGCCAAGGAGCTCGGCTGAGCCATGGTACGAAGTTGTCAAAGAAACCGAACAAGTAGCTCAGTTGTTGTGTGATGGCTTGGCATAGCTCGGTTGTAGCCAAGGAGAGCAGGTCCACACGTCCAAAGGTGAATGGGCGCAGAACTTATATAAACGGAGCTGCGTCCCCAAACTCAGGTCTGGAACATCCTCTAATCAAATTTGTCTCATCTCTTCTCTCTCTCTCTCTCTCTCCCTCTCCCTCTCCCTCTCCCTCTAAGTGTACTAACTTAACTATTGGAGGGGTTTTCTGATAACACACCGCCAGATAGCTCACCCTCATTGTGTTCTCAGGTCGATCGGAGCGAAGCGCAGCTTGGACGCGAAGAATATGGATAACGCTGGATATTTGGCTCCCGTGCAGTACACAAAGTGGACCTAGTTTGCAAGATGTCAGAAATTTCTTCATTAGTCTTGCAGTGTCAACATGAGCAAACTCCTCTTGTACCTCTCCAGGGAGCTATGCCAAAACATAGCACATTCAAAAAATAGCAAAATGCTCTACATAAACTTAAGAAACGTGCATACGGATGTGAGACATAGATAGGGTTGCAGACGGACCTAACAGTTCGTGAACAGCTCAAGCTCATTTAATCTCATTTCAGTTTGGTTCATTTCCTAAATGAATGAGCTCAAGCCCATTTTTTAGACTCGCTTGATGATGTTTATTATTAATATGAATATTGTTTTACATTTTGCCCATAATCTTCTATATCCTAATTAATTTAAGTTTTAATTTTCTTTTCTAACTCAATTTTTTAAACTTGACTCAAACTCCATTAATTTTTAACAAGTGATTAAAATTATTAATTAGAATCTTCTTTTTACTTTGGTCAGTATACTTTATGTGTGTTGAATGTCAATCGGGTTGTACATAGTCGAGCATAAAATAGGCAAAACACGTGCAGAAAAAGTCAACTCTCTCCAAATTTTGTCTTTTTGCCCATTTTATGCTCCGACTATGTACAACCTGATTGACATTCAACACACATAAAGTATACAGTTTGACCAGCAAGTGAAGTTAAAAGATTTTAATTAACGGCCTCAATGATGTACAATTCGGCCTTAATCACATCCCCCAACTTACAACTTGCTAGTCCTCAAGCAAGTAAAATAAAATAAAATAAAACAAAATCTATCTATTTTCTCTTTCGTAGGAAAACAGTTGCATTTAGCATATGCAACAAGCTTTTAAACTACAAGGTTACCCCAAGTGGACAAGTAAAGTCTCGTGAAGGTTTCCAGAAATGATACCCACAAACATTAATATATTCATATATACTCAACAACAAATGACCACACTACTCCACCTAACAATCAACTTATGTGCCACTACAGTGTGATATTGAGACATCATGAGTCATTAAAAGTACAGTGGACAAGCATGAAGGAACCTATTGAGTCAAAACCACAATTCAGTTAATACAAAAGTAAAGTTCCCTGTACTTGTGCATGCTAGTAGACAAGTCATGAGTACCCTCGGTGTAAAGTGCAATCTCCATATTAGTTAACTGTCCACTATAATAGCCCAGTGTAACTTATAATAACACCCAACATATACAGAAAAACTAACCTGTTGCAGCCAAGATTCTCAAAAGTTTTTTTTTTTAAGAATTTTTATTTTATGACTGTGCAATGTCCTGATCCATTAAACTTTCTAATCAACCCATGTAGCAAGTTTTATGCCAATGACTCCCAAACCAGACGATTTTAGGGCATTAGGTGTAGAGACACCCCTACGGGCTTAATAACTCGAGTTGAAAAGGCTACGAATCCGAACTAGTCATTCTTCTTATTTTTCCTTAACTGTGCAATGTCCAAGTCCGTTAAGCTTTCTAATTAACCCATGTAGCAAGTTTTGGGCCAATGACTCTCAAACCAGACGGTTTTAGGGCATTAGGTGTAGAGACACCCCTACAGGCTTAATAACTCGAGTTAAAAAGGCTACGAACCCAAACAAGTCAAGTGTGCTTTTTTTTTTTCTTTTTTTTTAAGAATCTTGGCTCCTCATTTATTCTTTTCTGCAACTCTAGCTATTATCAATGATGTACACCAGGGATTATAATAAAAGGATCGCCGCTATGATAGTGTGTTCATGTGAATTAAGGCATACTCATTACAAGTGTATTAATACCACAAACACAAACAACTCTCCTCGTGCAAACATGGCATGCAAGTATCTACCTAATAAACCCTTTTCATACAAGTCTACTGTGCTCTCCAATAAACAAATACAAATATCATCACCCTACTAGCAAAAAGTCACATCAAGTAAAGTAATGCAATCAAGTGAAACAAGTACAAGCATGAATTATGAGCCAAATAGAAATGCACAAAAGAAAATATAAAATATAACTCTCATCCCCCAACTTGAATATGACAGTGTCCTCAATGGAAGAGTAAAGAGAAATAAGAGAATATTACCAGAATTATAGGTGCACATCCAAGTAGGTAGAGAGTAACATATACACACTTCAAAAAAAATTTCTTTTTTTCTTTTTTTTTTTTGTTTTGAAAGAAAAGAAAGAACTAAAAAGAAAAACAAAAATAAAAGAGACAACGCAATATACAGTCGGGAACTACGGGGAAGCCGGTGGTGGTGGGGGCAGGAAATGCTGGGCAAACAAGGCGTGCATCAAAGAGCGCGTCTCAAAGGCATCATCCAGAACCTGTTGCTGGATGGCGAGGTTGTCGGCGTGTAGCTGGTCGAAGGTTGCCTGAGAATAGTCTCGATACGCCTGAAAATCCGTGCGCAACTCCATGAGACTTTGGTGGTGATCACGAACAATACTGTGGACCTGATCCATAGAGTGCTGAAGCTGGAAGTACTCCTCACGAGTCATGTAGAGAGGGGTCCCTTGGGGAGGCACGGGGGGAACAGGATGAGTTGGGTGGTCATGTACGGGTCCTGGGCCTCATCAACTGGGGCACCAACCGGCTGCGAGATGCGAGATATGCTATGCTGCCATTCCCGCTGACCGAAAGTCGGATACCCTCTATCAATCTCCTCATCCTCAACAATGGGGAGGTGGTTTAGCTCAAACACAAGTGTCAATAAATTGGCAAATGGCAGTGGCCAAGTTAGGTTCTGCATAGGATCAGGCCGAACTGCCTCTCGTAGAAATTTTTGCAAATGCATCCAGATGGTATGCGCAAGCGACACCTGATAGCCATACTGATACCCGTGTAAAACCCGAACAAACTCCAAATGACGCTCAGCTCGATGCCCAAGTGGAAGGACATTCTTATGGATCACGGAATCAATGAATAGCAAGCGGCTAGGCAGCTTGCTCCGCCGCAAGCATGTGACACTGAGGTCACCGTGGGCCCCCGGGAAGTATTGCTGGATAAGGCTATGTATGGGCTGTCGATCCTCAACTTCCGGGAATGGCTGATATGCTGGCTTGGTGAAAAACCCTAACACGGTGGCAATCATGGATGAGGTGATGTGGACAGGATGATCATCAATGGTAGAGAGCAATCCATCCTCGGTGGGTGACTCATATAGGTTTTGGTAGAAAAGTCGTACCAGACGAGGATAAGTAGGCGCTGTCATAGTGCAAATGCCCAACTGCTGTCGGAGTCGGAGCTGCTCAACAGCCCAAGTAGTGCCCTCGTCACGCTGGAAAAATTGCATGTTGAACTGCGTAAGCTTGTGAAGAGGGCGTGAAGCCCATTCCGGCCGTGGCAAGTCCCCCGGTGGTGGCGGCGAGAATGGTGGTGACGATGGTGGCGGTGGCGCCGAAGAGGAGGAATCCCTGGCCTTTTTGGAGGCCCGAACAGATACACGTTGACTCATATCCTGCACACACCAACAATAAATACATATACCCGTGAAACCAGCATGAGAATCAAATAAAATATGAAAGCACAAATTTGTCCACTAATGTACCATGTGCAATTCCCACCATTTTTTTTTTATAGGTAAAAATGAAAATAATTAAATAAATGAATAAAAATGACATTAAATTAAATTAACTAAACTATAAAATAAGATAAACTAAACTAGACTATAAAATAACTAAACTACAAAAGAGACTAAAGTATAGAATAAAATAACCTAACTAAACATTTTTTTTTTTTTAGTTAATAGAAGAAAAGAAAAGAAAATAATATGAAATAAAAATTCAGAAAATAAAATAAAATAAAATAAAAAATAAACTACTTAATAATTAAATGAACAATTACATCATAGAATAAATAATTAAAATGAGATCAGCAACTAACCAAATAAAAATAAAACCAAAACAATACACAAACTAATTAAACTAATGAAATAATTTAAACTAAGCAAATATAGCGAATAAAAAAAAAACTAAATTAGGATTATTGTTAGCACCATGATTTCTGAGGGTTTTTTTTTTTTTTTTTGCTTGGTCCGCACGTGCGCCGAGAGGACCGCACGTGCAGCTCTCATCTTCTCTTCCTACACAGATGCAGACTGTTGTTGATGTTGTTGTTTTTTTTTTATTTTTTTATTTTTATTTATAGAAACAAACTAAGTAACCATAGCTAAGTAACAAAAATAAAAAAAATAAAAGAAAGAAAAAACAACTAACAACAAACATGGCTAAGCATTTTTTTTATTTGTTTATTATTTTTTATTTTTTTTATTTTTGAGGATGAACACTAGATTTGATTCAAAAAGAAAAAAAAATCAAATCAAATCAAAACTCTACTTCTCTACTCCTATGCCCACAAATCTAAACATAAAAGAAAAAAAATACCTTGAAAAAGTGGGGAAAGGGAGAAAAAGAATGGAGGTTTGCCGGAAAAAAAGGTGGTCGCCGGAGATTCGTCGGACGGAGAGAGAAGTGATGCCGGCGGTGAGATGCTGGTGGTGTGGAAGAAGAAAGAAGAAGAAAAGGGAAGAAGAAGAAGAAGAAGAAGAAGAAGAAGAAGATGGGTTTGTGGATTTCTGTGGGTTGTGGGGTTGAGAGAGGAGAGTGAGATAGATAAGGAACGGAGAGAGAGTGAAATCTGAGAGTGAGAGTGATAGTGATTGGGAGAGAGAGAGCGATAGATAAGGTATTTTTTTTTGGTACGAAAATAGAAAATAGGAAATAAAAATAAATAAAAAGTAAAATAAAATACGATTATTTTTATTTTTATTTTAAATATATATATATATATAAATTATAAATAAAATAATTGTATATTTATTTATTTATTTAAAAATTATTTACTCCAATAAAATAAAAGATGCAATGAAAGACAAAAATAAATAAGTAAAACAAAACCAAACTTTTTTTTTTTTTTTCAAAATTTTTCCCGCACTTGGCCCCCGCACCTGCTTATTAAGCAGTGTGCGATTTCACAAATGCACAATTTCCCGCACCCCGCACGTGCGACGATTTCCTCGACCATAATTTTTTTTTTTTTTTGAAAAATCAGCGTCCCGCACGTGCGGCTTGGTCAACGCACCACCGCCCGCACCTGCTTTTAAAGCAGTGGGCAACTTCTTGGAATGGGAATTATGCCGCACGTGCATGGGTTTTCTCGCACGTGTGGGAATTTTTTTTATTTTTTTTTAAGTACAACACATTTTTTATTTTTATTTTAAAAAATGAACAAGCATAACCCTTTTTTTTTTTTTTTTTTAAAATGTGGTTGCACACTTGATTTCCCAAATACGACAAAGCAAAAATCAAGGTCTTACCTAGGCTAGGGAGGGTCCCTTCCACCCACACGCATGCAATAACCTTTTTCTGCTACATTGCAACAGCATAGTTTATTAAAAACAAGAAGCACTCGCAAGCGTACATGCTTCAAGAGAATGGAAAACTAACTCTCAGCACCTAACAAAAGGCACCAGAGTTATGGCATAAAGTTGCCACTTTAGAATCCCCCAGGTAATAAAACCCAGCGTAGTTTATAGCCTTCGGGCTAGTACAACCCAAATATACTTAACCATTTCTACCTTCAAGTGACATCCGAAATAAATATAGCACATAAGTACATAACGGAATGCCCACTAAAGGTATAATCTTCACGCGAAAACCACGGGTATTACTTTTCTCCCCAACTGTGTTTGCAACTTTCCCTATTCTCCAACAGGGTGACAAACTAGGTTGATTCGGTATCCAAAATTGAGGAGCATAAAGCTACTTCAACCTATGGGGTTGCCATACAGAGTTCAAGCTGAGGTAATTTTGAAGCAGTCTCCACACTCCTGGGTATTTAAACCAGACTCTAGTCTTGGAAATCCTAAACCTTTGTGTTCTAGGCTTTGCCATTTGAACTCTAGTTTCAACCGTCTCAGTTGGTCTCCTTGGAACTCACTACAAACACGGTTAGGTGGCTATACCAGACCGTCAGATGTCGTTCGGGCACGGCTAACACCAAAGGAATTACACCTTTAGAGGATTTAAAGTCTCCTAGACACAAATAAAGCATGATGAGAACAAAGAAAAACAAAATAGCATAGAAGGGAAAGAAAAGAGAACAAGAAATTAATCTATCAATCGTAGTAAAATGGGTCCATCAAAGCAATGGACTCAATTATATCCCCATTCCCAATCCCCTCTATATATGGTTTCAATCTTTGGCCATTCACTTTGAAAGTGTGGCCAGTTTTTGGATCTCGCACCTCAATGGCGCCATGAATAAATGCCTCAACAACCTCAAAGGGGCCATCCCATCTTGATCTTAGCTTACCCGGAAAGAGTCTCAATTTTGAATTAAAAAGCCACACTTTTTGACCGGGTTCAAAGGATTTTCTATTAATGTGCTTGTCATGAAATTCTTTAGTCCGAGCTTTAAAGACTCTCGAACTCTCATATGCATCATTCCGGATTTCCTCCAACTCATTGAGTTGCAATTTTTGATTGAGCCCAGCCGTGGCCATATCAAAGTTAAACTTCTTTATGGCCCACAATGCTCGGTGCTCGAGTTTAACTGGGAGATAGCAAGCTTTTTCGAACACCGCTCTATATGGTGACATCCCAATGGGTGTCTTATAAGCAGTACGGTAAGCCCATAATGCATCAATTAACCGTTGTGACCAATCTTTCCAATCCGGTCTCACCATTTTCTCAATTATGTGTTTTACCTCCCTATTTGAGACTTCCACTTGGCCACTAGTTTGAGGGTGGTATGGAGTGCCAACTTTATGAGTGATAGAGTATTTCTTAACTACCGACTCAAAGAACCGGTTACAAAAATGTGTACCCTGATCACTTATTATGACTCTAGGAAACCCAAAACGACTAAAGATGTTTTCATGCAAAAATTTGATTACCACTCTATGATTGTTTGTTCGGGTAGCTATTGCTTCCACCCACTTAGACACATAATCTACTGCCAAGAGAATGTACTCAAACCCGAATGACGACGAGAAAGGGCCCATAAAATCAATCCCCCAAACATCAAATATTTCTATCACAAGAATAGAGGACATTGGCATCATGTCACGTCGAGACATCGAACCCATTTGCTGACAGCGCAAACAAGTTCTACAAAATTGATAGGCATCTTTAAAAATTGTGGGCCAATAAAACCCACTCTGTAAAATCTTAGCGGCCGTTTTATGCCTACTAAAATGACCGCCACATGTAGAAGAATGACAAAATGTAAGAATGCTATGCACCTCACTCTTCGGCACACACCGTTGGATCACTTGGTCGAAGCAATATTTAAACAACTCTGGATCCTCCCAAAAGTAACACCTGTCCTGCGAAAAGAATCGGTCTTTGTCTTGCTTAGACCAATTCTGCGAAATTTGCCCAATGGCCAAGTAATTCACAATATGTGCAAACCACGGGGGGCTCACTTGTGACAGCTCAAGAGTTGTTCGTCCGGAAACGAATCATGCAAAATAAGAGGGTCACTATTATACTCAACAAGGATTCGGGAGAGATGATCCGCCACCACATTCTCAGATCCATCTAATTAACCTAGGTTTGGTCTCTTTCTTTGATAGTAAATACCGCAAAACGGCATGATCAATGAAGACTATGACCTTGGAACCTAGGAGATACGACCGGAATTTGTCTAAGATAAAGTCCACAGCTAGCAACTCTTTCTCGGTGGTAGTGTAATTCAATTGTGCATCCGAGAGAGTGTGACTAGCATAGTATATAGCAAATGGTGCCTTATTGACCCTTTGGCCCAACACAGCCCCGACAGCATAATCGGAGGTATCACACATGATTTCAAAGGGAAGCCACCAATCTGGTGATTTCATGATTGGAGCGGTGGTCAAGGCCATTCTCAGTGTTTCAAATGCCTTTAAGCATACCTCATCAAAGACAAAAGGCGCGTCCTTAACTAGTAAAGTACACAAAGGACGTGATATCTTACTAAAGTCTTTGATGAACCTACGGTAAAAACCTGCATACCCTAAGAAAGACCTAATTTGACGCACGAAATTAGGTGGAGGAAGGCCTACAATGAGGTCAACCTTAGCCTTGTCAACCTCTATACCTCGAGGGGACACAATGTGTCCCAACACTATACCCTCACGAACCATAAAATGGCTTTTTTCCCAACTCAAGATTAGGTTTGCCTCAGTACATTGTTCTAACACTCTAGTCAAGTTCCAAAGGCATTCCTCAAAAGACGGTCCAAACACCGAAAAGTCATCCATAAAAACCTCTATGAATTTCTCCACCATATCGGAGAAAATGGCCATCATACACCGTTGAAAAATCACCGGTGCATTACATAGCCTAAAGGGCATGCGCCTGTACGCAAAAGTGCCAAAAGGGCAAGTGAATGTGGGCTTTTCCTGGTCAGCGAGGTACACCGGGACTTGATTATACCCCGAGTAGCCATCAAGAAAACAATAGAAACCCTGCCCCGCTAACTGCTCTAAGATTTGGTCAATGAAAGGTAAGGGAAAATGATCCTTCCTAGTCGAGGAATTTAGTCTCCTATAATCAATGCACACTTGCCACCCAGCGGTGGTTCGTGTGGGGACTAACTCTCCTATCTCATTCTCAACAACGGTGATGCCCGATTTCTTGGGCACCACTTGTGTGGGACTCACCCACTTGCTATTTGAAATGGGGTATATGATAACCGCATCCAATAATTTCAATACCCCCTTTTTCACCACCTCTTTCATGTTAGGATTCAGTCTCCATTGCATTTTGCGAGAAGGTTTGGTGTCCTCCTCTAGGTGTATATAATGCATGCACACAGAGGGATCTATCCCTTTCAAATCAGCCACTGACCACCCTATAGTACTCCGATGTGCCACGAGAACAGTTATTAACTGACTCTTCGCTCATGATCCAAGTCGATGCAATGATAACTGGTAAAGTCTCCTGGGGCCCTAAAAATGCATACTTGAGTGTGGCCGGAAGTGGCTTCAACTCAAGTGTAGGTGGTGTGACCAAAGATGGCATGGCAGGCTCTCTCGATAGAGGAGGAAGTGACTTAAACCGGGCTTTCCATTGAGGAAAATCTGGTGTAGAAGAAGCATTAAGCAAGACATTTACCTCCTCAACTGACCCATCAATATCAAAATTTTCAAACCCAAAATGAGCTAGACAAGCCTCTAAAGGGTCTTCTACAAGAATGGAGGGCAAAGCCTCCTCCACAATCTCATCCACAACATCCACTAATAGGCACTCCTCTCTCTCATGAGGTTGTTGGGATGCTTGGAAAACATTAAGTTTCACTTGCATGTTACCAAATGAAACTTCCATCACCCTGGTACGACAATTAATGCATGCATTGGCCGTAGCTAAGAAAGGTCAACCCAAGATCACCGGGATTTGTTTCCTAGAACTGGCTACTGGTTGTATATCTAAAACCAAAAAGTCAATAGGGAAGTAAAACCTATCAACCTTAACTAGCACATCCTCAATCATGCCTCGTGGCACTTTGAGGGACCGATCAGCTAATTGAAGAGTAACAGTAGTGGGCTTCAACTCACCAAGCCCAAATTCCTCGTACACAGAGTACGATAACAAATTGACACTAGCCCCTAAATCCAATAAAGCCCTATCAATGAAATGGTCCCTTATAATGCATGCAATGGTTGGGGCACCCGGGTCCTTAAGTTTAGGAGGTGTGTCATTCAACAAGATGAAGCTTACTTGCTCCGTGAGTAGGACCTTTTGGGACACATGTGTCCTAGATTTACACTTTTGCGTACAAAGGTCCTTCAGAAATTTAGCATATGAGGGTACTTGTTTAATTGTCTCCAACAAGGGGAGGTTGATTTTTACCTGTTTAAAGACCTCCATCATTGCCTCCATAGATGCCGCCTTCATATTAAAAGGGGACGGTGTATCAAGACATTGGGGAAAGGGTGCCTTAAGCACATATAGTGCCTTGGGCTCATGTGAAGTCTTAGAGTCTAAGTCATCCCTCTTAAGTGTTTCCCTCTCACCCTTACTCTCACTAGGTGAACCACCGTGATCACTCTTCTTAACTCTAGTTGCATTAGACGCAACTGACTGAGGCTCTAACTCCCTACCACTTCTCAAAGCAATCACTGCCTGCACTTGCTCATGTTGCTTCCCATTCCCACCCAAACTCTCTGCCCTGTATTGTCCCTTAGGGTTGGCCACAGTTTAACTTGGTAATTTTCCCTCATCTCTTCAATTCATGTTGTTAGCCATTTGACCCAATTGGGTCTCTAGCTTGGCAATAGAGTGAGTGTAGGAGTGAACTACCGGTGCCAACCCCTTAAGCTCAGAGAGAACTTCCAACACCTGAGTCTCAAAGGCAGAGTTACCCTGAGGAACAGGCGGGGGTTATGGTTGCCGATACGGTTGTGGGGGTCTATAAGGTTGCGGTGGTCGGTAAGATGATTGGTTAGCAAAATTATTGAAATTCTGTCTTGGTGGTGGAGGATTGTAAGAAGTGCCTTGTGAAGGGAGTCTCCATGAGAAATTAGGGTGATTTCTCCATCCCGGATTGTATGTGTTGGAGTATGGATCATTACCCGGGTTGGAGAATCCTTGAGCCGCATTCACATGCTCTTGGACTAACTCCGGAAATTGTGATGC
Source organism: Camellia lanceoleosa (assembly GCA_025200525.1). Classification (NCBI taxonomy): domain Eukaryota; kingdom Viridiplantae; phylum Streptophyta; class Magnoliopsida; order Ericales; family Theaceae; genus Camellia; species Camellia lanceoleosa. Next base: position 10,905,856 of record CM045768.1, read on the forward strand.
CGAAGGGCACTCACTCAAGTCATGAGCAGGGCTCGCACAAATAACACATGCCTCGTGAAATTGAGCTGATCTTGCTGGGTAAGGGCGTGTCTCGTAGCTAATAATTGGTCCATCTTGCGGGACAGTGCCTCTACTTGTTGGGCTAACTCTAGGTTTTGCCCGACCTCATAAATGCCCCCTCTTTTCGGGGCTCCAACTACTGATTGCCGGACTTGTCGGGCTGCGAAGGCATGGTGAAGGGAATTATCACTTAGGTTCTCAAACAATTGCCATGTCTCGGCATCATTTTTAGACATAAATGTCCCACTACAGGACGAATCCACCATTTGGCGGTACGGCTCAGTTAAGCCATAATAAAATGTTTGAACAAGTTGCCAATCAGGCACTTGGTGGTGGGGACACTGTTAGAGAAGGTCTCGAAGTCTTTTCCACATTTCATGGAATTGTTCGCCATCCATTTGAGCAAAGTTTGTGAGGGCTCGCCTAAGTTGGTTGGATTTACCTATGGGAAAGTACTTCTCCAAGAACCGTTGCTGTAATTGGTCCCAAGTTGTGATTGAATTAGCAGGTAAAGAATTTAGTCAGTGTTTGGCTTTATCCTTTAACAAGAATGGAAACAATCGCAACATTAAGGCCTCATTTGTGAAATTCTGGATCCTCACTGTCGAGCAAATTTCTAGAAATTCATTCAAATGCTTATAAGGATCATCATGAGTTAGTCCATGGAATGATGGAATCATTTGTATGGTGCTGGACTTAATCTCATAATGAGCAGTAGTGGTGTTGGGCAATTGGATGCATGATGGTGATGTATATGCAGTGGTGTAAAATAATCCTTAAGGGTTCGGTTAGGCACATTCGGGACATCAGGATTAGCCATCTCTAATGACTCAATGTATAAATATGAATACTCAAGCCTAGGAACACGGGCAGAGACCCTAAGTCTCCTAAGGGTCCTTTCTACTTCAAGGTCCAAACTCCACAATTCAGGGCGACAAGAATGACGTCCGTGCATACACTACCCACACACACACAAAAAGTTCGACTCTGTGCACTAAGTTACAAAAGCAGAATGCTAAAGGAGAAATACTCACAGCGGTTTAACAAAAACGCTTTACTCGTCTTACGAATGCTTAACGTGTAAACGTTGTCTCCAACCTTTATTTGAGTTTCGCCTTTCGTTTTAGCACTTCGGTGCTTTGTTTGTGAGTGTTTGCTTCTGTTTACTCACTTTAGTGCTGTAATTTTTTTTTTAATTTTTAAAGCTCGGCTACGCTCCGCTTGCGCTTCAATGATAGCTCTAATTTCAAACGCTCTGCACATTTAGCAACACAAAAGCATAAAATCCTAAACTAAAAATTAAAATAAGAATGTAACTTTAAATTAACTAATTTCGCCAGAAGTCCCCAGCAACAGCGCCAAAATTTGATGGGTCGTTGAGCAGCTCCGACTTCGGCAGCAGTTGGGCGTTTGCACTGTGACAGCGCCACTTATCCTCGTCTGGTAGAAGAGTCGTACCATACGAGGATAAGTGGGCGCTATCACAGTGCAAACGCCCAACTGCTGCTGGAGTCGGAACTACTCAACGGCCCAACTAGTGTCCTCGTCACGCTGGAAAAATTGCATGTTGAACTGCGTGAGCCCAGAATAATGGACTTAAGAAATGTGCATACGGATGTGGGACATAAATAGGGTTGCAAACGGACCGAACAGTTCGTGAACAACTCAAGCTCATTTAATCTCATTTCAGTTCGGTTCGTTTCCTAAATGAATGAGCTCAAGCCCATTTTTTAGACTCACTTGATGATGTTTATTATTAATATGAATATTGTTTTATATTTTGCCCATAATCTTCTATATCCTAATTAATTTAAGTTTTAATTTTCTTTTCTAACTCAATTTTTTAAACTTGACTCAAACTCCATTAATTTTTAACAAGCAAAGCTCGAACACACTCAAAATAAAAGAAACCGACAAAATTTAATTAGCCCATTGATTTGCAAGGCGTTCACACCCTGAAACCTAACCAACCTTCCATCATAATTTAAAGACTTGAGTGATATCATGCAAGAAAATAATTATTGACAAAAAGTAAATTAAAGTGCCAAATGACCACCTTATAAAGTTGATCTATTTTGTCGTAAAGCTTAAGGATATTCTTGCCAAAACAATCTATACATTATTTTCTATTCAAAAAAAAAAAAAAAAAAACAAAAGGTTTTTAAAGGACAGCAGGGGTACATAGCCCTCTTGCCAAAACAAAAATAGATTGTTTTTGGGCCTATTTCAGAAGGTGTATTGATACTAATCATTGAATGGGTTTTTTTTTAGAAATTAAATGTGGACTTGCAATGGTGAAACAAACATAATGCCGAGCCGTTACTTGGACCCAAAAAATAAAAAAGAATATTTATGGTGGTGGTGGATGGTGGGTGGGTGTGGGTGAGGTGGTGGTGGTGGTGGTGGTGGTGGTGGGTGGGTGTGTGGTGTGTGGGTGGTGGCGTGGGGTGGGTGGTGGGTGGTGGGTGGGGTGGTGGGGTGGTGTGGGTGGTGGTGGTGGTGGTGTGTGTGGTGGTGGTGGTGGGTGTGGGTGGTGTGGTGGTGGTGGTGGGTGGTGGGTGGTGGTGGTGGTGGTGTGTGTGGTGGTGGTGGTGGTGGTGGGTGGTGGTGGTGGTGGGTGGTGGTGGGTGGTGGTGTGTGGGTGTGTGGTGTGTGTGGTGTGTGGGGTGGGTGTGTGGGTGGTGGTGGGTGGGTGTGGTGGGTGTGGGTGGTGTGGTGTGTGGGTGGTGGTGGGTGTGTGGGTGGTGGTGGTGTGGTGGTGGTGGTGGTGGTGGTGGTGTGGTGGGTGGTGGTGGTGGGTGGTGGTGGTGGGGGTGGTGGGTGTGTGGTGGTGGTGTGGGTGGTGGTGGTGTGGTGGTGGGTGGTGGGGTTGGTGTGGTGGTGGGTGTGGGTGGTGGTGGGTGTGGGGGTGGTGTGTGGGTGTGGGTGGTGGTGGTGGGTGTGGGTGTGGTGGTGGTGTGGTGGGGTGTGGTGGGTGTGGTGGTGGGGTGTGGGTGGTGGTGGGTGGTGTAGTGGGGTGGGGTGGTGGTGTGGTGGTGTGTGGGTGTGGGGGTGGTGGTGGGTGTGTGGGTGGTGGTGGGGTGGGAGGTGGGTGTGTGGTGTGGTGGGTGGTGGTGGTGTGGGTGTGGTGGTGGTGGTGGTGGGTGGTGGGGTGTGTGTGGTGGTGGTGGTGGCGGGTGGTGGTGGCGGTGGTGGGTGGTGGTGGCGGTGGTGGTGGGTGGTGGGATGGCGGTGGTGGAAAATGGGTGGTGGTGGTGGTGTTTGGTGGTAAAAAAAAAAAAAAAAAAAAATCAAAAAGAAAATTTTTTTTTTTTTTTTTTTTTTTTTTTTAAATAAATTAGAAGCGATGATTTTTAAAAAAAAAAATTTAACCAAGTTTTTTTTTTTTGAGTTTTTAAAATTTTTATAAATATAAATAGAAAACTGAAAACGTAAGTGTTACCAAACGGCATCTTAGTAACCAAAATTTCAAACTGCATCATAAAATGGGTCATGCACATTTAGGCCCAATAGAAGGAGTTTTCAATGGTATTTGGTTTTTCTTTTTGGATCAGCTTGCCCTATTTACATTAAATTAAATAATTAAAATATATTAGTAAAAAGTTCAATAACATAAATTTTAGGTCCATCCAACACTAACAATCGTTACAAGAAAAAAACATAATAGAAAAAAAAAAAAAACAACAACAACAACAACAATCAAACAGATATTCTCTATTAAGGAGTGGCCAACTCAACTAATACAAAATTCATAGTAATGTTGTGGTGTCAATTTTATACAACATTTGCTTTTATTTTGACAAATTATGATTGTATTAATGTGATGACTCCTCTTCTGAAATTGGTACAATACAAAAATAATATATAAGGCATCACATTAAATTATAAACACATTTAGTATAAAAATTGGACTTTCAATTTAATTCCTATTTTTCATGCCTGCATATCTGGTATTACTTGGCCTTTTAAATTCTTACCATTTGTATTGAAAAAAAAATAAAAATCATTTTCTAAATCATTTATTGCCCTGTTGAGTAAATTTTTATGTAATAAATTAAATTGATTGAATATTTTACATAATTGCATCAATCTAATCATGTAAGTACAAATATATGATCAACTTTACTTTTTACATAAATAATTTAATCTATTTTATAAAATAAATAATTTAAATTATAAATTATAAGGATAAATTTAAAATAGACAATGGTCACACACTTTTTTAGGTTGTGAACAATAAACAAAATATAATTAGTGCAAATATATGAACTCTCCATATCTAAAAAGTGTAATAATACCTTCATGCAAAATGAATGACTAATAATGAGTTCGTTTGGGATATGGATTGACTTTTTGACTAGTTTAATCTGAAGTTAAAAAGTCTGGTTTGAGATGAATTTTTTGATTTTTTTGACTTTTATGAGAAAAAAATGTAATGATTATGAATTGGATGTAATGTCTTGTCTTATTGAACTAAAAAGTCTATTTTATTTTTTTGTGACTATTTTAACAAAAAAAACCTTAAAGTTTTTCTTTCCAAACGAGCTCAATATTCTAAACTAATCAAAATGTGTATATATTGTTTACACACCCAAATCAGAGATTGAATCAAAATGTATATATATTGTTTACACTAAGGATGACAATTTAAACACGGCCCGATGGGGACCCAATCCCCCGACCCTGATTAGAATGGGTTTTTCCCGAAAGTTACCCCTGTAGGGCTGGGGATAGTATTGAAAATTAAATCCCCGATGGTTTTCGAGCTGGGAACGAGGATAGGTTACCACGGCCCCTGCCCCCGCCCCAAATTACCCCCGCATAAATCCCCGAATATTTCCCATATATATATGTTAGTCTACCTCTCTCACTCACCTAATTCATTTCATTTCTCTGAGTCTCAACCTCAGCCTCTCTCTCTCTCTCTCTCTCTCTCTCTCTCTACGTAGTTGGTCTCACGGCATCGATGGTGAGCTCCCTCCTCTCATCACCGCCGATCGGCGTCGTCTCTTCATCGCCGCTGTCCCTCCTCCCCGTCGCCGATTTGCCGCTGTCCGCTGTCCCTCCTCCCCATCGCCGATTTGCCGCTATCTGCTGTCCCTTCTCTCCATCGCCGTCGTCCCTCCTCTCCATCACCACTGTCTCTCTATCGTTGTCGATTGCAGTGGTCTCTCTCTCTAATTTTTTTTTTTTTTTAGCTCAAATCTGTTTGATCTGTTGTATATATGTTAAATCTGGTGTTGAATATATATTTGAGCTTAGATCTGTTGAATATAGCTCCGAGTTCTGTTGTTGATGATGATGAAGAGATATGATTGTTATTGTTGTTGATATATATGTTGAATCTTTGTTATTGAATATGTATTTGTTGTTTTTAATTTATTTTATTATATTGGTTAGGAAATTTTTGGGGTCGGGGAAATCCGATCCCCGTTAGGAGACGGGGGTGGGGGCGGTGATAGACTTCCCGTCGCGGATCGAGGCCGGAGACGAGGAAATTTTTACCATCGGGGATCGGGGACGGGGAGTGTGATCCCCGGCCCCGGCCCTAGCCCCAACCCCGGCCCGTTGCCATTCCTAGTTTACACACCCAAATCAGAGATTGATTATTGGTTTATTTCCCTTATATTGATTATTTGCACGCACAAAAATATAATAATGATAAAAGTTCATCTAATAATCATATCACATCATATTAATTTTCTTGAGGGTATTCAAGTTTTATCAATTAATAAATAAATTTAGTATTTAACTAATTAATAATAAGTGTACAAAAGACTAAAAATAAAAGTAGACATAAATGTCTCAAGTGTGAGCTCACGTATGAGACTTACCCTTAGCTAGATATGTATGTTTAATTTATGTATTACAAGATAGCTAGTTAATTAAAAATGTACACTAAGACCATCTCCAATCCTAAACCAAACCTGTTATCAAATTTAAAATTTAATAAAAAAAATCACTTTTTCATGCTCCAACGATTTCACCAAACCGGTATCAAATTCAGAATTCATCAAACAAATCATCAAAGCAAGGACATGCTCTGTATTTCACCAAAACACTGTGCAGGAACGTTGGGGGAGACGAACTGGTCAACCAGCCGGTTGACCAACCAGTCGACCACCAAAAGGTTCAAATAGTTCCCAAAAAAGGTCAAACAGTTGAAAAAAAAAAAAAATTTTGCCTTACCGGTTGACCCGCCGATCGACCACTAAAAGGTTCAAAAAGTTCAAAAAAAAAAAATTTTAGCTTAACCGGTCGACCAACCGGTTGTCCTGAAGGAGATTTGATGAAGGTGAACCGTTGGAGCCTTCAGTATCAAATTGAGGAAAGTGTCATTTTTTTATCCAAATTTGATGAAAAATTTGATTCAGGGTTGGAAATGCTCTAAGACCTACTAGAAGAAGGCGAGTTGAATAAAAAACGTGAGGAATAATTTACGTGGAGGAATTAAAATTATGAATTAGAAGTAAAACAAATTTAAAATATTAATTGCTATTTTTGAGTAAATTATGTATAGAAAATTTAAAATGAATTATAGAGAGAATTAAATGCCAGTAGAATAAAAAAATTATTTTTACATAAATATAAAGAGACTCACATTATTTTTCATTTACACTTTATTACAGAATTACTTACTTTTTATATATTCTTATAATTTTTTTCTCAATTACACTATACTATGTGGTGTTTTGAGTAGTTAATAAAAATTTCTTCTTCTTTTTTTTTTTTTTTTTAACTTTTTGGTAATTTTTTTTGTATAAAAGAATTAAAAAATAAAAAAAACTGATTTTTTTATCAAATTCCCAAATTGTCCCTATATATTCCCCTAAATGAACTCATTGTCAGACCGTCCGTGACGCATGTGTGCACTCTCTCTCCTCTCCTTAAAAGACAAGAACAAATTGCAAAGAATCGTTCAAAATAAATTGCAAAGAAGCGATACAACAACCAGAGCCGGCTTTGGGTACAACTCGCCAAATTCGTCGCTTTGGTCCCAAAAAATTAATTAAAAAAAAAATTTCAATTTTTTTAATTACTTTATTAGATTATAAAAAAAAATCTTATTAAAATTTAAAAGGTCTAAATAAAATTTAATTATAATTTAAAATTAATAGATGGTTGATATAATAAATTATTTAGAATTAATAAATAGTTATTTTTTATTAGAAGAAATCAAAAAATTTATTGATATAATGAATTATTTAAAATTATTGAATAGTTATATTTTAATGTATGATTATATATATAGAATAAGATTATTGTATTACTTGTTACGCTTTCTAAATTAAAATTGATTAAATTTAATCTTTATTCAATTATGTCAAATGACAAATTAAACGAGTTAACAATTTTATCCATGTAAAATGATTTAGCCTATAAGTAGTATTATGTGAATTAGATTCGTAATTTTATAATTAAAAATACTCTAAGAACAATATTTAAGTGATTTTTGTTACAATTTATTTAATTTTTGTTTGATACTTTAATTTAGATTTTTTTGGTTATTTTCTTTAAATTAAACTTTAATGTATATTTATATAAATTTTAATATATATATTAAAAATATTTTTTTTTACAAATACTATCAAATATATATATTAAAAAATAAAAAAATTAGGCACGTAATTTAATTTTTTTTAGTATGTACGAAAACCTGGGTTGAAAGTTTGCTTTTAGATCTTGAAAAAATGGAAGAAAAAAAATTCGGTTGTGATTTGTGGCACTAATTTGTTGAGCACTAATAGCACTAATTTCTATATCAGGTTAAAAAAAAAAAAACAAAGTTACCAAAACAGAAAATTAGTGCCATTAATGTCAGCAGTTTTAGAGCCACAAATCATTTTTTAAAAAATTTAGAAGGTCCAGAGGAAAAGTTCTAGAGAGCTATGATAGTACGTGAGTCTTACAATGATGTGATATAATGTTTGTGTATTTTTTTTTATTGTCAAGTTTTTAAAATTTTCTTTAAGTTGTGTTTAGTTTAAAAAAAAAATTGGGTAAATTACAATGAGACCCGTGAAGTTTATGTTTATTATAATTTTTCTCTTATTTTTTGAAAATTACATTCTTTTCCTGAGATTTAAAGTTTCATTACAGATTACTCCCTGAAGTTTAAAGTTTTATAACAATTTTCCCCTCACCGTAATGATCATTATACATAAAATTCAATTAACAAGGAAGCTCAGTATAATTTTTCAAATATAAAAAGAAATTATAATAATAATAAACCTCAAAAAATATCAATATAATTTACCTAAAATCTTTTTTAAAAAAATATACATATATAAAACTAAATAAAAAATATTTCACGCAACTTCTTTATTGCCCTTTCTAAAATCATCCTCAAATCAAATCAGTGTTAGAGTTCGAGGGTATCATTTCTGAAAATGGGAACCGGACCTGACATTGGCCCTATCTAAAAGAAAACACTGACAGAGAGCTCTAGTGGGCACGTCTAAAAGCAACTGAGCCGGCAGTGTAAAAAAAAGAAAAGAAGAAAAAAAAAGGACAAATTAAAGCTGGGAGCTCTTCCATTAGAGCTCTAAAACATTTTTTAGAGTCTTGGCATTACAGAGAAGAAGAGATGGAGAAGATAGAGCATAAGAGCATAAGCGTGAATGGCATAAACATGCACGTAGCAGAGACAGGTGAAGGACCAGCTGTCCTCTTTCTTCACGGCTTCCCTGAGCTATGGTACTCATGGCGCCACCAGATGCTCTCTCTCTCCTCTTCCGGATACAGAGCAATCGCCCCCGATCTCCGCGGCTACGGAGACACCGATGCTCCTCCTTCCGCCACCAGCTACACCGTCCTCCATATCATCGGCGATCTCGTCTCCCTCCTCGACTCCTTGGATCTCCACCAGATCTTCCTCGTCGGTCACGATTGGGGCGCCATTATCGCCTGGGCCTTCTGCTTGCTCCGCCCTGACCGAATCAAAGCTCTCGTCAACATGAGCGTTCCTTTTCAACCCAGGCATCCTTCCTTTAAACCTCTCCAATCTCTCCGAGCTCTGTTTGGCGACGATTACTATATGTGCAGATTTCAGGTGATTGTTATATGTTTCTTTTTTCTTTTTTTCTGGTGTAAAATCGTTGATAATAGGTGAGTGTCATTAATCTCTCCGAGCTCCGTTTGGTGATATGATTATCATATGAATTTTTGTGTAAAATTGTTGATAATGAGTGTTGACTTCATCTCCAATCTTGCGAGCTCTGTTTGGTGATGATTATTATATGAATTTTTTGTGTACAATTGTTGATAATGAGTGTTGACTTCATCCCCAATCTCTCGAGCTCTGTTTGCTGATGATTATTATATGATTTTTTTTTTTTTTTTTGTGTAAAATCGTTGATGAATTTGAGTATAGATTAACAATTGGTGATGATTATTATTTGTGTGAAATTGTTGATGATGAGGATTGATTAATGATGGATTGATCTGTGATTTTAGGAACCTGGAGAGGTGGAGGAGAAATTTGCTAGCTGTGATACTGGGAAGATAATAAGTGCATTTCTTTCATCAAGGGATACTCGTCCCCCTGTTTTGCCCAAAGAGTTGGATTTCAATGCCATTTTTCAAGCTCCGATTGCATTGCCCTCATGGTTGACTGAGGAAGACATCAATTACTATGCTGGAAAATTTAACCAGACTGGCTTCACCGGAGGACTCAACTACTACCGAGCTCTAGATCTGTACGTAAGCCTACTTTTTTTTAATATTTTGTTTGCAAGTTTAATTTGAGTGTGGATTTTTTATTTGTGTTTTAAGTTTATAATACCTTATCTTTTTCTTTTCTTTTGTTCATTTTATTTTTCATTGCAAATTACTCAACAAATCTAATCTTTTTCACCTTTTTTTTTTTCAAAAAAATAAATAAATTCTACCATATCTTAAACCCGTGTTTGAATCATGAATTTAAGAAGAAATTTCTCAAATTCATGATCTGAATATAGTCTAAATATTGTTAGGGCACAAAATTGAAATTAATTTTTCTTGTTTTGTGAATTTTTTATTATTTTCAGAAAAAAAAAATTATAGAAACCCTACATTTACTCCAACGCCACATAAGGTTGAATCTTGATTGGTTGAGAACTAAAATCTAAAGTTGTGATAGGACATGTTTTGCAATTGCCCATGGGCATTGTAGTAGGTTTTAATGATGTATAAATTTATATATTATGTTTATATTGCTTGTTTAACATTCATTTTTGTCTCTTAGATGGTCATGTCTATTGGATGTTACTTTTTGTGACAATCTCAACATTATTAGAGATAAATTTAAGAACAATTATTTGAAGAATTTTAAGTAATAATGCTACACTTAAAAAGATACCAACTCTATCATTGCATTTCTGATTGCCGCAACTCACCAGTGAGGTTCACAATCGCCTTGTAAGAAGAATTGGAAAACGTGGCGCCTTGTGAGAGAGGAGGGTGAGAAATACCGTAATAAAATTGGTGTCTATATATTTTCGTTTCTAATGATTTTATTTATGTAAGAAGAACAGAAACTGGGAGCTGACAGCGGCATGGACCGGAGTACAAATAAAGGTACCAGTGAAATTTATCGTCGGTGATCTGGACATAACTTATAATCTTCCCGGAGCAAAAGAATATATAAATGGCGGGTTGAAGAAGGAGGTGCCGAATCTGGAAGAGGTGGTGGTGATGGAAGGAGTGGCTCACTTTCTTAATCAAGAAAAGCCAGAGGAAATTAGCGCTCACATTGTTGACTTCATCCGCAAATTTTAAATATGAAGAGAGTGTAGTGTGCACCCCACCTACCACCTTAAATTTCAATGTACTTGTTTGAATAATTTGTGAACGACGTCTAATTAAAGTGGGCGACAGTGATGGCCCTATTTTTTTTTTTTTTTTTGACGGCTGTTTGTCTTGACAAAAATATGACTATTAATTGGCAATGGATCTCTAATTTAGGTCAAGTTTGATATAATCTAAATAATATAAAAAATTAAAAAGTCATTATTTTATTTAAATTATATCATCTTATTTAAATCACATCACTTTTTTAGCACATCACATCAAATTCAATTTAAATTCAATCTATATAAATTAATAAGTCAAAAAGTACATTTTTTTAGAACATTCTAAATTAACTCTTAATCTCGAATTTTATGTTTAACTAAAAAATAAAATAAAATAATATTTTTGGATTGTACGTGGAAGATTATTTAAACCTTGTTTGGGAAGATTAAATAAGTGTATTTTTTGTCTTTTTGGACAATTTAAAAAAAAATGTAAAAAAAAAATTGAAAAATTTTTTTTAGAGGAAAATTTGAGTGTGACAGAGAGCTGGAATATAAAATAAGAGAATTAAGAATCTAAATCAAAAAATAAAAATAAAAATATTGTTAGACACTAATTGGTACGTAGTTCATGTCTAGTGATTTTATTAAATAATTGTTAATTTTAGCATTATTAGTCAAAAAATTAAAGCTTTCTCTAGATTTGTGGATTTGAAATGGATAAATTTGATATCGATAATTTGAGAGCATAACCTTCTGAAATCAATGTAATATTTCGAATTTAAACATCAAGAATGAAATTAAGAGCTTCATAATGATGGGTTTTAAATCACTTTGTAAAAATAGTTATTTAAAATTATTACATGCAAAATTCTATTTGTACAAGAATCTTAACAAAATATATGAAACACATCTCTATTCAATCCTTCATTTTAGAGCTATCATCTACTTTCAATAACTAAAACTCTTTTATAATTTTATAAAATTTGATTTCAGTCAGAGTTCTAATGAACGAACATAAATCTTTCCAACTAGAATGATCTCAGAATAACATAACATACCCTCCAAAAATAAATAAGCATCCAACAGTTTCACTGCATTAGTAATTGAGAACCATATATGCCTCCGATTTCTCCTAACAATAATGAATTAAATTGTACAAAATCCCTTATCCTTTTACAAGAAAATATCATATTCCGGACACAAAACATGAAATCTAAGCAAGCTAACAACAATGTGGCGTGGAGAGAAAAGAAAACAAACTCGGATTAAAACCTCTGGATAAAATCATAAATGTGTGCATTGATTTCCTCGGGCTTTTCTTCATTAAGAAAGTGAGCTACTCCTTCCATTACAACTAATTCCTGTAAAAATGGAACAACTCTTTTGAAACCACCACCGTGTATAAATTCCTTCACACCTGGGGTAGTATAGGTCAGATCCTCGTCGCCCACGATGAATTTGACTGGCACCTTTATTTGTGACCCAGTCCACGGTGCAGTTAGCTCCCAATTTCTGTAACCAAAAAAGAAAATTACTTGCCTTGTATTTCATCCCTAATCCTGGATCTCAAACTAAAAACCTAGCATATTTAAAAACTTGTTTCACATAAATTATCATACAAGGAAAATTTGAAGTAGGTTGTTGTTCTGTTTGAACAAAATACAACAGATAATTCAAAAATATTGCAACTGTACAAGTCAAACATACATGTGCTTCAACATTGTTGCAACACGTCTCCTCTGTGGATGTTATTGAATACACAGGCTCCTAGATTCTATTTTCATATGTATGCCGTCTAGAAAAGCTTTTCTGGTACAAGAATACTGAATAAGGAAATTGTTATGCAAATTAATAAATTTGACCCCTTTTTTTTTTTAACTCACATATAAGACATGTAGTAATGAAACTTCGATAGTTAAAATAGAACCCACTATAATAACATGACAAAAACCGGACAGTGCTATTGGCACTCCTTAATTATAACTATACACTCCTTCCAAAAGGGTATAAATTGTTTTGGATTTTCATAGTGAAAGAGGAATGATTGTCTTTTTACTTCTAATAATTTAACCATTTTACAATCCAATACTATGCATTTAGAATTTTGAAATAATTAATCATAAAAGATGACAAACGTTTTGAGAAAACATCAAATGAAACTTACAGGTCCAAAGCTCGATAGTAATTTAGACCACCAGTGAAACCTTTCTGATTAAATTTGGAGGCATAATAATTGACATCTTCCTCTGTGAGCCAAGAGGGCAACACAATTGGAGAATTGGGTGAACCACCAAACCCAACATGTTTAGGTACACAAAGTGGACCTGGTTTGCGAGATGTCAGAAATTTCTTCATTAGTCTAGCAGTGTCAACACGAGCAAACTCCTCTTCTACCTCTCCAGGGACCTACACCAAAATACGGCATATTCAAAAAATAGCGAAATGCTCTACATAAACTTAAGAAACGTGCATATGGATGTGGGACATAGATAGGGTTGCAGACAAACTGAACAGTTCGTGAATAGCTCAAGCTCGTTTAATCTCATTTCAATTCAGTTTGTTTGCTAAATGAATGAGCTCGAGCCCATTTTTTAGGCTCGCTTGATGATGTTTATTATTAATATGAATATTGTTTTATATTTTGTCCATAATCTTCTATATTCTAATTAATTTAAGTTTTAATTTTCTTTTCTAACTCAATTTTTTAAACTTGACTCAAACTCCATTAATTTTTAACAAGCAAAGCTCGAACACCCTCAAAATAAAAGAAACCGACAAAATTTAATTAGCCCATTGATTAGCAAAGCGTTCACACCCTGAAACCTAACCAACCTTCCATCATAATTTAAAGACTTAAGTAATAGCATGCAAGAAAATAATTATTGACAAAGAGTAAATTAAAGTGCCAAATGACCACCTTATAAAGTTGATCTATTTTGTCGTAAAGCTTAAGGATATTCTTGCCTTGTGTCCGGATACAAATGGCTCAAAGTCATTTTTTATGGAGAGGCAATGACAAAGACAGTCACAATCTCTCTCTAATCAGTGTTAACTTTAAAGGTGAATCAATGGAGGGCCAGCCCCTCATTGATTAGTTTTCCAAAATAGTATTTTTGGATCAATCTGAATTATTCCAAAGAGATTTATTCTCTAAACTAAAAATGCAATATGGTCTATCATTCAAGTCCTAAACAGGCATTGAACACCAAATACAAATTGTACTTTATTCCAAATCTGTCCAAAAATAAATAAAAAATCTCAAATGTGAATAGTATAATTTTTTTTCATATTTTTTTAAAAAAAAAAACTATAATTAATTTAATCATTTGGTACGTTTTTAAGTGAGTCAGGTATGAAATATTATTTCCAAACCCGGCCCAATCTTATGAACTTAAATCATAATTCTAAATTTTATAAATCATGGATCTACTTAGTGGGCTCATCGGGCCCATATTAGGCCCAACTCGAAGGAATTTTAATTTAAACGTTGACCATTTGAGGGCTAAATTGGACAATTGGAAATTTAACGCAGACCCCACGGGAGCATCTATTTGCACACACTTAATCCTCTATTTGCACATCCTTCTTAATACACACACCTAAAAAAATAAAAAATGAAATATTTACTCATTACACACACTCTTGTTCCAATTTTATCCCCCAATCCACACACCTTCCACAATCCTTCACCTTCGCCCTTCCTCCACCGCCTTCGCCGTGACACTTATCGCGACGCCCATCCTCGATCTCTCTCTCTCTCGCCATGATCGAGGCGAAGCCGCAATTCGGTGGAGGGAGTGAGGAAGATCGCGAAGAGGAAGAAGGAGATGACTGAATGGAAGGCACTGTGTTAGGTATTAGGGTTAGGGTTAGGGTTAGGGTTTTGGTTGGAGAAGAAATGGATATTTTGGTAATTTTATTTTAGGATAAAAATATAATAAAAAAAATTTCATTAAGTGTGTGAAGAGAGGAGAAGTGGTGTGTGCAAATAGAGGCTCCCAGACTCCACGCTCAACCCAAAGAGGGGCACTGTCATTTAGGTAAATCAACACGTCGAGGCTGACTGAAGCGAAATGTTACGATTGGTATTAAATAAGTTCTGCTCATGTCTTACGTAGGGGTGTTTGGTAGAGCTTTTTTAAGCCAACTTATGACTTCTGGCTTTTAAAAAGTTATTTTGGACTGTTTGGTTAAACTTATTTCAGACAGCGTCTGATTCTAACAACTTATTTTAAGTCAAAAAAACTGATTCTGAGAAGCTGCTCACCCCTTGCTTCTGATTATCAGCTTCTACTGTGGACATGTTAATTCACGGTTATACTCTTAAATTTTTTTTATTTTTTATTTTTTTAAAAAAAGAAAAAGACCCAAATGAACTATAAAATACTATTATTATTTTTTATGAGAAATGTAGACAAATAGTGAATAATAAAAAATAAAAATTAATTGAAAAAGCTACTTCACAGCTTATTTAACAAACACTACTCAGCAACTTAAAACTATAATCCAACAGCTATACCAAACAGATTAATAGCTTCTGATTAAAGTCATAATCTATAATTTGTTAAGCTATAATCTATAATCTGTTTTAACAGTTATACCAAACAGCACCAATATGTCCTGTAAATTCTATTGATTATATATTTATTATTATTTATTTTTTTATCTATTACATAAAATAATAAGAATTATTGATTATATATTTGTTATTTCTTCTCTTTTTTTATCTATTACATAAAGTAATAAAATTAAAAAGACATACAACTTATGTTTTGAGAAGTTGGTAAAAAGCTTAATTTTTTGACTTTTGACTTTTTTATATTTTTTTGGTAAAAAATTGACTTTTATGGCTAAAAAAATTAACTTCTTTAGTTAAAAAAAAAAAATTAAAAAGTCAAAAAATTGACTTTTTTTTAACTTTTGCCAAAAAAGCCCTTAATTAGAATTCCGAAGACAGATAAACCCTCTCATCATATATACAAACACCAGTTTTATATAATAATAATAATAAACTCTTTATTCTCTTTTTATTTTTAATTAATACATTTTTATTATAACTTATAGAAATAAAGTTGTTATGAACTGGGACAGTTTAACCCGTCTCTAATTTTAATATTATTATGAATAATTTCACTTTAATAATAAAATTTTATACTTATTAAACAGCAAAATCATAGTAAAATTTTTCTTTATTATTATCGCATCACTCTAATTAAAAAAAAATACCGTAATCTTATTTTGGAAATCATTTAAAACTAATTATAGCCAACCACCTGGGTCTATTGAGTGGTCGGTGTAAATCATTTTCCCAAAATCCATCTATGTCAGTGCAGACCCTACTCTCGATCCGAACAGATCCGTACGCAACTACCATTACTATGAAATGAGTGGATCAAAATTTGAGACATTCAAACGCATTTTAAATGCTTGTATATATACCATCCATCAATTTAACGTGTTCTTAAAATATGGTCACAAAAATCAAAATAAATAAAAATCACAAATCAATATTTAGAAATTTAATTTGAAAATTAATCACCTGAAATCTGCACATATAGTAGTCATCACCAAAAGCAGCTCGCAGGGACTCCAGGGGTTTTCTTCTAGGGTTCCGTGGACTGTAGACGACGCTCATGTTGACCAAAGCCTTTACCCGGTCGGGTCGGAGCAAGCACAAGTACCAGGCCATAACTGCGCCCCAATCGTGGCCCACCAGGAAGATCTGGTCCAGGCCCAGGGCATCGAGGAGGGCTACCAGATCTCCGACGATGTGGAAGGCGGTGTAGCTGGCGGCGGAAGGTGGCGCGTCGGTGTCGCCGTAGCCACGGAGGTCGGGGGCGATGGCTCGGTAACCGCGGCAGGAGAGGAAGAGCATCTGGTGGCGCCACGTGTACCAGAGCTCAGGGAAGCCGTGGAGGAAGAGCACCGCCGGACCTTCGCCGGACTCGGCGACGTGCATATTGATGCCGTTGACGAAGATAGTCTTGTGCTGAATCTTATCCATCTCTTTCTTTGAAATCACCAAAAATACCAAACAGAAATAGTCTTTGCTGCTTTGGTTTCAGAGTTGAGAGCTGCCTCTCTTTTTAGTCTTTTGAAGGGGGGAGGAAAATTATTTTTTGTTCACACTGCCAAGCAACAGAAAGGAAAAATATATATCGAGGATAAAATTTCTCTCTAATCAATTTTATGAATTGGACAGTATTATTAGGGTTATGGGTTGATCACGGATTTTATTTTGATGATCCGAAATATTTAATATATAGAACTTGTTAAGTATTTTATTCTTGTAAAAAAAATCACGTTGATCGGATATCGATAACACTTGATTTGATCATGTTTTTTATAACAATTTATTTTTACAATTATATTTAGAATGAAATACTCAACGAAGTCTACACATTAAATGTTTGAATCATCATAATATGATATGTGGTAGATCCCATAGACCTATCTAATACACCTTATCAATAATATTATAAACTCAAACTTAATTATTGCAAAATTATTTAAATTTATCATTTTGTTACTATTTAAATTTATTTTACACATGAACCTTATCTAAATAAATTCAATTACAATGAGGCAATCTTATTTGGAATGAATTCAAAATAGTTAAATAAGGTTCATACGCTTATTCAAAATATATAGATTTTAGGCCATTTATTATTAATTTTAAAATACTTTTTAATGAATTTTAAAATATTTAAATTTTTTTAAGATACTTCCTCTCACATTTTCAATATTGACATAGCAATGTTATAAATTAAAAATAAAATAAAAAAACACCCATAATTTATCTTGTATGAATCTAATTCATTGTTAATAAAGATCTACAACACATAAGTTCATTCTCCGCAAATCTCATTTATTTTTTAGATAAATTTATTGGCATTTATCTCTTTTATGATATCATTTACCATTACATAAAAACTAAACATAATAATAATAAAAAAAATGTATAATTTTTTAAGTCTTCTATTTGATGCAACTTTTAATATTTATAAGGCAAAACAAACTTAAATTAATTAATTTGACAAACAAATAAAAAAGTGATTTTAGCTTTGATTATTAATCTTTTTAACTAACAAAAATTTGTATCAAACATACTTTTAATGTGTGACCAAAATTCTCATGCGAACCAAATAAATAATGTTTTATGTATCAATTAATATATATATTGGTATATTAATAAATGATGTGATATTATTTATATAATTTTATATATTTATAACTTTTATAATAAATGTTATTAATAATAATATTATAATATTAATTAATATATTAATATATACATTAATTAATAAATATAACACTATCCGAATAAAATCCACAAACGAAGAGAGAGATGAAGAGATGAAAAGCAAGACCAAAAAAGTCTCTGCAAAACAAACCATGGGAGTCTCTACAAACTATGGGTGCTGTACGGGGAATGAAAATTGAGTGGCTATTGATTAGAATTCCGAGGAAGGATAGTGATTTTAAATATTTTATTACTATTTTTATTAAATGTTCTAAATGCGTGAGATTTTTATAAGACTTACGTCTCGTTTGGGAAGTGGCTAAAATAGTTAAAAAGTCAAAAAGTCAACTAAAACACATAATATTACCTTTCTATTTTTCTGCACGTCTTTTCGTAAAAAGTCAAAAAGTTACTAAAATAGTCACTTCTCAAACCAAGCCTTATACGGTGTGAGTTCAAATTTATTTAAGATGTTTGATAAAAATATTAATAAAATATTTAAAATTCTTAATTTTCCTTTTAGAATTTTACTGTTGAGTTAAGAAAACAAAAACAATATATGTTTGGAATTAAAAATAATTTTACAAATTTCTTTTAGTCAAAATTTTAATCTGTGTATTTAATTTTAGTTTTCTAAATTTAATTTTTTAAAAATTAAGTTTTTTATTTTTGTATTTTTTTATTTTTAGTGAATATTTTTGAAATTTTAAGTGAGAGGGTAATTTGTATAAACCATAATTGGGCCAAGCTAGGTGAAATGGATTGTGCACGTTGGGCTGTTTATTAGGCGGAGATAACCACAGTAAGTGCCCCGATTTTGGGTCGAGCCTGTTACAGACCAGTCGGTGGTGATTGCTGGATCTTGAACTACGTTACCTGGAGAGTCCACGGCAAAACCGTGGTGTTTTATTGCTAGAAGGTCGAGCTATGCGTAACTCGGTAAAACACGATGTGTGTGTTGGCGCGGTTAAGAGCAGGATATCTCGGTTGGGCATGAGACTTTTAGGAGGATTCTACTAAAGAGAGTAGAGTTCTACTAGGATTGTGCAAACCATCTCACTTGGTTGGTAGTGAGTAGGATGTTATCAGGATAGACATTATCCTTGGGAGTGTGATTCCTAGGAGGACTTTGCTAAAGAAAGTTGAAGTCCTACTAGGATTGTGCCAATTAGAATCTATAAAAGCTCGTGACATGACCTATACACAGATATTGCAATTCTTACTCTCAAATACACAGTGCTTATTGTCTATTGTCTATTGTCTAATTGCTGACTTACGCATCGGAGGGGTTTTTGGCACACACCCACCAGCTAGCTTACATTTGTATTTTCAAGAAGCAAAGCGACGACGTTTGGAGGAGTGCAAACTTGATCAACAACATTATACGAGAAAATTATTTCATGCTCGTACAATTGGTGCCGTCTGTAGGAAGTTTTACAGAGAACAAACCTTTTGATCGAGTTTTTCTTCAATTAATTCCAATGGCGCATAATGAAGACTTGCCACATAGAGGGGGCAGGAGGCGCGAAGGTTTGCCTTTTGTCCTGCACATTGCAAAATTGGATCCCCAGCGACGGAACCCACGGAGAAACGCACAAGAAAGACGAGGCTCAAGTCCACGCCACTCTTAAAGCCCTGATAGACAGAGGCGGATGCTAAATCCTCAGGTTCTGGAAGATCGCGTAAAGGAGCAAGATGAAGTGATAAGGAGAATGAAGGCTAACATGGAGACTATGAAGCGCTAGATAAAAGGCAAAAGAGTGGCAAAAGAAAAAATAGACAAAGGCAGAATGCACTCTCACCACACAAGAGATCATAACAGGCAAGTCACACCATTTAAGACTGAAAGCAGAAGCCTCAAGATAAGCGACACGCAGTCAAGAACCTCTAGGATTCGTTACTCCAGGTCTGAGAGAACGAGGACTGAAAGGTCTTGTACGGAGGGAAGTAATTATCGGCCCTCGTATACGCACCAAACGACACCTAGGCACACAGAGTTGCCTAGGTCGACAGACCTGCGGACAGTGCTAGAAGAAAGGGCTCGAAAAAAAGAAGATCACCAAGCGTGCGACCCCCAAAGGGTTTCTACTCTACAGCGGATGGCTCCTAGGATGCATGGTAGTGTCGAGGTTGGAATGACAGTATCGCATCTTGCCTACGAACCAACAGACAAAGCGTTGGCAAGGTTGCAGAGCTCGTCGTCCATTCCCGCAATAGAGAACGCATCATTACCCATAGGCTTCCACCAACCTAAGTTCACAATTTATGAGGAAAAGTCAGACCCCTACATGCACTTAAGCCACTTTCGCCAAGTCATGGCTGTATACCGACAGAACGAGGCTCTAATGTGTATCTTATTTCCATCAATCTTAGGCGATTTGGGCTTGACATGGTTTGAGAGGTTGCCAGAAGGCAGCATAGCTTTATGGGTGCAACTTGCAGAGGCGTTCATTACCAGGTTTAAGACAAACACCAAGATGCCGGTAGAGATAGACCAGCTGCTCTCCATCGACATGGGCAAGAAAGAAACACTAAAGTCTGACAACAATCGGTATTAGGAGACTTTTAATCAAATTGAAGATTGCCCTACAAACTTAGCTATTGTAAAATACAAACGGGGTCTACTAGTGGGCAATAAATTAAGGGATTCAATGACAATGATACCACCCTTCACAATAAAGGCCCTAATGGAGAAAGTGCATCAGTACATCCGGGTAGATGAAGATGGCACTAGCGCCAAAGCAAAGTTTGGCATAACAGCGATGTCAGACAAAAAACCTGTGGCAAAAGTTAACACCGTTGGCCAGGAAAAACGATTGAACAAAAATGGCCGAGGTAGACGAGCCAACAGTGAGGACTCCTAGGCAAGGAAGTTAAGAGTCCACACCGCTATCACTAAGGTGTTTAATAAACCTATCTACCGGATTCTTAGCAAGATACGCGACGAACCCTTCATTCAGCGGCCAACCAAGTTAGAAAAAGCATAGAGGGGCTACAATGATAGGTACCGTTGTACCTTCCATAATGAAAAGGGACACCAAACTGAGAACTGTACGCCATTAAGGCAACATCTAGAGGAGTTAGTGGCCGCAGGCCACCTGGACCAATCTATTGAAGGGGGACCGCAGCCAGCCCCCTAGGACCGCAACAGACTATATGGGACACCATCCAACAGTCCGCCCCAAGGCTTCAAGCCAAAACGAGTATGTGAACTCAGAGGGATGATCAAAAAGGCTAAGCACATGAGAGAGGTACTGAGTGCACAACCTACCATGAAAAAAGGAAAAACAGAGGCAACAAACGTTATCACCTTCTCTGACAAGAACTTAGCACAATTACAAAGCCCTCACAACAACGTACTAGTAGTTACTCTGCGCGTCAAGAATTTCAACATCAAATGAATCCTGATTGACCAAGGGAGCTCATGTGAGATAATGTACTACGAAACCTTCAAGCAACTCAAATTGGAGGACAAAGATTTAGCACCCGCAACATCTCCTTTAGTCGGCTTCAACTCAATGTTAGAATGGCCAGTTGGCAAGATAATTTTGCCAGTCAAAGTGGGAACAATGACAAAACAAGTAAAATTTTGGGTATTGAAAGTCCCATCTACTTATAACATAATCTTAGGAAGAACATGTTTACACACCATGCGAGTGGTACCATCAACCTACCACCAAGTGTTATGCTTCCCCAACGAAGCTGAAATGATTGAAGAAGTCTTAGGAGACCAAATCATGTCCAAGCAATGCTTCATGACAGTGAACGGTAATCGAGCTGCCAAAGGGTTCGTGCAAATGGTGGAGGAGCCAGAAAGCAACGAGTTGTTCGCAGACGTTAGCAAGGCAGTTGAACAAAAGAAAGTAGAAGATCTGGTGGAGGTCAAAATAGACGAGAAGATCCCAGAAAGGTTCTTTCTGCTCGACTCATCTTTGTCCAGCACCGAGAGAATCGAGATCATGAAATTTTTTATCTCTAACATCGAGGTGTTTGCCTGGACTCCGTACGACATGCTTGGCATTGACCCAAACTTCATCTGCCATCAACTTAATGTCCACCCAACCGCCAAACCAATTATACAATGAACTCGCCGATCAGCACTTCACTATGCTGAGATAGTGGCTAAAGAAGTGGGGAATCTACTAGAAGCAGAGGCAATCAAGGTGGTTCATTATCCCAGGTGGACCTCCAACACCGTGGTGGTGCCAAAAAACAACGGCAAGTGGCGCGTTTGCATAGACTACAAGACAGTCAACCAAGCGTGTCCAAAAGACAGTTTTCCTCTACCACAAATAGACCAAATGGTGGACTTAACTGCAGGTCACGACCAACTTAGCTTCCTTGATGCGTATCGCGGCTATCATCAAATTGCTATGCATAAACCAAACTGGGAGGTCACATCGTTTACAACACCCAGAGGATTGTATTGCTACAGGGTCATGCCCTTTGGCCTGAAAAATGCAGGAGTGACATTCCAACGAATGATCACCAAAATGTTCGAGCCATTATTAGGCAGAACGATGGAGGCTTACATAGATGACATGGTGGTTAAAAATCAGAATGAAGGAGACCATCTCAAGGATCTCACTGAGATGTTTCAAATTTTGAAGACCTACAAGCTGCGACTGAACATCCAAGTGTGCGTTTGGCATGGGGTCAGGAAAATTCCTTGGCTTTCTAGTGACCAACTGAGGTATAAAAACCGATCCGTCTTAGATCAAAGCTATTTAAGATCTCAAGAGGCCCAACACAGTCAAGGAGGTACAACATCTCACTAGACTAGCAATCGCGCTAAACCGATTCATAAGTCGGTCATCAGATAGGTGTTGACCGTTCTTCCAGGCACTGAAGGCCAAGTTTGAGTGGGATGACGAATGCAACCACGCTCTGGAAAGCTTGAAAGAGTACATGACCTCTCCACCGTTGTTGGTAATCTTAATACTAGGAGAGGAACTTTTTTTTATACTTGGCAGTTTTCCAACATGTAATAAGCGCAGCGTTGGTATGAGCTAAGGGAATACAACACCTACCTATCTTTTATGTTAGCAAGACAGTGCTTGGCGTTGAAACAAGGTACTTGCTGTTGAAAAAGTTGGCCTTAGCTTTGATGATGGCTTCAAGAAAATTACCACACTGCTTCCATGTCCACACCATGATCGTCTTAAAGGCATTCTTCTTAAAAGCCTTGTTTGAAAGGGCGGACTTTTCAGGGTGAATACTAAAGTGAGTTATGGAGCTAGGACAGTTTGACATCAAGTTCCGGCCACAAACCGTGATAAAAGCCTAAGCATTGGCAGACTTCGTGGCAAAGTTTGCGCCAAGTAGTCATTATGTGTACCCGGTAGACTTATCCGAGTTAACCGAGCAAAGTAGGGAAAAGGCCGTGGGAATAAAGCCGCTCACGCAGCAAGGCGAGCAAGTGAGCAGCAAACCGCCTAGTCCTACAGTGATTCCTAAAGATACGCCTGAGAATGGAGTGCTAAAACAACCAAGCAATGAGGAATAATTCGCTACAACGGACAAAAAATATGGAGAAGGCACCATTAATATCCCAAATTCGAAGGCGTCATCAAATTCCTCCACCTACTGGAAGTTATTTGTAGGAGAGATGCGGAAGCTTTTCGTGGATGGAGCATCCAACAAGCACGGTGCTGGACTAAGGATAGTCCTCATCTCACCAAATGGCTTGACCATTGAACAAGCAATCAACCTTGGATTTCTAGCATCTAACAACGAGGCCGAGTACGAAGCACTGTTAGCCGGTTTGAAGTTAGCATTCTGCATGGAAGCCACTAAGCTGATGGTATACAATGACTCCCAATTAGTAGTCACCCAAATTTTGGGTGACTACGAAGCAAAAGACGATAGAATGGCCAAGTATCAAGAGTTATTCAAAAAGGAGATCATGAAATTTGATATCGTAACGATAGAGCAAATCGGTCGAGAAGAAAATAGCAAGGCAGGCGAGCTGGCCGGTTTTGCGTCGATAGTAGACAGATCTATCCCACACCCATTGCTAATGGATTTCATGCCAAGACCAAGTATTGAAGAACCTGAAGGAGTGTTCTTAAAAGATGGCATCCTGTCAGAGGACAAGAAAGAGGCCAACAAAATTAGAGCAAAGTCACAGCAATTTTGGTTCTCCTCATCACTAGCATTATATAAAAAATCCTTCACAGGACCATACTTGAAGTGTGTCCATCCTAGCAAGGTCGAGGCATTTTTGTTTGAAATACACGAAGACATTTGCAGAAGCCACCAAGGGGGAAGATTGCTGGCCTATCGGGCCATTTCACAAGGGTATTAATGGCCGTACATGCAAGCAGACGCTGAGAAGTACGTCAAAAAATGCGAGAAATGTCAAAAGTTTGCACATCAAATCCATCAGCTAGCTAGAGAGCTCCTACCCTTGACCAACCCTTGGCTTTTTGCAATGTGGGGCCTAGACATTGTGAGACCACTCCCAACCGCACCGGGAAACAGAAAGTTCTTTATTGCGGCAACAGATTACTTCACTAAGTGGGTAGAAGCAGAGGCACTCACCTCCATTAAAGAGAAAGACGTCAAGAAGTTTGTCTGGCAGAACATCATAACTTGGTTCGGAATACCCAAGGCCTTGATATCTAACAACGACACTCAATTTGATGGACGACTCTTTTGGGGGTTTTGCGAAGAACACAAGATCGAATTCTACAATTCTATACTAGCACACCCCCAAGCTAACGGCTAGGCCGAGGCTTCCAACAAAGTAGTCTTAGACGATCTAAAAAAGAGGCTAGAAAAAGCAAGAGGGAAATGGGTTGAAGAACTTCCTCACGTCTTATGGGCATACCGAACTACACCTAGACGGTCAATGGGCGGAATGCCTTTTCCTTGGCTTATGGCATAGAGACAGTAATCCTTCTGGAAGTTGCCCTCCCTACCATTAGAAGTTAAAATTTTGATCCGGACTTGAATAGAGAGGTCATAGCCCTAGAATTAGACCTTGCAGAAGAGAAAGGGCATTGGTACACATTGCCTCGTATCAACAGAAGTTGTCCAGGAAATACAATAAAGTTGTGCACCCAAGGCAATTCAAGATTAGGGATTGGGTACTGCGTAAAGTAATGGAAAACACTTTGGTGCCTAGAGATGGTAAATTAGAACCTAATTGGGAAGGACCGTACAGAGTGATTGGTTTGGAAGGAAAATGGCATATCACCTAGAAGACGTAAACGGCCGGGCTATTCCAAGGCCATGGAACACAACCAATCTCAATGTATTTTATTTTTAGCTCTTTTTTAGAACACTTGTCATATTTTCTTTTTTGATATTCAATAAAACAAGTAGACATTTTTTTTTCTGTAAAAATTCTTTCCTCTGTTTGTAAAATTGTTCGTACTCATTGCCCAACTGGAGAGCAATAAAAGAGGTTGGCAGGTTTGACCAACAAAACTTTTACACTCTTTAGCTGAGATAAGGATCTAGGCTGAAGGAGGTTGGTAGGTTTGTCCAACACTTTTTGCATTCTTTAGCCGAGATAAAAATCTAGGCTAAGGAAGGTTGGCAAGTTTGACCAACACTTTTTGCATTCTTTAGCCAAGATAAGGATCTAGGCTAAAGGAGGTTGGTAGGTTTGACCAACACTTTTTGCATTCTTTAGCCGAGATAAGAATCTAGGCTAAAAAAGGTTGGCAAGTTTGACCAACAAAATTTTTGCACTCTTTAACCAAGATAAGGATCTAGAATAAAGAAGGTTGACAGGTTTAACCAATACTTTTTGCATTTTTTGACCGAGATAAGGATCTAGGCTAAAGAAGGTCGGCAGGTTTGACTAACACACTTTTTACATTTTTTAGCTGAGATAAGGATCTAGGCTAAAGAAGGTTGGCAAGTTTGACCAACCACAACTTTTTGTACTCCTCGACCGATATGGTTGTCTCGACTAAAGAAGGTTGACAGGTTTGACCAACATAGATTACTGGATTCCTTAGCCAAGAGGAGTATCTCGGCCAAATAAAGGTTAGCAGGGTAAAGTAGAGCCGAACTAATCAATTCGGCTAAACATTCACTGAAAATGGTGCACAACTATGCAAAAGGAAAAACTCAGTAACCGACCAAAAAGTTCAAAAAAATTTCATTTAGTGGAAGATGATTACAAACGGTGGGACCTACAGCCCAATTACATAGCAAAGAGAAACACCAATAAAAAAGTTTAAAAAAAAAAAAAAAAAAAATCACGGTCAAGCGAGCAAATCTTCCAGCTTGGCGTCAGCACCATCACCAACTCCATCTCCAGCCTGGTTGGTTTCAGCACCTCCTTCCACAGTTAGGTTGGTAATGCCTTCTTTAATCACCAGACTTGGGTCGGTCTGGTTAGGGCCCTCCGACCGAGCAGGAAGATCGGTCAAAGAGTCATTAGGCATGGAGCTATGCCCCTCCGCCACCACTAAGAGTTTTTGTTGAACAGCATTGGTGTAGTCCACCATGCAACTCGGTATGAAGTGCGAAGGGAGATTCAAAAAAATGTCCGAGTCTGGTTGTAGACCGCCCGAACTTCCTCCGCGCACCCCCCTTTCGGAGAGGGTGCGGATTTGGGTTCATAGCTACTACAGTTTGGACTCTTGTCACGGTTCTGTATCTAGTCTCACAAAGTGCAATGTAAGACTGATAAATCACCAAAGAGTCCAAATCCGGTAAATCGTTTTTAAAAAATCGATTTTAATTAAGAAATGTCAAACATGGACTGCTTTGCCAGATTACAGATATCACACCCCAAACCTGCCCCTAAAAGTTTGGGCATGACCTATTCATAAATGGATACAAAACTCGGTATACAAACCTATGGGGCCTTATCGGAAGCATAAAAACACGAACATAACACAGATACGACATACACCATTGAGCGATTTCTAATATGCCAGGATCTCATGCATCAAATACTTCATTAAAAACAGACATAGTTAAAAACTAGATCCCTGAACATTAGTTACATTCACATACATTTACAGTCCCAGCCCTATGATTGGGCGTATACAAAAAAAAAACAACATGAGAGTTATGTATAACAACTTTAGGTGGCACTCAATACGTAAACTAACATCTTCCTAGTTCACCAAAAATAAGTGGCTTGGTATAGTGCCTGGACACATAAAGGTTGGCCAAAGGAAGCAGCATCCTGAGCTAGGATTAACCACCTGGTGGGTGACCTACAGAAACAGACAAAACTGAGAGTGAGCCGGGCTCAGTGAATAGTAATACATAAATGAAACATTACTTAACTTGAACAGATGACATATCAATACATTAGTCTGATTCTGTATTACATACATAATGGCCTTAGGCCTAATCTTGTAATTTAACTTGGTGGCTATAAGTCCTTGAAAATGGTGGCACGAAGCCCTTGGGACATGCGGCATAACACCCTTGTAAACATGTTGGCACTATGGCCCTTGAAACTTGTTGGCGTTAAAGCCCTTGGAAAGTGGCATGAAGCCCTTGTAAAGTAGCATGAAGCCCTTGTAAAGTAGCATGAAGCCCTTATAAACATGTTGGCATTAAAGCCCTTGGAAAGTGGCACAAGGCCCTTGAATATGGCATAAAGCCCTTGTAAGGTTCTTTTCTTCACAAACATTTAACATACCTTAAACAATAGCATAGATACATAACATGCTTGTACCATTAACATAGTTGCCTTACATGCCTCAACATATCAACATAAGTGCATAACGTTTACATAGGTACTACTCACAGTGTCGTTCTGATGCGCTGGTTCCGTCCGTAGTGTGCCCTGTGCACATTCAAATTTACACATTAGTTCATTTCTTCCATCAAATTCCTTTTTGATTCGCTTTACTTCGTAGGAATTAATCATCATCAAAAAGGCATCAAATATATATTTCGACAACATTGGAGAACTCTACACGCAAAACGGAGCAACTTGTTTTTTTCCACATGTGCCGCACGTGCGACCCGTACGTGCTTTTTAAGCAGAATAGAAGCCCCCTTTCTCTTCTTCTCCCGCACGTGCGGCCACAACCCCCGCACGTGCGGCGATTGGCTTCCGCACGTGCGGCCATGACTCCTGCACATGCGGCGATTCTGCATCTTCAGTCCGAATTTTGCTACAAAATGTGGTTCTTTTGGGGGTGTTTAAAAGGGCCTAAATTGAAACTTTAAAATGCTAAGTCATGATTCAAAAGCATTCAAATTAAAAGTACAACATCATAATTTAATCTAATTTGAATTGAATTGAATTAAGCCCTTGATCAACGCTCAATTGATTAGAACAAAAGTTGAAGTTCAACAATATAAATTCATCCTTGAGCCTCCTAACTTCACACACTTAACATAGGTATGCCAAAAACATAACATAAACATGGATATCAACTTAATAAACAAGGAAACAAGATGGTACTCTCATAAATAACTTGAATTGAGTCCAAACTCCACAAATAATGGGATTATTCTACCAAGTCTTTACCACACACACATCCAAAACTTCATGCAACATCAAGGGCTTCCTATGTCAAATTGAGGAAGAGGATTAGGTTAGAGAAATTCAACTTACCTTGGCTTCAATTCTTTCAATTCTCTCTTGTTCTTGACCTCTCTTCCTTTCCTCCCAAGGAATGTATGCAATTTCTAAGTTTGAGGCTTCCCTTAGACATATATATATATATATATATTCATTCATAACTAATGACATATAAGACGAAATTGAATCGTTTAATCAGTCCAAAATTAAAATTTCACAAACATGCTTAAAATTACCTAAAAATTATGCTGATCATGAATATCTTATCAATTTCAGATAATTAAGCTGTTAAGGCTTCCAATTTCTAATTCAAATGTTTTAGTGGTGACAGATAGTTTTCTTAAGAAACAGATAGGCATCTATAAACATGGGTTTCACTTGCTTAATCAAACTTTTTCATGGACTTTTTCAGTAAGCATTTAAAAGTACCAATCGAGGGCTAAGAATAGAACAAAAATCATGTGCGAAGGTCAGGTTATTACACTCTCCCCCCCTTAACGAAGTTTGGTCCTCCAAACTTGTTTGGTCCTCCAAACTTGTTTTACCTTAGGATTGAAATAGGTGTGGGTATTGGTGTTGCATTTCCTCCTCTCTTTCCCACGTTGCATCAGTTCCGTAATGTTCTTGCCATTCAACTTTCACCATTGAAATCTCACGGTTTCGTAATTGTTTCGTTTGTCGGTCCAAAATGCGAATTGGTTTTTCTTCGTACATCAACTTGTCGTCCAATTCAATCTGATGATAATTAATAACATGTGACGGATCCGGAAGGTATCCACGAAGCATAGAGACATGAAACACGTTATGCATTTGACTCATATATGGCGGAAGGACAACTCGGTAAGCTACCGGACCCATTCTCTCCAGAATCTGAAAGGGACCGATATATCGGGGTGTCAACTTACCCTTCTTTCCGAACCTTGAGTGTCCTTTCATCGGAGTGACTTTGACAAAAACGTGACTGTTAACTTCAAATTCCAAATCCCTCCGTCGGTTGTCTGCATAGCTCTTCTATCTACTTTGAGCAGTTTTCAATCTTTGCCGAATAACTTGAACTTTTTCAGTTGTCAACCGAACAATTTCAGGCCCTAGTAAGGATTTATCTCCAACTTCAGCCCAACATACAGAAGAATGACATGGTCTTCCATACAAAGCTTCATAAGGTGCCATGTCTATACTCGAGTGGTAGCTATTATTGTAGGCAAACTCTATCAACGGCAGGTGAGTTTTCCAACTTTCTTGAAAATCCAGCACACACATTCGGAGCATATCTTCTAGGGTTTGAATCGTTCTCTCGGACTGACCATCGGTCTGAGGGTGGAAAGCCGTGCTAAACTTTAATTCTGTACCCATTGCTTCTTGTAAACTCTGCCAGAATCTAGAAACAAACTTAGGATCCCTATCCAACACAATTGAGACCGGAACACCATGAAATCGCACAATTTCATTCACATAGAGTATCGCTAGTTTATCTGCATTATACTAAGTTTTTACTGGTAAGAAATGAGCAGACTTAGTCAACCGATCCACAATAACCCATATTGAATTCATACCCCGAGGAGTCCGTGGTAGTCCCACAACAAAATCCATGGTCAAATGTTCCAATTTCCACTCCGGGATGGGAAGGGGTTGCAACAACCCCGTTGGTCGCTGATGCTCTGCTTTTACTTGCTGGCATTGGAAACACTTAGAGACGAATTCTACGATCTCCCTCTTCATACTTGGCCACCAAAAATTTTGTTTCAAATCTCGGTACATTTTGGTACTCCCTGGATGCATTAAGAATCTTAAGGTATGTGCGTCTTCCATCAGTTTTCGTTTAAGGTTTAAAATATTAGGGACACATATTCGGTTTTGAAATCTGAGCACTGCATTGACCAAACTGAATCCCGGCTTTGGTTTTGTTCCTAAGTCATCACATATCTTCTTTAGAGCTTCATCTTCTGTCTGATGCAATTTAATTTCCTCGAGTAAGGTTGGTTGGGCCATCATCGCTGCCATTAAAACTTCCTGTCCCTGTAGCACAAAGTCTAATTCCATCTTACTTAATTCAATTAACAACTCCTTTTGTCCGGTACCCAAACTTGCCAAGGTCCCCATACTTTTCCGACTGAGTGCATCTGCAACTGTGTTGGCTTTACCATGATGGTAATGAATTTGCAAATCATAATCCTTAAGAAGTTCCAACCATCGTCGCTGCCGCATATTCAACTCTTTTTGAGTGAAAAGGTACTTAAGACCCTTGTGGTTAGTATAAACTTCACAGGTAGTGCCATACAAATAATGTCTCCATATCTTTAGAGCAAAGACTACTGCTGCTAACTCCAAATCATGCGTGGGATAAGTCTTCTCGTGGGGTTTCAGCTGCCGAGAAGCATAAGCGATGACTCTTCCCTTTTGCATAAGTACACATCCCAGCCCTTTGTGTGAAGCATCGCTGTAAATTATAAATCCTTCCGTACCGGATGGCAAGGCCAAAACTGGTGCTGTGGTCAACTTTGTTTTCAATTCCTGAAAAGCAGATTCTCGCTCCTCTGACCATCCAAATGCAACTCCCTTTCGAGTCAGTTGTGTCAGTGGCACCGCAATTTTTGGAAAAATCTTGGACAAATCTCCTGTAATAGCCAGCTAACCCTATAAAACTACGCACCTCAATCACATTAGTAGGAGTTGGCCAATTTACAATTGCCTCAATCTTGTGTAGGTCAATAGAAACTCCTTCCTTTGTAATGATATGCCCCAGAAATGCCACCTCTAGTAGCCAGAATTCACATTTCTTCAGCTTTGCATACAATTTCTTTTTTCGGAGGGTTTGAAGGATCAAATGAAGATGATTCTTGTGAGCTTCTGCATTCTTTGAATAGATGAGAATATCGTCGATAAAGACCACTACGAATTCATCCAAATAGGGCTTAAAAATACGGTTCATCAAATCCATAAAAGCTGCTGGCGCGTTAGTGACTCCGAAGGGCATAACCAAAAACTCATAATGACCGTAGCGGGTTCGAAAGGTTGTCTTCTCAACATCCTCAGCCTTGACTTTGAATTGATGGTATCCCGACCGTAGATCAATTTTGGAAAAGACTTGTGCCCCCTGAAGCTGATCAAATAGGTCATCGATTCTTGGCAATGGATACTTGTTCTTGATTGTGACTTTATTAAGTTCCCTGTAATCGATACAAAGCCGAAGTGTTCCATCCTTCTTCTTTACAAACAGAACTGGCGCACCCCACGGAGACACACTTGGACGGATGAATCCCTTGTCCAATAAATCTTGCAACTGGATTTTTAGTTCCTTTATCTCAGCTGGTGACATTCTATACGGAGTCTTCGAAATGGGTTGGGTTCCCGGTGCTACATCAATGGTAAACTCAATTGCACGATCTATCAACTGCCCTGGCAATTCCTCTGGAAAGACATCCGGAAATTCGCAAACAACTAGAATTCTGTCGGTACTCTCATTCACCATTTGTCCCTCCAAAACACTGAAGAAATATCCCTGACACCCTTTCTGAATTAATTTACACGCCTTCGCCGCAGAAATCAAGTAAGGTGGAGAAGTCACTTCCTGCCCCTGTACCATAAACTCTGGTTGACCCGGAGGGTGGAAACTGATCTGTTTAGTCAAACAATCTATAGTTGCACCATACTCACCTAACCAATCCATTCCCAGAATGATATCAAAATAAGTCATATCGAGTGGTAATAGGTTGGCATATACCCGGATATCCCCAAGTTCAAGTTCACAACCGAGGTAAACTGAAGTACAAAGCATAGAGTCACCCAAAGGTGAAGACACACACAACATATAAGATAGTTTTTCCTCAGTTTTATCTAAGTTTTGTGCAAACAACTTTGACACGTAGGAATGAGTAGAGCCGGAATCAAATAAAACAGAAGCAGAATGACCATGAACCATAAATATACCTGACACCACTATTGCTGCATTCTGCACATCTCCTGGAACCAATGCAAACACTCTGCCTTGTCTTGCTGTGTCTTTATTATTGTTAGGTTTGACCGGTGCCTTGGTGTTAGTAGTTGGTGTAGACCCCGCTGAACTAGTAGCAGCTCTGTTGCCATTTCGTTGATTCCTTTGGGGGCAATCCTTGATCAAATGACCCGTTTTGCCACACTGATAACAGGCTCCAGACTTCCATTGGCATATCCCATGATGCCTCTTTCCACATTCCAAACAAACAGGAATCGTACCCTGGTTAGGAGCAGAAGTATTTGAAGTCCCTAAATTTTGTTTCTTGTTTGGTGGAGTAGTCATTCCCTTTGACCATTGATTGTTTTGCCTCTTTCCTTTCCACTCAGCAATCCAGTTCTGAGCAGCAAGGTTTCCCTCTGCTATAACAGCCCTCTCCAGCACATCTACATAAGTAGGCAACTTTAACATATTGACTCGATCCAGAATTACTCCTCGTAATCCCCCTTCAAATTTTCGTGCTTTCTTATAGTCCGTATCCACCATATGCGGTGCAAACCGGGCTAGCTCCACAAATTGGGCCTCATATTCAGCAACAGTCTTGTTCCCTTGTCTGACAGTTTCAAATTCAATCACCTTTTTATCCCGCATGCTTTAAGGAAAGTATTTATCATAAAATAGTTCCAGAAATCTGTCCCATGTTAGCCCTGGATGGATTGTTCTCGTAAGCATCCACCATCTGCGTGCTTCATCATCAAGGATAAAGGCAGCCAATTGCACTTTTTGAGCTTCAGTACAAGGGAAAACTTCAAATAATTTCTCTATACCCAACACCCAGGCCTCAGCTTTCATCGGTTCTATTCCACCTTTAAAAGATGGTGGTTTCATCTTTTTAAACTCCTTAGTGAGAGTAATAGTTCGATCTTCAGCATGGAACTCTGGTACTACTGGTGGAGGTACCGGTTACGGTGGCGGTTGTTGTTGAGGCTGTTGCTGTTGTTGACGTAAAGTCTCTGCCACTTCCATAATCATCCTTTCCATCCTGTCAAGCCGTGCTAAGGTAGCATCTTCCACATCTTCTGTCCTTGTTCTCACCATGATCTACACAACAGTCAATTATATATGATAGACATAGTTTATTATGGTTAGCATTATCAGAGTACACGTAATGTTGCCATCGAACTTGTCTTATACTTTTAGGATGTCATGCATGATGCCTAAATCTTTTCTAGACACCCTATAGCTCAATGGATCCGTGTGTAAGATAGCAACTCGTGCTCTGATACCACTTGTCACACCCCAAACCTGCCCCTAAAAGTTTGGGCATGACCTATTCATAAATGGATACAAAACTCGGTATACAAACCTATGGGGCCTTATCAGAAGCATAAAAACACGAACATAACACAGATACGACATACACCATTGAGCGATTTCTAATATGCCAGGATCTCATGCATCAAATACTTCATTAAAAACAGACATAGTTAAAAACTAGATCCCTGAACATTAGTTACATTCACATACATTTACAGTCCTAGCCCTATGATTGGGCGTATACAAAAAAAAACAACATGAGAGTTATGTATAACAACTTTAGGTGGCACTCAATACGTAAACTAACATCTTCCCAGTTCACCAAAAATAAGTGGCTTGGTATAGTGCCTGGACACATAAAGGTTGGCCAAAGGAAGCAGCATCCTGAGCTAGGATTGACCACCTGGTGGGTGACCTACAGAAACAGACAAAACTGAGAGTGAGCCGGGCTCAGTGAATAGTAATACATAAATGAAACATTACTTAACTTGAACAGATGACATATCAATACATTAGTCTGATTCTGTATTACATACATAATGGCCTTAGGCCTAATCTTGTAGTTTAACTTGGTGGCTATAAGCCCTTGAAAATGGTGGCACGAAGCCCGTGGGACATGCGGCATAACACCCTTGTAAACATGTTGGCACTATGGCCCTTGAAACTTGTTGGCGTTAAAGCCCTTGGAAAGTGGCATGAAGCCCTTGTAAAGTGGCATGAAGCCCTTATAAACATGTTGGCATTAAAGCCCTTGGAAAGTGGCACAAGGCCCTTGAATATAGCATAAAGCCCTTGTAAGGTTCTTTTCTTCACAAACGTTTAACATACCTTAAACAATAGCATAGATACATAACATGCTTGTACCATTAACATAGTTGCCTTACATGCCTCAACATATCAACATAAGTGCATAACGTTTACATAGGTACTACTACTCACAGTGTCGTTCTGATGCGCTGGTTCCGTCCGTAGTGTGCCCTGTGCACATTCAAATTCACACATTAGTTCATTTCTTCCATCAAATTCCTTTTTGATTCGCTTTACTTCGTAGGAATTAATCATCATCAAAAAGGCATCAAATATATATTTCGACAACATTGGAGAACTCTACACGCAAAACGGAGCAACTCGTTTTTTTCCACATGTGCCGCACGTGCGGCCTGAATCCGCGTCGCGGTCCTGACGCGTCTTTTTAAGCGACGAAGCCCCTTTCTCTTCTTCTCCCGCACGTGCGGCCACAACCCCCGCACATGCGGCGATTGGCTTCCGCACGTGCGGCCATGACTCCCGCACGTGCGGCGATTCTGCATCTTCAGTCCGAATTTTGCTGCAAAATGTGGTTCTTTTGGGGGTGTTTAAAAGGGCCTAAATTGAAACTTTAAAATGCTAAGTCATGATTCAAAAGCATTCAAATTAAAAGTAGAACATCATAATTTAATCTAATTTGAATTGAATTGAATTAAACCCTTGATCAACGCTCAATTGATTAGAACAAAAGTTGAAGTTCAACAATATAAATTCATCCTTGAGCCTCCTAACTTCACACACTTAACATAGGTATGCCAAAAACATAACATAAACATGGATATCAACTTAATAAACAAGGAAACAAGATGGTACTCTCATAAATAACTTGAATTGAGTCCAAACTCTATAAATAATGGGATTATTCTACCAAGTCTTTACCACACACACATCTAAAACTTCATGCAACATCAAGGACTTCCTATGTCAAATTGAGAAAGATGATTAGGTTAGAGAAATTCAACTTACCTTGGCTTCAATTCTTTCAATTCTCTCTTGTTCTTGACCTCTCTTCCTTTCCTCCCAAGGAATGTATGCAATTTCTAAGTTTGAGGCTTCCCTTAGACATATATATATATATATATTCATTCATAACTAATGACATATAAGACGAAATTGAATCGTTTAATCAGTCCAAAATTAAAATTTCACAAACATGCTTAAAATTACCTAAAAATTATGCTGATCACGAATATCTTATCAATTTCAGATAATTAAGCTGTTAAGGCTTCCAATTTCTAATTCAAATGTTTTAGTGGTAATAGATAGTTTTCTTAAGAAACAGATAGGCATCTATAAACATGGGTTTCACTTGCTTAATCAAACTTTTTCATAGACTTTTTCAGTAAGCATTTAAAAGTACCAATCGAGGGCTAAGAATATAACAAAAATCATGTGCGAGGGTCGGGTTATTACAACAGAGTCGCCACCTAAATGTTTTATTTTTGGGGAAATTTAGGAAACCCTGACTCGTACCTAAGGCGACATGTCCGTCGTCACCAAAGTTGCCTCGGCTCGGGAACTTGGGTACGAGGGGGGAAGGTCATGAAATGAGCACCCCCGCTCGCCCGATCGAAGGATCGACCTCTACTAATCATGATATGTTGTTTTGAAAACACATGTGTTCTTATACCGGTTATTTAGCTAACTTACTACGTGATGCGCACAGGATACAAATATAAACTAGATCGCCTAAATTTGAACAAAACAATTCAATGTTTGTTTTCGAAAATGGTTTGAATTTGCCACCCTCAAGTGGGCTTAGAAATGCGGATTTGCCACCAAACAAGGTGGGCTTAAAACATGATGATTTGCCACTCCAAGTGGGCTTAAAACTCACATCTTGATGAATTGTTTCAATTTAAGTAATAAAGCCTTCATCCACAGGCATTCATGCAGTTTAGCATTACAAATAGCCTCATGGCAAGCATGCTATCATGGCAACACTCACACACATGCAAGTATGTTAAAATGTAAATACTTACAGTGTACTCCAAGCCAAAACAGAGAACTAGTTAGAAATCAATGCATGAATCTAACCGTGTGAAATGCCTAATGCAACACATGCAAAAATGCAACTAAATAGGCTTGGCTACCTAATATGGCATATGAAATGCAACAATTTGATGACATGCTTTGAAACACGTATTCAAATATGTATTGAAAGTCAATGCAGTTTGAATGATGCGCCGAGCCCGATGCATGCAAAACAAATGAATGATGCAAACATGGAAGCATGCAAGCATAAGGTATGCTAATCGAAATATGTCCTAATCTAACCACTGAAAGCGAATAAATAAAAGGGAGAAAGACGTGGGGTTGGAAAACATTCACATACACACACGCACACTTATTATAACATTTGCCCTCTCGACGGAGGGTCCGAATGAATTAGCTACGCTAATCTAAGCTAAGCTAACTAACCAATCTAATTAAGCCAATTAGATTAATTATTACACAACAAAACGAATAACTAGTAAACTACTTACTAATTATTACAACACTTAATTAATTAACAAACTAATTAATTAAATTACCAAATTAAGCTAACTAACAAGTAAAGCTAATTACAAATCATACTGCCTCAGCTCTGTTCCAAGAGGTTGAAGATCCATGCTCGGTTGGTGTTCGCTCAGAAATCCATTACCATGCTGTCAATTGCCTCTGTTTGCACTTGCCTTAATTTCTAAAAATTGTACCAACCTCCAGACCGCCTTTATTTTAAAACAGGAATCTGCTGGTGGGCTGCCAGCCAGAAAAAGTGGCTGCCAGCCACTAAAACTGGCCGGTCGGCTAGTGCTACTAGTTGGTCGGCTAGTAAAACTGGCTGGTCGGCTAATTGCTTCTCTAGGCTTCTGGTTTTGCTGCAACAGAGAATAATAGAGGCACAACAATATATTTGCAAGATAATGTAGGCACTGCCACTCTCTCAATCATGTCTCAAGCTCAAAAGAGCATGGCACTCGGCTCTTAAGCCACCAACCAAGTATTTTCAATGCATGGTGGCCAAAAACCAAGCTTATACCATGTTTATGAATGCACAAACAACACACAAAGAACCTTCACCCTATCATACTTGATCAAGGGTGTTAGCGACCAAGAAACGTGACACATTTCATCACTTCAAGTATGAAACGTTCCATATTTCTTGTGTTTGGATTAACGTCCGATCCAAACACATGCAATGCAACACGCATATGTTATCTTGGCATGTTTTAGTTGACTCAATTCTTGTTTACACATTTTAAAGAGAGGAGGTCAACCAAAAGAATGGTTTAAGGCATAGGAGAGACCATGCCTTTGACTAGGAGGAACCCTCAAAAGAAGGTTAAAGCCATTTAAGCACGAGCCTCAATCCCAAGCTCAAACACAATCTCAAGGCCAAACAACCCTAAAATGAAATGGAAGAATGAAGAAATGAGGGAGGTGGTTGATGTTTAGTGCTGAAATGGCATGCTAAAGACCTTAAAGCATGCAAGCAATGCAAACATGGCATGTTGAGGACCAAAAACATCAAAGCTAGTAAAGAGCAATACACAATAGGCATGCAATATATAGCACAAATGTCCAAACCAGCCCTGGACAGAGCTCAATCATGCCAAAATAATGGCCTAAACATGTTGAAATGGAAGCTCAAAATACTAGAAGAACATCTACACATGTTGGCCTATAAGTTAGGCATAATACACAACCCTCAAAAGCTATGAAGAAGTGAAGTATATGAGAGTGTGACTACACTATATACACTGAAATTACATGCCAAATGGTGCCATACCATGCAAACATCACATGCACAACATGTTAAAGGCTTCAAAACTCAAACCTAGTCAAGGTCCTTTATACTACAACCATACTAAGCAAAGCTCAAATGACCTTAGCCACTCAAAACAGACCTAAGACAAGTTGAAATAGTAGCAAAAACATGCTAGACTTGCAGTATAGATGGCAAGAAAAATAAGCTCATGTAGTGGCTTGCAAACAAGGCATAAGGTTCAACTTCTCAAAAGTATTGAAAGAGTGATACATATGAGAGTATGACAGTGATATATGCTCTGAAATCACATATTAAATGATGCCATATTATGCAAAGAACCCAAGCAAAGCATGCTAGAGGACTCAAAACACAAAGCTATCAAAGCCTATCATGCTATAGCCATACAAAGCAAGCCTCAAAGGGCCAAGACCACTTAAAACAGAGTTCAAGCATGCTAAAATATAAGCAAAAATATGCTGGAGTGTAGCCAAAATAAGCTAGAATAATGGGCTAAAGTAGCAAGCATGCAAAACTAGTGAGCAAGGTTACACTACAAGTGTAAGAAGCATGCAAGAGGTGACTCAACCAGGCCAAAACAGAGTTACAACATGCTAAAATAAGACCAAAAATGGGCTGAGATTAAGCCAACACATGCTAGAATAACAAGCTAACTCATTAGGCATGCAAGGCTAGTGAACAAGATTACATTACAAGTGTAAAGAGCAAGCAACCAATGATCAAACAAGCCTCTTGCATGCTTGAACAAGCCAAAAATAGAGTTATGGCAGGTCTAAAAAGTCACAAAAACATGTTTGAACAAAGCCACAAAGAAGTAGAAACATATGCTCATTTAGTAGGCCATCAACACATGCAAGCAAGACAAGAAGAGAGAGGACCACCCCCTCCTATTTGGGACCTCAAAACCACCTTTCCACTACTAGAATTCCTTTGGAATTCAGTGGTTAAAAGACCAAAAAGAGATAGTTTGAATAGCCTTAAAAGGTGGTACAAAAGCTCAGCAAATAAGCAACCAGAGAGGGTAGACCACCCCTAACCCCAACAAGGACTCAAACCAACATTTTTAACACTTAAAAATAGAGCTTTTTGTAGTTAACAACCAAACCTAAAACAGCATGCAAAGGTGGCTAAGATGGTATACAAAAATAAGCTTAAAAAGGGAATATACTCACCCTTGAAACATAGCAACAAGAGGACAACTTCTGAGCCAAAAACTAGCTTTAGGAGGCCCAAACAAGTCTTAAGGAATCTCAACTCCAAGGTCCAGATGTTTGGCTAAGAGGGTTGTGTGCAAATATGTTAAGAACACTTACTTTCAAGCACTATAAAGTATAATATATATATATATATATATATAGAGAGAGAGAGACAAAATTTGCTTCCAAAATTTCTAAACCTCAAACAAAGGAGAGGGACCTCCCCTTATATAGGCAATGCAAGTAAAAGCTTGCTTGACAAGCTTAAAGCTTTCTTAACAAGCTTAATGCTTGTCTTCATCCCTCCATATGTATGAAGGATAGCTTCAATGCCCAACAGCTGGCTCAAAAGATCTGAAAATATCAGAAAAATGAGAAAATTGGCTGCCAGCCAGTTCAAGTGGCCGATCGGCCACTTCAACTAGCTGACCGACCACTCCAACTAGCTGGCGAGGAGAAAAAGTGGCTGGCAAATGCCAAAAGTGACCGGCAGGGCCCCACTCTTCTTTAGCCAAGAGGCATCAAGGTTTGGCCTAAAAACAAGGCCAAAACACAGAGGGTTTAGAGATTCAAAGACAAGGCGCTCAGCCGAGACCTTCGAGCCCTCAAAACTAGCACAAACATGCACAATCATCGAGTGCACAGACGATGACGTCTGAGTCTTAAGGTCAGTAAAAAATGGGGTGTCTACACCGGTGCATGACCGAGCTTCTTTACCACAACTTTCCAACCACTCTTGAAGAAAATGTCTTTTGCAGCCTCGCACTGTTTGACATACACTTCTTCGCCTTTTTTGAAGTTGCGCTCTTCAACATCCTCCATTTGTCTCTACAGTGCCTTTATCTTGGCATCCTTCTTCTTCTCCATCTTGGCCAGCTTTCAAAGGTAACGGTCCTTTCTTTCGACCAACGGTTTTTGTTTGTCTTCTTCAGGAACACTAAGTAGCTCAACCAGGTGATCGTGGTCAGTGCTCAAATCGACAAGCTTTTTTTGGAGTTCTTTAAGATCGGCTTCTTTGGTCTTGTTGTCTGTAATGGCCGTCTTGGTCATCCTCCTTAATTCAAGCACATGCGGATGGGTGATCTGGTTCTTTTGCACAGCCTGCAAAGCATGCACAATAAGATAACCGAGCGACAAGTCAGCAGAAAAACCAAAAGGTGAGGAATTCAGGATTACAAGGATTAGGGATTTGTTGGCAGACCGTATTGCCTTTAGCTCAGTCAAGTGTGCATGGTGCTCCATATCAGCAGGCAGACAGACACTCTTGGCCAAGTTGAAAGCCAACAGATGGTTTTTCTCCGCACAAAAGGAGTTAGCCGTAGTCACAGCTCAGCCTTTGAAAGACACAAATGGTGTCCACACCGGGGTAGGAGACGGGGTAACTCGGCGACCACCTGCTGATTGTTCAAGGAGCACGGCCTCAGGCAACGCGGTCTCTTCCTCGTCTATTAGTCGCTGCGTTAGACTGGCCGAGGCACTAGGCAGACGCTGCTCAGTGGTCAGAGCACGGACTACCCTCTTCTTAGTCATCTCTTGTTCTTCAGTAAGGGGAACTAGGTTGATTTGGGAAAGGTTTAGGTCTGGCTCTGAAGAGGACTCCAAAAGGAAGTCAGTCACTTTGGTCTTCCTCCTACCGCTGTATCGGTAGGTCAGTTAGATGTTAAGCAGATCAGTCCAATCTTTGTCGATAGCGTAGCGCAACTTGATTAGCGTAGGTGTAATTTGATTTAAGCTGGTTTAAATCTGCGAAAGAAACAAAATCGCAAGGGTTAGCGCGGCAATTCATATAGCAGAGGAAAATTAAAATGAGCTAAACCGTACCAGCTATTCTTTTGTTCCAGTTGATATTATAGCCCGATATCTGGGCTTCTTGGTTTTCAAAATTTCTTGATACCCAGAGAAAATCATTGTCGTTTAGGTCCTTATTTGGTGTATGCTAAATGATTTTTTCTTGGCCCTTTCTTATTCTGAGGTAATAGACCCAATCGTCATCATTTTGGCTAAGCGAGTATTGGTAGAAGAGCTCGGCCAATCCGAGGTTGAGACTGAGGCGACAATTTAGCTCGGCTATCCCGTTGATAATCCTATAGGTATTAGTGGATAGTTGAGTGGGGCATAGTCTGCTTTGTTTAAGGAATTAACAGATTAGTGGTTGGATTGGGAATCGAAGTCCCCCCTCTACGATGGACATCACAGTGAAAGGAACAAAGCCTGGCTTACCCCATGGTGTGGTGTCTAGCTCGGCTAAGAAAAGGTGGACGTCATCTAGAATGTCATAATCTCTTCGAAATTTGGCCATGGCTCTAGAGGAGTCCACCAAAAATCGGTATTTGTCCATTGTGTTAAGTTTACTATATTAAATACTGAGTGCACAGCGGCCTAGCATGGCGTTGATACGAACTTTGGTTGGCTCGGTTGAGCAAAAGCTGTTCAGGGGCAAAGTACAAGGTATATCTGGCCAACCTAGTCAAAGTCTACAAAGTGGAAATAAAAAGGTGTTATACCTAAGTGGTAAACCGAGCTAAGTAAAAGACTAATC
Source organism: Camellia lanceoleosa (assembly GCA_025200525.1). Taxonomy (NCBI): domain Eukaryota; kingdom Viridiplantae; phylum Streptophyta; class Magnoliopsida; order Ericales; family Theaceae; genus Camellia; species Camellia lanceoleosa. Next base: position 10,948,009 of record CM045768.1, read on the forward strand.
AAGCCTAGCTCAGTAGTATGGGGACACGAACTATGCTTATTTTGGCCATAGAACAATTAGAACTTTTTGGCTTCGTTTAAAGTTGTAGACCGGTCCTAAGCCGGGGTGGCTACAGTTCGGCTTAGGAGAAAGGGCAAGGTGGTAGCTCGGTTTATTAGGCATGGGAATCTTAGCACGGTCAAGAGTTAGCCTAAGGTAGCAAACAGGTTCTTTGTTCGGTCGTGATACGATTTTGGATCAAAAACACTATTCTTGGCTAGTTCAAAGTCCAGTCAATGTGTTTCTAGGTGTGAGCATGAAGTTTTGAAGAAAGTAGGTTACTAGTTCAGTTTTAAATGCGTATAGCATGCATTTTTGGTGTTGAAATGTTATTTCCAGGCATGAACGAAAACATATTAGTACCAGAACAATAATGGCATGGGGAACTTAAGATTTTGGGTGTAGAATCAGAATCCAATCTGAAGAACGGGCAACAACAACAATGGAGAATAAGAACCCGTGATGCGTAGACCAAGGCTTGAGTGTAGGAAGTTAGGGCTTCAAGCTCTGATTATGAGATCCCACAGCGAAGAGGATGAGCAATGAAAAAGACTCTTTACTGTACACAAGATATATTTATTGAAGATAGAAATGCAGGACGTTTCAAATTATTGGGATTCGTGCTTTACGGCTGTGACAAAGATACGAAGCCAACAGGGGTGTACCAGGTGTCTCAGGCCTGGGTAGTGTCAGACGTGTTGTACAGTTAAGAAGACTGCTGAAGACAGTGCAATCTGGGGGACCGAGCTAGTATTTAAGCTCAGTCAGATTGGGCATTTCTTAGCTCGGCTGGAGGTAAGTAATCTCAATCATGCTTCACAGATAGAATTAAGGGGCAATTGAGAGGGTAATTTGTATAAACCACAATTAAGCTGAGCTAGGTGAAATGGATTGCGTACGTTGGGCTGTTTATTGGACCGAGATAACCCCAGTAAGTGGCCCGGTTTTGGGCCGAGCCTATTGCAGACCGGTCGAAGGTGATTGTTGGATCTTGAACTACGTTAGCTGGAGATTCCACAGCAGAACCGTGGTGTTTTATTGCTAGAAGGCTGAGCTATGCGCAGCTTGGTAAAACATGGTGTGTGTGTGTGTGTGTGTTGGCACAGTTCAGAGCAGGATATCTTGGTTGGACATGAGACTCCTAGGAAGACTCTACTACGGATAGTAGAGTCCTACTAGGATTGTGCAAACCATCTCACTTGGTTGGGAGTGAGTAGGGTGTTATCAGGATAGGCATTATCCTTGGGAGTGTGATTCCTAGGAAGACTCTGCTAAAGAGAGTTGGAGTCCTACTAAGATTGTGACAGGCAGAATCTATAAAAGCTCATGACAGGACCTATGCATAGGTATCACAATTCTTACTCTCAAATACACAGTGCTTATTGTCTATTATCTAATTGCTGACTTAGACATCGGAGGGGTTTTTGGCACATACCCGCTGACTAGTTCACGTTTGTATTTTTAGGAAGTACAGCTACGACGTTTGGAGGAGTGCAAACTTGATCTATAGGATTATACGAGAAGATTATTTCGTGCTCATACATTAAGTATTTTTTTTACATTTTTAAATGCACCTTACTTAAATGTATCTAAATAGTAAAATATTTATAAAAAAAAATATTTTAAAAAATTAATAAATACACAAAAATATTAAATATATATATATTAAATTTTCTTTTTTTAAAAATATATTTTTGGTATTTAGTGAATTTTTTTATAAAAAAAAATTTACAAATATTATACTTTTAAGTATATTTATGTTAGGTGTCTAAAAAATTTAATAAAAAATTAGTAAAAAAAATACAAAAAAACCAAAAAATTAAAATTTTCTAAAAAATAAATTCTGAAAACTGAAATCAAACAAAATAGTTTCTTTGTTTTACATGAAGTAAAGGTCACAACTCAATCGCTTTTAACTATCATAGTATTTATGTTTGTGTATTTTTATTTGGTAAATATAAATATGTTTATGTTTGAGTTCAGATCTTCGGCCGCGGTTTCCAGCAGCCCTCCCAGCAGCCATACAAAACGACGTTGTTTTGTATTGCAAAAACGACGTCGTTTTATTTAGTTGGCTTTTTTTTTTCTTTTTTTTTTTTTGTTCTGAAAATTCGAATTTCCCGCCTGAATTTCATTTTGACTTCAGCTTTAGCTTCGTCCTCTATTTTGCCCTAACCTGCAGCTGGATAGCGAGAGAGAGAGAAGAGAGGCGGTGGAGAACGGAGAGGGAATCGGCGCCATCTGCGAAGACGGAGAACGATGGTGGACGGAGGCGACGGTAATGGAGAGAGGTTGGCAGAGGGACGCGAGTCCGGCTGTGACGCGACGATGGCGGAGGGACGCGATTCCGGCTGTGGCGCGACGATGGCGGAGGGACACGAGTCCGGCTGTGACGAGGTATATTTCAGTATGTGTGTTATGTATATATGTATATTTCAGTCTATATATTTACATTTTGTTTGGATAATCAATGTATACATGTATTTAATCAATGTATCAGTCTATATATAATCAATGTATACATGTATTTTGTTTCAGTCTATATATAATCAATGTATACATGTCTATATATATACATGTATTTGCAGACATTAGAAATATTTCAGTATTTCTCTATTTCAGTCTCTATGTGTTTGCATACATTACAAAGATACCAGTGTTATAATTAATTTGTATATATTAATTTTTATGTATACATTTCTGTATATTAATTTTTATATATAATTAAGGATTTATATATAATTAAGGATTTTGTTAATTCAGCAATTACTAGTTAAGGATTGAGATATAATTAAGGAATTTTATATATAATTAAGGATTTTGTTAATTAAGAAATTACTAATCAAGAAGAGTGATTAGTAACTATGATTGATTTTTCAATATCATTTATAAGTATGATAGTTATATATAAAAGATCTCAGTTTATTAATTTTTCTCTATACATTTCTCTATATTAATTTTTATATATAATTAAGGATTTATATATAATTAAGGATTTTGTTAATTCAGCAATTACTAATTAAGGACTGAGATATAATTAAGGAATTTTATATATAATTAAGGATTTTTATAATGAAGGATTTTGTTAATTCAGAAATTACTAATGAAGAAGAGTGATTAGTAACTCTGATTGATTTGTCAATATCATTTATAACTATGATAGTTATATATAAAAGATCTCAATTTTTGAAAAAAGAGTGATTATTTCTAAATTTAACAATAAATATACCTGTGATAACAAAAATTTAACAATAAATAAATAAAATCCAAAAATAAAACTACCTTAATAAACCACTCCCCATAACAAAATAAGTTAACATTTGCCTCCTTAAACCTACAGAGGAGATGAAGGTTGTCCCCAATATGCCTGCACTTGGTAGGGGGCAACCTGCAAATTAAAAAACATTAATCTGAACACTGACATACCTATCTAAAAAATGGACACTGCCATACGTGTCCAAAAAAATCCAAGTCATAGATGGAAGTAATATAAATTGATTGATTGAACCTATAAATCGAATTGCAGGTGATCGAAGAAAATAATGTTGTTAATGAGTTGGCTAATTGTGGGTGGAAGCCAAAATTGGGCATGTCCTTTGACTCTGAACAAGGTCAATCTCGACTTCCTTTTCCCATGGGTCGTAGTAATTATGTTGAGGTAATATAACATATTGTTTGTTTTGTAAAATGAAAATGCGTTATGAAATTTTTTTAAAATGCATTGTCTTATTCTTTGGTTTATGTTGGTTTACTTTAGGGTGTTTACACTCCACAAGGTCAATCTCGACCTCCTTTTCCCATGGGTCGTAGTAATTATGTTGAGGTAATATTTCATATTGTATGTTTTGTAAAATGAAAATGCATTATTACTATTTTTCATTTCACACTTTATTTTTTTTATGTTGGTTTACTTTAGGGTCATGGTCGTGCCATCTATATTTCTCAACCTCAATCCCAATCTCGACCTGAATCCCAATCTGAACCTTCATTTGCCATGGGTCGTACAAGTGTTCATCATGTCATGTATCCTACATATGATGTGAGTTGTAATTGCTTACATATTTTACATTGAAAATGTAGTATAGATTCTAAAAAAATTTAATACATGTATCACTATTGCAGGGGAATAACACGCCTCAGTCAATGCCGCCTGATTCAATGCATTTACTGTATCCCACTCCGACATCGTTCCAGAAATTGCTTCAAGATAGTACTGTAGTCCAACTGTCACAAGCCTCACATACTCCTGCTGATAGTCATGTGGATGGACAATGATCTTATTATATTTGTGGATTTCGATGTATTTTTGATGGACAATTTTTTTTGTGTTTGTAATGTTTTGTGGGATTTCAATGTTTTTTATGGACATTTTTTTATGTATATCTAATGTTTGGTGGGATTTGGATATTTTTTATGGACATTTTTTTATGTATTTGTAATGTTTGGTGGGATTTGGATGTTTTTTATGGACATTTTTTATGTATTTTTAATGTATTGTTTACACCCTGTAATGGACAGATTACACTTAGTCCCTGTTTTTATTACACCTTGTGACGGACAGGTTAAACTTATTTCCTGTTTTGATTACACCCTGTAATGGACATGTTTGATTTTATTTCCTGTTTTGATTACACCCTGTAATGGACAGATTACAGTTACTTCCTGTTTTGATTACACCCTGTGATGGACAGGTTAAACTTATTTCCTTTTTTGATTACACCTTGTAATGGACATATTTGATTTTATTTCCTGTTTTATTTACACCCTGTAATCGACATAATACACTTATTCCCTGTTTCATTACACCCTGTAACCATAATACTGGGACAGGTTGAACATAATCATAACCGTACAAAGTCAGCAACATAACCATAGAAACTGATTACACAGCTATGTTGGACAAAATGAACAACATAACCAAGTGGCATTACATAACCATATAACCATACAAAATTAACAAGTCCAGTTAACCATAGAAAGATATAGTTTACATAACCACATACCCATACAAACTGTCACTACCTCCCATGGGTCTCAAAGCTTACAAAACTATTACATTTTTATAACTAACACGATCCCAATTACAAGCAAGATACACAACCCATAAATACGACTCGAATTTTGATTTATGTCTGTTTCCAACTTAAGCATATTCGCCCTCATAAATTGAAGTTCTTCGCTTTGAAATCGAAGTTGTTCGTTCATAAGTTGAAGTTGTTATTCGGTGACAGTTGACATGTTGTCCATTTGCATTACTCCTTCAGGTCTACCTTGTGAATTTGTAGGCAAGCACCATCCCATAAAATCGCCGCAACAATAAAATAATTTGTTTCTGTTTTGTTCCGTCTGCGAAATTTGAATAGTTTCTTTCCTATGACATTTAGGGCAATTTCTGTTGCTGAACATCAAATGCTCTGAGGTACCTCCGTTAACAGTTGAACTGGACATCTGCAAAATTATGCACACAAATCATAGTAAAGTTATATATTATGTACGGTGCACTGATAATAAATATTTAAACTTGGACTTGGTGAAAAATACACACTATTCCCTCTTTTCTATCGAATCGATATATGGATAAATGATCCCACTAGAGATATCGACATACATATGGATACATAGACTTTCTATTTCAAACATCTGCCAATCCTGATTGGATTTGAAAATAGCTAGAATTCATTTATCCATATATCATTTTCTGTATGCATAAGAACTCTTTCATTTATGTTCGGCAGAAGCCGCATGTTATACCATATTTCACTAAATAGATATTTGTGTTATGATACAAGTCTAAGTTTTCAAAAAAAAAAAAATAGATGAGATTTGGTTCTATCGGATCTAAACAACTATCCTGTTGATAATGAGAGCACTGTCAAACTCTATCCTGCTTGTTAAATGAGAAACAACTATCAAATTAGTTTTTAGGAGTAAGTTCTACTTGGTGACAAGATTATAGTTTAAATCCATGTTATTTGTTATCTCTCTCTCTCACTCACACACACAGTCACAGAGAAGTTTGTGGACCCATATTACAAACTTGGATTCCCATATTACATCTCCAACTAACTCTTACTTGCCCCTAATAACACAATAATCATCAAACATAATCAGTCTATTCTTCCACAAATGCTTTTTAATTCAAAACCATTGTAAATAAAAGAAAGAAAGAAAATTGGTAGCAAGAATTTCATCAAAAAAATCAATGTGAATAAATATATTAAAGTTATAACATTCAAGTTTTTCTAAATATATCAAAAATGTCATCAGATTTGTGAATAGGAAAACTGTCTATTAACTCAAAAAATACAGCAGAGCATTCACAAACATCACAAAGGGAATCTAGCATTACACTTATTTGAAGCCAATTAACTCATCACAAAGGGAAGCCAACATTACACTTACATTCTGGATTTATTCTCATGCTTGTTTAACTCATGCCAATTAACTCAAAGCCAATTAACCTAGATTTATTCTCAATTAACCCAGATTTATTCTCAAAGCCAATTAACTCATGCTGGAATTATTCTCATATGGGCATTCTATTCTCACAAATTCAGATTTTACACTTATCACAAATTCAGAATCATTTTTGTACATTCACAAATTCAGAATCAGAGATGGAAAAATTAGAATTAGAATTAGAATCATTCTTGTGGCTGGTCTTCACAAGTTCCGAATCATTCAGAATCACAAATTCAGCATCATTCACTTTCAGAATCACAAATTCAGAATCATTCAGAATCACAAATTATAATTACAATCATTCAGAATCACAATTTTACACAAATTTACATCAGAGATGGAAAAATTATAATAGATTTTTTAATCATTCTTTTTAATCACACAAATTATAAGAATGAATCATTCTTTTAATCATATTGCAAATTAGAATTAGAACCATTTATAATTTGCAAATTAGAATCATTTATAATTTGCAAATCCATGTTCTTGTAGAAGAATGATTCACACAAATTAGATAAATTTGTTTCTAATTTGACAAATTTCTTTTAATCATTCAGAATCATTCTTTTAAAAATTATAAATGATTCTAATTTGTTGTGATAATAATGGAAAAATTGTAATAAATTTACCAGGTAGGAGGCCAGCTGAGTATCAGACAAGCAAGCATACCAGGTGCAATGGGGATGGCCAAGAATTCATTTTTAGAAAAATCTTTTGCAAAGAGTAATAAAACCATTCACCTCGTTGAGTTCAGATCTTCGTCTCTCGCCGACTCTGTCTTCCCGCCGCTCCAGTCGCCTCACCGTCGCCTCGCCTCCGTCGGGCTGCTGTTCGTCGGCTCAAACTCGTCCAGATCGTCGCCTCAAACTCGTCCAGATCGTCGCCTCCACTTTTCTTCCTTCGTGCAGATTCGTCGCCTGTGTCTAGGGTTCAAAAAAAAGGGAAAGCTTAATCAGAAACAAAGGAAGAAGAAAAAAAATAAAAATAATACAAAACGACGTCGTTTTGTATGGCTGCTGGGAGGGCTGCTGGAAACCGCGGCCGAAGATCTGAACTCGTTTATGTTTATGTTTGTTTCAGGATGGGATTGAAATTAAAAAAAATTTAGTAAATAAGAAGATTAAATTTTAGCTAAAAGAAACAAAAGAAAATCGTAAATTAGGAAGCCAAAACTTTTTTTTAATCAAAAAATATGAGACTAACGCACCGTTTGGGAAGAAAAATATAGGGTTTTTTTTGGCTATTTTAGCCATAAAAGACAAAATAAGCTATTTTAGCCACAAAAAATAAAATATCACATCCAACCCATAATTATTACACTCCTCTCTCACAAAAAAGTCAAAAAATCCTTCCCAAACCAAACTTTTTAACTCAGGCTAAAATAGCCAAAAAAGTCAAAAAGCCAAAAAATCAACCTACTTTCCAAACCAACCCTAAATATATTACACATTTGACAATAAATAATTCAATAAACTATGTAATAATACAAGACCAATCCTTGTAAGAAATCAAACATCAAAATATGGCTTAAACTTGCTTGATGTACACGTACAATTATATAAAAATATGTTAAAAATTATGAAATTATGTAAAAATATTTTAAAATATATAAAAAAGTGCATTAAAATTTTAAATATTTTAAGATTGGTTCTAATTTATAGACAATCGATATTAGCATGACTCAACTTTAAATTCATTCATAATGTGCATCGAAACTATTATATTTAGTTAAATTAAAAATATCTATTAAATATGATGGTGAACAAATTAACAAAATATTATAAATAAAAGCCACCATATTTTAAGTTGATGTCCTCTTAAAAAAAAACCTATCAATTGCATGAGCATTACCCAATGTAAGAAGAAAAAAGTTTGGTGGTCCGAATTTGGATGGCTCGAATAGCTCGAATGTGTCAAAACGATATTGTTTTGAAAATTTTAAGCCATTCGAGTCATGAATTTTTGGACCACCTAACATTGTTAGTATAAGAAATAGTGGCTTTCATTTGAATTTTTTTGCTAGCAAACGTGGGCTATCTAAAATATTAGCCCATCAAGCCCACCGCAAATCTAATAGGCTGTAATCTCTGACAATTCGTTCGAAATTTTGATATTTCTTAGCTTTTTTGGAGTGTTTGGGAAGAGGGCTTTTTAATATTTTTTTTGGGCTAAAATAGTCCTGAAAGATAAAATAAATTAAAATAATTAATAAGATAAAATCTTACATCAAATTTATAATTATTTCACTTTTTCTCTTATAAACATCATATCGAACTATAAAAAAAATCTAACTATTTTCTAAAATGCAAAAATTTTATACTATGTTTGGTTGGGGTGATTTGGAAAATGATTTGAAAAGAAAAATAGAAAATGAAGATAAAATGTAAATAAAATATACTCATATTTTACCTAGTTTCACACACTTTTTTTTCTTTTTTTTTCTAAATTTCTTTCCAAATCCCGCAACCAAACATAATATTAATCTCCTAAAATAACCAAAAATTAAAATAACTTATTAAAATAAAAACTTTCCAAACACCAACGTGTGATGTTATTCTATGTACATTGTATACTATCGGACAATAACATAATAATACAAACAAAATTAAGTGGATATTAAAGCGGAATATCGAATGAACAAATCGGTATATACAGCACTGCTATGAATTGCAAGAGCATGCGCATAAATCATTGATAAATTTGTAGTTCAAACTCCACCAATTAAAGGGCAAAATTATGTGTAATTCTTGATATGCATGTAATATCAAGATCCAACAACTGACATGATCCCGAGAGAAAACAAAAGATGCCGAGGAAAACTCACTACAGACATTGTAATTGTAAATGTCTGGCTATAGAACAGCCAGTTCGAAAAAAAAAAAAAAAAAAACACCAACACGAAATGGTGGGTTAGACTGTCGCTCAACACCTTTGCTTTGAATATGATATAGATCAGACTGTCGCTCACTATGAACTCATACCTTGTAGCCTCTGCTGTTCCTTCTTCCTCTAGCTTGCTCAAACTTCCTTCGCTTTGATCGGACATAGGGCTTAGTATGGCTGTGTGGCGCACCAGGAGCCTTGTAACTCGGAAATCTCATCCCAAATTCAACCTAATAGCTCTACAGTTCGCAAACCTCCCAAAGGGCCACAACAGCAACTAACCAATAACATTCATTAACAAACTTATTCATCATACCCTTTCGCAGGGGTAGGTAATGCATCATTAGCTTTTCATTCTTGTAAAAAGTTTCAAAATGAAGTAAAAAGCAAGCATATTGCAGATGTCTAGATAAACATGGCCCTTAGCTCATGCATACCATGATTTTAGGATGCTGTTGGCTTTTTGACTTTCGAAGGGTATTTTTGTAAATGCGAGCGTGCCAGTAAGGATCAATCAGTCCTTACAGAAATGTTAATTGCCAATCAATTATCAGACGATTGTGTTTTAGTTCTTTCAGCCTCAATGAAGAGGGCTTTTACTGGTGGCTTGACTTAGGAGAAATTAAACAAAATAACAATTAAATGAAGAGTAATTGAAGTATTTCATTAGAATGAAAACTTACAATGATCCGAACTCAGCCTCGTAGAGGTTTACAGCGACAATCTACTTGAAACTACTTCAATGAATGAAGTGCAGTGCAGGAATGTAAAGAACAGAAATTTAAAGAACAGGAAATGTAGAACTAGAAAAGAAAATATGTAAAGTAAGACTGGTTTGTATGATCTGAGTCCGGGGGCTTTTTCTGGGGTCTTCCCCGCTATTTATACTTCTTAAGGATGACCATCGAACTGCACTTCAAACCGTCAAACTGCTCCTCCATGATCGTTGATCATGCTACCTTATAAGTAGTTCCACTACGCCATCACTTGCAGTTAGGCTTCCCTCCTATATTTGAATTTGAATCTGAGTAACCGTTGAAGCCACGTCACCTTGCACGTCTTTATTGATCCAATGTTACTCAGATCACGTAAGAACCAATACTAACTGTCACGTGTACGATCAGGATCGAAGACTTGAATAGTCTTTCTATATTACCCTTATTCTGCCACGTGTTGAATTGTAACTGGCTTGTACAAAATATGAAACCAACATTACCCCCTACACTAATATACCCAACACTTGGTGATATTAGTGGATCAAAACCCTTTTCCCCGCGTTTTTTAGAATGTGCATGGGGTCTATATTCTAGAAACGCAACCGTCATTTATTGATGATCATTTGCATTAATTCTCTTTCAATCTTTTGAACACCCCAATACCTTAGCACTCGCACAGACTGATACTTCTTCTATGGCCGAATCAACTTTCTCCTCCACCTTTATCCACCTTTTCATATTCAGGTCATGGATGCCTTTGCAAATTATCGACCTTTGAATTACGAACACATTGCCCTTAATCTTTCGATTCAGAAACTTGCGAATATAGATACAAGAAATTCTTCCTCTGACTCATCCTTGTGCTTCGAACAAACTACTCCCAAATCTTTGATTCGGAAAGTTGCAAATATGGACTTGGGAAACTCTTCTTCACAAACCTCTGCATGGGATAAAGCTGCAACTTCTTCATCTTCTAAGGTTTCTAACTGGACAAGCTGGTCAACACCTGAGACCTGTGATTTGAAGGAACGAATCAATCATCATTTTGTTGAGTTCACTGACCCTTTAGAGTTTCCTTCCTACACTCGAAGTTTAGTAGTCTACCCCTACATGCCCATTGACCATCGACGTAGTTTGGAGGAGAATCTGCTTGTGGCATGGTATACATCTTCCATGCCTACAAAGACAGTGCATGTTGCCCGACGCCCAGAAGAGGCACAAGGATACAATCCATCATTCCTAGCTCAGAAGGCGAAGATTTGCTCTTCTGACTGGCTTGATTATATTAATGCCCTTGTTCCTTTTGCCCTTGCTCCATCTCCTAAAATAGAAGCATCCACAACTTCTCTTCCGCCAAATCCTTGCTGGATAGAGAAACTGAGGCTTGCCCTTTCTGCGGATAAGGTCTTTCCACCTTACAAACCTCCACCTTCTCCTACTCCGGCCAAGCGAAAACAAGCTCAACTTCTGCTTGCGGCTTTTTCTCACTTGCCCTTCAATGTTCTTGAGGACGAAATCCCTCTTAAGAATTTTCAATGGGCTTGTGATATTCTAACTTAGGGTCACATTTCAATCCCCTCGCCCAAGCAGAGCTTCACATGTTTTTGGACCAACTTCCATTGCTTCTCCACTGGCATCGAACTTCTATGAACACCACACAATCTTTAGACCAACTTTCGTCCCTTCGAATTCATGCCCAATATGAAGCAGAAAACTTTATTGAAGAATTCGATGATTTCAAGAATAAAGATTTTGCATACTGGGATGATTTGGATATAGACGAATTGGAACAAGGGTTGAGAGAAACAGCTTTCAAAATAAAGGCTAAAGAGCTCTTTTACGAAGTGAGAGCACATCAACTCATGCAGCCAACGTTAGAAAAAATAGAGGACAGAATAAAGAAAGAACATAAATTCATTGATCATTCTTGGACTAAATTTCATGTTCTTGTTATTTATTTCATTCCCTATTTTTATGAGCTTGAGTTTGTACCCAAATAGGGCCACTCGATGTAATTGTTTTTTGCTTTAATACAACTAAGACTCTTCCTTTGTTTGGCATTGTCTCCGTTTGTTTTTTTTTAAAAGCAAATTCAGGACTTCGAACTGAACAATCTTTTCCTTCGAACCTAGATTCAACTGTTTTAAATGAATATTAACCAAAACGACCATGAACTTTTCCAATTTATGGAATGCAGTTGATAGTTTTTGATGTTTTCCATTCAGGATCCATGCTTCGAATTTAACAACCTTACTCTTCAAAACTTGTTTCAATAATAACCAACATATGGTCAATGACTTAATACGATCAATCAGTTTTAAATTGATCTTTTTGTCTTGAACAACAATCCATACTTTCAAAAATATAGAAGCTCCTTTTGAGGCTGCACTATTTTTGGCTTGAAAAGACAACTTTTCCTGAATATATATATAAACCAATTATTGGTTTTGATGTTTCGAATGCCAATTTCCATTCTTAAGAGATTTCTAGTTTTGCTTCGAAGATCATCATTTTCATTGAGAAACCTAAAATAGGTTTTTAATCCCTTTGAAGTAAGCGAACACTTGGTATTCTTGCATCCATTGGGAAGGGAATATGCTTTGAAGCCGGCTTCTTGGTTTCGAAGCCGTTGTTATTGGACTTTTGGCGTCAAAATCTGGTGTGTTATGTTTCGAACACCAATTCCCATCCTTACAGAGTCTCAAGTTTTACTTCGAAGGACATTACTTTCACTAAGAGACCTAAGACAGGTCCTTTAATCCCCTTCGAAGTAAATCAAATACTTTAGTATTCTTGCATTTTTTAGTACGGAAAGTGTGCTTCGAAGCTGACTTTTTTGTTTCGAAATCGTTGTTTTTTGGCTTTTGGCGCCAAAATCTGGTTTCGAAGCCAAATATTTTACTTCGAAGCTAGCCTCAGCATCTGGGCTGTGTTTTTCCCTCCAAATACTATCAATATTTGAAGGAAACTCTTTATATTCGTACTTTTAGTGTTTAACAAACCAAACGTTTATATATCTCTCAAACACAAAGGCTTTTAAAACCCTTTTACTTCGTGTTCTGAAATCATTTGCTCGCTCAACACACAAACCTCTCTTTCCACTGATTTTCCACTTCTCTCAACTCCCTTGCTGCTAATGGATCCTTCCTCTCTAAAAGTACTTGCGGGCGACCGTATCAGCCCAATTATGGCTTTGAAAAAATGTATCGATGAAGAAATCGCCAAGCTAACATCTGGTGAGTCAAGCACCATAGATGGACGTCTCTTCATTCCTCATCACAGTAACAAATAGGAGTACGTCCAAGGTCCTATTTTCCGGGAAGCTCCTGCTCAACTTCCGGCTCTATACCCTCATTTGGAGGACCATTTTCTTCTTTATGAAGGAGGGCTTGATTGGGGGAATTAGAGGATGACCTGGCCTCATCGTTGCTAGCCGACATTGAGGACTGAATGGGAAGAGAATGGTATGACAGAGTTGTACCTGTGAGAGAAGATGACCTGCAGGAGCTCTGTATCCTCGATGCTCTTTGTCTTTCCAGGTACCTCATTCCTGAGGACCCCTTTTTGATTCCTGCTGCTTTATTCTTTTGGAACATGGCTTTTAATTTCTTCCAATTTCGGTGTAGAATGATGGCCCCTACCGTTCTTGATATTTGCCATCTCTTAGGGCTTTCACCCCTTGGCTCTCCTTTTACTCCCAATTACCCAGACCTCCCTGTCAAATTTTCCCTTCCAACCCTAAACTCCTCTTACAGCGACTTCGTAAAGGCTGAAATAAAAGGGAAGGCCTCGTGAGAGATAGAGAACTATTTTCCTTCATTTTGTACTGGTTCTACAAATTTCTCTTTTGCACCTCATCTCAGAGAATTATGCCTGAGTTCGCTCCTCTTGCGAAGGCACTTGTCTTGAAAAAACGCATAGCTCTTGCTCCTTATCTTTTAGGTCATGTCTATAGATCTTACTCCCAATTTTGCGAAAAACCTCTTGATGTTAACCAAGAAGGTCCCCTTTGGGTGCTCCAACTCTGGCTCTTCGCTTATTTCACTGACTTGCACCCCAAATGTCTAAAATTCCTTATTCAGGATCCTAGTACTTATGGGGAAAAGTATGCCAGGATTGCTCTCTATCCTGCCTCCTTTGCTTATTACCTTACTTTCTTTCACCAACTCCCTATTTCTCCATCTGCCACCTTTTTTTTGTCCTTTTGATGCCACTAAAGGTCCTATTTGGCTGCAAACCTTTTTGGCTGATAAGGAGTGCTCCACCTCACCACACGAAGATATATGGGCTTTAATTTTGCTACCGAGGGAGTTGTTTATTGGCACTTTAAACCCTTGAGCTTATAAATGCATATCTGAGGTGTACTGCCCTTCTCAGTTTGCTAGACAATTTGGGCTCACTCAAGGGATACCTGTTCCACTTTGCAATCTCTCGAATGTCCACCTCACGGCTAGAGACCTAAGAATATCCAAATCAAAACTAGAGGCGGCAACATTCAAACTGCTGAAGGAATTAAGTGAATTCAAATTTGTCCCCTTTCTTCTTTCTGGCTTAGTCTTGCAAAGATTCCAGAACTAGTGGTCAGTCAACATGGAAGTGCGCCTATCTGTACACCCTCATGATTTACTGATAGGATTAGAAGTGCCTTCGAAGACTAAATCAGCAATAGTTGAGAACATTCCTCCTCTTTCTGCAGCCACCACAACTTCTGTAGCCTCACCTCCTCCAGCTAGAGTTACCAGAGCTGCTTCGAAGAAGGCTAAGCATTTCTAAGTTCCTCTTTCCTTCAACTCTTTTGTTTGTCTCCTCTATATTCACACATTTTGGTGCAGGGTCTCCACAAGAAAAATCTCCTAAAAGAGTTGAAACTCTAGCTGCTCTCAAGGCCAGACAACAGTAGAAAAAGAAAAGAAAACTGGTACTCACTCCTGAAGAATCTGAATCTCAAAATGAAGACAGAGAGAGATTGAGCAAGAGCAAGAAACACCATTACAAAGAAAAAAGAGAACAAGAGTGGCTGCCCCCTCTTCTGATTTGGTCGAAGATCCTAATTCCGAGACAGTTGACAAAGCAATGGAAAAGAAGCTTACTTCTGAAGAACTTGATCCCCAAATTAAAGAGAGAGAGGTTGAGAAGGAGCCAGTGGTATCATTGCCAAGAAGGAAGAGAAAGAAACTGACTGTTCCTGCTACTGACTTGGTTGAAGATCCTATCCATGAAGCCGCTGCCAAGGTAGTAAAACAAGAACATTCCAAAACAATGATTGTCTTTGAGAGGGCTGAGAAGAAACGGCAACAACAATTCTTGAGAGATGAAGCTGCTACTGCTGATGCATTACAAAGGGAAATTGCAAGAAGGCAACAAACTGCCGAACATTACTCCCTTCGTAGCTCTCCCATCACTGCCAACATTTCTAAAACAAGTAATTTCTTTTAAGCTTCTACTGTTTTTCCTTATCGAATTTTGACATTGAAGCTTGACATTACGTTTTTTCCTTTTTGCAACAACAACTACTAAGGCCATACTTCCAATGAGGACTCCCTCAATTTCAGTTGAGGTTGATCGGATGCAAAATGTGAAGGCCATTCAGATAATACTTCCACTTCCTAGGCCCACATTCCATGTACCCCCTTTAAGTCCTAGCATTCCTGCAACTCTTTCTTGTGGTCTGACTCTATATCTTCCCTATCTGTCCTTCGACCTGTCTCAATTTACCTTTCATTTGGGCCCTGTTCTTCCTTCTCCTTCTAAGGAAATTCCAACCATTACTTCTTCTTCGAAGGTATCTGATTCCCTGATTAAGGGTGCTGGTGGTTCTCCAACTCATAGTTCATTACCTTTGCCTACTTCCAGCCCCTCTTCACTTGATTCTTTGGTGGCTAAGACCATAAAGACTGCCAAATATGCTCCATCCATTTCTCTCATCCCTATGCAGTCCTCTATACCTTCCACCATAACTTTTTCTGCACCCCTCATGTCTACAGATAAGGTAGACATCTTTGAAGCCAGGCTAGCCAGTCTCTTCGATGTACCCTCTACCTCTCCAACAACCAATTTTGAAGTTGAGCCATTAGTTTTGGCCGACTCCTTGTTACAAATTCTTGAAAGCTCTCCTTCCTCCAGCAACAAGCCTTCTGCACCTCTGATGGGCTTAGACACCTGCCTGGAACTGTTAATCTGCTTTTCGAGGCTCCCCTTCGAGGCTTTGCAAAGGCCTATAATAAGAGATGGGTTCCTCCAGTGCTACAAAGTTGCTGAACAGTCAGGCATGGATGTCTCAAGGCACTTATCCCAGGCAGCAGCTACTATCGAATTCTATATCAACATCTTCCATGCTGCCAAAGCTGCGGAGGAAAAATTGGCTAGAGATCAGAGTTTTGTTTCCCAAGTACATACTGAAGTCTCAGAGCTCAAGGAACAACACTCTTCTGCCTCTCACTTTCGAGTTTAGCTGCTCGAGAAAAAAGCTCAACTTGAAGAGGAGCTATCTGCAGTGAATCAGGCCTTAGTCCGAACTGATACCAAACTGCAAATCACCAACCAAGGACTGGCCGATCGGAAAGAATAAATGGCTACAGCTATTCAGTTGTTTTCATCACTTAGCAATAGGAAATCTATTGTAAAAGAACAATTAAGACATTGTAATGATTTTTGGGCCAATTTATGGTAAAATGTACTTAACTTTTTATGAAAAACAAATTCTTGTCTATCATCTGAGTAGTCTTGTGTTCTTTTGCTTGACATTTATTCTACTCCTTGTGTTTCCCAAATAGTTGGAAAATAAGGCTTCAAATATCTGCCATTCATTTTTTTGGGATGTATGTATCCATTCAAATTTCTTAAATGGTATGCCCCAAAAGGTAGGACTCTATGAATTTGATACGGGCCTTCCCAGTTAGGTGACCACTTACCAAACTTATGGCTTTTAATTCCTATCGGGAGTATTGTCTTCCATGCCAAATCACCTTCGTCAAAGCCAATATATTTGACCTTCTTATTGTAATTTTTAGCTGTTTTCTTCTTTTGCAAGAGAATGTTATTTAATGCCAGAATTCTGGCTTCATCTATGCCTTCTAATTCCAAGCACATACTCTGATGGTATTGCTCGGGATTTAGCTGGTCTTGGCATCTTACCCTCAAAGATTTAACATTAATTTCCACAGGTAACACTGCATCATGCCCATACACTAAGGCATAAGGAATAACTCCTGTGCTTGACCTTAGGGAAGTTCTGTAAGCCCACAACACATCCAACAATAAGTTATACCAATCCCTGGGATTGTCCTTCACAACCTTTTGTATTCCTTTTTTCAAGGATTTATTGGATGATTCAGCTTAACCATTGGCTTGTGCATAATATATGGTGGAATTAACGAGACTAATTCCAAATTCTGCCACAAAGGACTTCACCATCTTCCCATCGAACACAGTCCCATTATCCACAGTTATAGTTTGTGGAATGCCAAATCTATGGATTAGATCCTTAATAAATCCAATAACCTCAGTCTGGTCTACAGCCTTGTATGGCTTAGCTTCGACCCACTTAGTGAAGTAATCAGTGGCCACTAGAATGAAACAATGATGCTTCGAAGAAGGTGGGTGTATTTTCCCCATCATATCCATAGCCCATCCTCTGAATGGCCAAGGCTTCACTACTGCATATAGGTTAGTTATGGGCATATGCCTTATTGTGCCATGCTTTTGGCATGCCTGGCAACCCTTTGCATACTCTATGCAGTCTTTAAGGATAATTGGCCAATAGTAGGAATGCCTTCGAAGCAACCATCTTATCTTCACACCAGGCTGATGAGCACCACAGATGCCTTCATGAACCTCAGCCATAGCTGTTAATACTTCTTTTGGGCCTAAACATTCCAGCAATAAGCCATCTCCCCCCCTTTTGTAGAGAGCATTGTCATATATCATATATTGCATAGACTGTAATTTAATTTTCCTGCTAGCCTTCAAAGATGGACCAGCCAAGTATTGTATTATTGGATGCCTCCAATCTTGTTCTTGCAAGTCATTATGATTGACTTCCAAGACCACATTCTTTTTATTCAAAGGTGGTATCAATTTCTGATATGTTGTTTGACTTATGTTCCTTTGGACATTATCCCTTCTCTTGAAATTCGAAGCTTTCTGAGCCACATCATTAATTTGAAATTGAGAAAGCAGATGTAATGTAACAACATAGTATGGTAAAATGCTTATACTTTGACACTTGAAAATTTTTTTCACTTGGTTAACCACCAATTGAGAATCTCCAAATATGTCAACTGCATGAACTTGTAATCCAATAAGAATTTCTAGTCTCACTATTAAGGCTTCATATTCAGCTTGGTTATTAGAACAGGTAACTTCATCCACTCTAAAACCATGTGTGGTCTCTACCCCTTGTGGAGACCTAATCACAATACCAATTCCAGTTAAATCATTGGCTTTCGACCCATCGAACCACATCTGCCATGGCTCAACACTAGCCATACCAAGTTCCATTATCTCTTGGCTCTCTGTTTGAGATGGATGGTCTGCCAGAAAATTGGCTAAAACTTGCCCTTTTACTGCCCTTTGAGGGACATATTCT
Organism: Camellia lanceoleosa; assembly: GCA_025200525.1. NCBI lineage: Eukaryota > Viridiplantae > Streptophyta > Magnoliopsida > Ericales > Theaceae > Camellia > Camellia lanceoleosa. Next base: position 10,966,696 of record CM045768.1, read on the forward strand.
AGATGAAACTCTGATAAGGCTAGTATCCACTTGCCAATTCTTCCCCTCAACATAGGTCTAGATAACATGTACTTAACCAAATCTGTGGTTGCAATTACCAAGACAGTTGTAAGTAAAAGATAGTATCTTAATTTCATTGCAGCAAAATACAAAGCAAGACACAACTTTTCAACAGCTGAATATTTACATTCACAAGAATTTAAAAACCTACTAAGGTAATAAACAGCTTGTTCCTTGCCTTCTTCATTATCTTGGGCCAAGAAAGCTCCCAATGAATCTTCTGCTGCAGCTATGTATAACTTCAAGGGCTTGTCACCCTTTTGTAGCATCAGCACTGGAGGGTTGGCTAAGTAGGTTTTGATACCTTCAAAAGCAATTTGATGCTCTACTGTCCACACAAATTCCTCTTCATCTTTCAGCCTTAACAAGGAAGAAAATACTTTAGTTTTCCATGCAGTGTTAGAAATGAACCTTTGAAGAAAGTTAACCTGTCCAAGGAACTTTTGTAATTCTTTCTTACTTGATGGAGGTCTGGCTTCAATGATAGCTTTGGCTTTATTCTGGTCAATCTGTATTCCTTTCTTGTGTACCACATAGCCCAAGAAGTTTCCAGATGATGCGCCAAAAGCACACTTAAGAGGATTGAGCTTCAATTTGAACTTTCTCATTCTTTTAAAGGCTGCTTCTAAGTGAAACAGATGCTCCTCTATAGATTGGGATTTAACTACAATGTCATCAATATAACACTCTAAATACCCTCCAATGAGGTCATGAAAGATAATGTTCATAGCCCTCTAATATGTAGCTCCAACATTCTTCAGGCCAAATGGCATTTTAACCCATTCGAAGGTGCCAATATTTCCAGGACATCTGAATGCTGTCTTGTGGACATCCTCCTCTGCAATGCAGATCTGGTTATAACTAAAATGCCCATCCATCATTGATAAAACTTGATGCCCTGCTGAACTGTCTACCAACAAATCCACTATAGGCATGGGATACTCATCTTTTGGAGTTGCTGAATTCAAGTTTCTGAAATCAATGCATACCCTCATTTTACCATTCTTCTTAACCACAGACACAATATTAGATAGCCATTCCACATACCTGGCTGTCCTAATAAAGCCTGCTTTGAGTAATCTAAGAATCTCCTCCTTGACTTTCTGAATTACTTCTGGACTCATTCTTCTTGGTTTTTGCTTGTATGGCTTGAAGTTAAGTTTCATAGGGAGCCTATGTTCCACTAATGACCTATCCAATCCTGGTAGTTCATTATAAGACCATGCAAAGCTATCTTTATATTTCTTTAGAACAACCAACAACTAGTCCCTGTCCAGAACATTCAGACAAGCACTTATGTAGGTGGGCTGCTGTGTAAAATCTTCCCCTAAATTTACTTCTTCTAAGGGGTCTTGTATCTGAGAACTTACTGAAGCTTCTTCTTTGATTTCTTCTATCTTCGAAGCAATCTCCCTACTTTGTTCTGCTCCCAGATTCTTTAATTCAACATCTTTGCCCTCCTCCTCATAGACAAAGTCTGTCCACAAGGCTTCCTCTTCCTGTATCTCCTGGACTTTTGTTTCAATGTCTAATGCACAGTATTTATTAAGGGTCAAAACTTTGACCTGTTGCTGCTTTTGCTTGCAGCCAATTATCATGGCTTCTCTTTCTTACTCCTGTACTTTCTGGACTATTGAGTTTACATCCAATGTTGAGAATTTAATTAGAGCCAAAGACTTGGCTTCTTGTGTTTCATTTCTTTGCCTATAACCAGGCATCATTGTCATCCTTAACGATAACCTCCTCATCAGCACTCTCCTAGACTAAGTGCTTCAGGTGTGTCACTTCCTCATCAGCCATCACTTCGGCTGAGCCATCAGGTTTCCTCAGTATACTAAGTGGTGTCACTCCCTCAATATACAGTTTGGCCTCTGTGAAGTCTGCATAGGCTATGAAAAATTGAAGATCTGCATCAATTTCCTCTGTCTCCCCATTACCTAAGGCCATCATAATTTTCTGATGCAAAGAGGAAGGCACACATTTGTTAGTGTGAATCCAATCTCTCCCAAGTAAAGCATTGTATTTAGCATTACTGTTAATTACGAAGAATGCTGTCATGCAGTCCCTGGTTCCCACACTCAGGTTGATGGGTAGAATTCCCTGAGCCATCTATTTATCTCCAGCAAAGCCAGCGATGGTTGTGCTGGTTGGGATTAACTTAGGATTCTTTTTCCCTAGTTTCTTCAAAGAAGATTTCGGTAGTAAATTCACTGCTGCCCCATTATCTATAAGGACTCGGTTCAATTGTATCCCATCAAAGAAAGCCTTGATGTACAAAGGCTTGATATGTTGTGTCATAGAATTCGAGGGATACTCAAAAGGATATGAGAGGTTAATGCTCACCTCTTCTTCACTCTCATATTCAGTTTCCATTGGGGTAGCCATTCCAGAATCATCTTGTACCATACTCACTTGTGAGTCTTCACTAGAGACAGGAATAGGATCAATTTCTTGACCATCTTGGTCCTCCTCTCCAACCTGGAACTCATGAGGCAGTATGTGTACCATATTGACTGATATTGGAGGAAATGAGCCAAATTGGATGGCTAGCTGTACCTGCTTCTCCTTTTGGCCACCTTGTTCAGTTACTTCAGCAACATCCTCCATGCTGCACTCTGGCACTTCATTGTTAACTGATTCCTTCGAAGGATCTTTCTCAACTGGTTTTTCAACCAAAAATGTTTGCTCAGCCATGAAGGCTTCGAACATTTCTTCCTCCACCATTTCTTTCTTTTAGCTTATGCCAATTTCTTCTTCTGTCTCGCTATCACTATCCATTAGAGATTTCTCCAATCCTGCTAAGCTAGATTCCTCTATGGCTTTCAGTTCAGAATGAACCTTGGCCAACTGTTCTCTGCTGTAACCCACCTTGCTTTGTAGAGTTATCTTTGGAGTGTGGTCTGACTTTGGAGTCTTCTTTCCTTCTGTCTGGACCAATGAAGAGCTCTCTCCATTTTCTTTCATATCTTTCTGATACTGAGTGTACCTGCGCTGAATCTTTCTCCTTTGTGATCTCGAAATGATTGGGACCATATCTGGTTCCTTCGTCTTTGGGTGTTTAAGCAATACCCAATTGTTCAGAGCCACCAAAGGAGGTTTAACCATCCTTCCTTGGTTTCCAACATCTTTCTGAGTAGGCACTTCCCTAGGTTTGTTCTGCATCACAAACCAATCTGGAACTCCAGGTACCCACGAACTTACTGACTCAGATGTTGAACTACTTCTTTCTACCTTCGAAGCCATCTTCGAAGCTGGCTGTAAGGGAAATTGCTTGGTCCTAACCTCATGTTTCGAGCCTGATTTAGGCCTTCGATGAAGGTGGCCACTTTCTGTCCTGCGTGAGGTTGGTCTAGGAGGCCAATCTTTGGCTTTGATCCCATAACCTGAACTCTTCTCCAGTCTTCTTTCAAAATGACTGCTCTCCATTCTGTAGTAGTTTGGTGGCCTAGACTCATACAAGGGCCTCTTGCCTTTAGCATGCATTCTATCGACTGCTGGTTCAACTACCAATGGTTGCTGCCTAACACTAGCCGGATACGGCTTTTTGTTGTAAGCATTGGTTGGTTTAGGGTGTCTCTGAACATCCCTGTAGTATTGTTTCCCATCAATTAGAAGCCCTTTCAACCATTTATAACTCAGTCTGCACCTGGAACACATCATTTACATTACTGCTGCCTCTAAGGAATCATCATCCAGTGATTCTTCATCAGAGTGTTTCCTCTGGTGTGAGAAACCTTGTCCAATAACTGGCAGATTTCTGGTGTCCTTTTTTATGGTGGCCTAGTTAGCAACATGCATCTGCACATTGACTTCTTCCAATTCTGTCAAGGACAAGTTCTGGAAGTCTGACATAATGACATTCGCTGCCACCTCTCCAACTTTTGGAAATGGATTACTGTCGATCCCCATGGCCTTTTCTGTTTTGGCTGGGAACTTCAAACTTCCTTTCCGAATTTGTTCTTGGATCCTATCTCGAAAAACAATGCAGTTTTTAGTCGAGTGAGACTAAGAGTTATGCCATTTACAATATACTTTTCCCTTAAGTTCATCTGGAGATGACAATTTTACTCCTTTAGGTAACTTAAAGAAGTTGGCCGCAAGCAAATGATCAAAAATGTCATCTGCCTTTGTTAAATCGAAAGAGTACTTTCTGTGAAGGTCTTTTTTTTTAAACTGCTAGTCAATTGTTGTATCCTTATGAATTAATGCCTCACAGATCACAGGTTCTTTGCCCACAATCTCTGCTGCATCGATCTCATAATTAGGATCTCTATAATATGTCTTGTACGATGCATTATTTCGATCTTGTTCCTCCTCTAGTAATGCTTCATACCTAGACACCTTATAGGTTAGTTCCACCAAATCTCTGAATTCAGTTGAGTCAAACTTCTTTCGAAGCCTGAACTCTAAGCCATTTTGAACCAATCTTACGAATTCTGGCTCTGGCAAGATGACTCTACATTTATTTCGAGCCCTTTTAAATATAGCAATAAACTAAGTAGCCTTTTCTTCAGGCCTTTGACTTAATTTAGCCAAGTCTGCCATGGAAACCTCTAGCTCCGATTGGAAGAATTGGGCATGAAATGCCTCTTCCATTTGTTGTCAATTTTGAATGGAGCCAGGTGTAAGGTTGATGTACCATACAAATGCTCCCCCAGTTAGAGAATTTGGGAATAATCTTAGTTTCATATAATCATGATTAGTAAATTCACTGCATTGAGCAGCAAACCTAGCAATATGCTCTACTGTTGATTGGTTTCCACTCCCATAGAAAAGGGTAAAATCTGGTATCCTGAACCCTCTTGGGTATTCATGTACCCTATCTACCCATTCTGGGTATGGTTTTCTGTATACAGGAGTCTGGACCCCCCGAGCCATCGGTCCACATATCTCCCTGACAATATTAGCAATTTGGTCCCTAGGGACCATATTTTGTGCCTGCTGAACCACTGCTGGAGGGACAAACACAGGATTTGGTCGACAAACTTGTGCTTATGGTCCTCTTGGTCCATAAGGTGGTACATTTGGGACTGGTTGTCCCTGTGGTACAGGTTGCTGTTGGGGGTGTGGGTGACCCATTTGAGCCTGTCCTGCGAAAGGACTTGCGAAAGGTGCTGGAACAGGTGTTGTGTCCCTTCCATTTGCAAGCCAACCTTCCAACCTCCCGGGTATAAATTCGAATAAGGGCTTAGTAAACCCCCTTGTACCAGGTATGGCTTTGAACATGGGATTTGTGACCATTCTTATGCCAGTTTCTTGTACTGGGCTAGATTCACCAATTTGTATGGCTTCATTGTTAGGTACTGAGGCATTTTGACTTGCTATAGGCCTCGAAATGGGTTCATACCAAGACTGAAGTGATGGTCTTTCATAGTTCTGATTACTAATTTGACCATTAGATGTCCATTAACTTGCATAGGCTGTTTATCTCTAGCCAATCTTTGTTGAGGGACATTTAAACCTTCCTCAATGTGTCTTGTGTTTGTTGGTTGGTGGTTATTCATTCGATCCAAAAAGGATATTGCCCACCTTTCCATAGTGTTCATTAATTGCTATCCCATGGCATCTACTAGGCCATCCCATGGATTTATTGGATGAGTAGATGGAACAGTGGATTGTCCAATTCCTTGGTTTCGTCTAATACTATGAACATGTGGTTCTTGTCCTGAAGTACTGGTCTGTTCGACCATGGGTTCTGATAATGTGGGAGTTTCCACAGGACGTGTTACCACATTATCCTCTTAATTAGGTATTTCTACCTCTCCTTCTACGCCTTCTTCCAAGCGTTCATTTTCTCTTTGTCTTCTTCGTCTAGCCATTTCAATGAGTCTCACTGGGCGTGCCAAAAATATATGTTGGCTTTTTGGCTTTCGAAGGGTATTTTTGTAAATGCGAGCGTGCCAGCAAGGATCAATCAGTCCTTACAGAAATGTTAATTACCAACCAATTATCAGACGATTGTATTTTAGTTCTTTTAGCCTCAATGAAGAGGACTTTTACTAGTGGCTTGACTTAGGAGAAATTAAACAAAATAACAGTTAAATGAAGAGCAATTGAAGTATTTCATTAGAATGAAAACTTACGATAATCCAAACTCAGCCTCATAGAGGTTTACAGCGACAATCTACTTAAAACTACTCCTATGAATGAAGTGCAGTGTAGGAATTTAAAGTGTAGGAATGTAAAGAGCAGAAATTTAAAGAACAGGAAATGTAAAACTGGAAAAGAAAATATGTAAAGTAAGACTGGTTTGTATGATCTGAGTCCGGGGGCTTTTTCTAGGGTCTTCCCCGCTATTTATACTTCTCAAGGATGACCATTGAACTGCACTTCAAATCGTCGAACTGCTCCTCCATGATCGTTGATCATGCTGCCTTATAAGTAGTTTCACTACGCCATCACTTGCAGTTAGGCTTCCTTCCTATATTTGAATTTGAATCTGAGTAACTGTTAAAGCCACGTCACCTTGCACCTCTTTATTGATCCAATGCTACTCAGATCACGTGAGAACCAATACTAACTGCCACGTGTAGGATCAGGATCGAAGACTTGAATAGTCTTCCTATATTACCCTTATTCTGCCATGTGTTGAATTGTAACTGGCTTGTACAAAATATGAAGCCAACAGATGCCATCGCTATTATGAAGACATGTTGGCCAGAACTCGAAATATTTAAACACTACCAAGAGAAAAAAAAAACAAAACAAAACAAAACAAAAAAGCGTCTCGTTGCAAGAAGAGAAGTAAAATTGCCACCATACTGACCAAAGAAATTGCATTTGAAATTGGCAAAACTTGAATCATGGATAGGGGTGCAACTCGGGCGGATTGAAAGGTTATCTAAGCCTAACCCAAGTTATGCTAAGACCTGCTCAGGCCCGCCTAAGCTCGAATTACAACCCGAGATTGTATGTCCAAAGCCGACTCGAGTTAAACCTGAATTGTAAATGAATTTCAATTTTTTTTTCCAGCAAAATTATTAAATTATTAAAATTAGACTTTATTTACATTTTTTTTTTAAAGAAAATCATTAATAACATCAAAAAAAAATAATTTATATAATGTAAAAGAGATGCTGCTATAATAGTCTTTACAATTAATAAGTGAGAATAAAAAATATAAAATTTTGTGTTACTTGTATATATATATATTTGATATGATTTAATAATCTAAATTACATTAATATCATGTAATGGCTAGTATTTTATATGTATATTTAATATTTTTATATACCTATATATGTATAATTCGGGTTTTGAATTACTCAGATTGTTTGATGTCTTTGCTCAAGCTTGTCTAAATTTAATCTGGACTTCTAAATTTTTACCTAAACATGTACCGAATTTAAAAGTATCTTGTCCAAGTCCTAAAAAAAATCAGGCTAGGCTCGGGTTGCTCAAGTTGAGCCCACCCAAGTTGTAACCCTTGCTGGGGTCTGTGCCTAGTTACAAGCTCAAACAGTGAGATGTTCTTAACGAACCATCAAATACTAATTGAATGCATTTCAATTGCAAATCAAAACATTCTGATTAAATTCCAGGATTACTCAATTGTCAATGGCATATCAAATACCACAAAAAGCCAGCAATTTCAGCCTTACTGTTGTACCCAAGACATCTTATATTGCCATTTGACCCATCTCAATTTTCAGTTTCAATAGCAAAATCCTTCAGGGCCAAAACAATACATTCGACACATATGAACTAGACAACATTGCAGAAGCACAAACCAACAAGATTGAAATACAAACCGTGTTCTGTCCAAGTGGCGCTCTAAGAGCGAGCTGGTCAAATGTAAGGCACTCACCACCAGCCTTCTCAATCCCGGCTCTTGCTGTTTCGGTGAACCTCAGTGCAGTCACCTTCAAAGCAGGGACTTCATATGCCCGAATGTCATCGGTAACGGTCCCAACAACCACAGCAATCTTAGCATGCTGGGGGGGGGGGGGTGTTCAAACCAGAAACAATGTTAATAAAAAATAAGAAAAATAAGAAAAACAAGTTAAAATTCTGAGTCCTCATTTGGATTTTGAAAAGAAGAATAATCAAAGAACATTTAAAACTGAAAGTTGGAGCAATCATTTTAACAAAAAAAAAAAAAATGAAGCCACTTTAAAGCCTTAGTGTTTTTTTTTTCCACTTTGTGTTATTCATTATTAGATCCAAATGACCTTGAATTTTCCATTTATCCTTATTGGGAGCTTATAAAAAAGATTTTCCGCTTATAATTCATGTTCACTTTTTTCCAAAATCTGAAGTAAGGGAAATATTCAATATTTGATTAAAAAAATAAAGAATAAATTACAAACACATCCATCGAAGTTTACTTAAATTACAAGGGTTCAAACCAGAAACAATGTTAATAAAAAATAAGAAAAATAAGAAAAACAAGTTAAAATTCTGAGTCCTCATTTGGACTTTGAAAAGAAGAATAATCAAAGAACATTTAAAACTGAAAGTTGGAGCAATCATTTTAACAAAAAAAGAAAAAAAAAATGAAGCCACTTTAAAGCCTTAGTGTTTGTTTTTTTTTTTTTTCACTTTATGTTATTCATTATTAGATCCAAATGACCTTGAATTTTCCATTTATCCTTATTGGGAGCTTATAAAAATGATTTTCCGCTTAAAATTCATGTTCACTTTTTTCCAAAATCCGAAGCAAGGGAAATATTCAATATTTGATTAAAAAAATAAAGGATAAATTATAAACACATCCCCTGAGATTTACTTAAATTATAAATCATTCCTGTGATTCTAAAAATTATATTATTCCCCATAAAGTTTCTAATTTCATAACAAATAGGTCATTTTGTTAATAAATCATCAAGTTAATTAACAGTTTTTCATAATGTTAAAATTTTATTTCAATAAATAATTCAAATAATTTTATTATTGTATAGATAAACAGTTAAAAATTTCACTTTTTCAATTAATTATATTAAATAAAAAAATTTTGACAGGGAGGTATTTATAATTTTTCAAACTACATAAAAAAAATTCATATTTTAAGTAAATCTCAAGGGGTATATTTATAATTTACCTAATAATAAAATAAAATGTAAAGGTGCCGTTCGGTAACACTTACATTTTCAATTTTCTATTTATATTTACAAAAATTTTAAAAACTCAAATAAAAACTTGTTTGATAAAATTTTTTATTTATAAATCAGTGGTCTTAGTTTATTAATTTGGTCAAAAAATGTGTTTCCGTTTTGAGTTTTGAGTTTTTTTTTTTTCTTTTTGTTACCCAACACTAGCCACCACCCGCCACCATTTTCCACCACCTGCCACCATTACTCACCACCCACCTGCCACCACCACCCACCTGCCACCCACTCGCCACCACCACCCACCCCTCACCACAACCACCACCACCACCACCCACCTATCATCCACCCGCCACCACCCACCACCCGTCACTACCATCCACCACCCGTTACCACGCCACCTACTTGCCGCCACTACTCACCACCCACCTGCCACCACCATCCACCATCTGCCGCCACCACTCACCACTCACTTACCACCACCAGCAACCACTCACCACCACCATCACCTACCACCTATCTGCCACCACCACCACCCACTCGCTACCACCAACCACCCGCCATCACACTCCACCCACCCACTACCACCACCACCACCCACTCGCTACCACCCACCACCGTCACCCACCCACCACCCACCACCACCCGCCATCCGCCACCCGCCTGCCACCACCACCCGCCACCCGCCACTACCACCACCACTACCCCCCACTCGCTACCACCCACCACCCGCCATCCGCCATCCGCCACTCACCTGCTACCACCACCCACCACCACCACCCACTCACTACCACCCACAACCCACCACCCGCCACCACCAGCTACCCACCACCCACCATCACCACTTTCCACCACCGTCTTCCGCCGCTACTTGCCACCACTTGCCATTTCTCACTCTTTTTTATATTTTTAAATTTTTTTAAACATTTTGTCAATTACCAAATGCGTTTATAGTTTATGTTTTTCTAAAAATAAACAAAAAATAAACAAAAACCAATTTATAAAATTTTTGTAAATATAAACTGAAAACGTAAACGTTACCAAACACACCCAAAAGAAATCGCTATTTCTTGCTTGGTTACTATGGAAACAATGAACGGGAAAAAAGTACGACGACAATAGGTGAGAAATTTATGTAATGTTCATTTTCCTTCTCACTTTCCTTTCCTCTTCCATTTTCTTTGTGAATTCCTCGTTCCAAACAAAGCCAAAACAAGAAATGGAGAGAAAATTCAGTAATATATATTAAGGTGAGGCATAAGGTTATTCAAACTGTCCAACCCGTCCAATTTGAACCGATCCGCATATAAATGGATGATTTCACAGACATAATGCAAGCGGATGCAGTTTAAAATATGGTATTGTTGCGGGTTGTGGGTTGTGGGTTTTACTTACCTACACCCGCAAGAATCCGCCACACTTAAGACTTTTTTTTTTTAATTTACTCATCTTATCCTAGATATTTTTGAGCAATATGACTCAAATAATATGTGAATTTATTTATCTTCATTTTTATTTGTATTGTTCATTTTATTATTTAAGTTTTATTGGTCTTCTCTTGTTGACTCCTAATTAAGTACTTTGGAGTCAAGCTCACCTTCAGGTTCAACCTATAATATTGATGCTATAATTAAACTCTAATATCAATTTGCTCATTTGTAAATTTTTCTTATACTCAACACATTTTCTTACTATATTGAGATGCAATATATGCACATTGTTTATAGTATCACTACTTAATTATTTTACACTTTTTTTGTCAAAGGAATTATGAGATCGAAAATTAAATTACATATTTTTCAATTTGTTTTTGTGTAGGGTTATATGGATAGAATTAGAATTTTTGAAAGTTGGATCTGATTCATGATGGAGTTTGCGAGTTTACAAATGTTTTTATTTAATTTAATAGGTTTGAATTGGATGAAGTTTGACAATAATTTATTATTGCATTTTGAATTAATGTAAAAGTTAATAAAGAATTACTTTTAGGTAAATTTAAGATTTTGAATGATTTTACTATAATTGTATTGTTGGGTAGTAAATGATTTTGATGATTTAGTTTAGGATTTTAAAAAATGTACTTGTTTTAGTTTATGATTTTATTTAAAATATTAAAATTTTAAATGATTTGCTTGTGTTAGAAATTGATTTTGTTGTATTTTTAATTTTATAAGTTTTAATTCATTAATTATTAATGTTAAGCATTTTAGAAAATTGGAGGAAAATTGCTCAAAATAAATATTTACAAAATGACAAAAAAAAAATAGGAGATTTGGTGATAGACCCCTCATTGTCTAATTTGTCTTTCACAAGGACAACAATTATATAGGTATTTTTAAAATCTCCTAATATTTTAAAACTTATTTCTTTTACTATATTACCCTCATATCTATCAACTCTCCTATTAAGCCATCTTCACAGTGTATTTCAGAGTAAAATTTTATTTTGAATAATAGTAAACTTTACTCTGATTCAGAGCATTACTCTGAATCAGAGTAAAGTTTACTATTATTCAAAGTAAAATTTTACATTGTTAAGCAAATCAACATGTTTTTAACCAAAGTAAAATTTCAGAGTAAAACTTTACTCTGAAAGTACAATTTTACTTTGAGTTAGAGTAAAATTTTACTCTGAAAGTACAATTTTACTCTGAATCAGAGTAAAATTTACTATGATTTTAAGTAAAATTTTAGTCTGAAAAAAAAAAATTACTATGATTCAATGTTCAAATCAACACAACCCATTTCTCAGTATAAAAAATAAACAAAATAAAAAAATTTAATCTCGAAATACATTTTCACAAAACATAGATAATTTCAATGGTGAATATTCGAGGCATTTTGCGTTTGTTTCTTCTGTTACTTTCAATAAAAGCCTGTACAAAGCCTGTAGAAAAAGAGACCAACGATCCAACAACACCACTACCTCTGGTTCAAAATCCATTTAGATTTTTATATATTTATGTGCATAATCAATCAGGTAAGAGATTGATATGTGACTATGTATATATATGTCAATTCCTTGAACCTCAAGCCTTGATCCTTAGCGAACCTAACCTTGACCAAATCTCTGACCGTCGGGACTAACTTTGAGGTCGCGAGCATGGCATTCGCGATCTTCGACCTCTTTATCTACAGTAGCAGTGGTGTTGGGATCGACAACTAACTGAGCAATGGTCGATGACAGATCGAAGAAGAAGATAAAGATGAGAAAGAGTGGAGAATGTGGAAAGATTTAGTTGAGGGTATAATAGTCTGATAAAATATTTAAATAATAAATTTTGTCCTTTATGTAAGACTTTATAATTATGAAGAGGTTTAGAAAGTATAATTTTTTTCTTAATCCTTTCAACAATGAAAGAAAGGTAAAGGGCGTTTATAGCCAAATTTCCCCCAAAAAAATCCAAAAAAATTTTTTTTTTTAAAAATTCAAACCGCAAACTGTTCTTACATTCGCGAATTATATTCGCACAAACAGCAATCCGCATTAAGGGAAGGTTGCGGGTTCAATTTTTTCCAAACGGCATATATACGGGTCCAAATCAAAAAATGAACCATCCAAAACCAAACCACCCGCACCCCTAATATATATATATATAGAGAGAGAGAGGGGGGGCACCTTTCCCTGCATGAAAGGAATCAAGTGGGAGAGGGAGAGGGGAGGCTTGTTGGTCTTGCTCATGAAAAGCGGCTTCAGTATTACCGCATTGAAATTGCTTCCCGTTCTGCTCACCAAAAAACGATACAGCTGATCACATATCAAACACTATGACGCCCCAAAATTTAAGGACATCATAATAAGATTTAGAACTTAAAATTTAATTTTCTTAATTAAGAACTCTTCCTTAATGTTGCCACCAAGTTTACCAACATCTATTAACTAACATCCCATAAATTAAAAGTTCTTAATTTACAACTCCAAATAAACTTAAAACATAGTCTTAGAATAAAAAATAAAAAATAAAAAAACACACAAAAATAAAAAAAATAAAACTAGGAAAACGGTTCATGAAATCTTGGGCATTCTTCAAGCTAACCAAGGCCTCATGTCGCCTTGCAAGGCCTCGGCGCTTCCTTCGGTTTCTTCGATACCTGGCATAAAACATCAGGGCAATAGGAATGCCAATGAGCGACGAGCTCAAAAAGATATTACAACCCGAAAATACTCACCCCGATAATAATACTCAAAAATAATAAATATTGTGGAATAACAGAATAACAAGCAGCATTTAACAAACATAACCAGAATGCTATTGGTTGAAGTATTAACAATAGACAATAAAAATAATGGCAAGCGGAAGCAGTATTTCATAATAAGGAAAAATGCCAACCTTTCTTTTTAAATTCACATAGATTTAGTTTAACAGGTAAGTTTAAGTAACTCCCCGCGGAGCACTATTTCCACTCAACCGCTAAGCAATAGCCACAGGCAATTCTGACTCGCCTTTAGTCAAATATTTAAATGTTACTTACTGTAACTACCAATGATGCCCACGCACCAGGGTTACGTACCCGAGTCGTGACATCATGGTCTACCCCAAGGGAACGGTCTATATTGTGACACCCGCACCACCAACCTTATATCGCCTATACCGATAAGAGCCAAAATACCTTTCCGTACCACGTTAGGGTTCGCAACTCACTTGCGCAAGATTCTAAACAGGGCTCACCCCATCACTTTTAAATTTTAATGTATCTGTTCAATTCTGTGTCCCTTTACTTTGTCCAATTCATATTTTGATGCATGTACGAGTTTTAGTTTGAAAACTACAGTGACATAATGTTTATATAGCACAACACAATTGTGTATGACAACCAAAATAAATATGATAGAATGTCTTAGGAATTATCACCAAATTTCTTAGGAATTTACACACTTCTTCTTTCAGCACTGTATGGTCAGAAAGAAAAAAAAAATTATGAAACCCATACCAAACGATGTTCAAACAATCGAGTTAGGCAAATATTTTGAGAAGAATATCAGAGCTAAAAACAATTTTAAAATGGAGAAATAGTTTTTGGAAGAAAACAAGTTTTCTGGACAGTGAGTTACTTTAACCTCCAGCACAGGTGTTCTACGTTCGAAAAATAAAAAGGGACCTCAAATGGTGTTAAAAAGAGGCATGGTCAGAACGGTTTGCTAAATATTTGAGTTTAGAACATATTTCCAGAAGGATTTGAAGACTGAAAACCAGTGTAAGATGGTCAAATAATTTTTACAGGAAAACTGGACAGATTCTGTCACATTTTAGTAAAACTACAATTTCTCCTTTTAGACTTACCCATTTTTTGTGAAATTGGTGGTAAATGAAAGATAACTCTTATATCTAACTATTCCAAGTGGTTGTGCAGAAAAATACGATTTGTAGAGAAAATGGGACCTGTCTAAAGCCATTGCTTTTGCTGTGTTGTAAGCGACGCTTAGGGAAAATATTTGTTTCGGTAAGAAAATGGTGTCCAATGATTTTATAAAAAATTTGTGCAGTGTATAACACCTATATATACCTCCAGTATACACAAATTTTTAACGTCAATTATTTTCAATTTATTAGAGACCTCTTTTCATCCGATAAAGTCTAAAATAGTGGGGAAGAATCTAAGTTTCAGGTAAAAGGAAGCCATTCTCATCTCATTTTACTCTCTTGCAAGATTATTTCAACAATGGAGAATATTGAACACATAAAAACAGTAGCTAAGCCATATATCTATGTTTGCAAGAAGGAATATGAAATTATAACATAGTGAAACCCTCATTCTATCAAAATTTTAAACATGCATGGTACTATTTTGCTATATATGACTTAACCATACTTAGTCTTGCATATATAAATTATATAAATTCAGTTAGAGGTATCTAAGGAAGGATAGAGGTGATGTATTCTTACCTCAAGATTTTTTGCAAACACTTCTCAAAACTAAGTTTGAAATTGGTATTCACCAATTACCCTATCTTTTTTCTCTCTTTCTCTTCTCTTTTCTACTCTCTTTTTCTCCACTCTTTTTCCTTCTTTGCTCAGCTGCGTGAATAGTAGAATGGCTAGGCTGAATGTGAGTTTCTTATGTAGGAGTTTGGGGCCCTTTTTATTTATTTATTTATTTTATTTTATTTTTCTTGGCTTGGGAATTATGATCTACAAGGATAGACTTGTAGGATGTTTCTAGGCATGCTTTGGCAATAGCCCCTTGGGAAGAAAACATCCGGATTCCTCTGCCCAAAAATTCTAAATTTTTTTTTTTGGTATGTATAAAATGAAAATCAATGTATGTATATATATATATATGTCCTAGTCACTAGATGTTTTTCTCCCTATTATCCTCTAACTAACTTGATTATTATTTATTTAACTCATTTAGTTTTCCACAACTATGTTTAGATATAAAATTTAATCACAAAAGGATAAAAAAAAATTATTTAAAGGAATTTAATGTTGGTGTTAATCATGGTGCTATTAATATAATAATTTAATAATCACAATTTATTGACTTAATATTATTATTAATAAACTAATTAGTTGTCCAAAAAAATTTCAGGTTCTTACAACCTATCTCCCTTAAATAATTTCGTCCTCGAAATTTTGACATGTACCTTTATCTTCAAACAACTGAGGGTAGTTGGCTCGTATTGCATCCTCTCTTTCCCAAGTAGACTCTTCCACTCCTCGATGCTGCCACAATACTCACACCAAGCGGATGACTTTGCCTCTTAAGTTCCTTTCTCGTCGGTCCATAATCTTTATAGGCCTTTCCTCAAAGCTTGCATCTTCATTGAGATCAATCTTCCCCCAATCGATAACATGTGAAGGGTGTGGCTCATATTTC
Source organism: Camellia lanceoleosa (assembly GCA_025200525.1). NCBI lineage: Eukaryota > Viridiplantae > Streptophyta > Magnoliopsida > Ericales > Theaceae > Camellia > Camellia lanceoleosa. Next base: position 10,982,621 of record CM045768.1, read on the forward strand.
CGTAACATTGAGATGTGAAAGACATTGTGCACTGCTGCGAGCTGTGGTAGTAGTGCTAAACGGTATGCTACCCCTCCTACTGTCACGACCCAAACCCGCCCTTGTAGGTTTAGCATCATAACCGGCCAGTAATCCTTGGATTACCAAAGGCTTCTTAACAGATTAGCATATAATAAAGGGCTGCGAAAGCAAATATACAAAATATAAATGGCCCAGTGAGCTGTGACGACATACATGGGATAGAATAACTTAGGACTTGTATAAACATAAGAGTGATGACCAAAAAATACAGTATTTACATATTCCTCCCATAAGGGTAATATAGGAAAACCAACCCAACTTACAAAACAAACAGAGTTTAATATGATTACAAAAACAGCCACAAAACAAGACTTCATCCGGAACCTCCTCAGGAGGAGCAAAGGTTGGCTGACAAAAACTGAACGAAGGCCGTCAACTCTAGCCCTGGTCACGTGCTCGCTCACCTACATACATAATATAAATAGTGAGTGGAAGCCCAATGAATAATAAGGGAGTAAAGGGGTTTTAATGAATGAGTCCATACAGATTCAGAGATCATAATTCGTTTTCATAACAAATTCATATTCATTTTCTTGTCCAGATCATATACAGAAATCATAAGTCTTGCTTAAGCATACGTGGTACATCCATTAGGGCTAACAGAGCAGATACAAAACAAATGCAAACACATGGTGGTTATGAATAACCAGTTCCATAAAGGAACCTCCAGATTCGGGTAATAGAGAATAAACATGCTGAGCCCCATGATGGAGCCTCCGGTACGGGGTAATAGAGTGCAGACATATTAAGTTCCATGATGGAACCTCTGATACCGGGTAATAGCTAACAGATATCACATGATGCTAAGGATGCCATGAATACATATCAAAAATTGGACAATCATTCATTGTACAGAACATAGTACTTCGGAAAACAGATCTTATTTTAACACACAGAAAATAAATACAATCGAACATAACTTTACTAAGTTATTACTCACAGTTGGCTTCGAGGCAAACAGACGGAGCAGATTAGTGAAATGGTATACGGCACGTGACCAACATGATACATAACAGAAACGCACCTAAAACACAAGCTCGAATTGTACATAACTTATTTCGTTGTTCTTAGTGCGCTTCTAGTCTTTAATCCTCATTATCGAGTTTTAAACATGTCCTAGGAATGCCTAGGATGGAATGAGGATGCAAAAATAAATTAGAAAACATTTTTCAAAACTTGTTAAAAATAAGGTCCACACTCGAGCGTGGCTTGCCTTGCTCGAGCGAACATGCAGACAAGGAAGCTTCACTCAAGCGTGACTTCCCTCGCTCAAGTGGACTGCAAACTTTTGAAAAAGTACTAGATGCATGATTTTAACGCTTGACGGACGCTCGATCACTGCTCGAGCGTGAAACTTAGGCCCTCAGTCGAGCGCAGATTCCTACGCTCGAGCGGACTGCAAAACACACAAACTTCTGGGTATATGCATTTCACACTCGAGTGTGACCATCGACGCTCGAGCGGAAGTGCATGTACTCAAAGTTCACGCTCGAGCGTGAAGTTCCTCGCTCAAGCGTGGATCAAATTTCTGGAATTTTCAGATTTGATCACCAAGCTCAAATTCAACCCCAAATGCATCAAACTCAATTTTCTAGGCTCAAAACTTTGGAACACAGTTAGAAACTCATGAAACAACATGTTTAAAGCATCATAACATGAAATCATGGCCCAAAAGCATGTCAATTGTGCACAAACTCAACTTAAACTTTATGAATGTTCCAAAACATAACATGCATGAACTCTCTTGCTCTCAACCACTTCAAAACATGATCAAACTAGATAATTTGTTAGAAAACATGATGAATTCTCAAAACATAGATAAAATGAGCACATGCACAAAAGAAGTCTTTGAAATTATGCTCAATTTGCGAAGAAATGCACATGCATGCATAGATTGATCTACCTCTCTACTCCTTAAGCTTGATTCTTACATTTTATAGTTCACTTTACTTGAATCCATGTATGAATTAACTCAATGTCAAAGCTAAAGGCTTGGTTTCATACCTTAGGTGATCAATTAGGCTTTAGGTGCTAGAATCTTAAACTAGATGAACAAAACTTCAAGTTTTCTTCTTCTCTCCTAGCAATTCCCTCCTTGTGAATTCAATTCTTGAACCTAGGACCCAAATCCCCTAATTCACTCTTATTCTCACGTTGAGCACCAAGTTGAGGAAGAAATGAAATGAAAAGGTAACTTAGTGGGGTCAAAATGGCCTTATAGATTGTAAGTAATCAAAACTAATCAAATGGCATTATTTTAATCTAATTTAATCGTTCCGAACCAAATTTTAATTAAACCTATCATAAAATCCTATAAATCCTAATTAGCATATAAATCAAGTCAATTTCTGAGTCGGATGCTGATAAGGCTTTCAATTCGCAAATCCGAGCCTCGTTTGGGAAGTATCATTTTTAGCCAAAAAGTCAAAAAGTTACCTTTTTAGCCAAAAAGCCAACAACCCATACCAAAAAGTCAAAGATTCTCTTTTCTCTCTACTTTTTGCACATCTTTTCGTAAAAAGCCAAAAAGTCATCCCAAACATACTAGTTTTTTTGAGTGACTATTTTAGCCAAATAGCCAAAAAGTTACTAAATTAGCCTGTTCCCAAACGAAACATAAAAAAATCTTTCTATTTCAAACATATATAGACACAAATGATGCAACACACATATAGTTGACTCAGAATTCCTTCTTGATTTTAGTCAGGCTTAATTAATTACGGATTAATGCTAATCATGGGTCAGGGTTGTTACAGTCTTCCCCCCTTAAAAGAGTTTGGTCCCCCAAACTCGAATTACCTTTGTTCTGGAACAACATTGGGTCCGATGGGAACAATTCTGGATATCTCTTCATCATGTCTTCTTCTGTTTCCCAGGTTGCATAGGTTCATCCGTGGTTTTGCCAATCAACTTTTACCAGTGGTATTTCTTTGTTTCTCAATCTTTTAATCCTGCGGTTCGCAATCTGGATAGGTCTTTCCTCATAAGTGTAGTCATCCTTCAAGAGCACATGTGTTGGTTCAATGACATGAAGCGAATCTCTCAAATACTCTCGAAGCATCGATACGTGAAAGACGTTATGCATATGCTCCATTACTGGAGGTAAGGCTACCTGATAGGTTACTGAATTGATCTTTTCAAGGATTTCATATGGTCCAATGTATCTTGGCGCCAATTTGTCCTTAATACCAAACCGAGTTTGACCCTTCATCGGGGTCACTTTGATAAACACGTGATCACCAACCTCATATTCCCTATCTCTTCTACGAACATTAGCATACCTCTTCTGCCGACTCTGTGCAGTTTTCAGACGCTGTTGGATCAGTTTCACTTTCTCGGTGGTTTCTTGCACAAGTTCCGGTCCCAACAAAGGTCTATTACCTACCTCAGCCCAACATATCGGAGAACGGCATTTTTTTTTCATATAAAGCTTCATAATGAGCCATTCCAATGCTTGAATGGTAACTGTTGTTGTACACAAATTCAGCTAATGGCAAATAGGTCTCCCAGCTTCCTTGGAAGTCTAACACACACATTCTAAGCATGTCTTCCAGGGTTTGATTGGTTTGTTCAATTTGTCTATATGTCTGTAGGTGATAGGCACTACTCAACCTCAATTCAGTCCCCAAAGCCTGTTGCAAACTCTGCCAAAATCTTGACACAAACTTTGAGTCCCTGTCAGACACAATAGATACTGGCACTCCATGCAATCTCATAATTTCAGTCATATAAATACTAACCAATTTGTCAGCATTGTAAACAGATTTAATAGATAGAAAATGAGCAGACTTAGTTAAACAGTCTATAATGACCCAAATAGAGTCCATACCTCGGGAAGAGTGAGGCAATCCCACTATGAAATTCATGGTTATGTGCTCCCATTTCCACTCGGTATTGGGAGTGGTTATAATAAACCAGCGGGTCGATGATGTTCAGCTTTAACCTGTTGGTAATGTAGACATCTAGCCACAAAATCTGCAATACTCTTTTTCATTCCAGGCCACCAAAAATTCTGTTTCAAATCATGATACATTTTCGTATTCCCCGGATGCATAGCAAATTTAGTATTGTGGACTTCAGACATAACACGTTTTCTCAAGTCACAACAATCGGGTATACAAAGACGGTCCTGAAATTTTAGCACATCATTCTCAAACATAAATCCCGGCCTCGGCTTCGAATCAAATTCCTCTATGATCTTTTTCAAGTACTCATATTCACATTGCTTCTGTTTGATTTCTTCAATAATTGTAGGTTGAGCGAAAATAGTAGCTAAAGTCCCACCTTACTCTCGCAAAACAATTTCGATCCCATTCCGTTCCAGGTCATCTAACAACTCTTTTCGATTGGGCAGCAAACATGACAAATTTGCAATGGATTTTCGGCTCAAGGCATCTGTCACGGTATTTGCCTTCCCCGGATGATACAGAATCTGTAGATCGTAGTCTTTAATCAATTCTAGCCACCTTCTTTGTCTCATATTCAGTTCCTTTTGGGTAAAGAAATATTTGAGGCTCTTATGATCGGTATACACTTCACAAGTTACCCCATACAAGTAGTGATGCCAGATTTTCAAAGCAAACACCACCGCTACCAATTCAAGATCATGTGTTGGGTAATTCTTTTCATGAGGTTGGAGTTGTCGAGAACATAGGCAATTACTTTTCCATTTTGCATTAACACACATCCCAAACCTTTGTAGGAAGCATCACTGTAAATTTGAAACCCATCAATACCATTGGGCAAAGTTAAAATTGGTGCAGTCACTAACCTAGTTTTCAACTCTTGAAAGGCTGCCTCTCTTTGTTCGTTCCAATCAAATGACACGTTTTTCTGAGTTAACTAGGTCAATGGCATGGCAAGTTTGGAAAAGTCTCTCACAAATCTCCTGTAGTAACCTGTAAGTCCCAAAAAACTTCTAACCTCTGTCACATTTGTCGGTTTAGGCTAGTCCACAATAGCTTCAATTTTCTGAGGGTCAACAGAAACACCATCCTTATTGATTACATGACCCAAAAATGCCACACTGTCAAGCCAGAATTCATATTTGGACAATTTAGCGTATAGTTTCTTTTCTCTCAAGGTCTGCAAAGCAATTCTTAAGTGATTCTCATGTTCTTCCCTGCTTTTGGAGTAAATCAGGATATCATCAATAAACACAACAATAAATTCATCCAGAAATGATTTAAACACTCTGTTCATAAGGTCCATAAAGGCAGCAGGTGCATTGGTCACCCCAAACGACATTACTAAAAATTCATAATGTCCATATCTAGTTCTGAATGCAGTTTTCTCTATGTCTTTAGCCTTAACTTTTAATTGGTGATACCCAGATCTGAAGTCAATTTTGGAAAATACTTGGGCTCCCTGAAGTTGGTCAAACAAGTCATCTATTCGAGGCAGAGGGTATTTGTTCTTGATAGTTACTTTGTTCAATTCCCGGTAGTCTATATATAGCCTCAAAGACCCATCTTTTTTTTTGACAAATAGGACTGGAGCGCCCCAAGGTGAAGTGCTCGGACGGATGAATTTCTTGTTCAACAGTTCTTGAAGTTGAGTTTTTAATTCTTTCAGTTCTGAGGTAGACATCCTATAGGGGGTCTTGGAAATAGGTTGTGTTCCCGAAAACACCTCAATAGTGAATTCAATTTCTCTATCAACTAAGTCCCCAGGTAAGTCGTTCGAAAACACATCGGGAAATTCACAAGCAACAGGGATAGTTTCTACATTAGTACTGTCAGATGATGTAGTTAGTATACAACATAAGTAACCCCTACATCCCTTTCTAAGCAGTTTTACAGTTTTCATAGCTCAAATCAGATATGGGAGAGGAACTACCCCATTCCCAGTAAAAATGAATTCAGGCATGCCCGGTGGTCTAAATACAACAGATTTACTTGTACAGTAAATGGTAGCACAATATTTGGTCAACCAGTCCATTTCCAAAATGCAATCAAAATTATTGATATTCAAGGGCAATAAGTTAACATATAATATCATATCGCCAATCATAATATCACATGCTGGATAAACATGGGCACACATCATAGAATCTCCAGATGGTGTAGATATAGATAACACATATGTCATAAGTTCTAATGGTCTAGTCAATTTTCGAAAGAAAACATACGATACAAAGGAATGTGTAGAGCCAGAATCTATCAGTACACATGCATTTTGAGAACATATAGGGAGTATACCTAACACCACAGTATCGGTGTTTTGTACGTCACCGAGGCACTAAGGCAAACACTCAACCTTGTCTCAAAGGTTATTTCCCAGTATTAGCCCTTGCATTTGTTTTGGCTGTAAAAGCGAACCCAGCTGAACTCACCATAGGACGGCTAGTATTTTCAGACCCAAGTGGGCAATCCTTCACTACGTGACCTGCCTGGCCACATCGGAAACAAGCACCGGATACTCGATAGCACACACCCCTATGCATTCTTCCACAATCAGAACAGACCGAAATAAACCCACTACTTTGACTCGAGCTGCTTGTAGACCCCGTATTCTGCTTCTTACTCACATGGGATCAGCCTCTTCTAAAACCACATCCAGACCTTTTTCTTCTCCAATCAGTTGTTGTAGTTGCTGGGGCCTTACTTTGTTTCATAGCAGCTAGGGTGGCTTTCGCCATTAAGGATCTATCTAAAACTTCCACATAAGTGGGCAATTTTAATGCGCCTACCCAATCAAACACTTCTAAATCCAGTCCACCTTCAAACTTTCGTGCTTTCTTGTAATCAGTATCCACCATATATGGAGCAAACCGTGCTAGTTCGGTGAATTTGGCTTCATACTCGGCTACAGACATTCTTTCCTGTTTAAGTTCTTGAAACTCTGACACTTTCCGATCCCTGAAACATTGGGAAAAATATTTATCATAGAAGATTGCATTAAACTATGCCCATGTCATATTCTCGTTGCCGCTTCGAATTAGTAGCCACCACTTTCGGGCTTCATCCTTCAGAGTATAGATGGCTAGAAGGACTTTCTGGACTTCAGTACAAGGAAACACTTCAAACAGCTTTTCCATTTCAAGTAACCACGTCTCTGCTTTCAATGGTTCAATTCCACCAAGGAATGTTGGCGGTTTCATCTTCATAAATTTCTATGTCAAGTTGATGATGCCATTATTATCTGCTTCGGCTTGTACCGGCGGAGGTGGAGGGGGCAAAGGTTGTTGTCTTTGTTGTTGTGTCATAGTTTCAATCAATGCCACAAGCATTTGTTCCATTCGGCTCATGCGAGCCTCTGAAGATTCACTTACATCATTTCCCCTTGCATTCTCCATGTTGCTATAGAGACATCAAATGATAATAAACATAGGAATAATCTTATTCATTTCTTTCAATTCATTTGCTCAAATTTACACTCAGTTTTCATATCTATTTAGATTACTACACACTCACACATGCAGATGGAATGCCTCTAATTCTTACTAGGACATCCTAAGCTCATATAGACCTATGTGTGCGGTAGAACACGTGCTCTGATACCACTCTGTCACGACCCAAACCCCCCTATGTAGGTTTAGCATCATAACCGGCCAGTAATCCTTGGATTACTAAAGGCCTCTTGACAGATTACCATATAATAAGGGGCTGTAGAAGCAAATATACAAAATATAAATGGTCCAATGAGCTGTGACGACATATATGGGACAGAATAACTTAGGACTTGTATCAACATAAGAGTGACGACCAAAACATACAGTATTTACATATTCCTCCCATAAGGGTAATATAGGAAAACCAACCCAACTTACAAAACAAATAGAGTTTAATATGATTACAAAAACACCACAAAACAAGACTTCATCTGGAACCTCCTCGGGAGGCGCAAAGGTTGGTTGACAAAAACTGAACGAAGGCCGTCAACTCTGGCCCTAGTCACGTGCTTGCTCACCTACATACATAATATAAATAGTGAGCGGAAGCCCAGTGAATAATAACGAAGTAAAGGGATTTTAATGAATGAGTCCATACAGATTCAGAGATCATAATTCGTTTTCATAACAAATTCATGTTCATTTTCTTGTCCAGATCATATACAAAAATCATAAGTCTTGCTTAAGCATACGTGATACATCCATTAGCGCTAACAGAGCAGATACAGAACAGATGCAGACACATGGTGGTTATGAATAACCAGTTCCATAAAGGAACCTCTGGATCCGGGTAACAGAGAATAAACATGCTAAGCCCCATGATGGAGCCTCCGGTACGGGGTAATAGAGTGCAGACATATTAAGTTCCATGATGGAACCTCCGATACCGGGTAACAGCTAACAGATATCACATGATATTAAGGATGCCACGAATACATATTAGAAATTAGACAATCATTCATTGTACAGAATATAGTACTTCGGGAAACAGATCTTATTTTAACACACAAAAAATAAATACAGTCGAACATAACTTTACTAAGTTATTACTCACAGTTGGCTTCGAGGCAAATAGACGGAGCAGATTAGTCAAACGGTATACGGCACGTGACCTAAATGATACATAACAGAAACACACCTGAAACACACGCTCAAATTGTACATAACTTATTTCGTTGTTCTTAGTGCACTTCTAGTCTTTAATACTCATTATCGAGTCTTAAACATGTCCTAGGAATGCCTACGATGGAATAAGGATGCAAAAATGAATTAGAAAACATTTTTCAAAACTTGCTGAAAATAAGGTCCACGCTCGAGCATAGCTTGCCTCGCTCGAGCGGACATGCAGACAAGGAAGCTCCACTCGAGCGTGACTTCCCTCGCTCGAGCAGACAGCAAACTTTTGAAAAAGTACTGGATGCATGATTTTCACACTTGACAGACGCTTGATCACCGCTCAAGCGTGAGACTCAGGCCCTTGGTCGAGCGCAGATTCCTATACTCGAGCGGACTGCAAAACACACAAATTTTTGGGTATATGCATTTCACACTCGAGTGTGACCATCGACGCTCGAGCGGAAGTGCATGTACTCAGAGTTCACGCTCGAGCGTGAAGTTCCTCGCTCGAGCGTGGATCAAATTTCTGGAATTTTCAAATTTGATCACCAAGCTCAAATTCAACCCCAAATACATCAAACTCAATTTTCTAGGCCCAAAACTTTGGAAAACACTTAGAAACTCACGAAACAACATGTTTAAAGCATCATAACATGAAATCATGGCCCAAAAGCATGCCAATTGTGCACAAACTCAACTTAAACTCTATGAATGTTCCAAAACATAACATGCATGAACTCTCTTGCTCTCAACCACTTCAAAACATGATCAAACTAGATAATTTGTTAAAAAACATGATGAATTCTCAAAACATAGATAAAATGAGCACATGCACGAAAGAAGTCTTTGAAATTATGCTCAATTTGTGAAGAAATACACATGCATGCATGGATTGATCTACCTCTCTACTCCTTAAGCTTGATTCTTACATTTTATAGTTCACTTTACTTGAATCCATGTATGAATTAACTCAACTTCAAAGCTAAAGGCTTGGTTTCATACCTTAGGTGATCAATTGGGCTTTAGGTGCTAGAATCTTGAACTAGATGAACAAAACTTCAAGTTTTCTTCTTCTCTCCTAGCAATCCTCTCCTTGTGAATTCAATTCTTAAACCTAGGACCCAAATCCCCCAATTCACTCTCATTCTCACGTTGAGCACCAAGTTGAGGAAGAAATGAAATGAAACGGTAACTTAATGGGATCAAAATGGTCTTATAGGTAGTGATTAATCAAAACTAATCAAATGGCATTATTTTAATCTAATTTAATCGTTCTGAACCGAATTTTAATTAAACCTACCATAAAATCCTATAAATCCTAATTAGCATATAAATCAAGTCAATTTTTGAGTCAGATGCCGATAAGGCTTTCAATTCGCAAATCGAAACTAAAACATAAATAGATCTTTCTATTTCAAACAGATATAGACACAAATGATGCAATACACATATAGTTGACTCAGAATTCCTTCTTGATTTTAGTCAGGCTTAATTAATTACGGATTAATGCTAATCATGGGTCGGGGTTGTTACACCTACCTTGCTCAGAATTTCAAAGGGTCTCACATAACTAGGTTCAAGTTTTCCTTTCTTTTCGAATCGCATTATACCTCAATGACGTCGAACTTTGAGAAAAACATGATCACCTACCTCAAAAGTTAAGGGCCGTCTCATTTGATCCACATAACTCTTTTGTCGACTTTGGGCTGTGATTGGTCGTTGTCTGATCAGTTTTATCTTCTCAGTGGTCTCATGAACCAGGTCTGGTCCTAGCAAGGTTATTTCCCCTACTTCTGTCCAACAGACTGGTGATCAACAAGGTCGCCTATAAAGTGCTTCATACGGTGCCATTCCAATACTGGCTTGGAAACTATTGTTGTAAGCGAACTCCACGAGAGGTAAGTGTTTCTCCCAACTTCCATCAAAATCCATAACGCAAGCTCGAAGCATATCCTCCAAGGTTTGTATCGTCCTTTCAGACTGTCCATCTGTTTGTGGGTAAAATGCCATACTAAAACATAAGTTCATTCCCATTGCCTTCTGCAAGCTCTGCCAAAATTGGGAAGTGGCTCAAGGATCACGATTAGACACAATACTAACTAGTACTCCGTGTAATCTGATCACTTCTTTGATAAACAATCTACTGAGTGAGTCTAACGTATTTGATGACCCGACAAGTAAGAATCAGGCTGTCTTAGTTAGTCGATTTACCACTACCCATACGCTGTCATGTCTCTGTGGTGATCGAGGCAAACCCATCACAAAATCTATGGTTATGTGTTCCCATTTCCACTCCGGGATTGGTAAAGGTTGAAGTGTTCCTACCGATTTTTGGTGTTCAACCTTTACTTGTTGACATGTCAGGCACTGAGACACAAACTTGGCTACATCCTTTTTCATTCTGCCCCACCAATATTGGCGTTTTAAGTCTTGGTACATCTTAGTACCTCCTGGATGTACTGCGAATATTGAATGGTGAAATTCCTTAAGTACCTTTTCTCTTAGTGAGTCATCACTCGGCACGAACACTCGACCTTGATATTTCAAACTCCCATCTGTGTGAATTTCCCAACTAGGCATGGTTTCACTAGATTCCATTCGTGCCTTGATAAATGCCACCTCCTGATCGTACTGTTGTGATTCTAATATCTCGCTCAAAATTTTAGGCGTAGCAATTTGAGCACCAAGGTAAGCCTTTTCATCTTGAACCTCCATCTGTACCCCAAATTCATTGAGCGTTCCAATCATATTCCATTCTCTAAGGGCTAAGCTAGCAACAATCCCTTTATTTTTGCGGCTTAATACATCTGCTACAACGTTAGCCTTGCCGGGATGATAATAAAGGGTAAATTAGTAATCCTCAAGGTATTCCATCCAACGTCTCTGACGTATGTTCAGGTCCTTTTGGGTGAACAGATACTTCAAGCTTTTGTGGTCGGTAAATATCTCAAACTTTTCACCATATAGGTAGTGTCTCCAAATTTTAAGAGCATGAACTATGGCTGCTAACTCCAAGTCATGAGTGGGATAATTCTTCTCATGGTTTTTTAATTACCTTGATCCATATGCCACCACCTTGCCATTTTGCATCAACACGCACCCCAGACCTTCTTTGGAAGCATCACAATACACATTGTACCCAACGTCACACTTTGGTACTATGAGAATAGGGGCAGTCGTCAATCTTTTCTTAAGTTCTTGGAATGAATTTTCACAAGACTCATTCCATTCAAACTTAACTCTTTTTTGAGTCAAGCTTGTCATTGGTTTGGCCAACCTTGAGAAGTCTTGAATGAATCTTCGATAGTAACCGGCCAACCCTAAGAAACTACAAATCTCGAATGTGTTCTTAAGTTGCTTCCATTCTGTCACTACCTCTACTTTAGTTGGGTCCACTGATGCTCCATTTTCAAACACCACGTGACCCAAAAAATTTACTTCCTCCATCCAGAATTCACATTTACTAGCTTTAGCATACAGTTGGTTCTCCCTCAAGGTTTGAAGTATTATTCTCAAATGTTGTTCATGGTCTCCTTTAGACTTGGAATACACCAAAATATCATCAATGAAAACTACCACAAATTGATCTAAGTAAGGCGTGAATATTTTGTTCATTAAACTCATGAACACACCTGGTGCGTTGGTTAGGCCGAATGGCATCACTACGAACTCATAGTGGCCATAACAGGTTCGAAATACAGTCTTAGGAATATCTTCTTCCTGAATACGCAACTGGTGATACCCAAATCTGAGGTCTATCTTTGAGAAACACTTTGCCCCTCTAAGCTGATCGAAGAGGTCATCAATCCTAGGTAGTGGATACCGATTCTTAATGGTAACTCTATTGAGTTGGCAGTAATCAATGCACAACCTAAGTATCCCATCTTTCTTCTTAACGAATAAGGCTGGTGCTCCCCAAAGGGACGTACTTGGCCTTATAAATTCCTTGTCTAACAATTCTTGCAACTGTGTCTTTAGCTCTCTCAGTTCAGCTGGTGCCATACAATGTGGTGCCATTGAGATCGGTGATGTGCCAAGTTGTAGTTCGATGGTAAAGTCTACTTTTCGTTTTGGGGGTAGTCCTAGTAATTCCTCCGGAAATACATCAGTATACTCGCGTACCACACAAGATAGCCCTAGTTCCATACGGTCTTTGTCTTCCAGAACTAAGCTGGCTAACCATCCAGCTAGGTGATCGTGCCACTTTGATTTTCGAAGCGTCAGTGATAGGGAATCTTGTCTATCCCTCTTAAATTGGAATCGCGTTCTGTCCTAAGAGTAAGCAGTCACCGTCTTTCGATAGGAATCAATGGTGGCTCTATGGGCTGATAACCAGTACATTCCTAGGATAACGTCAAAGTCTGACATTTCCATGACTCGTAGGTCACAAGTTAAATGCAAACTGGAGACTCCTAGTTCACATGATTTGCATACAAGATCTACTCGAGTTTGACCTCCTAGTGGTGAGGCTACACTCATAGGTGTTTCTAATCGTTCAGACTCTAATCCCAAAGTTGTAACACACGAAATAGATATAAAAGAGTGTGATGCTCCATAATCAAACAAGACTTGTACATAAGAGTTCATAAGGATAAGTACACCTTGAATCACTGAAAGATTTTCAGTATCTTCCCCTTCTTGGAGTGCAAAAACTCTTCTAGTGGCACCTTAATTTGGTCCCCCAAGGTTCCTTTGTATTGGCATCTCCTGGTTGTTAAGCTCTCGACTGTCCCATATTTCGATTAGCTGGCGGCTGACCTCTACTGGATTGGGAATTTTGCACAGCTCGCACTCCCTGAGTTGGCACACATTTGTTCCGTTGAGTAGCCCCTCATTGATTAATGTAGTAGCCTGACCTTTGAGGACAGTTGTTCCTAAGGTGCCCTTCTTGGTCATATTCATAACACCTCTTAGCCACTTCCCTACTACGCTGTTTAGAGTTATACCCTTGCTGTTGTTGTGGCCTCGTAGCATAAGGTATCAAAGCAGCAGGGGTCCTATTGTTCCTTGAGGGTCCTCCGCTTCTTTGTTGGTTGGCTCTAGACTGCTGACCTTGAGTCCTTGCAGTGTCCATCTTCTCTCTTTCTAGAGCAAGAGCCTTATCTACTACCTGTGCATAAGTAGGTAGTTGCACTGCGACCAGCTTGTCTCGGAGTCCCGAGTTGAGTCCCCACTCAAAACGCCTTACCTTGTCTGTTTCATTTGCCACTATAGCTATGGCATGGCGAGAAAGGGCCTCAAACCGATTGGCATACTGTGTCACAGTCATACTCCCTTGTTTCAATTGGAGAAATTCTTGGATCATCTCTTGCCTCACCGAGTTTGGGAAGTACTTTTCCATAAACAATTCCTCGAACTGTCTCCAAGATAGTTCTGCCACTTGACGACTTTCCTTGATCATTGTCCACCAGAAATCAGCCTCCCCCTCGAAGAGAAATGAGGCGAAGGACACTTGGTCTTGCTCATTCTGAATTTCTAGCGTCTCCAATATTTTCTTCACTTGCCTTATCCATGCCTCCGCTAAGTAGGGATTGGGTTCTTTGAAAAATTTCTGGGGCTTGATTTTTTGAAATTTCGCTATTAATTCTGCCTTGTTGTTTTCATGCCTGGGTTGGTTTCTTAGTTCATTAATAATTGCCTGAACGAAATTCATGACGTCACTGTTGGTGTTGTTGTCGTTGTTGTTGTCATTGAATTCATTTCCCCTAGTTCTTCCTGCCATTTTCTGCATGAAGGATATTAATTGTTTACTATCGGCATGATGTAAGTACTTATTTAATTATTTATTTTATGCAAACAAGAATTCACTAAGTTTAACTAGAACTGAAACTTTTCGTTGCAATAAAGGATCGGTTACATGACCAAAAATTACATTTATCACCAGATCGAGGGGATTATTTCACCCCATTTCATAACCACTATTAAACTAGGCTTTTACAATGAAATTCCAACAAAATTGTTTATCCGCCTAGTTTACCCTCTTTAGTCTCTCCTCCCCTCAAACAAAAAGCCATGGGTAGTGCTGAAGCATTTGCCAGGCATGCTCCCAACTCTCATCATACAACCCATAGCACTTCCAACGGACTAACAGCTTGAGCCTTTCTATTCCCACATGTTGGCCCAAGATCCTTACAAGGACTTCTTCGTAGGTGAGTGGGTCGGAGAAGTCGACTGTCCCGTTCGTAGGTACGAGCTTTCCAGCCGTTGGGGCTGCCAGGAAAATGTCTCGTTGATGGAAGAAATTGGTGTAATTGTCTTCCAGGGCTGGTGGTAGCGGTCCTACTTCATACATGACCCTTACCAACTCCCGGATAACTCGCACAGGCCCCAGATATTTATCGTCCCCCCTTCAGTGTTTCCACTCGCATGGTATTAGTGGTTCTAGCTTAACATACGCCTCTAGCCCTATCGGGAATGCCCTCATTTGCACTACGTTCCCCACGTCCGCTTCACCTTCTTCGAAGGCATATTCAATTAAGGAGATGGGGTCGAACTTAGTGTCACTTCCCACCCAACCAAACTCTTCCAGCAGAATGGTGGCCAAGGGTTCCATGACTTCCACTTTTGCGTCTACCTCTGCGTCTTCTTCGTCTAGTGGTTCTTCTTCTAGATATTCCTCCGGATCTTCCTCCTCAGGCTCAGGCTCAGGCTCAGGCTCAGGCTCAGGCTCCTCTTCATCCTCATCATCTATCTTCTCCTCTTCCGGATCCTCATCCCGGTCCTCTTCCTCATGGACTGACTCTGAAGTTTCTGTCCCTACCTCTGGGTCGGTTAATAAGGGTTCTTCTTCAGGCTCGGGATCCGAGAGCCAGTCCTCGTTATGAGATGGGCTTGACATCCAACAAGGAGAATACAAAGTTCTTACACTCTCAGTATGGTCTTAGGTCATCAAATGTTTTTAATTACAGTGTAGTAAATGACACATGCTTAAGCCTACACAAGGACTCAAGGGTTTCTAGACCTAAGCTCTAATACCATGTTGTGACGCCCCAAAATTGAAGGACATCATAATCAGATTTAAAACTTAAAATTTAATTTTCTTAATTAAGAACTCTTCCTTAATGTTGCCACCAAGTTTACCAACATCTATTAACTAACATCCCATAAATTAAAAGTTCTTAAGTTACAATTCCAAAAAAACTTAAAACTTAGTCTTAGAATAAATAAAAAAACACACACACAAATATAAAAAAAATAAAACTAGGAAAATGGTTCATGGAATCTTGGGCATTCTTCAAGCTAACCAAGGCTGAATGTGGCCTTGCAAGGCCTTGGCGCTTCCTTTGGCTTCTTCGATACCTAGCATAAAACGCCAGAGCAATGGGAATGCCAATGAGCGACGAGCTCAATAAGATATTACAACCCAAAAATACCCACCCCGATAATAATACTCACAAATAATAAATATTGTGGAATAACAGAATAACAAGCAACATTTAACAAACATAACTGAAATGCTATTGGTTGAAGTATTAACAATAGACAATAAAAACAATGGCAAGTGGAAGCAGTATTTCATAATAATGAAAAATGCTAACCTTTCTTTTTAAATTCACATAGATTTAGTTTAACAAGTAAGTTTAAGTAACTCCCCGCGGAGCACTATTTCCACTCAACTGCTAAGCAATGGCTACAGGAAATTTTGACTCCCCCTTGGTCAAATATTTAAATGTTACTTACTATAACTACCAATGATGCCCACGCACCAGGGTTACGTATCCAAGTCCTGACATCATGGTCTGTCCCAAGGAAACGGTCTATGTTGTGACACCCGCACCACCAACCTTATATCGCCTGTACCGATAAGAGCCGAAATACCTTCCCGTGCCATGTTAGGGTTCACAACTCACTTATGCAAGATTCTAAACCGGGCTCACCCCATCACTTTTAAATTTTAATGTATTTGTTCAATTCCGTGTCCCTTTACTTTGTCCAATTCACATTTTGATGCATGTACGAGTTTTAGTTTGAAAACTACAGTGACATAATGTTTATATAGCACAACACAATCGTGTATGACAACCAAAATAAATATGATAGAATGTCTTAGGAATTATCACCAAATTTCTTAGGAATTCACACACTTCTTCTTTCAGCACTGTATGGTTAGAAAGGAAAAAAAAAATATGAAACCCATACCAAACGATGTTCAATCGTTACAATATTTTAACTGGTGCTAGTTCATTGAGTTAGGAAAATATTTTGAGAAGAATACCAGGGCTAAAAACAATTTTAAAATGGAAAAATAATTTTTGGAAGAAAACTGGTTTTCTGGACAGTGAGTTACTTTAACCTCCAGCACAGGTGTTTTGTGTTCGAAAAATAAAAATGGGCCTCAAACGGTGTCAAAAAGAGGCATGGTCAGAACGGTTTGTTAAATATTTGAGTTTAGAACATATTTCCAGAAGGATTTGAAGACTGAAAACCAGTGTAAAATGGTCAAATAATTTTTATAGGAAAACTGGACAGATTCTGTCACATTTTAGTAAAACTACAATTTCTCCTTTTAGACTTATCCATTTTTTGTGAAATTAGTGGTAAATGAAAGATAACTCTTATATCTAACTATTCCAAGTGGTCATGCAGAAAAATACCATTTGTAGAGAAAATGGGACTTGTTTGAAGCCACTGCTTCTGCTGTGTTGTAAGCGACGCTTAGGAAAAATATTTGTTTCGGTAAGAAAATGGTGTCCAATGATTTTATAAAAAATTTATGCAGTGTATAACACCTATATATACCTCCAGTATACATAGATTTTTAACATCAATTATTTTCAATTTATTAGAGCCCTCTTTTCATCCGATAGTGGGGAAGAATCTGAGTTTCAAGTAAAAGGAAGTCATTCTCATCTCATTTTACTCTTTTGCAAGATTATTTCAACAATGGAGAATATTGAACACATAAAACAGTAGCTAAGTCATATATCTATGTTTGCAAGAAGGAATATGAAAGTATAACATAGTGAAACCCTCATCCTATCAAAATTTTAAACATGCATGGTACTGTTTTGCTATATATGACTTAACCATGCTTAGTCTTGCATATATAAATTATATAAATTCATTTAGAGGTATCTAAGGGAGGATAGAGGTGATGTATTCTTACCTCAAGAGTTTTTGCAAACACTTCTCAAAACTAAGTTTGAAATTGGTATTCACCAAGTACCCTATCTTTTTCCTCTCTTTCTCTTCTCTTTTCTACTCTCTTTTTCTCCTCTCTTTTTCCTTCTTTACTCAGCTGCGTGAATAATAGAATGGTTGGGCTGAATGTGGGTTCCTTATGTAGGAGTTTGGGGCCCCCTTTTTTTTTCATTTATTTTATTCTTCTTGGCTTGGGAATTATGATCTACAAGGATAGACTTGTAGGATGTTTCTAAGCATGCTTTGACAACAGCCCCTTGGGAAGAAAACAGCCGGATTCCTTGCCCAAAAATTCTGAATTCTTTTTTTTTTTTTTTTTGTATGTTTAAAATGAAAATCAATGTATATATATATATATATGTCCTAGTCACTAGATGTTTTTCTCCCTACTATCCTCTAACTAACTTGATTATTATTTATTTAACTCATTTAGTTTTCCACAACTGTTTTTAGATACAAAAATTTAATCACAAAACGATAAAAAAAAAATTTACTAAAAGGAATTTAACGTTGGTGTTAATCATGATGCTATTAATATAATAATTTAATAATCACAATTTATTGACTTAATATTATCATTAATAAACTAATTAGTTGTCCCAAAAAATTTCAGGCTCTTACAAACACCATGAAATTCAATATTAAAAAAAAAAAATTGAATCTATACTATATATATAACCAAATGTAGTTATTTTGTCAAAAACCTCCAAATATTTATTCCTAAATTCTCATAATTTTAAAACACTCTCTTTCCTACGTGGCAACCTTCTTTGATTGCCTATCATGTTTTCTATTTTTCTTCATTTTTTATTTGTTTGATTAATTAAAATTAAAATTAATTTCATTACTTATGGATAAAGATTTGAATTTCAAAATTCCTCCATATAGATAAACATATAAAAACTGAAAATTAATTTTATAATCTATAGATAAAGATAAAAAATAAAAAATTAATTTTAAAAAATTAATTTCATAATTTATAGATAATTTAAAATTTCTTCCCATAAATAAACAAATGAAAGTTGATAAATAACTTATAAAAATTAATTTCATGGCCTAAAAATAAAGATAAAGATTAAATAATTGATTTTTTTTTTTAAGAAAAAACAAAATTACTCTCTTTTTTTTCCCCCTCATTTCGTACTTTAATTAATTTCATTATAGATAAACATATAAAAATTCATAAATAATTTATGAAAATTTATTTCATGACCTATAGATATGGATAAAAATTTTAAAAACTATTTTAAAAAAATAATTTCATGACTTATAGATAAATAAACATATAAAAATTGATAAATAATTTATAAAGATTAATTTCGTGGCCTACAAATAAAGATAAAGATTAAATAATTGATTTTCAAAAAATTAAAATAATAAAATTTAGATAAAGATATGATTTGTTAATCTATATATCTATCAAAAACATATATATCTAAATCTTTATTTTGATTTACTCTTTTTTTTTTTTTTCCTATCACATATTATCTTTTTTTATTTTAAATTTTTTATCTTATGAAATGCTCTTATCTATAACTTCTTATCTCTTATTAAATTCTTAACCTTCTCTTGATAATTTTTATTATTCGTTATTATCTACCAAATGATAAAGATTATAAATAAATAAAAAGGTAAATAAATAAAAATTAAAAATTATCGCTGTGAATGAGAATAGTATTAATAATGAAATAATAAAGGCTACATGGGAGAAGGTAGCACAAAAATCTCACAAAATTAATTTTTTTCACTATATTTATAAAAAATAATAATTTGAGATTCTTTCTATTAGTTATTAAAAATAATTTGCTTTAGATCATTGTTATGTTTTTGTTTTTTTAATTTTTTTTATAAGACTGTCATTCGTTATAGTATTTCTTCAATCCCATCTCTAAATTATCTCTTTGAAATTTTTGTTTTTTCAATAATTAAGTTTAGAATCAATTTCTTATCAAATTTGTTTTCTTAATCTTTATTTTATTGAAGGATCGAGACGAATAAAACTTTCATATAATATATGAAATTAATGAATATAATATAAAGATGATAGGAAAGTACTACATATTTGTCAATATCTCTATGTTATTATTAGTTGATTTGCTAGATTATACTATCAATTTAGAGCCCATATGATTTAATTCAATGTTCATGATTTTATTTGTATTTGGAAAAACATGAATTAAAAATCTGGAAAAACAGAAAGGCAAAAGCGAAGCTTCAGATTCAAAGATACAAAGGATGGAAGATCACAGATACAACAGTGCAAGTGTTCATGACATGTACGAAACCATAAAACAGGGTAAATTCAATTGAGTGATTCACAGATTGAATGATGGAACAGAATAAAGCGAACAAGAAATTCTAAAAGTAATCAAGAACTGAGAAAAGAAGGGAAACTGGCTTACCAGAAAAGGTGAAGGCCGGAATGAGCTACGCCGAGGTCAGATGGCGGACGCTACAGTGGCGAAAGCTTTGCAGGAATGGCGGATGCAAGACAGTAGCAGAGTCAAGAGTTTTGAGCAATGGCGGATTCAAAGAAAGAACTTTAGAGAGAGAAAGTATAGAGTATTCAGAATGCAAAAGTGAAGCGAAGGAGAGAGAGGCAAATGTTTTGTCCAAAAAGTGAAACGGCGGCGAAATGGAGATCATTAAATGCGCCTAGGTTAACGCACGCCCAGCGGCGCAGTAGCCGAAAAGACGGCAACAAGTAGCGCCACCAAAGACGACCAATAAGGGAAAAACGCGTCGGTGAAACGGTTGAAAAATGGTGTATGACAGCTCATACGCGAAGTAAGATTGATCTAAATTCTTGTTTAAGAAGAAGACATATCGGCCTGAGATGAATGATCTCGGCTAGAAAAGTTCTTAAGCCGATGTACGAGAAAAAGTTCCAATATAGGTTCCATCACCTCAGGATGCCGAGGTAATAGAACCTAGGGGGCAGTTGTGGGGATGTATTTTCAGAGTACCAACAAGTGGCCGAGGTGACATCGAAGTGTCAGCCGAGGTATCACGTGACTTGACAGTTACGCCGAGGTTATCTCGGGGTTGCCGAGGTTATCTCCGAAGATATCGGAATCCGAGACGATCGGATAAGGGGCAAGAGTCCTGGAACGAAGAAAGACTTCAAGATGGATAGGGATAGTATTCTTAGGGAATTTATCCTTATCTCTTGTAGAGTCCAAAGTATGTACCGAATGAGAGTCCATAGAAGTAAGACTTCTAGTGGGACTAGGATGGAGAGACATTATAAAAGAAGGGAACCCCCGGCGGGTCTAAGGTACGCAATTTGTAGCCTTGAGCAGTAATTCTAGCACTGGTTATCTTTGAGAGATACTGACTTGATCGTCGGAGTGCCCCCGGGTGGAAGAACCACCGCCGGAGCCTTTTCTTTCTGTGCAGGTTACAGGGAGCCGTCTACTCTGCCTGTGTTCTACAGCTGAATCACTAAGGAGGGCAATGTGATCGGAATTCATCTCACACAATTTGGCGCCGTCTGTGGGAACGAAAGAAGAGTAGATGGCCAGTAACACGCAGAGGGAAAAGATTGGGGACGACACTCCAGTTGGGAGTGGAAGACCCGTCGACCTTAACGCGGAAGAAGGAGACCACAACGAGGAAGTTCGTGATCAGAATCACGCAGAGAACGCCGTCGGCCAAAACGGTGATACATCAAAGAAAGCGGACAGGGGCAAATACTATAACGAGGACGACCTCCAGACATGGAAAGACAGATGTTTGAGGAGGGATGAAAAAGTAAAGGAGATGGCAAATAAGTTGGCAGACCTTCAATCGGTCGTCAACTTCATGATGCAGAACAATGTCATGCAACATATACCCGCCGCAGACACACCAATGCCAAGAAGAATCGCCTGTAAGAAAGAGCGGAAAGAAATCTCAAGCCCCACAAAGACACGAGGAGCGGAAGGTACTCTCACCGACCTTCCAGGAAGTCCGAGAAGAGCCGAGAAGAGAAGAGTCCCAAGGACATATCGCGAGAAGGAAGAGATCCCAAGGAACATCGACATGTTCCGGGGAGGATATTGTGTTTTGATGCGTCCTGCGGAGAAGGATCGAAAAGGGGCCACCATGAGGCCGAGAGTAGTGCGCCGAAAAGGCTGAAACCCAATGAAAGCCGGGCTGCAGGAAGAAGTAAAGAGGACTTAAGAGATTACCTCAAGAGGAAACAGGAGAATGTCGAGTCAAGTAACTTCCCCGGTTAAGCCGAGGACTCCATTCTCGGCAGAATTGGATAGATTCGTCGCGCCGAAAAGATTCAGTATGCCGAGGCTCCAGATATATGATGGTAAGTCGGACCCTAACTTCCATGTTGGATTATTTTTTAATTCAATGGCATTGTATAGTGGGAACGAGCCGTTGCTCTGCAAAGTGTTCCCTTCATCCTTCGGGGAGATTGCATCAGACTGGTTCCACAAACTACCAAAGGGGAGCGTGAAGAGCTGGGAAGGCCTGGCCGAGATGTTTGTTGCCAGGTTCATAACAAACAAACTGCAGCCACTGAGGGAGGATGCGTTGATGGCCCTAAAAATTAGCAAAGACGAAAGCCTTAGGGCTAATGCAAAGAGGTACTATGAGGTGTTCAATCGAATACCTGAATGCAACCAGGAGGTGGCGGTCGTATCTTTCAAGAACGGCCTGAAAGATGACTGTCCATTGCGGAAGTCTTTGGCAAAAACCCTGCCAAAGAGCATGGAAGAACTCATGGCGAGAATTGAGAAGTACGCACGAGCCGAGGAAGACACCTCGGGGAACAAGGAGACGAAGACAGAAAAAGGCAACGGCTCGCCGAAGTGAGGCCGAGGTAACAATGGACAGAACAAACAGGAGACAGAGTTGAGGGCTAAACAAGCAGTGACGACGGTGTTCCGAATTCTGGTCCAAAAAGTCCTTGACCAAATTCGAAATCAGCCCTACTTAGTATGCGGCAAGAGCACAAGGAGAATTTATGGGGAGAAACCTTGGTAGGCGTTGTGCCTACCACAATGAGCAGGGTTACCCAACTCAGGGTTGCAAAGCCCTTAAAGCACATCTAGAAGATCTGGTGAGGCAAGGCCATTTAAAAGACCTTGTAGATGAGGCCAGAACCAGGGAAGAGCAGGCACGATTGCCCCAAGCACCAGCAGCCCTTCCCCAAGAACAACCACGAGTGTGGACCTCGGTGGTTAACGTGATCCACTCAAAGGTGAATGAAAACGACATACGGGGAGACGCAGAGGTGAAACATCTCGCAAAGATGTCAACCAGGTCGGACTGAAAAGACCTCGGCCTGAAGATTGCCAAGGACCAATGATAACCTTCACAGAGGCCGACCTTGACATGGTTCAGCACCCGCACAATGATGCCCTGGTAGTATCCCTCCAGGTTGGGGAGTGCCAGGTGAAACGCATCTTGATTGATCAGGGCAGCTCCTGCGACATCATGTATGTTAGATGCTACAAGGAGTTAGGCCTTCACCCTGATGACATGGAACAGTCAAACGGCCCGATGGTCGGCTTCAATGGAACGCCGACATGGCCTTTAGGCGCAATAAGCTTGGAGGTACAAGCTGGCACGAAGAAGATGAGGACAGAATTTATTGTGATTGATACGCCTTCGCCTTACAACATCATCCTGGGGAGGCCATGGTTGCATGCAATGGGGGCAGTTCCCTCAACCTTGCATCAACTGCTACGATTCCCAACAGAACATGGGATTGAGGAAATCAGAGGAGATCGGGCCAGCGAAAAAATTGCTCCATGGCAAGAAATGAAGTTAACTGCAGATTCGAGAACCAGAGGAAGCAGAGGTTGAAGAAGAGGACATGAAGGTCCTAGATGATGTCGCAAGGAGCCATCGAGAAGAGTGAAGAAGCATTGAAGAAAATCTTCGCCCAAGAGGGCGATGAGGAACGCTTCTTTCTTCTCGACAGATTAGCCAAAGAAGAAGAAAGGGAGTTGGAAGCCTTTCTGAGGAAAAATATTGAGGTGTTCGCCTGGACACCTTATGAAATGCCTGGCATTAACCCCGAGGTCACATGCCACAAACTCAACGTTGACAGGACAGCCAAACCTGTAATACAACGAGCCAGAAGACCGACGTTGATGCACGTCGAGGCAGTCGAAGAGGAAGTAGACAGACTTCTGGAGGCCAGGGCCATCAGGGAAGCCAATTATCCGACATGGTTATCAAATACCGTGGTAGTAAAGAAGAAGATTGGCAAGTGGAGGGTCTGCGTAGACTTCACAAATTTGAACAAAGCTTGTCCCAAAGACAGCTTCCCCCTGCCAAAGATCGACCAGTTGGTGGACGCCACATCTGGACATGGAAGGATGAGCTTCTTGGACGCATATAGGGGGTATCACCAGATAGCCATGTACCCCCCGGATGAGGAGAAGACAGCGTTTATCGCTCCCAAAGGTCTGTATTGTTACAGAGTCATGCCTTTTGGGTTGAAGAACGCAGGAGCAACTTACCAAAGGCTGGTGACCAAGATGTTCAGACACTTGATTGGCCGAATTGTAGAAGTATACATCGATGATATGGTCGTGAAGACCAAGGAACCAAAGGATCATCTCACTGACTTAGAAGAGGTCTTTGACATACTCAAAACATATCGGCTCCAACTAAACGCATCGAAATGCGCGTTTGGAGTCGGATCCGGTAAGTTCTTGGGATACCTGGTAACTAGAATGGGCATTGAAGCCAGCCCAGATCAGATCAAGGCCATTCTGGAATTACAGAGTCCGACATCGGCTAAACAGGTTCAGATGCTTACTGGAAGGGCCGCAGCCCTAAACAGGTTCATAAGCCGAAGTTCGGACAAGTGTAAACCTTTTTTCAATCTGGTGAAAAAGGCCTCAGATTTTCTATGGACAAAAGAATGTGAGGCCGCTCTGGCCGACCTGAAGAGGTACCTTACCTCGGCTCCAGTCCTCTCAACACCTCAACCTGGGGAGGAACTGTTCTTAGAACACGCAGAAGTGCTTTGTGATTGTCCGAGAAGAGAAGGGAGAATGTATGCGCCTTACTATGAAAGTAAAACCTTGGCCGATGCAGAAACAAGGTATTTACCACTGGAGAAATTAATGCTGGCCTTGGTAATGGCCTCAAAGAAGCTAAACCATTATTTTCAGGCTCACAAGATAGTGGTTCTGACAGAGCACCCATTAAAATCCTTGTTGCAACAAGGAGACTTGACTGGAAGAATTGCAAGATGGGCAGTAATTTTGGGCCAAGACGACCGGAGTTCGTGCCAAGAACTGCAATTAAGGGCCAAGTCTTGGCGACTTCGTGGGCCGAAGTTCTCGCTGTAATACATCGAACATCCGGCTCGCTGAGCCGAGATGAACGATGTCCACACAAGGAAGGAGAAGCCCAGCCAAAGGGTAAGGAACCGAGGAAGGAAAAACTCAGACCCTGCAGCATCTACATCGGCGACTCCTTTCAACTTTTTGTTGATGGAAGCTCAAACCAGCAGGGTGCAGGGGTAGGAGTAGTGCTAATTTCCCCCGATGGGGAGATATTGGAACAGTCCATTCGACTGGGGTTCAAAGCCTCGAATAATGAGGCGGAATATGAAGCACTGATTGCTGGACTGAAGCTGGCAGTAGCGGCAGAGGCAGATGAGGTAATAGTTTTTTGTGACTCACAACTTATAGTGAATCAAACTACAGGAGAGTTTGCTGCCCGAGATGAAAGGATGTCGGCATACGCAAAAGAAGTCATCAGGCTGGCAGACATATTTCAAAACTGCCGACTCCTTCAGGTTAGCCGAGATGATAACAACCACGCCGACGCGCTGGCCAATTTGGCAAGTTCAGTGCAAACCAGGAAGACGAGGACAATAATGATTGATTACCTACCAGGCCCGAGCATAGAGCCACCGAACATAATGTAAGAAGCATTATGTGTGGACATGGGACCAAGCTGGATAGATGCAATTGTTGCATTCCTGAAAGAGGGAAAACTGCCAGAAGATCGAAAGGAAGCACACAAGGTCAGACTGAAGTCGGCAAGATTCAGCCTGACAGCAGAAGGACATCTCTACAGAAGATCCTTCACTGGACCTCTTTTAAGGTGTGTACACCCTCTTCAGGTCGAAGACTTTTTGTATGAAATTCATGAAGGAGTTTGTGGAAGCCACGCAGGGGGCAGATCGTTAGCTCACAGGGCCATTACCCAGGGGTATTGGTGGCCCTATATGCAAAAAGATGCGGAAGCCTATGTGAAGAAGTGTGAACAATGCCAGAGGTTTGCACCATTGATACATCAGCCAGCTGCTGACCTGAACCCTGTCTCCAGCCCTTGGCCATTTGCCCAATGGGGCATGGATCTCGTTGGACAATTGCCCCAAGCAACTGGACAGCGGAAGTACCTGCTGGTAGCAACAGACTACTTCACAAAATGGATAGAAGCAGAGCCCCTTGCCAAAATCCGAGATGTAGATGTGAAGAACTTCATCTGGAAGAATATCATCACCAGATTTGGGATTCCAAGAGCAATCGTTGCCGACAACGGAACACAGTTTGACAGCAAGCTCATCAAGAATTTTTGTGCAAAGTTCAAAATAAAGAATTATTTTTCAACACCAAGCTTTCCCCAAAGTAATGGGCAAGCCGAAGCATCAAACAAAGTCATCCTAGATAGAATAAAGAAGAGGCTACAAGCAGCAAAAGGAAAGTGGGTAGACAAATTGCCCAACGTGCTCTGGGCATATCGCACTACGTCGAGAAGATCAACAGGGGAATCCCCCTTTGCCATGGCTTATGGCACAGAAGCAGTCATCCCACTGGAGATCGGCATCCCAGGGATCAGAACACAAGGAGTTGAGAACAGGTCTAACGATGTGCTCTTAGCCCGAGATCTGGACTTACTGGAAGAAAGAAGAGAAAAGTCAAATCCAAATTTTGCAAAGATACCAAAGAACGACTTGCCAAAGCTTACAACAAGAAGGTCAATCCAAGGGATTTTCAGGTCAACGACCTAGTCTTGAGAAAAGTCGTCGGCAATAAAAAGGATTCCAGAGAGGGCAAGCTTGGTCCAAACTGGGAAGGTCCCTACAGAATCACTTCGGTGTTAGGAAATGGGGCATATCGGCTCGAAGATAATGAGGGCAAAGCATTGCCTAGACCATGGAACACTTGTAATTTAAAGTTTTTTTATCATTAGATGTTCTTTGATTTTTTTGCCGATATGATCAATAAAATCTTAGCAGAATTTTTCTGAACTTGTACAACTTTGCATCATGTTGTTTTTTGAATAATGAGAACCCAAGAGGAACTTAGGTTCACATTAGGGGCAGAGAGAAGACATTAGTAATGCTTAACCGAAGTTAAGCCGAGATAAATTCCTTATCTTTACTTGTTGAAATTTGTAGCAATTTATAAGTTAAAGTTAAGCTAAGATAAATTCCTTTTCTTTACTTGTTGAAATTTGTAGCAATTTACAAGTTAAAGTTAAGCCGAGATAAATTCCTTATCTTTACTTATTGAAATTTGTAGCAATTTACAAGTTAAAGTTAAGCTGAGATAAATTCATTTTCTTTACTTGTTGAAATTTGTAGCAATTTACAAGTTAAAGTTAACCCGAGATAAATTCCTTTTCTTTACTTGTTGAAATTTGTAGCAATTTACAAGTTAAAGTTAAGCCGAGATAAATTCCTTATCTTTACTTGTTGAAATTTGCAGCAATTTACAAGTTAAAGTTAAGCTAATATGATTGTTTATCTTCACTTGTTGAAATTTTTAGCAATTTACAAGATGAAGATTAATTGAATTTATATGCTTTACACTTATTGAAGTTTATGACAAGTTTACAGGTGAAGTCCTAGCCGAGGTAAATATTCAGGTAAACACGCCCGAGGTATGTAACCCAGAGAAGATTGAGCAAATGAAGGATTATGCAAAATATTCTAAGTGTAGAAGCAATGAAGAGAAATCAATGACAAACACTCAGAGAAAAACAGTTGTATATAGAGGGGGCACAATGGCCTAGCTGAAGTAAATTGTTCTTAAATAACGAAAAGGCACATCGGCCATAAAGACAAAGCTTACATTGTTCAGAAAACAAAAGAAAGTACAAAAAAAAAAAAAAAAAAAAAAAAGCTAAGATTCTTCAGCTTCAAGAGCAGGAACAGGAACAGCTTGCGTCTGGACCTCGGAAGTCTCTGGATGGACAACCTCGGCGTCTTCTTCTACCCCAGCCTCCTTATTTGCCGCGATCTCGGCGTCGATCTCGACCAGAGTCTTTTCAACACTCCTTTCAGCCAAAAGAAGGTCAGAAGATAACACGCCTGTGTTGACTTCCTTGGGCACCTTCTCATGCTCCTCAAAGGTCAAGTCCATAACTTGATCACCCTGAGAAGGTGACTTGGATTTAGAGGCATCCTTGGGTTTTCTCACCAAGGCTTCATCTTCAGCGTCATCTTCAGCCTCGGCCTCAGAACCAGCTTCTTCTTCTATTTGGCTTGAAGGTGGAGAAAGAGCAGAGGGAAGACGAATGGCCTTGGTCTTGTGCCAGGGTGAGTCGGCAGGAAGATCAAGTTGTTTGGCCAGAGCATTCCAACCTAGGGAAAATCCCCTGTTGCATGCTTGCTTGACTTGAAGCTTGTAATCTTCTGCCACGTCGGCCATGCCTTGGGCATACGCCTTGTTATCAGCACCCCTTATTTCGGCATCTTTAGTGGCCAGCGCCTCCTGCAGCTCTTTCTTCATCTGGGCCACTCTTTCTTCAGCTTCTTTCTGCTGGGCTACAGCAACGGTTTTAATAGCTTCGGCAGCCTCGGCCTTTTCATCGGCAATCTGTTTGGCCTTAGTTGCCTCCTCGGCCTGATCCTCTAATGTTTTCATCTTGTTTTGGAAACCCCTGTTTTGTTTCTGGAGTGCAGCAAACTCCTTTTTCAGTTCAGCCAACTCCTCCCCTGTTTCAAAGGCTTGCACAGAGAAGGTATGGGCATGTTGGATGGCCTGAAAGAATACAAGGCAAAAGTTAAATACAAAAAGTTTCCAAAGTTTTACAAGTATGAAAGACAGGTTCTCAAACTCAAAGACTTACTTGGACTGAACGCTGCAACATGAGGGCATAATTCTCATAGCCACTCATCTTGGCATTACGCTCAAGATCACCCTCAAGGAGGACCGCAGTGCTGAGCGCCACGCCGATGTTTACGTCGGCGGCACTCTCGTTGGCATAGATTGGCCTATCTTCGAGCGTAATTTTGGGTTCCCAGGGGACTTTGGGAACCCCGATCCCGAGGTCGAAGATTTCGCTTTTCGAGGGGCGGACCGATGGTTGAGCCTCGGCGACCTCTTCGCAGTGAAAGCTCGCTTTGGGTCAGCTTAGAGATGGGCACAGCATCTTCGTCCTCGACTTCAGCAGCCTTGGCCTTTGGCTGGGCCTTCTTGGTTCTCTTTGGTTTAGGCGGAGGCACTGATTGGGATGGAGTATCATCCGCGTCGGCTGGGAGGTCAGCGAGGAGATCCAACACAACTTTCTTCGGGCGCTCCATTTCGGCTGTTTTGACAAGTCACCGGCGACGCTTTCTTTCTTGAACTGGAACCAGGAATGGTGCCGAGGTTGATGGAAGATCGGCTGGATCAGAAGTGGAACCTTGATCTGTGCGGGATGTAGATACGGATTGAGATGTAGCTGTAGACAGGCTCCTTTTCTTCTGTCTTGGGACATCG
Organism: Camellia lanceoleosa; assembly: GCA_025200525.1. Lineage (NCBI taxonomy): Eukaryota > Viridiplantae > Streptophyta > Magnoliopsida > Ericales > Theaceae > Camellia > Camellia lanceoleosa. The sequence goes on from CM045768.1 coordinate 11,012,033, forward strand.
GGCAGAGTTGACTTATACGTTGGGATGAAGTTTAACAAAAGTGGGGCTTTGCGTTTGTGGATTGGGAGGTCCAAGAGCTTTTTCAGGCCTTTCCCAGGAAAATAAGATCGGCAAAAATCTTTGAGAGGCTTGCGAACGTCTGCAAAAGGAAACACAACATCAGAAACAAATTTGTTGGAAAAATTGTTTAGAACAACAGTTAAGCAGTTAACACAAGGATCTTACCCTTGCCCTCCTTGACCGTTCGAGGAAGAGGGAAGAGATAAGCTTCTTCATCTGGGCCGAATTCCCAGTTTCCAGAAGCGATGAGATAATCATCTCCAGCCCCTTTGTTGGAGTCTGGAAGGTCGGCTACAATCTTAAACTCAGTGGACCTCGGCTTAAGGTAATAGACATAACTTTTTTCCTTAAGGTTCAGGGCACACATGGTGTAGCAGTATTGGATGTCGGCAAGAGTGATCCTAACACTCTCCTGCCGAGCTAAGGCTATTATACCATTAAGTGTTCTATAGGCATTAATGGTGAGTTGCATAGGGTTGAGGGTGTAGTAGTGGAGGACTTCGCGAAAGAGGGGATCTAGGGGAAACCGAAGTCCACATTGGACAAAGGCTACAACAAGAAAAGGCATGTTATCATCCTCGGGCATAATGGAGTCGTTCTCCCCAGCTAGCCTGAGGTGAACATCGGGGGGGATGGAGAATTCTTGCCTAAAGTACTCTAGTTTGGTTGGGTTGTTAACCCTATCGCTCCACACACCCATGGTTTTGATGTACGAGTATTTAACTACAGAGACAGGATACTCCTAAAGGGCTCTGGGGACCTCGGCTTGAGCCTAGGGTATGAATTGGTAAATTTGTTTCAGTTTTTCCTAAAAAGATGAAGGTCCTACAGACAAATCCCAAACCTAGATCTACGATGAACGAGTATGGAAGGCAAAAATCTGGAAAAACAGAAAGGCAAAAGCGAAGCTTCAGATTCAAAGATACAAAGGATGGAAGATCACAGATGCAACAGTGCAAGTGTTCATGACATGTACGAAACCATAAAACAGGGTAAATTCAATTGAGTGATTCACAGATTGAATGATGGAACAGAATAAAGCGAACAAGAAATTCTAAAAGTAATCAAGAACTGAGAAAAGAAGGGAAACTGGCTTACCAGAAAAGGTGAAGGCCGGAATGAGCTACGCCGAGGTCAGATGGCGGACGCTACAGTGGCGAAAGCTTCACAGGAATGGCGGATGCAAGACAGTAGCAGAGTCAAGAGCTTTGAGCAATGGCGGATTCAAAGAAAGAACTTTAGAGAGAGAAAGTATAGAGTATTCAGAATGCAAAAGTGAAGCGAAGGAGAGAGAGGCAAATGTTTTGTCCAAAAAGTGAAACGGCGGCGAAATGGAGATCATTAAATGCGCCTAGGTTAACGTGACGCGTCAAAGCACAAGAGCAGAAAAAGACGGCAACAAAGCGCCACCAAAGACGACCAATAAGGCGATGAAAACGCGGTTGAAAAATGGTGTATGACAAAATTACACGCGAAGTAAGATTGATCTAAATTCTTGTTTAAGAAGAAGACATATCGGCCTGAGATGAATGATCTCGGCTAGAAAAGTTCTTAAGCCGATGTACGAGAAAAAGTTCCAATATAGGTTCCATCACCTCAGGATGCCGAGGTAATAGAACCTAGGGGGCAGTTGTGGGGATGTATTTTCAGAGTACCAACACGTGGCCGAGGTGACATCGAAGTGTCAGCCGAGGTATCACGTGACTTGACAGTTACGCCGAGGTTATCTCGGGGTTGCCGAGGTTATCTCCGAAGATATCGGAATCCGAGACGATCGGATAAGGGGCAAGAGTCCTGGAACGAAGAAAGACTTCAAGATGGATAGGGATAGTATTCTTAGGGAATTTATCCTTATCTCTTGTAGAGTCCAAAGTATGTACTGAATGAGAGTCCATAGAAGTAAGACTTCTAGTGGGACTAGGATGGAGAGACATTATAAAAGAAGGGAACCCCCGGCGGGTCTAAGGTACGCAATTTGTAGCCTTGAGCAGTAATTCTAGCACTGGTTATCTTTGAGAGATACTGACTTGATCATCGGAGTGCCCCCGGGTGGAAGAACCACCGCCGGAGCCTTTTCTTTCTGTGCAGGTTACAGGGAGCCGTTTACTCTGCCTGTGTTCTACAGCTGAATCACTAAGGAGGGCAGTGTGATCGGAATTCATCTCACACAGAGACCTTGATGAGAAGCTTGAGATAGATATCATTGGATTTTGGGGTGGTCCGCTTGGTCTTCTTGCTCTTCTCTCCGGCTTTCAAATCGATACCCTATCACCATTGTTCAATAATATGTCAACAAATCAGTTAAATCAAAGATAAAATAAAGTGTTGATAGAAATTAGTTCTTTGGGTTTTGAAGGCGAAGATAACCATTGTTGATGCTGAATCCGAAATTTCTTGCACACACGGGGGAAAAGTTAGGGCTTCATAACTAACCGGGCTTGTTAAGTTTAACCCATGTCAATTTTCAATGTGAAATATTTTGGACCGAATAAATTAGGCCCAATATTCAGGGCCTTATCTAAAAGTTTCGACTAGTTTTGGGCCAGTTATCTTAACGGTTTCTTCAACGGAAGAAAAGTACGGTGCTATCACCGTTGAACTGGGTGGAAATTACATCGCAAAAGCTGATCTAGTATTATCCTATGATCACATCCATCGAAATACAATTTGACTCGCTTTCATCATAGTTTTGGGCCAGTTATCTTAAAATACGAATTGTTTTTGTGGTTTAAAAAATTACAAATACTTTTCTGTCAGAATTTTTTATTTAACAGAATTAATTAAAAAAAATAAATTTTCAAACTGTTCACGTATATAATAATAATAATATTATCTGAATTATTAATTAAAATAAAATTTTAACATTATTAAAAATTATTAATTAACTTGATAATTTATTAATAAAAGAATATATTTGTTATGAAATTAGAAATCTTAGAGACATAATATAATTTCTAAAATTATAAAAAGTAATTTATAATTTAAGTAAATCTCAGAAGATGTGTTTGTAATTTACCTTTATTTTTATTAGATAAATGGAATGAATTCAAACTCACATTAGGGTGTTTTGGAAAGATGGTTAAAAATTATTTTTTTAACTTATTTTGATTTTTTTGTAAAAGAGAAAAATAAATTAAAAATTAAAAAATAACTTTTAACCCACTTCTCAAAACACACCAGAGCGTAACATATGTCGCTGGATAGTCAATGTCCTTGTGATTATGATTTGCACATATTGCTTCAGTACATTGATGTGCTCGACAATAATTGACAAGTGAGGAAGGCAAGATGTGCTCGATAATAATTTTTAGGGTTATGTTAGAGATTTTAAATAATTTATTAAAATTTTTATATAAATGTGAGATATATACAGATGTGAGTTTATATGAATTTCAAGTTTTGATAAAAAATTTAATAAATTATTTAGAATTTATAATATTTTTTTAATTTTTATATTTTTTTTGATAATTAAGTGTCAGACTAATTTATGTAAACCTTAAAAATTGATTACACCCCACATTTATCCATTTACGGGGATCACATTTAGAATCAGGCAAATATCTATATAAACATGGCCCTAAAACTAAAAAAATTATTACTACTAATAAATATTGAATCTGAAACTCAAATAAAGAACACCACCCCAAACTTTATTTTGCTAGCTAGGCCAACCTGGCAAGAATAATTATGTGGGTTACATGTTCTTGTCTTTATGACATGGCATATAATTGACCCAATAAATATGCTAATGGCGGGTACTGTTTTCTATCACTGTCAGCATGCAAACAGAATCTTCTAATTTTTAGGATAAATTATATATACCTCACGAGATTTAATTAAATTACAGATACTTTATATGAGAAATTATAAATATTCTTGAAGGTTATATTTTCATAACAAATTAAGGAGTAATTTGTTATAAAAATATAAATCTCATAGGACAATTTGTTATGAAAATATAAATCTCAGGAGGGTATTTGTAATTTCTCAAACCTCAGAAAGTATCTGTAATTTAGCTAAACCATGATGGAGATATATGTAATTTGTCCTAATTTTTATTTGGTAAATTCCAAAAAACTCAAAATCTTTATTCATTTTATTTATTTATTATATTACCTGTCATCGATTTTCTTTTATTAAAAATAAATCTATCACTTTCTGTATAAACATTTAAAAAAACTTTAAAAGTCCATCATTTAAATTGGAAGATTTTATTTATTTGAGTTCATAGGACTCATCAATGTTTTGAAATCCAGATCGATGAGCAAACTAAAAAAGAGACCGGATAAACGGGTCACCGGTTCAACCATCAGGTCGAAACAGTTGAACCGTAACGTCGTAATTATATCATAAAAATATTAAAATATATATATTAAAAATATAAGTATAAAAATAAAATAATTAATTAAATTCAACAAAATAATAAAATTCAATTCATCCTATATATTGGAGTGTAAAATTGGGCCGCAACTCGTGGGCGGTCCGAAACCCGCCTGGGGCCCGGGGCAAGCCCAACCCGTTTGGGCCTGTTTGGTCCCGAACCCAAGCCCAGCCCAAGGCCTTGGGCCTGGGCCATCGTTTTGAAGCTTTGCCTGGCCCGTCCATCGACCCGCTCAAGGCCCACTCAAAAGCCCAACTCAAGGCCTGGCCCGCCCAATCTGCCTAAGCCCCAATATTATTTTTAATGAAAAATAATAAAATTTTTGTAGAAAAAATAAAAAATAAATAAATAAAATTTGTTTAGGCCCGCCTAAATCCCGAATACCCTGGGTCTGGGCCTAGTTTTTTGGCCCGTGGGCCAGCCCGGCCTAGCTCAATTTTTGGCGGGAGCCCGCAAAGCCCGGCATGGGCCGAGCCCAAGCCCGATGGGTCCGGTCCGGCCCAACCGGGCCAAAATTACACCCCTACCTATATATATACATGTCAACAATAAGCAAAATTAAACTTGCACATTCATACATACAACAATCACAATCAAATTTAAATCACAATTGGAAAACTAGAGCAAAGTTAAACCAAATCAAAATTAAACATGCACATACATACATATTATCTTATTATATATATATATATATATCAGAAGACTAAACCGTCAAGTTCATGTCAAGTATAAAATCAAAAAAAGGAAAGAGAGAAAGTACACAATTTAGAATCTCAAAATAGCAAAAAAAAAGAACATTTCCATTTGCAAGATTGAGTTCAAATGGCCACCAAGTTCTTTTTCCATTGAAATTTAGTGAAGCTAAATTACCTCAAAACAAAAATCTAGAGAGAAACCCAAGAATGATAAGCTAAAAAAACCCTATTCCAATCAACCGACAAAGGGAAACTTTTGAAAAACATATCCAAACCAATAAACAACAACAGATAAAGTAGTTGCAAAAGAAAAAGAGTACCTAAAATGCAGAGAAAGAGAAAGAGAGACTGAGAAGAAGTGAAAGTTTGAGTCCGGCGACACCCCAGAGAAGAAAGAGAGAAGAGCCGAAACACTTCTGCTAGCCCTAAGATTGGGGTTTTTTTAAGGCTATATATATATATGTATTCAACAGAACAAGCCGGTTCTCAAAACCCATCCCGGGTCGTCAAGTTTGCCGATTGAATTGGTAGTCCATCTGGTTATTCTATTTTATCCTGATTTTGTTCCTAGTTCTAGTTTAGAGGATTTTCCGGAATGAAAGAAAGCCCGGTTCCCGGTTCAACCAATTCAACCGATCAGGGCGGGCTGAGTTTGTAAACACTAGGACTCATTACATATTATATTTTAATGATTTAAATTATTCATTTTGTTCGATATATGTAACTCATTCATTTATAGTATTTATATTTAAAAAAATAAATGATTTGTTTTTAAAAATATATTGATTTGTTAATTTTTTTTATAAATAAACTTTATAAAATAAAGGTATTACATATTGAGTCTATCTAATTTTTGTTATGAATATAAAATTTAATAAAATAAACAATTTTAATTATCAAAATGGCATTTACAATGAACATCCCAATCTATGGACTAAAACAAGGCGGAACCCATTTAAAAAATGGAAAAATTACTCATAAATCCTAGTTTAGCAAATGTTACACTAATTAGTCCTAAATGTTTTTTATTAAACCGATTAGTCCTATTTTTTTTTTGTATAATATTATTATTAAATATATAATATATTGTGTTTACCTTTTTGTCCTTATTTTGATGTTATCCTACTGGTTGTTTGATAAGGATATAATGTAACTTTCCTTTTAAGTAGGAGAGAATTCCGTGGTAGGTGTGGACTCCTATTGAAGTGGTCGATGTTCCCGTGTTTTTGTTCAGGACGTTGGTTTATGGTGGTTCGTTTATTCGTGTTTATTTGTCGTTGATGCTGTTTGATTGTTGGAGTTGTTTTCCCCTTTGTCGTGCTTCCAGGTTTGGTGGTGTTAATGTTTGCGTTTTTATGTTTCTCTCATGGCTTCTATGATGTTGTTTTCAGTTTTGTATGAATCATTTTTGTTTGTCGATTTTTGTTGTTTTATACGCTTCAATATTGTTTTATATGCTTCAATTGTTGATGCCATGTATAGACGGTGTGTCGGTGGGGATGTGTTTTTTTAAAATTCCATTTGTCAAGTGCAACATTTCGGGTGGGTGTGTTTGGGGGAATTGGTGTTTCCGTAATGTATTTTTTGATTTTGGTTAGTGGGTCGCATGTATGGGCGTTGTTCCGAATGCGAGTGTGTGTCTCAGAATTTCCTCGGTGATGTTAAATTTTGATGGAATTTATTTTCAGTAGCATACACTTATGCAGTGTAAAAATACGTGACTGTGCAATTTGCTTCATCGAATGCATGTGCCGATACGGAGCAGAAGTTATTTTTCTTCATAGTGAAGTGTGCTGTATATGTCATATTTGTCTACATGCATACATATATATTTAATGTTGTACGTTTAAATTCATTTGCGGATTATGAATTTTTCCGTATTTGTTGCCAATTTTAGGTAGCGATATTTAGTTTCTTAATCTGCATATGTTAATGTGGTAATTTGTTGAGTTTATGGTTCAGTTAGAATTGTTGTTGCAGTGAAGATGTTTTTTTTTTTTGGGTGGTGGGCTGTTATTGTGAATGGGGGGTGACATGTATTTCTGGCTGTGTGGTTTTTTTTTTTTTTTTTTGTGAAATGTGTATGTTATTGCAGGTCATTTTTTCTCAGTTATGGAATTTCAAGTGTTGTTGTTATGTACATTCGGTCAGAACAACGCAGTGTTTCGCATACATCAAGCATTCACTTTCAAACAATTAATTGACACCGTTTGTGACAAGTTTGACATCCTGCCTCGGGAATTGGTTTGTTTATTGTTTACCATTCCAGGTTATAATAAGTTTAAGGTTGACTCTGATGATGACGTTCGAAACATGTTATTACTTGCAAAGTCTTTCGGACTTGAACATGTTGACGTGACAATTCAAGTGCGGGATAATGGGCCTGCTACTCAACGCGTTATTTCAGTGTCACATGACGATGGGGAGTGTGAGCCTGTTGATATGCGGACGGCTGATATGGAAGACCGAACGGATTTGTTAGCCACATATTGTCCTCATCGAACGAAGACGTATTTGTCTGCTGGGTGGGCATTAGGCATCACTCATGTCGGCCAATTTTTTCCAGGTGGTGCACATGAATTCCGAACGGTATTGTGCAAGTACGCAGTGGAATGTGGGTTTCAGTTCAATTATGTCAAAAACGACGCTGTACGTGTTACTGCTATATGTAAATTTGCAACGCCAACATCGTGCGGGTGGTTGGTTCATGCACGGTTGTCTCCTTCGAATGGTATGATGTGTTTGAAGAGATTCGTTAGTGTACATTCATGTGGGGCTGCTGTACGAACATACCGTAATCCGCGGACTGGGTCAGATTTGGTGTCCGATGTGATCGCTGGACGTGTGCGTGAACAACCACTAACACGGCCGACGGATGTGGTGTTTGCCATGAAGGATGGTTATGGCCTGGATATTAGTTATCGGGTTGCATGGTTAGGGGTAGAAAAAGCAAGAAACGAAGTATTTGGCGACCACGCTATGTCGTTCGATCAACTTAGGTGGTATAGCGACGCTGTTATGGAAAACAACCCACATAGCTACATTAATTTGGATTTTGATCAACAAACAGGGAGGTTTGTGAGGTATTTCATTGCTTTCCGTGCATGCATAGACGGGTTCAATGGTTGCCGTCCACTTCTATTTTTGGATGGTACATTTCTAAAGGGAAGGTTCAAAGGGACGTTGCTCGCTGCCACTGCCAAGGATGGAAACCAAGGTATGGATGAAAATTTATTAATGGTTATTTGTACTATCTATACAACTATGTTACACATTTCTTTGTCACCTTACCAGTTCACTGGAGGATTACAAATTGTATATTTTGATATTGTATTATGTAGCAACAATTTGATTCACAAAGCATGGTACTCACATGATGTTACGCAGGTTTATTCCCCGTCGCGTTTGCTATTGTCGATTCTGAAAACTCATCAAATTGGGAATGGTTTCTGCGTCATTTGGCCCAAGTTGTTGATGGAGCTAGGAATTTAACTTTCGTGTCTGATCGTAACTTGGGTTTAATACAATCAATGTCCGTTGTCTTCCCTACGGCACACCATGCGTTTTGTTTGTTACATCTTCAGATGAATCTTCGTGACCGGATGAAATATGTTAACGCTGACCATAAAGTTGGTCTAATGCGGAAGTTACGAGATTGTGCATACGCGCCTACAGTACCGTCATTCAACCAAAAAATTGAAATTTTAAAACAATGCAGCCCAGTAGCGGTTGGTAATTTTTTAAAAGACCTGCATCCCCGACATTGGGCGAACGCGTACTTCAGGTATTTTCATATCTACATATACGTATTTTTTACTAGTGTGTGTATTACTTATTGAACGGCATGTACATCATTAATTGTTTACCATTTACAGGGGTCACCGATACGGTGAAATGTGGTCCAACGCCGCAGAGTCGTTCAACAATTGGATTCGGGAAGCTCGCCACCTGCCCATTACTCAACTGGTGGATGCAATAAGGGGAAAGATCATGGAAAAATTGTCGAAGCGTAAAGTAAAATCCAGCATGTGGGTTGGAGAACTTTGCCCAAAAATGGAAAAGCGGTTGATGTCTGAATTTCAAGATAGCAGGCATTGGATTGTTAGTCAATCGGATGATACTATTTTCGAGGTTCGTTCTCAGCCTTCAGTGTTAGTTGACGTTGGCAATCGTTCATGTTCTTGTTTTCAGTGGCAACTAAATGGTTTCCCATGTCCCCACGCGATTGTTGCTTTTCAGAATAGTGGTATGAATGTTTACGATTACGTTGAACCGTTTTATCACGTGGTTAAGTATAGGGAAGCATATTCAGGGTCGATCCACCCAATTCCCACAGTGGCAAAACCCAATTTCACACCATCAGATTATATAATTGCACCACCCGTTTACAAACGTCCCCTTGGAAGGCCGAAGTGGAAAAGAATTCCATCAAAGGGCGAGCTTGTTCAACACATTAGGTGTGGTCGCTGTGGTAAAATGGGCCACCACAACAGGAAAACATGCAAGGAAGCGATGTAGCAGACTTCTTGTCAACCTTTATCTTATTTGAGAACGTTGATGAAATATTTGATGGGCATTTTAAAATAATAATGTTAACTCTCGCTGAACTTTACCGTATTACACTACAATAATGGAAGTTTATCTACAGTTTAATTATTTTTCACATTTACCTCATCTTGCTGTAAGTCAAGTGTAGTGACTTGTTATAATTATTTACATAACCAGTTAGCTTTGCCCAGAAAATGCCTTTCAGGATGTTTTATTTTCTATTGATTCATGAATTTTTCAATGCCACTTACGTTCAAACCATACTTTAGGTTTACATATTTCAAATTTAATAAACTGGCATACATTGATGACACAGTTTGGCACCAACACATCCTAACGTACATGTTTCACAATTTTAGACAATCACATCATTCGTGTAATTTTAAAAAATCAATGTTCCCCCAACCGAACACAGTGGTCCACCATTGACATACACACTTCAACAATCTAACACAAACTACATACCCATTTGTAACAAACACCTACTCCTGAATTAATATATGTGTGTCAATAACATTACGATTACAATTACGTTATTATCAACGACAACAGGACCTGATTTCCACATCTCAGTTCCAAAAAATCCCTACTAATGCAATGTCTGCCCAAAACAACATAACAGTCCACCTACACCATTACCTCTTCAGAATTGTGCCGAGAAAAAAACAAAAAACCAAAAAAAATTTGCAAACAACACCTCCAGTAATTTAATTTAAAACAAACACACTGCCGGAATTTTAACCTTCGCAAACATCATGGTTTGTACACGCACAATGCAACGCAGATGCCTACTTAAACAACAGAAAAGTAAAATATAACCAACATCGACAAGAATAATATAACAACAATCTCAAAAGCAGGCAACATAGTGTAAAAACCAAAATTATCAATCACATGGCGTTCCAATCACATTTACACATTGTAGCCAACCAAGCAATCTGCAGCAAACATTACAGCCTGATCAACGCTGTAAATTATGTGGAGTTGCGACATTTGTTCGAAAATATCAACTGTCAATGTACGCCATAACGCATTCAAAAAAATAATGAAGTAGTTATACTACGAAACGTCTCGTCACTTGTGCAAAAAAACCAAGTCACAATGTATGCGACAAACCAAACAACCAATATCTATGTACCATGCTCCAAAATAATCGGACCAAAACATATTTATCTGACAATGACGCTCCGCAAAAAAATAAACAACCATCAAAATAAAAAAGGAGAATCCATTTCCCAGTTTCCAATTTTCCCCTGGGGTGATAGTGTTGGCATTTTCCTTCAACGAATTGTACTGCGAAGCCCTCTACCTGGGTCGTTTAAGAACATCTTCACTATTTCTGCTCGTAACTCCAGTGGCGTTGTCTCTTCCATCTTGGAGCTAACGTTGCAACCACGCATGTACTGCTTGATGATGTAGCAGACAAATATTGCACAATCAGATCTGCACCAGGCCAACCAAGCATATCAATATCAACGTAACTGTTACAACTTCATTTATTTTTCAAGTTACAAAATAAACAACACATTTGCAGCCAAGTATACAAACTTACATTTCCGGGCTCTGCTGTGGACAATCAAGGACAGAAACAAGGGGTCTGTCAAAGTCTGGCATTCTAACAGTACCAGGTGGCAACCGTGGCCAAACAAATTTTGAATAATATTCTTCCACCCACTTTTTCTACAAAATCAAATTAAATGTACGTCATTTTTTTTGGGATACATATCAACATCAAACAAACAAATTCATTACAAAACACTGTCCTGATAAAAATTCAAACGTCTCGCAGAATTTCGCTAACTTACGAGGTAAAAATAATACGTTTCGTAAAAACTAAGTTCATGGTGACAAACTTACGACTTTAAGAGATTCATTGTAATGTTCATCACGCATTCCTCGCCTCGGTTTCAGAGAGTTATAATGTTTCCATGCCCCGCTGATCGTGTCATGCACCATTACAGTCCAGTGATTGGCATGATACACCGGGTAATGCGTGTATCTGTGTCCTTTCGCAGCTCTGACTTGCACGTTTAAATATTTCCCCCTCGACAGTGCATTTGGATTCCTCATAAAATCCTGTTTTATTATGCCAGGCAAACCAACAAAAAAAATCAATTTACACTATGGGTGATGTTGGAAAGGTATACGTCTACATTTTACGAGATAATACATTAAATACACTTCACAAGCATCTGTTGCTAAAACGCATGAACTTTCCCCAGCGTCTTCTCTGTCAACACCTTTTTCTGCAATTTCATCAACATTGCTGCGTATGCGTCGATGACCTACACCAGTCAGGCATGATGTTATTTCTGTCCAGCAAACATTTTCTACCAGAACAATCATGTTTGCACTATGCATAAAACATAAATTCACGTATGCTAACACTATACTTACGTTCCCTTGAATAGAAGATCTCTGCACCAGGTCACGGATATCACCAAACAAAACTTGTATACCACTTTCACCTCCGTCCCATATTACAGCACTGTAAACAACAGCACATCATTACCAAAATTTACAACATTACATACTTTCATGCACACAACTACATACGAATTAAATCATATTCATATTGGTACCTGTCGCCGTCAAATGTGTAAGCTCTTTCCAACAGCATAATGTCATCTTCATGAAGCATGTTCCACACATCATGTTTTTTGCACATTCCAAAGCCTTGCCATGTTTTTTTCCCAACTTCAACATCCTCGACAACATATATTACTTCAGGACCAACATCTTCCCTATTACCCATCTTCCATTTCTGTTTGCCACGACCACCTAAACTGGGGTAATCGTAGTCACTTAATTGAAATTCACGTCGTGCCTTACTCTTAACTCTCCTCACCAATGATGGCATATCCGGGCTAGGTCTGATGTCTTCCAACCTGTCATTCCTGTTCACCATAATGTTTTCAACGTTGACAAGGTTGTTTGCTTGTTCACTGACAACATCATTCTCAACGTCACAACCTTTCAATGACGAATCCCAAGTTCTATTGACTAACTGCTCATCACCCAATTTACCAGCCTAGTCCATGTCTGTACCATCATCTGTCATGGCAGGCATGGTATTTGCATTTATCCCACAACCATCAGCCTGCATTTCACCACTACCAGTAACTGACACATTTTCAGACTTGTTCGATTTGCACGAATTATTTTCCCATGACGCCTGCTGTTTGTTTATCTCCTTACAAACTGTCTGCGTTACTTCGTGAACTTCACACTCATCCACATGGTCTTCCAAAATTGTTATTCTTGCTTCTAGCTTCTTAACTTGGGTTGACAGCCTTAAAATTTCAGCATCTTTCGCAGCGATTATACTATCGTATCCGATAAACAGGGTAGTGGCATGTGCACCAACTAATCTCTCCATCGCTGCAACTTTAACATCTACATCATGCAAACGGGCAGACTTCACACTAACTTCCATCTCCAATTCATTAATTCGCTGCATCGCCTTCCCTAACTGTTCCGTTGCGTCATTGGTGTCATCACAGACGGAGCCCCCAGGTTGTGTGCTTGCCAGCTCCAGTAAATCAGGGAACAAAACTGGGCATGATCTGTCAACTGTATTTCGATTAGTATTCTCGCTGCTCGTACCATATGGATTTGTGTTGCGAGTTTCTTCATTCTTCTTTGCGGACGTCCAGTCAACCTCACCACCATTGGGTGAATCTGGCTGCCAACAATTAAAACTTGGTTCAACCACATTCACAGCAACATCAGGTGCATTATCAGTCAACTCATTCCACGTACTAACCGGCTCCACTTCCAACACTTTCCCCCTTTCTTCCACACTGCCTTCTGCGTCCGCCAATTTGTCAACAAAATACTTTTCGATGACAGTCCCAGACAGTTTGTTAGGATTAACCTAAACATGGGAAACAAAAAATTGTAACATATATTCATTTCAAAACCAACCAGACGTATATCACACTACAACAATTACTTGGATGGCATACCTCAAAAGAACCCTCCACCGATAATTCCACATTTTTTAATTTGCCGATTAATTTTCCAAGGTTCCACCGACAAAACCGTGGTGCAACGTCCGGTCTATCTGGCTGCGTAATGTCCGTGTGCTCGCAAATCAGAAACTACAAATTATAAAAACAAAAGCAAATCGTTAGCAACAAACGTCAACTTCACGTACACAGCCAAAATCGTAATGATTTTTACAAACCACATGGTTTTGCTAGGTATTGAAACATAATCTTACCAGCAACGATACCACACAACCGGTGACCCGTTCTGGCCTGCTGTGCGCCTCATTCAGTGAAGTAACCAGCGAGTTTCGGATTGCTGCATTCCAATCATACCTTCGTAAAGTCTCCAATTTATCGATAACCCGCACAAACGCCCAACCAATGGACTCACCTGTGGTTGGGAAAAATAGTTTGGCGCAGATGTACAAGCACATCAGCTTTGCAACATCTTCTTCGTCTTGCTCATTCTTCCCACGCATTGCCACTATAAGTGCATCTTTAATAACCTTAGACGAAATCCGGCTCACGTTAGGGCATCTTCTTTGTATGAAATATGTCGGTCCTTTACCAACATGCGACAAATCTAACTTTTCCCGCCCACATTGTAAACCAAATAATAACCGGATGTCACTATTTCGGATTGGTAAACCTATCCCCCCGATGTAAAATTTCTCGTCAATGGGGTTATATGTCTGAATTACACGGCACAATCGTCAGATCACTTCTTATATGCGCGGATCCAATTTATGCACTCGGATCCCGTCAATCATGAGCCAAAACGGGGTTCTTTGTAATTGCTTCACGTGATGAGCGGTGAAATCAAATTCTAACACTGTCTTCATAACACCGGCAATGTTGGACCGATACATTACCTTCTTCATATCGACGAAATCTCTTCTTGTAGGACGCTTACCAGTTCTGCTTGTCTTGAATGGCAATTTTAACTGTTTTCTTGCAGCTAATCGTGTTGACGTTTGTACAGAAGATCGTGACTGTGGGGATCTACAATCTGCTTTACGTTTTGCACGCTGCATGCTTCCACTACCTGCACACCATTAACATTACTAAATTCACACCACCAACAGAATTTGACACACAATAACCACAGAACACATCATTGAAATACATTACTAGCCCGAAACACATATCACGCTTCAACCTCTCCCCAACAATAAAACCCCAATAAACACAAACTCAAAAGGCACTGCCATACAATGTTACCTTTGATAATAATCCAAAAAAATTACATTCAACTACCAAAATTTTTTTTCAAATACTTTGACAAAGTAACAATGCAAAGATTTGTTTTGATGGTGTTTTTCAATTTAATTCAAAATTAACAATAACATTGACAGAATGTGTGGTCCACCTCCATCACAGTAAACACACAACTGCCTTCGAAACTTTATGTGAGGGACATACTGGTACCAGGTTTCCCCACCACAACATAATGTTCCAACTACAACATTGTCATTTCCACAATGGCCACAAAAAATAAAGCGCCCTCTCAAAACATTACTTCAACCAACTTAAAATTGACTTCAAGCCCCTTCCAAAACAACACTTCGACTACATTAACATTGGCATACACCCAACACAACATCCCCCCTAATTTATGTTTCCAAACCCCACTCAAACAAAATCAATTCTCACCTTCTCCCACCATCATCACCAACGCACCCAGGATAGGGCTCCACCACAAAACATATTACTAAAAAAAACAAATTACTCCTTCCCAGTACACAACTACGAAAGCAATGTTTACCAAGAACAATTCCGTGGGACCACAGACAGTAACATCAAACGAAAAAAAAAAAACATAACATCACCCAATAATTTACTCACCTTGCATCATTTGTTTCCGCGGTGTCGCCATTTGTATTCAGGGGGATTAACAGTGCCAACGCTCTCTTTCTGCCGTATTATACTCCAACCACAATTCTTCACGATTTTCAGACCCAACTCTGACGTTGCCAACGCTGTATTTCCACGATTTTGGTTTTCCACCAACTAGGGTTTTAATCAGCAATTGAATGTTAAACTACGAAATCAAATGAACAACCCAAATCTTAACAACCAGTGTCTGTAATCACGGATTCAATATCGCTTCAACATCGGAAAAACGGTCAAACTTCATAAACCACCTCCCAAATTCACTCACACTCCGTCGATAGGCTGTTTCAATGTTGCCCTGTTTCGTAATTTCAATTACTACGAATGCCCGTTATTAACCCCTTATTTCAAGACACTTATTCCACAAAGCATGGGCTTTAATGTCTTTAACATTGGAATGGGACCTATCAGTCTTTCAAAATAAACATAGGACTAAATGGTCTATCATTTAATAACTTAGGATTTATTGGTGTTTTACCCTTTAAAAAATACTACTTAAACTAATACTATATTTTATCATTATGATCAAATTAGTAATATACTAATGCAGGGGTGTTTTGGAAACTTCGAAAAAAGCTAATTTGTTTGACATTTTTTTACATAAAAAAATCATAAAAAGTTATAAAAAAGCTAACTTTTTTAACACAAAAAAATTAAAAATCACAAAAAAGCCAAAAAAATCAAGGGAATATTTGGTAGAGTTTTTAAAATATGATTTAATAATAGAGTTGTATTTTGAATTTGTAAATTTTGAAATTATAATTTGAGTGTGAAAAATTTATTTGGCAAATGAGTTTTGAATTGAGTGAGAAATTTTTTATGTGACATATGATATTTGATACAAAAACTTATAATTTATAACCAAATATACAATCCAAAAATCTATTAAAAATTTTGAAAATATTATTTTATTAAAAATATAAAAAAACCAAGTGCCAATTATAAAAAAATAAAATAAAAAAATTGCTATGTTTCGGTTGACAAACCAGACGATTGGTTGAGCCAAATTCAAAAAAAAAAAAATTCCACCTAACACAAAATTTTCTACATAACTTTATTTTTGTTATGAAAATATAATTTAAAAGTTACATCTAAACATGACATTAAAATGTGAAAGTAAAATTATAATTTAAAATTTTATCCAAACACAACCTAACCTTTTTTCAATTTCTCCAAACACCACACAATAATTCATATAAGAACAAAAATTATACCGTCAGACAATCGGTCTCGGACACGACTGCCGCCGGACCCATCCAGCGACGGATCCGAGTCAGAAAATTATACCAATCCTTTGTCAAATTACTATTATCCCTGCCCTCGTCCCAATTTATTGCCTGTTCCAATGGGTATTTTAGTCAGTAACAGTTCCTCCATAATTTTTCTCTCTCCTAAATCTACTTCGTGAGAGAGACTGTAGCGGTTATTTGCCGTCAGCAACCGCATAGCCAACGATGCACTCGTCGAAATTGCGCCGGAAAGTCACCGCCGCCGCCGCCACATCCGATGCCGACAAGCTCGACCAGGTCCTCCTCTCCGCCGCCGTCTGCAACGGCGAAGACTTGGCCCCCTTCGTCCGCAAAGCCTTCGCCTCCGGCAAGCCCGACACTCTCCTCCACCACCTCCGCCACTTCTCCAAATCCAAAGAGTCCGAGATCGAGGAAGTCTGTAAAGCTCACTACCAAGAGTTCATCATGGCCGTCGATGACCTCCGGTCTCTCCTCTCCGACGTCGATTCCCTCAAATCTTCTCTGTCCAATTCCACCTCTATACTTCACTCCGTCGCTGCTCCTCTCTTGTCCTCTCTCGACTCCTTCATCGAGGCTCGGGCAGAGTACCGCAACGTCTCTCTCGCGATCGACTCGGTTCGAACCTGCGTTCAATTGATCGAGCTTTGTTCGCGAGCCAATGTTCATCTCTCTGAGAATGATTTCTACATGGCGTTGAAGTGTGTGGACACAATCGAGACTGAGTTTCTCGACAAAACGCCGTCGTCTACGCTCCGGAGAATGCTGGAGAAGCAGATTCCGGCGATTCGGTCGCACATCGAACGCCGAGTCAGCAAGGAATTCGGTGATTGGCTCGTTGAGGTTCGTATAGTGAGTCGTAATTTAGGCCAACTCGCTATCGGACAAGCCTCGGCTGCGAGGCAGAGAGAAGAAGAGCTGCGTATGAAGCAGAGGCAAGCCGAGGAACAGAGTCGACTCAGTTTGAGAGACTGTGTTTATGCTTTGGAAGAAGAAGACGACGACGTACTGAGTGGAATCGGTGAGGAAGGTAAGGATGGTTATAGTTATAGTAATAGTGGGAATGGGATGTTAGGGTTTGATTTGACTCCACTCTATCGAGCGTATCATATACAAAAGACGCTAGGGCTTGAAGATCGATTCAAAAAGTATTATTTCGAGAACAGAAAACTTCAATTGACTTCGGACTTTCAGGTATCTTCAATGACACCTTTTCTTGAATCTCATCAGACTTTTTTTGCTCAAATTGCTGGTTTCTTTATAGTTGAAGATCGAATTTTGAGGACTGGTGGACAATTGATATCTAAAATGGAAGTAGAAAATTTGTGGGACGCTGCTGTGAGTAAAATGTGTTCTGTATTAGAAGACCAATTTTCTAGGATGCAAACAGCAAATCATTTGTTGTTGATAAAGGACTATGTGAGTTTGCTCGGAGTGACTTTGCGTCGGTATGGATACCCTATTGATGCTTTGCTTGATGTATTGAGCAAGCACAGAGACAAGTACCATGAGCTATTGTTGTCTGATTGTCGCAAACAGATTGCAGAAGCACTTGCTGCTGATAAGTTTGAGCAGATGTTGATGAAGAAAGAATATGAGTATTCGATGAATGTGCTTTCATTTCAGATACAAACTTCTGATATTGTACCTGCATTTCCATATGTTGCACCATTTTCTTCTACAGTGCCTGATTGTTGTCGAATAGTACGGTCCTTTATTGAGGATTCAGTGAGTTTCATGGCCTACAGTGGGCAGCTTGATTTCTATGATGTTGTGAAGAAGTATTTGGACCGGCTTCTGACTGAGGTGTTGGATGGGGCATTGTTGAAACTTATTAATACGTCCATTCATGGAGTTTCTCAAGGAATGCAAGCAGCAGCAAATATGGCTGTGTTGGAGCGTGCTTGTGGTTTCTTCTTTCGTCATGCAGCACAGCTTTCAGGTGTTCCTTTGAGAATGGTGGAGAGGAGTAGGAGGCAGTTTCCGCTGAGCAAAGCCCGTGATGCCGCTGAAGAGATGCTTTCTGGGTTGCTTAAACAGAAAATTGATGGGTTCATGACACTGATTGAGAATGTGAACTGGATCGCAGATGACCCTTCTCAAAATGGGAATGAATATGTGAATGAAGTAATTATATATTTGGAAACTCTGGTTTCCAGTGCTCAGCAGATATTGCCAGTTCAGGTTCTTAAAGGAGTTTTACTAGATGTTCTTTCTCACATATCAGAGATGATGGTTGGGGCTTTACTCGGGGAATCAGTTAAGAGGTTTAGCATAAATGCTATCATGGGTATTGATGTTGATATTCGGTTGTTGGAATCATTTGCAGAAAATCAGGCTTCTCTTTTGTCAGATGCAGATGCAAATCAGTTGAAAACTGCTCTTGCAGAGGCAAGGCAATTGATTAATTTGCTCTTAAGCAATCATCCAGAAAATTTCTTAAATCCAGTAATCAGGGAAAGAAGTTATAATGCTTTGGATTACAGGAAAGTAGTCATTATATCGGAAAAATTAAGGGATCAGTCGGATCGGTTATTTGGAACCTTTGGATCTAGGGGATACAAGCCGAACCCAAAAAAGAAGTCTCTAGATGCATTGGTAAAAAAACTCAAGGATGTGAACTGATTTTATGCATTCCTGTACGCATACCCATTCCTGTATGTATGTCCATAGTACTTTTAATTGTACTTTCTGTTCACTGTAATTAGCATTACCTCATAGTTTTTCATTCCAAATTTGATTTTCTTGTTTATAAGCCCTTTGATTTGTTATCAGTTTGATTGTTTCATAAGATATGTCAATTTCGTACATTGATGGCCACATTATGTATTGTTTGTCATATTGAATTATTTTGAGTTATATCAATGGATATTCCATTGCTCTAAATTCCTGCATTCTTCTGCAGATCTTATATAGGCCAAGTGCAATGCTATCTTGATGCCCACAAACTCAAGTGCGCACCAGGACAGCAACTGTACTGTGCATTTCATTGTATTTTTGACTTGTTGGTTCACTGATGTGTCCTCTAGTTTTGTCTCTATGCTATCTTCTTACATTTGGGAATGTTTCTATTTGAGTTAATTAGTTTTGATTTTTTTGATGAAGTTTCCCTTATTTTTTGAAAACATAAATAAATAAACTCGTCAGTTAAAGGAAAAAAAATAAGTAGCTCTTGTTTGGCATAAAACATGGACATTTATCTCATTTGGATGGAATTTAAGATTATATTCTATGATTATGATCCTTGTTACACATTTAACTTTTATGCTGAGATTATGACAGATTTATGTGGCATTGACTGGTAGGACTAATAAGTATTTATCCACCCAAAATATTATATATCCACCCAAAAAGGACTAATAAGTATTTGTGGTCAACTTAGTACTTAGAGAATTATAACGTAAGATGGATGAAGAGTAACTTGAGAAAATATTTTAGACTTCAATGTCAGATAGACTATAGTCAATTGTTAATGGTTAATAAGCAATCTTACAGCTTTGCTTCTATGCTAAATATAAACTAGTCATAGTATGTGAGATGCTTATTTAGTTCTCCATTGGGTTAGCAATTGTATGTAACATATATAGGAGTTTATGCAAGCTAATTGACCCACAGAGAGAGAGGGCTTTAACAAATCATTTGTCAACCCATGCCTCAGTTGGTAGCATGCCCAGGGATGGCTGTCAGTGGCGGAACATTTGGTCCTGGTCCTTGTTGAACAAGATGACAAGGAGACACTTTTTTCCTAATATCATTGGATGGCTTAACAGTATTTGCTCAGAAGATAGGGTGGGTGTAGGAGTGGGTGTGTCCATAAAATTGCCTACGAAACTTTTTTTTTTCATTTTTTACAACCTTTTGCTGCCAATGAGTTAGGAATTTCATAAGTTGGGTTTTTTTTACTAATAATAGAAGACACATTACAGAGTCTGTAGTCCGAAGGTGACATATTGTGGAAACAATTTGGCTTTCTTAAACTTCTGTTGCTGCTATCTGTGGATTGAATATTTTACATTTCTTAAGCTTCCATGTGCTTGCACTTGCACATAACCTTGATAGCTTTTACACATCTACTACACCATTAGTTGGATGTGTTTGTTTGGGAGATTGTAATCTTGACTACTGATCAGAAGAGGGTTTTTGTTTTTTCTTCTGAAATGTATGAGATAAATTAGTTCTTTGGTTGATTAGGTGGCATGTCATATTGGTTTCCATCCTCCTGAGCTCTTACTAGAATCAATGTTTGTCATTTTTTATATTTCACTGGAGGGAGAGGAGAATAAATTTCTTAAAATGCATCGAAAGTAGATTGCTATTTTAGAGAAAAACATTTGGTTACTTTAGTCCCATATTTAGATGTTAAAGTCATAGTCGACACTTTGGTACCATTTTGAAGCTGTGACCTTACTTGGGAAAGGATAATTATCCGGTAAGTTCGCCTACCACTTGGCCGTATGTTTGCGGATCCCATAGATCTGACCTATAAGATAATTTCTGCTTGGGGGCAGGTTGTGATAGTTGCTGGGGCAACATCTTTGCTTGGGCTTTTTGGCTGACTGTCAAGTTACACTTTGACATCCACAGATGCTTCTGTTGATATTGTTCTTAACCGCTTTACTTATAACACTTGATGCAAATCACATGCTAATGATTGTTTAGTGGATGCAGTGAAATTCCTTCCCCTCTTTTATTTTCTCCTCCTACTGCCTGCCATATCCCTAGTTTCGTCTAGCGTGGGATCCAACTGAGTCTCAACCAATTCTCCTTGATAAAGAAAGGCAAGTCACAGGTTCGGACTTTTAACTTCCTAGGCCATGATCATGTGAGATTTTCATATTACATATTTAAATATGAATGAATTTTGTTGTTTTTTCACCTCTTATATGAATTTACACAATAAAAATACCTATTCGATTGGTTTATTTCTAAAGAGAAGTAGAATGGGACTCTCTCCGTGAAGTTGTTGAGTTTCAGGAAGATGATTTGTAGATTTCATACAAAGGCATTCTCATCATGTCAGTAGTCAAAGCTCCACAAATCTACTCTTTTGGGTGTTTTGGAAAGATAATTAAAAGTTTATTTTTTAGCTTTTTTTGATTTTTTTTTTGAAAAAATGTGTAAAAAATATGAGACATAATGTGACCCAAATAGATTAAAAGTTGACTTTTGACTTTTTATTATGTTTCCAAATTTGCCCTTTGTCATGTCAATTTGGTTTATAAAGTTCTTTATTTTTTTCTCTTCTTATATTGTCAATGGTCTTTCTAATTTTAATTACATTTAGTGTGTTTGGTTTAAGTTTTTTGGATTAAATTTTTTGGTTTTCGCATTTTTTTGTTTTTAGTGAATATTTTTTAAATTTTAAACATTTTTTTTTACTTTTTTAGATGCACCTTAGTTAGATGTATCTAAAAAGTAAAAAAATTGTGAAAAAATATTTTTTAAAATTAATAAATACATAAAAATACAAAAAATGTACTGAATTCTTGTATTTTTTTTTTTATATTTTTGATATTTAGTGAATTTTTAAAAGATTTTTTTTACAATTTTTTTACTTTTTCGGTGTATTTATGTTAAGTGTGTCTAAAAAGTAAAAAAATTGCTTAAAATATTAAAAAAATCAATAAAAACAAAAAAATACGGAAAATAAGAAAGTAGAATTTTCTGAAAATTGTTTTCTGAAAAATAAAGAAAGTAGAATTTTGTCAATTTTTTACATTGTGTCATTTTGATCTAATTAATACATGTTAAAAAATTAGCAATTAAAAAGGAAATTAGGGGCAAAACAATTCATTTACTGCTGCTCTTTTAACAATTGAAGGGAAATTATGAACAAAATGATTCATTCACTATTAACATCCCTTTCATTCATTTCCCCGCACCATCATCTCTCTTCGCCAATGCAGCCGCAATCACACAACTACTATCTCCATATTTTTAAAGAAAATCAAACAAGGGGAACAATTATAAAATCATTTCTACTCTTTTCATCTCAAAATATCAGTCTTATATTTTATTTTTCATTATCCTAAAATATTAGTCTCTTTTCAAAAATTAAAGAATAAAATAATATAAATTTACTATTTTGCTTTTCTTTTAAATTTTATAATAAATAAAATTACAATTATGACAATTGATGTTCTTAAAAAATTACTATCAAAAGATAATTTTGAAAAATAAATATTTTAAAATGTAATAATTGTGTCATCAAAAAAAGTTAAAATTTTCAAAATAAACTATTATTTTGGGACGGAATCAGTATTTGATTTTTTGGTTTTTTTAGTTAAAATATGATGTAAAAAAATAAATATGTTTTACATGATTTTTTGATTTTTTACGAAAAGATGTATAAAAAGTAGAAAGAAAATGAAATCTTTAATGTTTTAGTATAAGTTGTTGATTTTTTAATTTTTTTTTAGTAACTTTTAACTTTTAAATTAAAAAATGATGTTGGCAACCCAGTCATTAGTTTGAATTTTTCTGTGGTTACGTTTCCCTCACCAAATCGTAATCTAAACGTAACTTCAAAGTCTCATGCAGTAATTGAAAATTTTAAAACCATTAGTGACAAGTGGACAAAACCATCACTCTCAAATCCCTACGAAAATTATCGCCTGAAATGTAATTTATTGGTTGCGTAATTCAAAAATATTATGTGACATTTATATTATCTATATTATTATTCTTGTTATATAAAGTTAATTCATCAAATTTAGTATAGATGACACATTTTGTTATTCTAAAAATGTCTATGATAGTTTGAAAATCACTTATGTGAAAAAATTGATTCAAATTTTTTAAATTTTAATTATTCATCTTTTTTATTATTTAATTATACACTTTTATACACATTGTGTGTACCCGTCGCAATCTATATCTTACCATAATAAACAAAGAAAAAAAATTTAAGACAATATTAATTCAGTTAGGTCATTATTTACCACATAAAAAATATAAATGTGATAAAAATAAATTTTAAGAAATTAGTTGAGTAAATTAATCGAAATATTGTGAGTTAGCAAAAAAACATAAAGTGAGGATGACATGCCATACCATAAGATATAGCATTGAATACAAATATGAATATGGATACGGGGAATCGGTGTGATTAATATTGGTTTGTTGTCCCCACTTTCATTAATAGTTGGGGACCTTTCTTTTCTTTGTTTTAATTGACGAAATCTCGTGTTGTTTCCTCGATGTGAAAACGTGAATCACTATTGGTTGATTTAGTAATAAGGTTTTTGAATTTCTCGTTCAAAATGTGGATTTGAATCTTCATAGTTTTTTTTGTTAGAATTAAATATATTTTAATGTTCAAAATACGCAGAAAGTCTTAATTTTAGTCTTTAAAATTATATAATATCAATTAATATACTAATTAATATATTAATGTATATATATAGCATTATTTAAAAAACAATACTCTTATGTAAATTAACCTAGCTAGCTACATATCTATATTTATGATTGAAAAAAAGAAAAGAAAAGGTGGCAACGTTTGTGTGTGACTTTTTTCGGGGGCACCATGGGCACCAAACCAATGGATGGATGGATGGACGGATGGGCCGAGCATGCGTTGGTGAATTTTCAAGCACGTGGCCCACGCGTTCTCCTTAATATGTCCTTTTTTTTTTTTTTGTTGATAAATCATTAATATGACTTAAGTATTAAGAAATGATGGATATAAATTATTAATTTTTTTAATAATTATGTAAGAATTATTATTTTTAATTTTTTTATATTTATCTTCAGACTAAATAAAATTTTTAATTTCAATCGTATGTTTTTAATGACAACTATTTTTTTAGATTAAAAAAATAAGAAATTACCATTAATTCATAGAGGTTTTTCAAAAATTATTATATACTACTAAAAAAATTATAACTTTAATTATTTATGTTTACTATTCTTTGTAAATAATTTTTCTCAATATCGGATAATTTAAAACTTATTAATTACGGTAGTGCTACATGTACCAATTAATATACTAACTAGTGTACCAATACTAGTTATGACATTATTATTGACTCCACTTACAAATTTTAAAAATTTCTTAAATTATATCACATACACTAATTAATATATCAATTGATACATATAACATTATTCTATTAATTACTAACAAAATCCATAAAAAGACTCCCAAAAAAATGCTGGGAGAAACAAAGCAAACCACCCCACGTGAAACGCACGTAGGAGGGTAGTCCAAAAAAAATAGCACTTTTTTAAGATGTCCAATAAAAACACTTTCCTTGTAACACCGAAATTCACCAAACCCTCTAGAAAAATTATTGATTGATTTTGAAATATCACGTGAGATATTTGAGATCAATCCTAAATTTTTATATTTCACTATTTTTTTAATTATTTAATATAAAATTATAAATTTTTTTTTTTTTTACCAACTATTGACTCTCTAAAAAAAATTATTGATTAATTTTGAGATATTATGTGTCATATCTGAGGCTAATCATAAATTTTCATATCCCTTCATCTCTCTTAAGCTTCGTTTGGTATTGACTATGGTAGCCAATTTTTTTATGATGAGACTTTTTTAAGGTCGTTTGGTTTTTATTTTTAGATTTTTTCAACTTTTATGAGAGAAAAAATATAATGATTATGATTTAGATGTGACATTTTATCTTATTAACTTATATAATTTATTTTATTTTTTTGTCCTTTTTTAACCCCAAAACATTTACCAAACGAGGACTAATCACTTAAAATTATAAATTTTACTCGTTTTATCAATCATGGTGTGTATTTGAAAAGTTATTATTTTAGTAAGCTATTTTAGTAGGTTAAAATTTTTATATTTAAAATGATGATTAAATTTTTTCGTAGTTAGATATGATATTTGTAAGAAAAAAAAGTAAAATGATTATGAATTTGATGTAACATTTTATCTTATTAACTATTTTAACATATTTTATTTTTTTATAAATTTAGTTCAAAAAATAAAAAATAACCTTTACCAAACACCTCCATATATAGAGTGTCATATAACATTGCTTCCAGACCAACCAATAACCTCTCAATTCTATGTGATTTCAAAGCCTGACCCACGTAAAAAAACCTACCCACGTAAACCAAATCATGCTAATCAAATCAAGCTAATAGTTCATATAATTTGTTAAAAAATTAATTAAATTTATTTGTTATGTAAATAAATTAACTTAAATATATTTTATTTTTAAGTGAAATTTAAACAATTTGCTACTTGAGTTGTTAAGTATGTGGATATTTGAAATTAACTTTTTAAGAATATTTTGCTTTTTTTAGGATATTAATGTTTTTAGTTGTATGAAAATACATAAATGATTGATGTCATATTTTCATTTTTTTTTTTTGGACTTGAATTTTCCATATTATTCTTCCAAAAGCATAAATATCTATGCACTCATAATGATAATTTAATTTTTTTCAAACTAATACTATAATTTTTTGACTTTTTTTTTTTTTCAGTGCATGCCTAATACATTTGGACATTTTCAATTAAAAAGCCAATACACTAAACAGAGTGTATATATATTATAAAAATTAATTATTTGAATTCAATTGCTATAAATATTGACTTATCAAATAAACAAGTCAAATTGTTCATTTGAAAATTAACTATTTTAATTAGAGAAAAATAGTAAAACATCTCTCTCTAACTTTGTATAATATGAGAGGTCTAAGATTTTTTTTTATTAGTTAAGATCCCTCTTAAAGAAATTTCACAATTTCTCTGAAATTTCTTCGTGAAAATTGAAATTTTTCTATGTCAGTATCGAAATTTCTCTGAGTCAGACAAAATTTCTCTAAGTTGAATTTTCTCTGTAAAAATGTTGAGGAACCTTGACTACTAGAAAATATTGTATGTCATTTATCTTATAAAATCTTAATATTAGAGACCTTAAAAAAAATTCCCTTTCAATTAATTATTTCATATTTTATATATATATAAAAAAAATTATGTAAAAAATTAGACACAGTAATACGATTAAATATTTTGATTTTTTTCGACTATTTTAAATAAATAAAAAAAAATCAACACGTCAAATACCAATTTTTGACCTCCTTAATTTTTAAAACAATCTTAAGAGTTCATTTGAAATATGGGTTGATTTTTTGACTTTTTAACTATTTTAGTCTAGGGTTAAAAAACTTTATTTGGAATAGACTTTTTGATTTTTTAACTTTTGTGAGAGAAAAAATAAAATAATTATGATTTGAATATGACATTTTAGGTTATTTAGAGTGTACTAATAAGTACACACTTTTTATCTTTTTTAATTCATATCATCTCTTTATTTTTTTACACATACTTTCATAAAAATTTAAAAAATACACTTATTTAAACCATTTCAAACCACTTCTATTGAGTTAAAAAATATTATTTTATCCTTTTATGATTATTTGAACTTGAAAAAAAAATAAATAAATAAATAAAATTCAATTTTAACTTTATGCGAAACGAAGACTAATGAGCTCGCCTAATTTCAAAGACTCACAACTCATCCCCTCACTCCCTTTAAATACAGTTCCAACACTCTGTTCAACCGCCCGTCAAACCAAACCCATCTCAAATCTACCCACTCAAGATGTCTTCGCCGGCGATTCACTGCCTCTTTGTCCTCCTCCTAATCACCATCTCCTCCGTCGCCGCCGAAGAGACCCTGACGGTGTACCAAGCTCTTGAGAGTTACGGTTTTCCTATTGGTCTTCTTCCAGTGGGCGTCACAGGCTACGAATTGGACCCATCTTCAGGCAAATTCAAGGCCTATTTGGACGGAACTTGCAGTTTCAAAGTGGAAGATTACGAGCTCAAGTACAAATCGACCATCTCAGGGGTCATAACCAAGAACAGGATCAGGAATTTGAAGGGTATCAGCGTCAAAGTGCTCATCCTTTGGCTCAACATCTCGGAGGTGATTCGCGACGACGACGAGCTCGAGTTTTCTGTTGGGATCGCTTCGGCCAACTTTGCGGTGTACAACTTTGAGGAATGCCCACAATGTGGTTGTGGATTTGACTGTGTGAATGGGGAGAGGAAGGGCGTCAAGCTCAGTCTGAATCGGTTCGTGTCTTCTCTTGTGGACTGAATTTGTATGGCGTGATGCGATCTGTGTTTTTATGCAGTTCAGTACTTCACGAGAAATTTTAAGGGTTTTTTTTTTTTTTTTACTTTTAATTTAAGAATTAGAATGGAAGTTGTACCCTTTGATTCGGATTATGCATTTTTGCACCGAAAATAATTACATAATCGAATGTAATCTTCTTTTAGTTATATATATATATATATATATTATATGCATTAGTACTTTTTTAGTCAAAAAATTAAAAAATTATTGAAAAAATTAAAAAGTCAATAATTTATAAAAAAAAATTAAAAATTCTCTTTTCTGTTTACTTTTTATAAATTTTTTTTGTAAAAAATTAAAAAATTATTCTAAATATATTAATTTTTTTATATCATATTTTAATCAAAAAATTTAAAAATTTATTCCCACACAAGGTCTAAGTAATTAAAACAGTTAAATAAGATTGGTACTGCTCTGCTGCATCAACACCAACGCAAAAATTGACTTTACTTTTATTGTTGAGCTTTCTAAATTTTTATATACTATAAAATTAAATTATTTAAAAAATTATTCAAACTCATCGCTTTATATAAATATATTAAATTTTAAAATTAAACTTGAATGATTAATATTTAGCTTGACTTATTCATAAATCTTATATGATTATGTTTGAAATTAATTAAAAATTGACACGGTATCACATCTT
Source organism: Camellia lanceoleosa (assembly GCA_025200525.1). Classification (NCBI taxonomy): domain Eukaryota; kingdom Viridiplantae; phylum Streptophyta; class Magnoliopsida; order Ericales; family Theaceae; genus Camellia; species Camellia lanceoleosa. The sequence continues at coordinate 11,040,624 of CM045768.1, forward strand.
ATGAATAAATTAAGCAATTATTTTTAAAAGCGATGGTGTTACATATACTAATTAATATATACACTAATATACTAATTAGTATTATGATATTATTATTGATTATATTTATTATACAAATTATAAATATTTAAAATTATATAAATAATATTACATTATCTATTAATATATTAATATATATATTAATTAATACATATAATATTATTTTTAAAAAATGTCTAACACTTCGGTGCCGTTTGGTAACACTTATATTTTTAGTTTTCTGTTTATATTTACAAAAATTTAAAAAACTCAAATAAAAACTTGTTTGGTAAACTTTTTGATTTATAAATCAGTAGTCTCAGTTTATAAATTTGGCAAAAAAAAGAAAACACAAAAAATGTGTTTCCATTTTGAGTTTTCAGTTTTTTTTTTTAATCACCCAACACTAGCTAGCCACCACCTACCACCATTTTCCACCACCGTCTTCTGCCACCATCACCCACCACCATTTGCCACCACTACTCACCACCCACTTGCCACCACCACCCGCTACTACCACCTACCACCCACCTGCCACCCACCCATCACCGCCACCACCACCCACCCATCACCGCCACCACCACTACCACCCGCCCCCCACTTGCCATCTACTCACATATCACCCACCACCCGGCCACTACTATCCACCGCCTGCCCACCACCACCCGCATCCAACTTGCCACCACCACTCACTACCCATCTGCCACCGCCACCCACCACCTGACACCACCATCCACCTGCCACTTACCCGCCACCATCACCTAACACCTACCACCACCACCACCACCACCATCACCCGCCACCCACCTGCCACCACCACTCACCACCTACTCGCTACCACCTACCACCCGCCACTGTCACCCGCCCACCCACTACCACCACCACCACCACCCGTCACCTACCCGCCACCCACCTGCCACCACCACCAACCACTCGCCACCACAATCACTACCACCCACTCGCTACCACTGACCACCCGTCACCATTACCGTCACCGTCACCCACTCACCTACCACCCACCCGCCACTACCCACCACCTGCCACCACCCGCCACCCACCTGCCACCACCACCACCCGCCACCGTCACCCACCCACCGACCACCACTACCCGCCACCACCACCCACCTGCCGCCACCACCCACCACCCGCCGCCACCACCACCACCACCACCCACTCGCTACTACCCACCACCCGCTACCGTCACCCACCTACCACCACCACCATCACCACCTACCCACCACCCACCGTCACCACTTTCCACCACCGTCTTCCGCCGCCACTTGCCACCACTTGCCATTTCTTACTCTTTTTTATATTTTTAAAATTTTTTAAACATTTTGTCAATTACCAAACGCGTTTGTAGTTTATGTTTTTCTAAAAATAAACAAAAAATAAACAAAAACCAGTTTATAAAATTTTTGTAAATATAAACTGAAAACGTAAACGTTACCAAACACACCCTTCCGGTGGGGTTACTGGTTTTTTTTTTTTTAACGAATGAGGAGGGGACACCTCACTGAGAATTGTCGGTGGACCCCACTGGGACCCATTATTCTTTTAAGAGGCTCAATCTTTTTCCAATTAATACTCCTTGATACTAATTTCTAGGCCACTTGATTGTTGTTTTTTTCTCTTAAATAACACTCTCCAAGACTTGAAAACACAGTTCCGATGACAGTCAAAAACGTGACGTGGTGGAATCTCGCCGTACCATAAATAAAACCAGGAGGTAACCACGAGGCCTCCTTTTTTTTATTTATTTATCGCTTTTCAGCTTTTTCTGAACAATATATTACCACGTTTCCCTCGCGACACCCCCAAAACCATAAGCCAAAATTAATGGGAGAAAAATATTAAAAGTAACTCTTAATCGTTTTTGTTAAAAAAATATGTAGAAATTATTCAAAATATTTTAAAATACATAAAAATATATTGAGATTATAAATAATTTCTTTTTTAATATTTTTTATTAACAATTCTTAAATATGTCATTAGTGAAACCCATTAATAAATTAGTGCCTTCTTGAGAGTTTATTAAAAGTAAATTTTGACAAAAAAATAAATTAATACTAAAAAAATAAATTATTTTGTTTATCCATAGTCTTTTTTCTTTTTTTTAAATTGACAAAAATAGTTTGCCTTTACATTTTCCAATGGGCTGTCATAATTATTTTTTCTTCTTTTTGGTCTAGGAAATATTAGTACTCCTATATTGAGATGCACTAAAACAATTGACAGATTGTTTGTTATTATTTTCATTAATGATTCATCCACATAAATTCTTTTCCGTCCAAATGTGATTTTTATTGATAAGAGTCTCAATTACGTATATTCATATTGTACTTATATTGTATGAATATAGCGGTGCTGTATTATTTTTTGTTCCAGATCTACTTGATGGGTTAGGGGTGGCCATGCGCCCAACAATGGCCCACTCAATCCACCCTAGTCTGATAGTTGTAAGGATTGTGAAAAATATTTACTCCACAATAATAATAGGAATCATGAAAAAAATATATGAAATATATCATGAAGATTTTTGATCCTTTGATTAGTGTGTGATGTTTTATTATATATGTAATCTAAAGATGAAAAATCTTTCATGATATTTTTTTTTATAATCCCTAACATTGCTCTTTCGTCCATGAGATCGAACTGACTGAACTGAAATTTTGTGTTCACTTAATATTTTGGGTTAGGCTTGTGCCCATTAATACTACAAATATGGGGTGGGTTGGGCCTGAAACCACTGATTTAGATTGAAGCCAATAAAGACTCTCTTCTTCAAAAAGAGGTGGTCCAGCCCAATCCAATAAAACCCACCACACTAGTGGACAAACATCATCAAAAAAAAAAGGAACTCAATTCATCAGACTCGAAATCAAAAAGTTCTGCCACGCGCTCTCTTTCTCTCTCTCCTGGAAAATTATTACTTCGTTTTAAAATAATAATTCTTTTTAAGGAATTTAACTTTTTTTTTTTATAATATAATTATTGTATTTTAAAAATATTAATTTTTTAAAATTATTATTTGATAGTATATTTTTTAAAAAAATATCAATTATCATAATTGTATTCTTTATGTTATTAATAAATTTAAAAGAAGAGCAAAATAGTAAATTTATATTATTTTATTTCTTCATTTTTAAAGAGGAATTAATATTTTAAAATAATAAAAAATAAAATAAGAAATTAATATTTTCAGACAAAGAGAGTAAGTGGGCTTGTTTGGTTTGTTTTTGGAAGAGTAGTTTTTGAAAAAAAATTTGGAGAGAGAGTTTAGAAATTTTTTTAGTTTGTTTGGTTGTATATTTTGGGGGAAAATGTTTTTTTTTTTTTTTTTTTTTTACCATTGTTATTTTCGAGAGATTTTTTTAGGGAGAGTTTTTTTTAGAGAGAGAGAGGGAGAGAAGATTTTTCGGAGGAGAGGAGACGAGGAGTGAGAGAAGGAGAAGAGAGGAGAGAATGCCCCTGAGCTCACGCGTCAGCTCCCGCCGCCTCGCCCGCCGATCCCCTCCTCCTCCAGCCTCGCTAGGGCCCTCCCTCGATCCTCTCCTCCTCCTCTCTCCTCTCCTCCTCCTCTCCTCCTCTCTCCTCCTCCTCCCTCCTCCTCCCTCCTTCTTTCCTTTCCCCTCTTCCAGGAAAAAAAAAAAAAGATTGAGAGATTGGGACCTGGACCTTCGGTCCCAATCGCTACTGTATTTTGGGAGAATTGTTTTTTTGAGAGTTTGGGATGATTTGATATTTTTGGAGAATTTGAGTAGATGTGTGTGAGAGAAAAAGTGATTGAGAAGGAAAGAGGAGAGAGAAAAAGTGATTCATTGATGTGTAAGAGAGAGAGTGATTTTGGAAATTTTTTGAGAAAAACTCAAACCAAACAATTTTTTTAATTTTTTTTTCTAAAACTCATCTCCCAAATGCAAACCAAACATACCCAGTATTTTTAGAGATTCATGTGTCTAAGCTCCATCAATCTCATTCACAAATCATTATATTCTCTCATATTTTTTAATCATTTAATATTAAATTATAAAAAATTTCACTTTTTTTTTTTTTATCAATTTTAATATCATAAAGTACTGCCGTGATCCCGACAATACCCAATAATTATCCCTCCCTCTCCTTCGCAACCCAGTCACCATTGCGGCCGTAGCCAACAGGGAAGCGCTCTTACGACTTACCACTGTAGGCATGAACTGTGTTTGCTTTGCGAAATTGATTATTTTAAATAATTTTTTAATTTTTTTAAAAAATTGTAAAAAAATAAGATATGATAATTTTTAATATTTGTTTTTTTTAGTTAAAAAATAACCTTTCCAAACAAAGTCATCATAAAAATAAAAAATAAAAAACTACAATGTTTTTACAGTATAAACTATTTTTTTTTATCAAATTTTTTTAAGTGTGTATAATTTGATTATAAAATTGAATAAAAAAAATTCTTTTTGAATTATCGGACATAAATAATTCATAACTTTTACTATAAAATAAATATAACAAATTGAACTTATATTTCTTACAGTGTACATTTTTAGTATAAAATAAATCTAACATTTTTTTTTTTTTTTTTGAACTGAGGAAATATGCATTACGAAGAAGAGAACAAATTGAACTTATATTTCTTACGGTGTATCTTTTTAGTGGTGCAGTCCAGACGATACATGATTCAACTCAAGTTGACAAAAGGGTCAAGTCAACTTTCCAAGTTGCTTCCAATAAAAATGCATAGCATTCCTACCTAACTCATTTAGATTTTTAAAAACAACAGCGTTTCGTAACTCAAATTTACCAAGGTCTAAATGGTTTGAGGTGTTAAAACGATGTCGTTTTGATATTTTTTTTTTCTTTTTTTTTTTTCCTCCTTCCTTCCCCTCTCTTCCTTCCTCTGTTTTGAATCCAAAATTAAAATTAAAATTAAAATCAAAATCAAATTTTTTTTCTTTTTCTTTTTCCTTCCCCCTCTCTTCTTCATTTTCTTCCTTTCTCCTCTCTTTTTCCTTCCTCTTCCGGCCGGCCAGCAAATTTAAAAGAAAAGAAAGGAGGAAGAATAGATTCGTTAAAAAAATGATAATAATAAAGAAAAGAACAGAGAGTAGAGAGAGGAGAAGAACAAAGCATCATCATCAACAAAAACCTCTTCATCAACACAACATCTCATCAACAACAACATCCATCATCAACGACAGAGCATTATCATCAACAATAAAATCAAAATCAAACCCACAGAATCAAAATCAAAATCAAACCCACAGAATCAAAATCAAAATCAAAAATCAAAACCAAACCCAAAATCAACCCACTTAATCAAAAAAATCATCCGCCCATGGCGGTGGGTTGGGTTCGAGATCCGTCCATGGCGGGTTGTGTTGATCTCCGTCCATAGCCCCCTCTCTTTGTTTTCTTCTCCCCTCTTCCTCCTCTTTTTCTCTTGCTTCTCTTTTTCTTTGAAATTAGTTTCAGCTTGAGGTGGAAGGAAGAAGGAAGAAAAAAAAAAAAAAAAAGAGATGAATAAAGGTGTACAAATTCGGGCCATTTTCGAGCCACGGTATTCGAGCTACCACTCTTTTCTCTTTTAAAAAGTATAATGTTTTTTGTCTTAAATTGAAGATAGTGTTTGATTTGTTGAAATGAAAATAATCATATACAAAGAGGCTAAAGAATAAATAATTTAATATTTTGTTTGTTTCAAAAAAAAACATTTTCTTAATATTTTTTACGAAAAGTTAATTTTTGAAAAATAATTCCATTACAAAATATTTTCTCATATTAGATTGCAACTTGAAAGTAATATACTAGTAATTATATGTGTGGGTGTTGATTTCCGACCACACAACCAAAAGGGGAACTCAGCTAGAGAGCATCAGCAGAATAGATTAAACCCGAACAACCTGTTACAGAAAGATAAGAATTCGGCAGTGGTTCGTCCACCCGGGGGCACTTCGACGCTCAAGTCAATGATCAAATATCTCTCAAAGATAACCAATAATGCTTAACTCACTAGACAGAACATAAAAAGTATACATTAGACCCATGGGAGTGCCTCACTTTTATAGTGGTGAGTGTCTAACTTTTCCTAGAAGTCTTACTTCAAGGGACTCTATCCTTTACAAGGATAACATCTATCACAACTGTAGACCGCCCGGAGAACTCCCCGGCTCCGCGCATGATGAGGGCGCGGATCCGCTTTGCTCTCTAGCTACTATAGTTCGGACTCCTGTCAGGGTTTTAAATCTAATCTCGCAAAGTGCAATGCAAGACCGATAAATCACCAAAGAGTCCAAATCTGGCAAATCATTTTTGGAAAACTGATTTTTAATAAAGAAGTGCCAAACATGGACTGGTTTGCCAAATACAGAGTTGCCACATAAATATTTTATTTTGGGAGAATTTAGGAAACCCTGACTCATACCTAACGCCACGTGTCCGTCATTACCAAAGTTGCCTCAGCTTGGGAACTTGGGTACGTGGATAGAAAATATCTCCAGGAATGAGCTGGAAAGCTGCCGACCACTTGAAGTGTTCGGCAAGCTACTTCTACTGGTCGGCCGACTAGTGGAAGCGGTCGGCCAGGGTAAAAAGTGGTCGGCCACAAGGAAGAGGTGGTCTGCAACATGAAACAAAGGTGGTGGTATGGTGGCCGACCAGAAAAGGTGGCCCAAAGACTAAGAAAACTAGTTTTCCGACCAGAAAACTGGCTAGCAGGAAGAAAAGTGGTCTCCAAGGGGAAGAATTGGTCTCCCACCCTTGTACCACCTTCCAAACAAGTAAAACAAGGTTTGTACCAAAAACAAACCAAAAGGGATGTAAGACGAAAGTCCGGGAGGTAAGGCGCGCAGCTGAGAGCCTCGAAAACTAGTCTACGGGCATCAAAAGTGGTCTCCCGGACCATAGTGTCCCTTTAGGCAGAGGCAATAAGGTGTGGTTCAAAAACCACGCCAAATGGAGAACGTTAAGCAGTCCCGAGTCAAGGTGCGCGGCCGAAAACTCCGAAAATCGGAAACTGGTCTCCAAGCAGGAAAAGTGGTCTACGACCACGAAAGGATGGTCCACAAGACCTCTCCTTCCCTCCAGGGAAGGGAAACAAGGCTTGGTCCACAAACCGAGCCGAAACACAAAGAGTTCAAAGGCTCGTAGGCAAGGCACTCAGCCGAAAACTCCGAAACCTCGAAACGAGCACAACATGCGTAATCACCGAGCGCTCAATCGATGACGTCTGAATCTTAAGGTTGGTAAAAAATGGGGTGTCTACAGTTGCCCCTCTTTGACAGAACTCGAAAGTTATAAGATGACGGGAGTGAATGTCAAAGCCTAGAGATGACCCATTTTTGACAAGGCTGAAGACTTCGACAAACAGGCAAGATAACAAAGAGATGCGCCCGCAGGTAGGGGCAAAATGCAAATGACATGCACAATACCGAATATAACTTATGATCATGCAAAGAAAGCTGTAATGAAGCAAATATGCAAAATAAATGCAACAGCTTAAGCAAGCGAATGAATACGAACCAAACAACATCTCATATAGAAAGAATGTAAGAAAATTATGCAATTCTCACTGCGTCTCACGCGGAGAAGGAAGAGAAGTTCAAATGAACTGTACATACAATACCGTCTGGTCACACCAGCCTCGAATGAACCGTACATACAATATCGTGCCTGCATAAGAAAGAAACTCAACAGGTACAATATAGTTAGAAGCACATGCTCAACGTTATAACATGGTACAATTCCAATGCGAGATAAACGCACAATGTCGATGGAAAGGTGCATAGCAATGCAAATGAAAAGTGCATAACAATGCAGCTAGAACGAGCATAACAATGCAAATGAAAGGTGCGTGACAATGCAAGTGAGACGTTGATAGCAATGCACGTGAAAAGTGCGTGACAACGCAAGCAAAGTGTGGGTGCATAACAAAGCAACGGAAGTGCGCATAATAATGCGAGTAAAACAAGCATAACAATGTAAGTAAAACGAGCGTGACAACACAAGTAGTGAGTGCATAACAATGCAACAAGTGGTGTGCATAACAATGCAAGAGAAGTGTGCATAACAATGCAACGAGATGTGCATAACAATGCGCTTAAAGTGTGCATAACAATGCGACGAGTGGTATACATAACAAATGCAAGAGAGGAAAGTGTGCATAACAATGCGAGTGTGGTATGACTTCAATAGCATGCCTTGAAACAAAATGTTGGTTAAAGAAATACAAGCCTTAACGAGACTAGTTTAATCGGAACCTCCGATTTACCTCTCGGAGAGGTCACAACGTACTCAAAAAGGATACACCTTACTCTTGACGAGTGACGATGAGCTATGCATCGAAGACTTGAATTGAAGTTCCCGCGGGGACAATTTTGTGCCGAAAAGTGTACTTTTCTTGTACTTTCTCGAGAGCTGAGGACTCCAATCATCACCAAAACACACAGGAAGAACAATGGAGATCTTTAAAAACTCAACTTCAAAACACTTTTCCTCACACCTCCAAGGCCGAAATACACTCTCCTTCCTCCCTAGACCATTTTCTCTCTCAGATCTGCACTTTATATGCATTTCCAACGCCCCACACGAAGTTATTTCGCGAAAACTTTCAATTCTTTTTGTTTTGAACCGATTAGAATTTGTTTTTGGAGCTTCTTTCTCCATTTTCACCACTTGAGGTATGTTTTCTCGAAGTTTAGCACCTTTTCTCGGGCGTTGACTTTTGTTGACCTTTTCTCTTCTCAAGAGTTGACTTTTGTTGACTGTTTGCAATTTTGGCTCATTCTGCTCATTTTTGCAAATTTCTTCAAATGGTCGACCATATTCCGCATGACGGGGGCTCTCCACGGGTAAAGGACGAGCCAGACATTATGCCGTTGCCACCGAGGATACGGCCATTCGACCCGGAGAGATACCACCCGCAGGAGCACAGCCTTCCTTCTAGCACCTTCCACCATTTCACCGACTTCGTGCGACGAGCACTCGTAGACTTGCTGCTACGGGAGCCTGAGTCTCACCTATCTCATCATGCGCGAGAGGTACGTACTTCACTTTTACATTTTCTGCGATGTATTTTGCATTCCTTGCACATTTCATGCTTTGACTATGCATTCTATCTGCTCGTTCTGAACACATTCTCATACATCGTATTTTTGCTCGTTCTGAACACACAGTTCATACGTAGCACAATGCTGACTTGGCACATAGCTCACAACACAACACTCTGTTAATTTGGCACACAGCTTGTTTGGGCACACAGCTTGTTTTGGACACACAGCTCATTTTGGGCACATAGCATATTTGGGCACACAGCTCATTTTGGGCACACGGCTCATTTGGGCACACGGCTCATTTTGGGCACACAGCACATTTGGGCACACAACTCATTTTGGGCACACAGCACGTTTGGGCACACAGCTCATTTTGGGCACACGGCTCATTTTAGGCACACAACACATTTTGGACACACAGCTCATTTGGGCATACGGCTCATTTTGGGAACACAACACATTTTGAGCACACAGCACATAACATTGCTCAATCTGAACATGCAATTCATAACACAGTATTTTGCTCAATCTGAACACACAGTTCATAATACAGTACTTTGCTTAATCTGAACACACAGTTCATAACGCAATTTTTGCTCAATCTGAACACACAGTTCGTAACGCAGGATTTTGCTTAATCTAAACACACAGTTCATAACGTAGTTTTGCTCAATCTGAACACGCAGTTCATAACGCAGTTTTGCTCAATCTGAACACACAGTTCATAACATAGTTTTTGCTCAATCTGAACACGTAGTTCATAACGTAGTTTTGCTCAATCTAAACACACAGTTCATAACGCAATTTTTGCTCAATCTGAACACACAGTTCATAACGCAATTTTTGCTCAATCTAAACACACAATCCATAACATAATTTTTGCTCAATTTGAACACACAATTCATAACGCAATTTTTGCTAAATTTGAACATGCAGTTCATAACGTAGTTTTTGCTCAATCCGAACACGCAGTTCATAACGCAATTGTGCTCAATCTGAACACACAGTTCATAACACAGTTTTTGCTCAATCTGAACACGCAGTTCATAATGTAGTATTTGCTCAATCTAAACACGCAGTTCATAATGCAGTTTTTGCTCAATCTGAACACGTAGTTCATAACACAATTTTGCTCAATCTAAACACAGTTCATAATGCAGTTTTTGCTCAATCTGAACATGCAGTTCATAACGCAGTTTTGCTCAATCTGAACACACAATTCATGACATAGTATTCTGTTTAGTTTGCACACAGCTCATAACAAAACACACTGTTCAATCTGAACATGCAGTTCATAACACAGTATTTGGTTTATTTTGCATGCAGCTTATAACATAACACATTGTTCAATCTGAACACGCAGTTCATAACACGGCATTCTGTTTAGTTTGCACGCAGCTCATAACATAGCACACTGTTCAATTTGAACACGCAGTTCATAATACAGTATTCAATTTATTTGCACGCAGCTCATAACATAGCACACTGTTCAATCTGAACACGTAGTTCGTAATACAGTATTCGATTTATTTTGTACGCAGCTCATAACATAGCACACTGTTCAATCTCAACACACAGTTCATAACACAGCATTCAATTTATTTTGCACGCAGCTCATAACATAGCACACTATTAAATCTGAACACGCAGTTCATAACATAGTATTTGATTTATTTTGCACGCAGCTCATAACATAGCACACTGTTCAATCTTAGCACGCAGTTTATACCACAGCATTTGATTTATTTTGCACATAGCTCATAACATAGCACACTGTTCAATCTGAACACACAGTTCATAACACAGCATTCGATTTATTTTGCACGCAGCTCATAACATAGCACACTGTTTAATTTGAACACGCAGTTCATAACACAGCATTCGATTTATTTTGCAACTGATTACATTTGTTCATTCTACATGCAGATATCTTCTCGTTTCACACGGGGTTATGGGTCGATCATTGCTAGGAAGTAGTACATGGAGCTCCTGAATGCTGTTCGACATATTGTAGATGAGGCCGGGTTTGGCCTGTTTTGTATAGGGGTGTCGCGACTTCCGGTGAGCAGGATCCTTCTGGGCGTATTAGTAGAGAGATGGTAGGATACCACAGACTCCTTTCATTTCTCAGCCACCGGGGATATGACGATGACCCCGTATGACTTCTCCATGCTGACGGGCCTTGACGTGGGAGGCCGGCCGATCCCATACGATGCGAATATGGGTGAGTGGGAAGCGGCTTGGACTTATCTTCTCAGAGCGCATCCGTCGATCGACAGATCATCAGGTAGGGTCAGGTACACCTGGTTCGCCGAGCAGTTCAGGAGGACTATGCCTGAGACTATTGAGGACATAGAGCAGTATGCCCAGGGGTTTCTGATGTTCCTACTCGGGATGACATTGTTCTCCGACAGGGAGAACATAGTTGGGCTATATCTGCTGAGCGCTCTAGTAGACCTATCACAGGTCAGTCAGTATAATTGGGATGACGCTGGCCTCGCCACCCTTTACTGCTATATGAGCGCGACCTCTCGCGGGCGCGGGGGTATAGTAGGCAGCTATTGGAGAGCTTGGGAGGTACATTCTGCCCTCTTGATTTGCATTTCTGCCTTTCATTATCTGTACACTGTACACGGCACACATTACATTCTATACTCAGATTCTCGACTCAAAGATTTTGCATTTTCTCAGATATTCTGCGGGCGATTCTACATTCTACACTCAAAGATTCTCGCATCTTCAATACATTCTCAGATTCGTGATTCTACACTCAAAGATTCTACATTTTCTCAGATATTTTGTGGCGCGATTCTCGACTCAAAGATTCTACATCTTTTATACATTCTATATTCGCATTCTACACTCAGCATTCTGCATTTTCTATACATTTTGTATTCTGACAGCCATTGTCTTGCCTTTCACAGCTGTGGGTTTACGCCTACTTCCCGATGCTCGCTCCTGAGTCGGAGGTTGAGGCCCCGCTTGAGATACCATGCTCACACAAATTCAATGGTCGATGCCGATCCAGGCCCCAAGAAACATTACTATATCTCCGACAGTACTTTGACACTGTACGGGCAGCGGAGGTAAACCAGAACTCTCAGTTCTTCATGCTTTCAGCTTTGGTTCATCTTGCATATTTATGACAACTGATCAATTCATGCATTTGATATCCGTAGATTACTTGGCAGCCAAAGATAGCCATTCCAGGGTATTCCCGGTTCCGGTTTGCTGGGACATGGGATGCCTCTCAGTACAGGATTCTGTTCGATGGACCAGTGGGCAGAGCTTAGTTTCTAGGGGAGCGTTTTATGCGCCAGACGATGGGCAATCCGACCCAGGAGATACCTTCAGTGCCTCTACTGGACATGCGCTCCACAGAGAGTCTCACCCCCTAGGAGACTAATGATCTCATGCTGGGTGCCGATGTAGTCCTTTTCTTGGAGCAGGGGGAGTACGCGACCTACGTCCACACATTCCTGATGCCTCCATTGACAGGTGCCCGTACCTCCATGAGGAGAGCTATTGATCTGCCATCATCGAGTCGAGCCCGAGCCACAGACATTCCCTTGACTAGCAGGGCCAGTAGTTCAGGAGGTAGGGCTAGATGGATGCCCTCGACTTGCCAATATGCTGGGTGGCCAGATCTTCCGAATGAACTGACGAGCTGGTAGTATGGGACTTCTTACCAGATTCTATTGAAGCCTCCAATGCCTGATCATTGATACATCAGTGACCCTGACTCACTACCGGTATGCTCTACAGTTTTCATTTATCACTTAGATATTTAGACATTCATTCATTCACTGATGACTTGAACTTGTATCTGCAGCCTCTCAGAGACTATACAAAGGGGTTGCTTAGGGTGGTGGCCTCACTCGAAAGCATGGTCTTGCGAAGGGAGACGCTGTTGTACACCTCCGGCATTTCGGTACTTTTCAATTTCCTTGTATGTATCATACTTCTGATGACATACTGAAATTGAACATTTCACTATATTGATTGACTGCATGTGTAGAGCACATCTGACACATCACATTCACGTACTATATCTGCATACACACACTTCATGCATCATACTTGCATCTGTATCTGATATACATACTCTAGCTGATGTATCTAAACTACCCTTTTCAAGTTCCACTGTAACGGCCCGGGCCATCCAGGCCTTCTTAAGCAGCTAGGAGAGAGGCCTCGACTAACAGCCGAAGAGGACGTAGAGCACTTGCCAGACAGGATGACGAGTCCAGCGAGGAAGAGGAGTCTACACATCCTTAGTTAGAGACATCTGCAGGCAGGGATGATGACTCTGGTTCTGGTTTTGAGGATGGAGGTGACGCTTAGGAGGATTCCGAGGACGGCAACTCTGATTCAGATGGTGGTGCCGGCGACGGTAGTGTAGAGGCTGTTCAGCCGAAGAGGATGAAGAGGGCCTCTCGGTCTTGAGCTTGATAGCACCGATGCAGATGTTCCTGATTTATTTTCCTTTTTACATGTAGTTGTAGCACATTGTATAGCATTAGGCAGTTTTATTTTCTTCAAAACTTGTACCCTGTTGCAAAATGTTGTAAAAAGAAGCTATGAAGGAATGAAAACAACTTTTTGTTCAAAAAGTGTTGTATTTTACATTCTAAGCATTGCATCGCACCATTTTGCACAAAAATGAGATTGAATGGAATTTGAACATCGTGTATTGCCAAGTCAGGTAGTGAACCAACACAACAAACTAAACATCTCAACTCACCAAGAAACAACAAAACCTTAGCAAGTTACAACTTGATGAGCAAAGAGCAACAACTCGATAAACAAATCGCAACAACTCAATAACCAAAGAGCAACAACTCGATAACCAAAAAGTAATGAATCGATAAGCAAAAACTTAACAAATCGATAAGCAAATGCATTTTGAAGAAACAAAGCGACTGAACACATCCAAAACAGAGGTAAACTTAGACCTTCAGTACTCTCAGCACATAGGAAAGCTAGAGACTCTCTTCTGGAGACAAGAAAGAGCTAGAGACCACATTTTTGCACATGGCCGACCACTTTTAGAGCCTGCCGACTAGTTTTTTTGTCCTGCAGACCAGAAAGGTAGCTGGCCGACCAGAAAAAGTGGTTGGCCGACCACTTAGCCTGGGCACCTCCAGTTTTCTGACACTTCTCCTCCAAACAGTGCCTTATCCTTCATAAAGGTTCCAGCTTCGTGGTTCCCTCATTCTAACTCAGTTTTGCACCAAAATGGAGGCGTTTCTTGTCGAAAATCTCACAAATTGAATTGCTACCTTGGATGGCTCAGAAAAGTTGAACTTCTGAGGCTGTGGCACAAATGTACTATTCACGCTGGGCCGCACCCCTCTGTGTTCTCCGTTCCTTCTTGCCGTGGCAAGGTTTTGGAATCCGGTAACACACGTCTTTAGCTTTGGTAGACAAGAGATATGTCCGACTTTCGAAGACTTCCAAGCTTTGATGGAGTCTGAACGCGAGGAGGAGATTTTGCCACAATTCCGCTTTGGCCACATCCAAGCCCTAGGATGGATGTGCGGGCTCACTATGCATGACACTCGATCTTTGATCCGCGATGGGAAATTGGACATCCCAAGCTTGGTTTATCGGTTTTCTAATGCCAGTGACCGCGGCGATCATCACTGGCAGGGTTTTCGGTGACACGAACTTTGCTTATGCATGCTGTCTCATTTCTTGTTTGCCTCAGGCTCCAGAAGGTCTAGCGTCCATTTGATCGAGGTTGCCCAAGGCTTAAAAAAGGACAAGAGCTGCATTGCCACAACACTGGCTGAAACATTGATGGGTTTGGATGCTTTTCATTGCCGAGAGACGATTAGGTTTACGGGAGTCCACTACTGTTACAGGTAATGTTTCCCACCCCATCTCACATATATTTCTCACATCACTCGGCCCTCAGGCTCGGTTTTTCTCTCAAAACCTTTTTCTTACTTTTCTCTTAACGTACACCTCTCTATTCTTTAATCTCTCATTTTTCATCCCTCCCCAGATATGGTTAATGGATAAATTTGAAGGTTGTGGACTCATACCCAGCATATTCAGCTCGCAACTATTTCTTCCAGCAACGTCTAGTCGATGCCTTTGATGAGGGATGGTGGTGCGAATGGATGTGTAATCTGTCCGCTACCAGTATTGTTTGGCGCTGCCCTTGGCTCAATCTGCCAGTGATGGGTTACAGCATGTCTCGCCAACCTGGGATTCAGTTGATCGGCCTGACTCACTGTGTATTTTACTTCCTATTCCAATTCTGGCGCCAGTTCGGACATAATCAGACTTGCTCAGCAAAGGGGATAAAGTACCTGCTGCATTTCCTGTCCGAGGCACATAGCTAGCTCGGTATGCCACAGCATGGAGGACGAGAGAGCTTCTGGCCCACGCTCCCACTTTCAGTTGCACCCTCTCTAATGAATGCATAGCTTGGCTTGATGAAGAGGCATAGGTTGGGCCTACTTTGGCATCAGAGACTTCGACCAGCTCTGGGAGGGGGCGCAGGAACACCTGACTATGCCCCAAATTTATTTGCTTTATTAGTACTTTCAAGTTTTCTTTATGAATGTACTAAAAAGCAACTTCAATTTGTATTCAAGAGTAGGAGAACTCTGTACTGAAATTAATGTAATTGAAGGTTGTGGATACAGAAAATTTTCCGTTTGGTCCAAAAATGGTCTAAGTCGTAAAAAGATTAATTTGAGCAAAATCAACTTTTATTAAAAATTTTCAAAACCATTTTCAATATGGATCACAACTGGACATGCCCAAGATCTATCACTGAGATGTACAACCTCGGATCCTCAGCAACTGGAAAGTTACCCCTAGTCTGAATAGCACTACATCTGGAGATCACAACCGAGCTCTTGGATGCAGAATAGACAAAGATGACCCAACATGATCACATGGACAAAGTTGATCGGGGAAGTGTTTATGGCTGGACTTCAGAATGAAGTTGCCTACGTATCCCAAAGATAGGAATCAAGCCTTACGCAGTTCGGCTCAGGTTCACTCGTGTATTAACACTCTCCTTTTATGCTCTAACTTTTGCCAAGGCCGCCCTTTCTGGGTTTTTAACCTTGCGAGCTTAGTTTTTATTATTTCAAATTTTCCATGCTCTAACTTTTGCCAAGGTCGCCCTTTCGGGTTTTCGGCCTAGCGAGCCACTCAGGGATAGTATTTATTCAACTTATCTATGTTGATCGGCTAGGAGAACTCTAGGCTATCTAGGTCCATTAGAACGACAGCTCCACCCAACCAGATAGACTTGATGATGTAAGGGCCAGTCCAATTGGGTCTGAACTTGCCCCTAGGGCCGTGAATGGGAGCTCGGTTGTCTTTGAGCACTAGATCCCTTTCCTTCAAATTCCTGGACTTAACCTTCTTGTTAAAAGCCCTGGCAATTCTTCGTTGATAACTCTGAACGTGATACAGTGCTTTCAGTCTTCTTTCATCAAAGAGCATGAGTTCTTCGAACTTACTTTGCTGCCAATCTGCCTTAGCTATCTGACACTCAGCCAATACCCATAATGACAGAACCTCAACTTCGATAGGCAGAACAGCCTTCATCCTATAAACCAAGGAATACGAAATTGCCTTAGTAGAAGTTCGAATTGAAGTCCAGTAGCTCCACAGAGCAAATGGTAGCTTATCTGGCCAGTCCCGATAGGTTTCCACTATCTTTTGTAGAATATGCTTAATATTCTTGTTGGTGGCCTCAATTGCTCCGTTGGTCTGCAGCCGATATGTAGATGACTTATGAAAAGCCACGTTGTACTTCTCCAACAAGTTAATCACCTCCTTCTTGAAGTGGGAGCCATTATCTGAAATAATCTCGTTTGGAACCCCGTAGCGACAGATGATGTTGTTTCTGATGAACTTAGCAACGTGCGATGCCTTCAACACCGCGTAAGATTGGGCCTCAACCCACTTCATAAAGTAGTCTATCGCTACCAAAATGTACTCATGCTCATTGGACCCCTTCGGAGTGACAGCCTTAATTGCATCAATTCCCCAAACTGAAAATGGCCATGGCCAAGTCATGTTGTACAGCTTCGACGACGGAATGTTCATGCGGTTTGCGTGGATCTAACATTTGTGGCATCGCCGGACAAAGCCAATACAATCCTCCTCCATGGTGGACCAGTAATAACCCTGTCTAAGGATCTTCCAGGCTAGTATTACCTCGTTCATGTGCGCTCCGCACTCTCCTCCATGGATGACCCCCTTCAGGTGCTTGGATTCTTCAGCATCAATACACAGTTTATGCATCCCGAGATGACCCCTCTTGTACAATTTACCCCCGCAGACGATGAACTAAGCAGCCATTCTTCGAATTGCCCTCTTATCTTTGGCATTTGCCCCTGATGGATACGCTTCCTTTTACAAGAAGTTCCAGACATCGTAATACCAGGGATTCTTATCTTGGACTTCATCTATGGCAGCAATCAGCTCGTAGGCCGGCACAAATTTCTGTTCAATGATGATCGAACGCATCCGAACTCCGAAAAGGATGTCTATCATGGAAAATAGAGTTGCTAATGAATCAGCGAACCTGT
This sequence comes from Camellia lanceoleosa, assembly GCA_025200525.1. Taxonomy (NCBI): domain Eukaryota; kingdom Viridiplantae; phylum Streptophyta; class Magnoliopsida; order Ericales; family Theaceae; genus Camellia; species Camellia lanceoleosa. The sequence goes on from CM045768.1 coordinate 11,058,244, forward strand.
TGTTCTCTCTTAACAGATGAGCAAAATTCAATTTCTCAAACCGAGAAATCAGCACGTCCAAGGTCTAGTGGTAGATTCTCATCTTTTCTTCTTTAACTTTCCAATCTCCTTTAGCTTGAGATACAATAAGGTTCGAGTCCCCGATGACATTCAACTGTTTTGCCCCTAGTTCTAGGGCGGCTTCTAAACTAGCAATACATGCCTCATATTCTGCCTCATTGTTCGATACTCTGAACTGGAGTTTGAATGCTAGAGGTATACGGGAATTGTTGAGTGCTATCAGCAACACCCCTATCCCATATCTGTATTGGTTTGACGCTCCGTCAAAGTACATCGTCCAAGTCTCTTCTTCGACATGCAGAATGGCATCGTCTGGGAACAAATACTCAACTGCTTCATCCCCTTCAACTGGGTGATCGACTAGGAACTCCGCTACCGCTCTTCCTTTCACTAACTTGTGCGTCATGTACTTCAAATCAAATTCGAAAAGCAGAAGCAACCAACAGGCTAGCCTACCCGTAAGTGCCGGTTTCTCAAAGAGATATTTGATGGGATCTAATCTCGAAACTAGTATTACAGAGTGAGCTAACAAGCAGTGCCACAGCTTCCTGGTAGCCCATACCAAGGCCAGACAAGCCTTCTTCAGCGGAGTGTAGCAGGTATCGTAATCCAGTATTTTCTTGCTCAGGTAGTAGATAGGTTTCTCCACTTTATCCTCAGACTCCTGTACAAGCATGCAGCCCATTGTAGTTTCAATCACTGAAAGGTACAAAATCAAGGGTTTCCCCGGCTCAGGCGGTGACAACACAGGTGGGTTCTGTAAATATTGCTTGATCTGTTCGAAAGCAGCTTGGCATCGGCCGTCCCAATGGAACTTCGTTCCTTTCTTCAGGAGACCAAAGAGTGGTTTACAAGTCAAGGTTAATTTTGCAATAAACCGTCTTATGAATTGCACTTTACCCGGAAAGCCTCGCACATCCTTTTTAGTCCTTGGTGGTGACATTTCTAGATGGCCTTGATTTTGGAAGGATCGACCTCGATACCTCTCTGTGTGATCAAGAACCCTAGTATTTTTCCTACTGTAACACCAAATGTACATTTCTGAGGATTCAGCCGCAACTCATACTCTCTGATCCGTTGAAAGAATTTTGCAAGGCGGTGCAGTGGCCCTCTCTTTCCTTGGACTTGAAAATCATGTCATCCACATACACCTCAACCTCTTTATGGATCATGTCATGCAAAATTGTGGTCGCAGCCCATTGATATGTAGCTCCAGCGTTCTTCAGTCCAAACGGCATCACCCTATAACAATAGGGTTCCTATGGGGTGGTGAAAGCAGTCTTCTCCCGGTCTTCAGGTGCCATCAGAATCTGATTGTAGCCTGAAAACCCATCCATAAACGAGAACAACGCATGCCCAGTAGTAAAATCTACTAATTCGTCGATATGCGGCAGAGGAAAGTCGTCCTCCGGACTAGCTTTGTTCAAATTCCTAAAGTCCACACATACCCGAATTCTGCCGTCCTTCTTCGGCACCGGAACTATATTGGCCAACCAAGTTGGGTATTCAGATACTAACAGGAACCCTACTTCAATTTGCTTGGTGACCTCTTCCTTGATCTGGAGAGCCCAGTCCAAGTGGATCCTTCTGAGCGTCTGCTTAATAGGTCGGGCCTCTGGGTCAAGAGGGATCCGGTGCTATACAATCTCAGGATCGATTCCAGGCATGTCTTCGTAAGACCATGCAAAAACGTCTTTGAAATCTTTTAACAAAGCGACTAAGCGCTCGTGCTCCTCCGAAGACAACGTGGACCTGATTTGGACCAGCCGCGGGTCCTTCTCAGTACCAACATTAATTGTGGTGATTTCATCAACCAAGGGTTTTACAAACCTCTCCTACTTTTGATCAAGCAAATATTTTAAAAGTGGAGGAATTTCTTCCTCGTCGTTTTCATCGAAATTTTGACAGTCTTGATTAATGCAATAAATTAAGGGCACAAAAAAGTACTCGGAAGTCACAGCCGCACAATTCTCATTAATCACATCTAAATCGCCTGATTCCTCTGTTACAACAAAATCAAAGGAAAAAAAAAAGATAACCTAGATAGGACTATGGCATCCGGGTTATCACCCCCAAGAATACCAGACTCAGACTCAGACGAGCTGGAACCTGATTCCGACTCCACAGACTCAGTGGAATCAGATTCTGACTCACTACCTGACCCGATGCTGCTCGATAAAAATCCTTCCTCGTATTGCCAGACAAGGGAGGGTGCGATGGATGCATCCAGAATGTTTGAAGATGGGCTCGCAGCCGTTTCATTCCCGATCATAGAAACTGAGAAGTTATCTCCCAAGCACTCATATACGATCGGAGGATCTGAAAGTAGACAAGCCAGTGCTATCCCCATTACAAACTCTACACTCTCGGAATCCTCCTCCTTGCACTGTTCAACCTCAGCTGGTGGGTCTGTTTGCTCCTCAGCAACATCATCCCCAAACAATTGCAAGTCAAAGAAAATTTCAAACCTTGGCAGGCGCCGCCTCTTTGCATTTAGCCATGGCTCTGGGAAGCCGCAGAACGGGAAATCTTCTCCCTCCCGGACAAAGTGTCCGTTTAGAGTACACTGGATAGGTCGATTCATCAACTCATAACGCTTCCCGGCCTACTTTGCTCTGGCTCTTCCGGCCATCTCTTTGCCTTTCCTTACCCAATCCTCTTTGGTAGGCAAATAACCTAAGCCAAAGGTATGTGGGTTGTGAGGCACTTCGGCGATGTTGCAATGCCTTTCCGGCCACTTCTCCCTAATCCCATCCTGGGGATGTGCTAGAGCTTGTTAATAAGATAGACTGACTGTGTGCTGACATACAACCCCTTATTAACTACTAAGATGTTCTGTACAACCCAAGCCTCGGCTAGGGTGAACCCTGACAAAAGCACATCCTCCGTGCCATGTTCGATCTCCAGAACTGGCGTAGAAACCTTTGGCGGGGGATGGATTGAAGAATTCCCAAAACTATAGCCACCTCTTCCCGTGGGGGTATTTAAGCATCTGGTGTAGGGTGGAAGAGACTGCCTTCACCTGGTGTAGCTACGGCCGCCCTAGGAGTAGATTGAAGGTCGCGGGAACATCCAAGACATGAAAGTCAATATCGTGTTGTCCTGGACCAGCCTGAGTCCGAATCTGCACAGTCCCCATCACTTCTCTGCTGGTATTGTCATTTGCCCTTATCACCTGGGTAGTTGGCATAAAATCCACGGGCTTCAACCCGATTGCATATGCCGTCCTTGACGTACACACGTTGATGGCAGATCCTGCGTCAACAAGAACTATTGGTATCCATTTCTCTTTATACTCCACAAAGATGTAGAGTCGTTTGTTGTGATTTGAGCCCTCAAGCTGCAGTTCCTTGTCAACGAAGGTCAATGTCGGGGAAGCTCCTCCCGGAAAAACCAACCCCACCAGCTGCTCAAGCGTGGTGTCGATTGAAAGTTTGGCCTTGTCCATCGTAGAAAAGACAGCCTGTCTATGAACTCTTGAGACCATAAGCAGTCCCCAAATGGTGATGTCTGCTTGTATCTTCTTGAGCTGTTTCAGTACAGCCTCTTCCTCGAGCAGTTTTTCTTTCTACTTCACCGCTTTCTTGTCCTTTCCGGACGCCTCTAGTTAATCCAGTTGTGGGGGCTTGAAATACCGCCCACTCCTGGTCATGTGGTCCACCTTTCCCACATACCAGGTATCATCCGATTGGTTTTGTTCCCAATCTTCGTCTGTGTGGGCAAGACATAGGTCGTCGTCTTCCCACCACATACCGTCGGCCATCGACAAGCAGTTATCCGATTCTGTTACAACTGTTCATGTGCACACAACACTTTCTGTTCTTGTGTTCACAGCACATTCTGTCCCCACAGGGGCTTTGGCCTTTCTAGCACTCTCTAAATCTTCGATCTTTTCCTGCTCGAACTGCTTCAGTGCAGTCTACTGCTCAATATCTTCTGTACTCAAAATGCTCTAATCCCGAGTAAAATTCTTAACACCGGTGCTCTCCGACAGTCCATTCTGATTCCCGGCCATTCCGGTCACTGCTAATGTCCTTGTTTCTGACGAACCCTGCTCTGGCTGAAGCTGCTCAACAACATCTGGCTCGTTGCTGAGCCACCCAGTAGCTTTTATTGACCCTTCCAAGTTGAACCAGTTGACAGTCACGTCTCCCGGATCCTGTTTATTGAAAAACTGAAGGTTGGCTATGTTCTCTTCCAATTCTGTTACGTCATCTAGCCCCTGATTAGGTCCATCCTCTCGAACTACACAGATCTCTACACCAACCGGCAGCTCTACTCTCAGCTTAACCTGGCCCATTGAAGTAGTGTACCCACTCAGCTTGTACACAAAGCTTGCAGACCCCTCAGGCCCTGAATCCTCATTACCATCTGCCTCAGCAGTTGTCCCAATTCTATGTTCGATAGTCACCACCAACAATTCTGGTTGGGTTTGGGAGATGTCCAACATGCACAAGTCAGTGCTTTTAAGAATGAACACCTTCGACTTGGGTAGGTGGAAATGTGTGATATATATGCTCGGGTCATATGGAATAACCGAGGTTTGGATGAGATTGATGCGTTTGGGAGGTGGAGCTTGGTTATGTAGTGGGAGAGGGTTGGTTGTGACATTCGGCTTCTCCGGAGGCACGATCACCCTGTTGTCAATGAGATCCTGAATCTCATGATACAATCGAAAGCACTGGTCGGTTTCGTGACCATGCTGTTAGTGATAGGCGTAGTACTTCGCCGGGTTATGAGAGGGAGGACGTTTTTCTGGTAAGGGTCGCGACTCTAGGGGCTTCAAGTGCCCTTTCTTGATCAAAACCCCCAAAGCCTTGGACAAAGACATGTATAGTGGGGTAAAGGTTCTCTGGCCTCTAGGTGCATATCTGGCTGTTTGTGAGCTACTTCCGGACGCACCAATAAAGGATGTAACTGCAAGGGTTTTTGGAGTGGTGGTGGTGACCATTCCTACATCTGAAGTTTTGGCAGTTGCAGCACTGCTTGTGCCTGTATTCGTATTGCAGTTGAATGCCCTCTTGGGCTGCTCTCTTTCATAGTCAATCAGACCTTGTTTCATGGCGTCCTCGATCTGCACCCCGATCTCGTGTAAGTCAGCAAACGTGGGTAGGGGGAGGACGATCATCTTTTGCATGAGCTTGGGTTGGAGGTTGCGCACAACCATCCAAATCTGATTTTTGTCAATGGGCCTGATGGTCATCATCAAGGCTTTAGCCCTCTAGCGGGTTACAAAATCGGAGAAGCTCTCCTTTGGCTCTTGCCTAATTGTCTCAAGATCACGAGTTGTGAACTCGATTTGTGTGTTGTAAGAGTATTGAGCTATGAAGATGTAGACACCCTATTTTTGACCGACCTTAAGACTCAGACGTCATCGATTGAGCCCTCAATGATAGCGCATGTTGTGCTCGTTTCGAGGTTTCGTAGTTTTGGCTGAGAGCTTTGCCTCCGGACCTCTGAACTCTTTGTGCTTCGGCTCGGTTTGTGGACCAGGCCTTGTTTTCCTTGCCTGAGGAAGGGAGAGGTTTTGTAGACCATCTCTTTGTGGTCGTAGACCACTTTTCCCGTTTGGAGACTAGTTTCCGATTTTCTGAGCCTTCGGTCGCGCGTCTTGTCTTGGGACTGCTTAACGTTCTCCGTTTGGTGTGGTTTTTGAACCACACCTTGTTTCCTTGGCCTAGAGGGCCACTATGGTTTAGGAGACCACGTTTGTGGTCTTAAACCACTTTTGGTGCTTGTCAGCTAGTTTTCGAGGCTACCTTCTGCGCGCTTTGCCTCCTGGCAGCGCGCTTTGCCTCCCAAACTTTCGCCTTGCATCTGTTTTGGTTTGTTTTTGGTACAAACATTATTTTCCTTGTTTGGAAGGTGGTACAAAGGTGGGAGACCAGTATTTCTCCTTGGAGACCACTTTTCTTGCCGCCAGCCAGTTTTCTGATCTGATAACTGGTCTCTTGGGTCTTTGGGCCACCTTTTCTGGTCGGCCACCCCACCCCTGGCTTGTTTTCAGGGTGTTGATCATCTCCCACCATGGCCGACCAATTGTCTTCTTGGAAGACCACTTAAAGTGGTCAGCCGACCACTTGAAGTAGCTGGCCGACTACTTCAAGTGGTCGGTACTTTTGTCGCCTTTTGGAGATATTTTCCTCCACCGCACAACCGGAGAACTGAAGCTATCCTCCATACACGTGTATGGAGGGATTGCCTTGAACCTTAGCTTCCTCAAGAAGCTTTGCTTTTGGTTCTCTATAAGAGAGAACCATCTCCTTCCTCCTCTAGGTTCAGAAATTACAGGTGGGAGTGATACATATAGCTTTGTATCTATATCTCCTTGTTTGATCTTATTTTGTGCATAAAAGTGTCATTTTGTCTCATTTTAACACACAAACACACACTCAAACACCTTGCTTGTGTTGGTAAGGCTTCTTAAAGTTGTTTTTAGTATTCTTGGGCTGATTTGAGCTCAAAGAGGTTGCTGGAGTTGCAGTAGTAAAGGAGGTCTTCAAGGGTGAGTCTTTAACCCTTAAATCCCCCATTCTTGCTTAAGCTTTTGGACCCTCTTGCATGTTGTTTTAAGCTTAATTTCCTACTGCAAAAAGTTTTATTTTTGTGTGCTTTAGATCTTTGTTTAAGGTCACTTTTGTGTTTGGGGTTGTTTACCCCCTCTTAGGCCTTGTTTGGCCTTGCTTTTGTGCCTTCTTTGTGAGCCTTTGGGACCACCTTGTTTTGGCCTTCTCACCACTGAAACTCAGAGGAATTTCAATGGTGGGATGGGTGTTTTGAGGTCCCAAATGGAAGAGGGTCATCCCCTCTCCTTATGTCTTCAATACTTGTTTTCAATGCCTCATGTGTGAGCATGTTTGGTAAGCTTATGTTGGCCATATCTTAGCTTGTATTTGTGGTTATTTTTCTGTGGCATGCCACTGTTTTTGCTTGGTTTTATCATCCCTTGCATGCATAATACACTTGTAGTGTAAATCACACAAACTAGTCTTGTATGCTTCATGAAGTAGCATGTCATTCTAGCTTGTTTTCTTTCCATTTCAGCATGTTTTTGGTGATGTCTTGCCATGTCATATCTCTGTTAGGGTTTGGTTTGGTTAGCCTTTGCATGCTCGTTGCACTTGTAGTGCATTTCCATGAAATAGCCTAACATGCATCATGCTTTGACATGTCATTCTAGCATGCTTTTGATTTAACTTCAAAAAGCTTTTGTCCATGTTTTAACATACTTTAGCTCTGATTTTGGTTGTTTTAGCCATGCATGACTTGCTTTGTATAGCCATGGTTTAATCTAGCTTGCTAGTTTTGTGCATCAAGTCCACTAGCATGCATTACTTAGACTATTTGAATGATTTGACATCATTTATAATGTGATTTCAGTCCATGTTTCATGGTCTTGCACTTGCATTTTTGTGCTCTTTCAATATGTTGGAGGGTGGGCCTCTTTATGCCTTAACATGAGTCATTGTGTATGCCTTCATGCCTAAGCTTGAGAGCCATCATTTCAGTGTGTTTTTGGGGTTATTATGCCATGATATAACTTTGATTTTTGCTGGTTAAGTCATCCCATGCTTGGTCTTAATAGGTGTAGTGTAATCCACCTTATTTACCTTGTATGCATCATGTCTTATAACCCTCATGCTAGCATGTTTTGGCTTCCTTCCATGCATGTTTTAGACTCATTTTGGCATATTCTAGGACTATTTTGGATTGCCTTAGCCATATGCTTCATGTTTTGTAAGCTATAGTACAAGTGCTCTTGCTTGCTTCAAGCTTTCAGCATCATAGCATGCTTCATTTGTGTTATATACATGATTTGGCATAACTTAACATGACATTTAAGAGCATTTAGGACTGCCATGTTCCCATTTCTTTCATGCTTTGAATACCTTTGAGTATTGTGCATTGTTGCCTTACTTGTAGCCTAACTTGTATGCTTGCATGCCTAAGTCTTTGAGCCTCCATCTTAGCATGTTTTGGTCCATGTTTTGACCTATTTCAGCTCTGTTCATGGTTGGTTCATGCATTTGTCCCATGTATTGCATGTCCCTAGAGTAATCCTCTTTGTTAGCTTTCATGCTTTAGGATTCTTGCATGTTTCACTTGCTTTGTTTGAATGATTTGGCATCATTTCTTACCTAATTTCAGTGCATTTAGTGTTGCTACACTTCCACTTTTGTAATTCTTTGAGCACTCTTGAGAGTTGTGCTCTTTAACCTAATTGGTAAGCCAATTTGCATGCATGCTTATATATGCCTTTGGTGCCTTGGTTTCATCATTATGGCCACTGATTTGGGCATGACTAAGGTCTACCCTTTTTGGTTTAAGTCCAATTAGCATGTTCACTTGCATGTTGCTTGCATGCTTATCTTACTTCGCATTGTGTATGCTATGTAGTCCTTTGCATTGTGCATGCCAAGTTGTTCCTTACATTGAGTATGCATGTTCCTAACATTGCTAGGTTACCCTTGTTGCATTGCATCGTGCATGCATTCTTTACATTGTGTTTAGAACCTTATGATTGCCTTGCATTGAGTATGCTATCTAGGTCCTAGCGTTTAGCATTGTGTATGCCATGTCACCTTGCATTGAGAATGCTATCTTACAACAAACATTGAGCATGCCATGTAGTTCATAGCATTTAGTATGCCATGATTGTTTGCATGTAGTTCATAGCATTGTGTATGCCATGTTGTTTGCAGGCTTAGGTTACATCGCATTGTGTATGCTATGTTGTCCATTTGCATTGTGAATGCTAGTTGTTACATGCATTAGCATTGTGCATGTCATTAGCCTTGTTAGGTTGTTCATGTTGCATTGCACACTTGCATGCTTGAATCGCATTGTGTATGCCCTATTTTGCATTGTTGTTTGGATTAAGTGTTAATCCAAGCACGGGAAAAGAGGGACGTTTCATACTTAAAGTGATGAAACGTGCCTCAATTCCCGGTCGCCGACGCCCTTGATCATACATGATAGAGTTTTAGGCCTTATGTGTTTACTTGTGCATTCATTTTATATTGAATTGTGCAACTTCGCCTCTTAACCATCATGCATTAAAATGCGCAATTGGTGGCTCAAGGGTCGAGAACCGCACTCCCTTGAGTTCATGACATGATAGGGAGGGTGGTTGTGCACACATACCTTGCAAATACATTGCCATGCCCTTTCTTGCTCTCTGTTGCAGCAACAACTGGTCGGCCAGCTAGAAAAACTAGCTGGCCGACCACTTTTCCTTGTTTTCAACAAAGATAGGTGGTCGGCCATGGCTGCAAACACCAACAACTGGTCGGCCACCCTCCTACAGGTTCCCAAGATGTGTTAGAAACTATCTGGAGCTTGGTGCAAGGTTTTGAGGACAATTGAAAACAGAGGCAAATCGGGGCATCGCATTGGATTTCCGAATGAGGCGATCGGGCATGCATCTAGTCTTCTCTCTCTGAGAACCTCCTGTTTTATTGCTTTCCTTAGCTGCCATGCTTAGATAGCTAGCTTATGCTTTGGTTTGTACCTTTAATAGTTAATGCGTTTAGCTATTTCAATTTGTTTTGTAATAGTTAGTTAACTAGGATTAGTTAATTAATTTGTGTTGTAATAATTAGTTTAATTAGCTTAGATTAGCTAGTTAGCTTCTTATTCAGTCTCTCCCTCGAGAGGGCCAATTGTTGTAATAAGCGTACGTGTGTGTGATGCATGTCTTCCAATCTCCATTCCTTTCTCTCTTTTACTTAACCGCTTACAATGGTTAGTTTTAGGGCATATTTCAAATTAGCATACCTTATGCTTGCATGCGTGCATCCATTCATCTGTTTTTCATGCACCGGACTTGGCGCATCATACTAACCGCATTGTATTTCAATACATTTACTTGAATACGTGTTCAAAGGCATGTTACCAAGTTATATTTCACATGATATTTTAGAATAGCCGAGCCTATCTGAGTTGCATTTTTGCATGTGCTGCATTAGCCATCTTAACATGAACTAGGATCATGCATGATTTCTAACTAGTTTTTTGTTTTGGCTCAGAGTACACTATGAGTGTTTACACTTTAGCATACTACATGTGTGTTATTGAGTGCCATGAAAGCATGCTTGCCATGAAGCTAACTGCTTATTTGATATAACTGTCTGAATGCCTGTGGGTGAAGGTTGGATTGCTTGAATTGGAACAATTCATCAAGTCCCTGTTTTAGCCTACTTGCGAGTAGCAAACTTCAAACCATTTTCAAACAAACGGATATGCAATGTTTTGTTCAAACTTAGGCGATCTAGTCTATACTTGTATGTTGTGCTCATCACATAGTAATTATAGGTTTAATAACCAAAATAAGAACACATGTGTTTTCAAAAACAAAATATCATGATTAGTATAGGACGATCTTTGATCGAGCGAGCGGGGGTGCTCATTGCATGACCTTCCCCTCTCGTACCCAAGTTCCCGAGCTGAGGCAACTTTGGTGATGACGGACACGTGGCCTTAGGCACGAGTCAGGGTTTCCTAAATCCCCCTAAAATAAAATATTTAGGTGACGACTCTATGCCTGGCAAAGCAGTCCATGTTTGGCACTTCTTTATAAAAAATCAGTTTTCCAAAACGATTTGCCAGATTTGGACTCTTTGGTGATTTATCAATCTTACATTGCACTTTGTAAGATCAGATTAAGAACCGTGACATTGAGTCCGAACTGTAGTAGCTCAGAACAAAACGAGATTTCGCACCCTTGCAGTGCGGATATCGAAGAGTTCTCGAGAGCGCGTCTACAGTTTCTGGCGACTCTACTGGGGACTTATAGAACTTGACTCGAACTCATGATATCTTGTTTTGACTACACTTATGTGTTTCTTTGCATTGCATTTGCATTGGTGCACCTAGGACACCGTGTTTGCCGTATGTTATTCCTGAACGGTTTGCTGGAGGCTTTATTATACCATGATATAACTCTGATTTTTGCTGGTTAAGTCATCCCATGCTTGGTCTTAATAGGTATAGTGTAATCCACCTTATTTACCTTGTATGCATCATGTCTTATGCCCCTCATGCTACCATGTTTTGGCTTCCTTCCATGCATGTTTTAGACTCATTTTGGCATGTTCTAGGACTATTTTGGGTTGCCTTAACCATATGCTTCATGTTTTGTATAGCTATAGTATAAGTGCTCTTGCTTGCTTCAAGCTTTGAGCATCATAGCATGCTTCATTTGTGTTGTATACATGATTTGGCATCACTTAACATGACATTTCAAAGCACTTAGGACTGCCATGTTCCCATTTCTTTCATGCTTTGAATGCCTTTGAGTATTGTGCATTGTTGCCTTACTTGTAGCCTAACTTGTATGCTTGCATGCCTAGGTCTTTGAGCCTCCATCTTAGCATGTTTTGACCTATTTCAGCTCTGACCATGGCTGGTTCCTGCATTTGTGCCATGTATTGCCATCTCTTTCTAGCTTCTCTTAACGGAGTCCTCTAGCTTCGCGTACCAAATAGCCACTATACCCGATAGGGTCCGCCAAAGAGGGAAAACTTCTGTAATCTGGAGAGGCCCATCGGCCTTAAGATATCCGAAAACAGCCATCGGTGCACCATAGGATCTCCAGACCCGTCAAAACAGTCGATATGCGACATTTTAAACCGGTCCAGCAGAGTCACGACCGAATCGGTATATCCATCCTCTATATCCAGAATGGATTTCACACATTGAGCCTTCTTGAAAAGCTTTTCTAGCTTGCTCACTTTTAGCGCCATTGGATCCACCTCAAATTCAAACGGTGAATCCACTAGATTGGTGGGCGCTTTGGATAGCTAGGGTAGGATTGGAGGCGAAGCCGGCCCCGTTAGAACATCCGTATTTTTCTAGACGTTTGTTGTCTCCCCTAGTGTTGGAACTCTAGGTGGGGGAGGAGGTGGGTGCGAAGCAGATGCTTCGGCTTGTTGTGGTTGTTACTGTTGCTGAAGTTTAGCAATCAACTCTACTTGTTGGACCATAACCTCGGCCTAGCGTGTGGCAAACTCTACTTGATGGGCAGCATCCTACTGCATGGCTTGCATACTTTCTTAGAGCTGACACATCATCTCTTCCATACCTTCCATATTGTACTGATCTAACTGAATAACCAGTATATCTGTTTCGGCAATAGACTCGGAAATCTCAGCCCGACTATTCAAGGACCACTGATCTGGCAACCGCTGTACTGATACACTACGCCTTACTAACCTCCGTCTAATAACCGAGGGTAATGAGTGGAACACTGGTTGTCCGTCTAGCAGATCTGCGGATCAATGAAGTCTGCGACCTCTAACCCAGAGTGCTTGGGGAATATCTACCTGGTCGGACGCAATAGTGCTAAACTACCTTGCAAAAAGATAAATAAAGCATAAAAAGGAAACATACAACCAGAAAAATGGACAGCATAACGGCTTTAAATAAAGACAACACACAGTTGGCACTTGTAAGCTGAATACACCGTTCTCAAACACTATTTACTGTGCCCAAATCGCTGCCCAAAATCTGATACCCTTAGGTAAAACTGATTTCAAACACTGATGCCCTCAGGCCTAATACCCAGACTTACAAACTGATACATGCATTCTTGTAGAGGCACACTCTAAAAGCACATAACAAGCAAATGAGAGCCAAAACACCCCTATGTTGGGGTAGGGTTTTCTTGTCCTATTTTGTCAGGAGCTAGGATTTCACTATGCACGTAGTGGTTTCAAACAACCTACAATCGGGTAAGCAACCTGTCCTAATTTGGAATGGTCACTATGGATTCCGAAATGCACTAGGTCGAATGGTCAAAAAGGGTGCCTCGGCAACAACCGGGGTTTGTGTTCCCATCGTGGCAGAGCCCGTAACCAGTCTACCTTATGGCACACAGCCTCCGGCAAACCGTTCAGGAATAGCAGACGGCAAACACAGTGTCTTAGGCGCACCAATGCAAATGCAATGCAAAGAGACACATAAGTGTGATCAAAATAAGATATCATGAGTTCGAGTCAAATTCTCTAAGTCCCCAGCAGAGTCGTCAAAAATTGTAGATCGCCTCGGAGAACTCCTCGACTCCGCGCGCGATGAGGACGCGGATCCGCTTTGCTCTCTAGCTACTACAGTTCAGACTCTTGTCACAATTCTGAATCTAATCTCGCAAAGTGCAATACAAGACCGATAAATCACCAAAGAGTCCAAATCCAACAAATCGTTTTTGGAAAACTGATTTTTAATAAAGAAATGCCAAATATGGACTGCTTTGCCAGATACAAAGTCACCACCTAAATATTTTATTTTGGGGGAATTTAGGAAACCCTGACTCGTGCCTAAGGACACGTCACCGTCATCACCAAAGTTGCATCGGCTCGGGAACTTGGGTACAAGAGGGGAAGGTCATGCAATGAGCACCCCCGCTCACCCGATCAAAGATCGGCCTGTACTAAGCATGATATTTTGTTTTTAAAAATATATGCGTTCTTATTTCGATTATTAACCTATAATTACTATGTGATGCGCACAGCATACAAGTATAGACTAGATCGCCTAAGTTGGAACAAAACATTGCATGTTCGTTTGTGAAAATGATTTGAAGTTTGCTATTCACAAGTAGGCTAAGTCGAGGATTTTGATAAATTGTTCCAATTCAAGCAATCCAACCTTCACCCACAGGCATTCAGGTAGTTAATCACTTAAGCAGTTAGCCTCATAGCAAGCATGCTAACATGGTAACACTAACACACATGCAGTATACTAAAGCATAAACACTCATAGTGTACTCCGAGCCAAAACAGAGAACTAGTTAGAAATCATGCATAATCTTAGTTCATATTAAGATGGCTAATGCAACACATGCAAAAATGCAACTAAAATAGGCTCGGCTATTCTAAGATGGCATGTGAAATGCAACTTGGTACATGTATTCAAATCGGAATTGAAGTACAATGTAGTTAGTATGATGCGCCGAGCCCGGTGCATGCAAAACAGATGAATGAATGCACGCATGCAAGCATAAGGTATGCTAATCGAAATATGCCCTAAAACTAACCATCGTAAGCGGTTAAGTAAAAGGGAGAAAGAAATGGGGGTTGGAAGACATGCATCACACGCAAACACGCTTATTACAATAGTTGGCCCTCTCTGCAGAGGGTCCGAATAAGAAGCTAACTAGCTAATCTAAGCTAATTAAACTAATTATTACATCACAAAACTAATTAACTAACAAGCTAACTAATTAAGTACAAAACAAAGCTAACTAACAAGTTAACTAACTAGTTATTACAACCCAAATTGAATAGCTAAACGCATTTAACTAATTAGGTACAGAACCAAAGCATAACCTACCTAAGGAAAGCAGTAAAAAGAGGTCCTTGGGATGAGGAGTGCATGCATGCCCAGTCGCCTCGTTTGGAAATCCGTCGCGATGCCCCGATTTGCCTCTGTTCGTAACTGTTCTCAGAACCTTGCACAAAGCTCCACAAAGCTTCAACTCCACCATAGGAACCTGTAGGAACATGGCCGACCAGTTGTTGATGGGGGAGACCACCTGCCGACCACTTTTCTTTGTTACAAACCAGAAAAAGTGGTTGGCCAGCTAGTTTATCTGGTCAGCCGACCAGTTGTTGCTGCACTTCTCCACTTTGCTGCAATAGAGAGCAAGAAAGGACATGGCAATGTAATTACAAGATATGTGTGCACAACCACTCTCCCTATCATTTCATAAGCTTAAGGGAGTGCGGTTCTCGACCCTCAGGCCACCAATCACGCATCTCGATGCATGATGGTCGAGAAGCCAAATTGCAAAACTCAATGTAAAATGAATGCACATATAAACACATAAAGCCTAGAACTCTATCATGTATGATCAAGAGTGTCGGTGACCGAGAATTGAGGCACATTTCTTCACTTCAAGTATGAAACGTCCCTCGTTTCTCGTGTTTGGACTAACACCTAATCCAAACACAATGCAAGCAACAACATGCATAACACAATGCAATGTAACATGGCATACACAATCCAATGTAACATAAGTATGCAAACGATATGACATACACAATGCTAAGAACAACATGGCATACTCAATGCAATGTGACATAAGCATGCAAGCAATATGGCATACACAATACTAAATGCTAAGAACAACATGGCATACGCAATGCAATGTAACATAAGCATGCTAACAACATGCAAACAAACATGCTCAATAGACTTAAACCAAAATGGACAGACCTCAGTCATGCCTAAATCAGTGGCCATAATGATGAAACTAAGGCATGAAGGTAAGAGAAATGCATGCACAATGCAAAGGCCCGTTGACCGGGCATAAGAGCACAACTCTCAAGAGTGCTTAAGGAGTGACAAATGTGGAAGTGTAATAACACTAAGTGCACTGAAATAGGGTACGAAATGATGCCAAATCACTCAAGCAATACAAGCATAGCATGCTAAGGTCCTTAAGCATTAAAGCTAGCAAAGAGGACTACAAAGGGGGCATGCAATACATGGCACAAATGCATGAACCAGCCATGGACAGAGCTCAAATAGGTCTAAACAAAGACCAAAACATGCTGAAATGAGGGCTCAAATGTCTAAGCCTGCAAGCATACGCACTAGGCCATAAACAATGCAACAATGCATAACACTCAAAGGCACTTAAAGAGTGAATGAAGTGGAAACATGGCAATGCTACATGCTCTAAAATGTCATGGTAAATGATGCCAAATCATGTACACAACACAAATGAAGCATGCTATGGTACCTAAAGCTTGAAGCTAGCATAGGCATTTGTACTACAACTATGCAAAACATGAAGCATATGGCAAAGGCAACCCAAAACAGTCCTAAAACATGTCAAAATGAGTCTAAAACATGCATGGAAGGAAGCCAAAATAAGCTAGCATGAAGAGCATAAGGCATGATGTGTGCAAGGCAAATAAGGTGGATTACACTACACCTATCAAGACCAAGCATGAGATGGCTTCACCGACAAAAAAACAGAGTTATATCATGGAAAAATAACCCCAAAAATACATTGAAATGATAGCTCGCAAGCTTAGGCATGAAGACATACACAATAGTTCATGTTTAAGGCATAAAGGGCAAACCCTCCAACGCATTGAATGAGTAAAAGATGTGAGTGTATGACCACACTACATGGACTAAAATCACATATGAAATGATGTCAAATCATTCAAAATGGCCAAGCAATGCATACTAATGGACTTGATACACAAAGCTAACAAGCTAAAATGCATTATAGCTATACAAAGCATGGCATGCATGACCAAGATAACATAAATCAGAGCTAGAGCATGCTAAAACATGGACAAAAGCTTCTTAGAGTTAAGCCAAAATCATGCTAGAATGACAGTCTAAAGCATGATACACATTAGGCTAATTCATGCAAATGCATAGAGCATGCAAGGACAAACCAAACCAAACCTTAACAGAGGTATGACATAGCAAAAAAACACCAAGAACATGCTGAGATGGACTCAAAACAAGCTAGAAAGACATGCTACTTCATGAAGCATACAAAGCTAGTTTGCAAAATTTACACTACAAGTGTATAAGGCATGCATGAGGTGACAAAACCAAGTCAAAACAGTGGTATGCCATGCTGAAATAATCCCAAATACATGCTAAGATATGGCCAAAATAAGCTTAACAAACATGCTCAAACATGTGGCATTCAAAGCAAGCATTCAAGATACAAGGAGAGGGGATGACCCTCTCCTATTTGGAACCTTAAAACACCATTTCCACCACTGAAATTCTTCTGAGTTTCGGTGGTGAGAAGGTCAAAACAAGGTGGTCCCAATAGCTTAAAAAGATAGCACAAGAACAAGACCAAACAAGGCCTAAGAGGGGGTAGACTACCCCCAACACAAAAGTGACCTTAAACAAACATGTTAAGGACAAAAGGATGGTGTTTGAGTGTGTGTTTGTGTGTAATAGTATGGAAAAATTACACTTTTAGGCACACAACAAAAGCAAACAAGGAAATATAGAGACAAGTGTGTATCTATCACTCCAGCCACAAAAATTTGAACCAGAGGGAGAAGGGGGGAGGTTCTCTCTTATAGAGAACAAAAGTGTAAACTTGTTAGACAAGCTTACGGTCCAAGGCCATCCCTCCAACTGTGACAGCTGGATAGAAAATATCTCCAGGAATGAGATGGAAAGCTGTTGACCACTTGAAGTGGTCGGCCAGCTACTTCTACTGGTCGACCAACCAGTGGAAGTGGTCGGCCACAGGGGAGAGGTGGTCTGCAACATGAAACCAAGGTGGTGGTGTGGTGGCCGACTAGAAAGGTGGCCTAAAGACTAAGAAAACCAATTTCACGACCAGAAAACTAGCTAGCGGGAAGAAAAGTGCTCTCCAAGGGGAAGAACTAGTCTCCCACCCTTGTACCACCTTCCAAACAAGGAAAACAAGGTTTGTACCAAAAACAAACCAAAAGGGATACAAGACGAAAGTCCGAGAGGCAAGGCGTGCAGCCGGGAGCCTCGAAAACTAGTCTACGGGCATCAAAAGTGGTCTCTCAGACCACAGTGTCCCTCTAAGCAGAGGCAACAAGGTGTGGTTCAAAAACCACGCCAAACGGAGAACGTTAAGCAGTCCCGAGTCAAGGCGCGCGGCCGAAGACTCTGAAAATCGGAAACTGGTCTCCAAGCAGGAAAAGTAGTCTACGACCACAAAAGGATGGTCCACAAGACCTCTCCCTCCCTCCAGGGAAGGGAAACAAGGCTTGGTCCGCAAACCGAACCGAAACTGTCATGACCCAAACCCACTCCTATAGGTTTAGCATCGTAACCAGCCAGTAATCCGTGGATTACCAAACGCCTCTGAACAGATTGGCAATAGTAAGGGGCTACGGAAGCAATTATACAAAATAAACAAGGT
Source organism: Camellia lanceoleosa (assembly GCA_025200525.1). Classification (NCBI taxonomy): domain Eukaryota; kingdom Viridiplantae; phylum Streptophyta; class Magnoliopsida; order Ericales; family Theaceae; genus Camellia; species Camellia lanceoleosa. The sequence goes on from CM045768.1 coordinate 11,076,194, forward strand.
TCAATGAGCTGTGATAACGTACATGGGACGAAACATTTCAAAACTTATATGTATATATGCATAAACATGCCAGTCCAGGTACACAATATTTACAACATGTACAACCCAAGACCTGTCTTTACAAAACATATACAGAGACTGGCATGAAATACAAAAACAGCCATAGCATTAGGCTTCGATCGAAACCTCCTCGGGAGGCACAACAGATGGCTGACAAAAACAGAATAGAAGGCCGTCAACTCTAGCCATGGTCATGTGCCGTCTCATCTACATACATAATATAAACTGTGAGCGAAAGCCCAGTGAATAATAATAGAGTAAAAGGTTTCAATGAATGAGTTCGTATAGATTCAGAAATCACAATCCAGATTTGTATCAAATTCATCATTTGTCCAGATCATATATATAGACAGAAATCATAAGTCATGATTAAGTTTATGTGATACATCCCTTAGCATTAACAGAACAGAACGCATACGCGCGAGGTTACGAGTAACCAGTTCCATGAAGGAACCTCCAGATCCGGGCAATCACGAATACATGTTAGAAATTGAACAATCATTCATTGTACAGAACATATCATTTCGAAAAACAGATCTCGTTTTGTCACATAGAAACTAGATACAGTTGAACATAACTTTATTAAATTATTACTCACAGTTGGCTTTGAAACAGACAGACGAAGCAGATTGATCACACGACACGCGACACGCGACCTACATATAACGGACACACACTTGAAACACACATTCTAATCACACAAAACTTACGTCGTTGGTTCTTAATGTGTTTCTAACCTTAAAGCCTCACTATAGAGTCTTAAACATGGCCTAGGAATGCCTAGGATAGAATGAGGATGCAAAGATGCTTTGGAAAACATTTTTCAAAATTTGCTGAAAACAGGGGTCTCGCTCGAGCGTAGCTTTCTTCGCTCGAGCGAGCTTGCCAAAACAGAGGGGTCGTTCGAGCGTAGACTCCTTCGCTCAAGCGGTCTGTAAAAATGCAAAAGTACTGGTTGTTAAAATTCTACGCTCGATGCTCACTCGAGCGTGCGTCTGTGTGCACCAAAAACCTGGGAGCTTGCAATTTACGCTCGAGCCACCATTCCTTCGCTCGAGCGGAGTTCTGAACAAACGATGGTCGCTCGAGCGTGGAATCCTTCGCTCGAGCAAGGAAGCCAAATTCTAGAATTTCCAAATTTGCCTCCCAAGCTCAAACCAAGCATTCAACTTCCCAAATCTCAACCTCTTGGGCCCATTTTCTGGAAAAACACTTTAAACTCATAGTATAACGTGTTTTGAAGATCAATTTGAGAAATCAAAGCCCAAGGGTGAGTCAATTAAATACAATTGCAACCAACTTCCAAGAAATATTAAAGAACAAAACATGCAAGTGTTCACTTGAATTCAATACTCCAAAAATGTAACCAAATGCAAGATTAAACTCAAAATCATGATGAACTCATGGACTATAATTAGAATATGGTCTTGCATGCAAGAATTTCCATGAAAACACTTCATATTGCTATGATATAGACATGCATGCATGATTTAAGCTTTAATTCAACATGTTACATCTAATTCTTGTCTTAGATTACTAATGTCACATGAATCATGCAAGAAATGACTTGAATTCACAATCAAGAAGGTAATTCTCCTACCTTAAGTCTTCAATTCCAAGCTTAAAAGCTCAAATATGCATACTACTCATCAATTCTTTCAATTCTCCAAGGAATTTTGTTGAAATCAAACTTCTTCTCTCTCTAGCTCTCTTGCTCACGTTTTGACTCCAAGAAATGGCTAAGGAGATGTTATGCTTCTAAGCATAATTCAAGACTAAACATTTAATCTATCAAAGCCCACCTAGTGGCATTATGGTAATAAAGCCAAACTAATGTAATTTAACATTAATTAATCTAATTTAACCATACCAAATCAAATTTTAATTAAATATGCCATAAAATCTCATAAATTCTAATTAACAAGAAGCACCAATCAATTTCGAAATCGGGCGCCAATAAAGCTTTCAATTCGCAGTTCAAAGTTTAAACATGAACAGATCAGTTTATGGCAAACAGATAAAAACACAAAATTAATGCAATACATACGCAAATTAATCCCAGATTCCTTCTAAATTACTGTTAGGCATAATTAATCATGTTTTAGCATTAATCGAAGATCGGGGTTATTACAGAAACACAAAGAGTTCAGAGGCCGAAGGCAAGGCACTCAGTCGAAAATTCCGAAACCTCGAAACGAGCACAATATGCGCAATCACCGAACGCTCAATCGATGACGTCTGAGTCTTAAAGTCGATCAAAAATGGGGTGTCTACAACAACTCACACTATTCGGATTAAGATGAACTTTCTCAAGAGTCTCATCTCTATCCAAATAGGTAGTTTGATGTCATCTAGGACTCTAGTTATCTATCCAAATATCTTAGATTCTAGTATTATTGCACCATATCTTGGCATCATGGTCCGCCCACGTGGTACCTTGGCTAACAACCTCGGCTACGTGGACTACCCAAAAATATGTCCCCACAACTGCTCCCTAGGTTCTATTACCTCAGCAAACTGAGGTGATAGAACCTATACATGTACTCCTCCCACCGAGATCGTGACTTGTCAGTGCCAAGAAATAAGGACTCATATGTCCACTCGTCAAGAATTAAGAACTATCATGTTCTATCTCATCCAGGTCCAACATCTCAACAGAGATCACATCACTAGCAGTGATCATGACTTTCTAGTTCAAGAGCATCAAGATCCTAGTATCATCTCATCAAAAACCAAAAATAAACAAGTTCTGCCCTCATCCAATTTCAACATCTCAACCGAGATCAATACCTCAACTAAGATCACACTTCTCAATCAAGATCATCATCAGATTGGAGCATACCAATCACACCTCCATTGTGTCGCGTCAGTTCTGCCCCTTGCCGCTTGATGTCAGCGCGGGCACGTCAGGAATCAAAATCATAACTTTTTGCCATCTTTTTCCAATTCTAGCAAAACATTTTCATTTTCTCATTTCGTGTTTACTTGTGCCTTTAGACTCTTTTTCTCTTGGCCTCTGCAAACCATCATCGCTATTCTTGAAGCATTCATTTCTATTACAACTCTGGTCACCACTTCTGGCGTGCACTCAATAGTTCTGTTCCAATCATAACGTTGTTTGACTCCAGTGAATCTCTTTCCAGCATTTACTTTCTGGGCTTCACTTTGTAAGTCCTTGATTTCTTTTATTTTAACTTCAGTTCTCCACTGTTTTCAAATATATTCCTTCTGTGAATTGTTACACATCACACACGATATCTGTATCTGCATCTACATTGCCATCTTGTATTCATATTTGAATCTCATTGTTCTACATGCCTTCGCTTGCTTTGACTCATAAATTATTACTTCGTTTTAAAATAATAATTCTTTTTAAGGAATTTAACTTTTTTTTTATAATATAATTATTGTATTTTAAAAAATATTAATTTTTTAAAATTATCATTTGATAGTATATTTTTTTAAAAAAATATCAATTATCATAATTGTATTTTTTATGCTATTAATAAATTTAAATGAAGGGCAAAATAGTATATTTATATTATTTTATTTCTTCATTTTTAAAAGTGACTAATATTTTGAAATAATAAAAAATAAAATAAGAAATTAATATTTTCAGACGAAGAGAGTAAGTACTTTTAGGCGTTTTGAGATAGGGAGAATATTGATTGTTGATGATGAGGGATTTGAGGGAGGGATTTGTTAGGATTGTTAGTGAGGGTTGTTGTTTTTTTGAGAGAGAGGTTTAGAATGATAGATAGGAGGATTGAATGTGAGGGATTGTTGAGGAGGATAGATTTAGTGAGAGGATGTAATTGTTAATTGTTTTTTATTTTTTTATAAAAAAATATAAAAAAATATAAAAAAAAAAAAATAAAAATTTAAAATAAAAACAAAAAAATAATAAAAAAAAAAAAAAAAAAAAAAAAAAAAAAAAATAAAAATTTTTATTTTTCTAATACCATCTCTACTCTCCTCACTATGAATCCTCCCCCAAGGTAATTAGTAATAGTAAGTTATTAGTATATAGTATCTCTCTAAACAAAAAAGCAAAATTAGTATTAAAATAGGTATTAGTTAGTTAGAAGGTATTAGTAGTTAATCTTTATCTCTCAAAACAAAAACCACTCATATCTCTTATTAAGTATATTAGCAAATATCTACCTATCCCTATATAAAAAAAAACGGGGCCTTAGAGATTCACATGTCTAAGCTCCATCAATCTCATTCACAAATCATTACTCTCTCATATTTTTAAATCATTTCATATAAAATTATAATGTTTTACTTTTTTTTTATCAATTATAATATCATAAAGTACTACCGTGATCCCGACAATATCCAATAATTTATCTCTCTCCCTCCTTTACAACCCAATCACCATTGCGGCCGTGGCCAACAGGGAAGCGCTCTTACGACATACCACTGCAGCCATGAACTATGTTTGCTTTGCGAAATTGATTATTTTAAATAATTTTTTAATTTAAAAAAAAAAAGATATGATAATTTTTAATAATTTTTTTGTTTTTTAGTTAAAAAATAAACTTTCCAAACAAAGTCATCATAAAAATAAAAAATAAAAAACTATTTTAAATTTGGAATGTTTTTACAGTATAAACTATTTTTTTTAATCAAAAATTTTTAAGTGTATATAATTTGATTATAAAATTGAATAAAAAAAAATTCTTTTTGAATTATCGGACATAAACAATTCATAACTTTTACTATAAAATAAATATAACAAATTGAGCTTATATTTCTTACTGTGTACCTTTTTAGTATAAAATAAATCTAACAAATTTTTTATTTTATTTTTTTTTAACTGAGGAAATATGCATTACGAAGAAGAGAACAAATTGAACTTATATTTCTTACGGTGTATCTTTTTAGTGGTGCAGTCCAGACGATAGATGATTCCACTCAAGTTGATAAAAGGGTCAAGTCAACTTTGCAATTTGCTTCCAATAAAAATGCATAGCACTCCTACCTAATTCATTTAGATTTTTAAAAAGTATAATGTTTTTTTGTCTTAAATTGAAGATATTGTTTGATTTGTTGAAATGAAAATAATCATACACAAAGAGGCTAAAGAATAGATATCATGAAAATAATCATGAAAAATTATCCACCGTTAAATTATACATACAAGAAAAAACTACACACTAATCAAAGGATAAAAAATATTCATGAAGCATTTCATGATTTTTTTTTCATGATTCTTAGTATTATTCAAGAATAAATAATTTAATATTTTGTTTGTTCCAAAAGAAAACATTTTCTTAATATTTTTTATGAAAAGTTAATTTTTGAAAAATAATTCCATTACAAAATATTTTCTCATATTAGATTGCAATTTGAAAGTAATATACTAGTAATTGTATGTATTAGTGGTGGTAGTGGGTTCAGGCGTGGTGGTGGTCGAGGTGGAGATGAAGATATAAGATGTGTGGCAGTCATGATGGTTGGTTGGTGGATGGTCCGGGTGTTGAGTAATATTAGATATTTTTAAAGTATCAATATTCAATTTAATTACACTAATATACTAAAAATTGAGTTTTAATTGATGTATTTCTTAATCCTTAAACTAATCAATAATTGAGAAATAATAAAAATAAATTTTGAAGGTTTTTTTATTTTAATTGTGGGAAAAGCTCTTCACGTCTCTATAAAGTCGTTAATTAGGTACCTTGAAGCTATCCATAATATATATGCATACAAATTCATAGGTCGATTAAATAATTAAAAGGACACTACTTCATTTTTATTTATTATTATTTTTTTTTAATAGGACAAGTATTCGGTGCATCGTATGTTAAAAAAATAAAATAAAAAAGCATTCGGTGCAACCGCCGCATCTCTTTTCCAACACTAATCTCATCTTTTGTCTCTTTGGAATCCACTATAAATTAAAATTAAGGATTATAAAACAAAAAAAAATTTGACCAAATAATGAGCAATAAGGTATGATTGCGTAAGCCAATAATATTCAATGAATTTCACACATAATTTAATAATTATAAATGTATTGATATATTTTCTTTTTATAATCAGCTTTATGTGCCCCTTCAACCACACAATATTATAAAAATCTTAAAATACAAAAATTAAAATAATATCATATATCTAAAAAGGAAAATGCAATGGACTCCCAATAAATTAGCAAATTTTATATCAAAGCTTTCACATGTGTATACGACCCACACAAGGTTTAATAAAAAAAATTCATAATTTATATCTAAAAATGAATTGAGACAACAGAGCAAAAATTTTAGGATGAAGGAAATGCACTGTATTCCATCAACCAACTTATGGCTCATAGACAGCCACAAGAACAACAATAAATAAAATAATAGAAATAAATTAATCAAAATGAAACATTATTCTAACAGTTTGATGCATTAATTTATCATTGCCATATGCGTTGGTCAGTTCGTGGGTGGCTCTCCGATTGTGGCACTACCTACCTTTTCTTTTCTTTCAATAGCTCGTCACAACTGTTTGATGCCACCACAAACAATTGGGTCAATTGACATCAACTAGGTTGTTAATTAAAAATGTGAAATTAAGATTCAATATCTCAAATTTAAATGTTTTAAAAGGTTGTTAGAAATTTGTTCGATTGTTAACTTTAAAATTTTAAAAAATTAATTCGAATCCCGTTAGACTTGGCTATGAGAGATATAAGAAGAAAATTAAGAAGTGAATTGTTGGTGTTTGTGTTTTTTTTTTTTTTTTTGGTGCTATAATTGCATTTCCAACCCAGGCACTTTGCCTAATTAAAATAAGGCTAGGACGCCTATGCTATTTATGCAAAAGGGAATGTTGCCAACCAACTTTTCCAGTGGCCTAATGATTATATATGTGGCTTTGTTTAATGAATGTTGGCTAAGAATGTTTATTGCTCTTCTTCTATTTTAAGCTAAGAGTTTGAGCCGGACCTACTTTTCCCCTTGCCTAATACTTTTTAGTAGGGTCTGGGCTTCTTTTAAAGAAAGTAGTAGAATTTGGTTGAGTATTCTACTTTAATGATTTACCATTAGATAATTTTATAATAAATTTAAAATTATAACAAAAATAATTCAAATTATTGAATTGAGGCTTATAATGAATCAACCTTACTGAACTTGATTGAATTAGATTTTATTGAGGCTCCAATTAAGGTATGTTTTTTGCATTGGAGTTATTTGATTGTTTAATATATTAATGAATTTTAAAATAAATATATAAGAGCATTTTTAATGGTTTACCAAACATTTCATCAAATTTGATTAAAAATATGACCAGTTTCTTTATTTGATACCAAACACTCCAACGGAGCTTTCATCAAACCACATGACGTCCGGGGGTCGGCAAGAACAATTTTTTTTTTTTTTTCCTTCACTTCTGTTTCCTCAAGTCAAACAAGAATTCTTTAGAATATCCACAATGAGAATTCTTCAAAATACGTATATATACAAATTATATATCTTTACATAATTTAATTGCTAATCAAGAAGATTCGAAGATTGAGGAATTGAAAAAAATTGAACAATTGTTAGTCAAGAATACATATTTATACATATGAAGTTAACAAGAACACAAAATTGAAAGATTGAGGAATTGAAAAAGATTAAGTGGTTTAATAGTTAGTGAGAGATTTGTAAAATGTAGGATGTATAAAGATTGTTGTTAAATTCCAAATCAACATATCACCATCAAACTAATTCTAGTCAGAACTGAAAACAACAAGAAGAACATAAAAATATAGAGATGAAAATATGGACTTCATCTTCTATTTGAGACTGAGCTCTTGAGTGTTCAACCTATACTCATGGAATTGGAGGTATAGAGTGGATCAGAAATGGGAATTGAGAAAGAGAACAGGATGGAAATAGAATTGAAGGTGTAGAGTGGATCAGAGATGAGATTGAGAAAGAGAACATGATGGAAATGGATTCAGGAGATGACCTGTGGGTTGACCTAAGGGATGACCTAGGGGTCAACCTGTGGGTCGATCTAGGGAATGACCTCTATATTGAGGTAGATGAAAAAATATCAATCTATATATATATACACAAATGAATCCTCTATGGAGATCATAAGGTGCCTGTAGATGATCAACTGCGCATGGAGATTCAGCATCAAGACTCACCCATGGCTTTCCTTTTCCACACCAATTCACACATGGCTTTCCTTTTCCACTCTATCGCAAAAGATAACTGGACTCGGATGCAAATTCCTGGAACCAAACACCACATTGTGCCCACCAAGCCCTTGTTGGTTCTATCTATGATCAATACTTAACATCTTCACCAAACACTAGCAAAAATGGCAGCAATGAACCCAATTCATATATCTTCATCTTTCTGTATCTCCATCAATTTCTCTATCTTGAATCTATAATTCGCTTCTTGCCACCTCACCAAATCTATCACCATCACACCCATGTTAAAATAACAATCTTTTCTTTTTAAACACCATTGACAACTTGGAATCGATACAAAACTTTTTTATATTACATTTTGATAGAAATTTAAATATATATTAATCTTGAATTTATTGTTAGTGTCACAAAAATAACCTAATTGTGAAACAGTTCATAGGCCAACCAAACACTAAAGCACTGCACAGTAGCTTCGCATTTTTCTGTAGGCAAGGGACGACCGGTGGGACATTCAACCGGTTGTTTGGTGAAACCTACCTTCAACGTAAACACACAGTATTTTAGTGAAATCTGCCGAGCTCTTTAGCTTGATGAAATTTTTGGATGATATTATTTTGATGTCATTTTGATAAAATCGTTAGTCAAATTTTTTTTTTTTTTTTTACCAAATTCAAATTTAATAATAATTTTACTCAACCGTTGAGGATGGTCTAGGTAACCAATATTGAACCTGTTCAGCACTTTGTCTTTTCCAAAACAAGATAAACATGTGCCTCTTTGAGGGAAGGAAAGCCACCCAAGTTATAAATGAAGACCCAAAATCACTTTACCACCATAGTTTTCTGAATGACTTGACAAATTGCACATACTTGCTTTAAAATGGAACCTTGAATCACAACATTAACGAAACTTAAGCCTCGTTTAGGAATAAATGTTTTTTTAATAATTTTTAAATTTTTTAATTAAAATATAAAGTAAAAAAATTGATATATTTAAGATAATTTTTTAATTTTTTTAAAAAAATATATAGAAAATAAAGAGAAATTTTTTTATCTAAATTGTTAACTTTCTATTTTTTTTTAATGACTTTTTAAAAGTTAAAAAATAATATTACCAACCGAGGAATAAGCACAAAAAGATTAATTAGACTAAGTTTGACATCTTCAAAAAAAAATTAAAAAGTTAAAAAATCATTATCCTATTTAAGTCATATCATCTTATTTAAATCACATCACCTCTTTACCACATCACTTCAAACCCAACCCATATTTCATAAAAAATTAAAAAATACACTTATTTAAAACATTCCAAACAACCTCTAAAAATAACGATATTATTATTATTGCTGCAACAAAACAAACAAAGGACACAAAGGATAATGTAGTCCCTCAAATCAGGGTAGCATACTAATTTTTTATTTTTTAAAAATTTTTTTTGTTATGAATAGAGAAATATTAGAGGAGAATAACTCTTTTAAGGATCCACCGAGAGCACAGCCCCGTTCTTCGTTGATATCTTCCCAACCCATCTCATAATGCTCCAAATCTTCTTCACCGGCGATGGATGATGGGTCCTTCAGTTTCGATTAATCTTCATTTTAGTGTCGTCTGATTTTGTTCTTCAAGAGCATCTCACGCAACTCAGCAACATCGATTTCGTTAGCTTTATTCTCGGGTCTGTAGTACCCAGTCACCGGATCAGGGACCCAAGAAGTCTTTGTTGCCTCTTCTTCTCCACCTTTCTTCCCCCTCACGCCGCCTCTTGCGGTCACGGGTCCTGACGCAACCCCTTGTGATGCTGCCGCGTATCCCCGCCTATACAACCATACATAAATGAAAATGTTCAATTTTAATATGAAAAAATAAAAATAAAAAATCTAAAGTTTGTTAACGTGCGCCGAAAACCAGACAAATAATGAAATTCTAATCTGCTACGACTCTAATTTAGGAACATTTTGTCAAATTTTGATTGAATAACCATTTTTTTATATTCAAATATTTTCTCTGTTTTCTCAGAGGCGAAAACAGAGCATGAAGATAAAATAAAATTAAAAAAAAAAGGGGGGCAAAATCGGTGTCAATATGAAGATTGACGAATATGAACTACCTGGTAACAGCCAGGGAGATTCTATCGACGACGAAAGCAGAGAGAAGCTTAGCGTTAGAGAAAGAGCGAGCCATTTTTAGTATATAATGGTAGAGATTGAACGCGCTACTGCGAAAAGTTTTATGAGTTTTTTCTTTCAGATTCTTCTCAGGAGAAAACCTTTCACAGCAGCTAACGATGAATCTCTTCGAAATGAGCCCTCTCTTTCTGTGTGTGCGCCTCTCTTCGAATGGCTAGTGAATACGGGTTATTATGAGGAAGAAGAAGAGGGTAAATGAGGGGGTTTATATAGAAGAAAGAGTGAGAAATGATATGGGTATTTGAGGTTTGGAACGCGTGATGAAAGGTTAGCTAGGCATAGACGGTTGCCAGTAGGGTTTAGTGGGAACGCGTCAACAAAATACGCTTCCAATCAGAAGCAAAGCTCCGCCGATTTCGCTTTCGTTTGGAGGCAGGTTGGCTTTTCTATTTTTTTTAGTTTGAAATTAAAAGATTTTGTTTGAGATAAATTTTTTAATTTTTTTAATTTTTATAAGAAAAAAATAAAATAATTATGATTTAGATTTGGATTAAAAAGTTTATTTTGTCTTTTATGGTTATTTTTGTCCAAATTCTATATGTCAAGTAAAGCTTTCATTTGGGATATGAGCTGCCTTTTTGGTTTTTTTATTTTTTGATTATTTTAGTCTAAAATTAAAAAGTCTCGTATGGAATAAGTTTTTTTAATTTTTTGAATTTTTGTGAGAAAAAAATGAAATAATTATAATTTAGACGTAATATTTTGTCTTATTGAATTAAAATATATATTTTATTTTTTTATAACCAAAATAATCAAAATACCTAACATGCCAAACGAAGGCTTACTGGTCACGATGAGTGAAAAGTTAAGAAAACAAAATTTTATATTTAAAATATAATTATTTTATTTTTTAAAACAATTATAAAAAAGTTGAAAACGATTTTTTTTAAAACTGATTAGAATAGTCAAAAAAATAAAATAAAAAATCAAACCAAAAAATTTTCTCAAACGAAACCTGAAACAAAACTTTATTTAAAATATTGTCATTTATCATATTTATACTGTCATCATCAAGAATTTGGGATGCTGGCATCTGCTGTGCGACGAAAATGGGTCTATTTCAGGATTTATTTTGATAATTTAAATTATTTATATTTTAGAATATATCAAATGAAATATGTCTGTAAAAAATCAAGTTAATCGGATATCATTTGTCTATTCATCCACTTATATTTGTGTTTATTTTAATACTTTAAATTACGATTACTATTTATTTTTGTAGATACAAATGTGAATCGATAAATGGGCGACCGATATCCGATTTATTTAATTTTTTGTAAGTATGTTATACTTGATATATTCTAAAATATAAACGGTTTTGATTAATAAAATAGGTCTCGAAATGAACCCATTTCACCGCACAGATGCTACTGCGCATGGTGCGCAGCAACATCCCCAATTCCCATTATCAACCTTTTTTTCAAACAATTGAAGCAAATTACGTTGTACTCTACTCATAACTCCGTCTCTTCTGTCGAGGATTGGTGCATTCTTCTCTCGTCTCATAATGGGTCTTTTCCTTTAAATTAGATTAAATTTGGCCGGCACTGATTATCTTGGAATTAGGATCCATAAATACTGATATCCTATAGAATGTCTTTTTTTCTTGTTAAAAAAAAAACCAAAAAAAGTTACAAATAGTTTCAAAATTTTAAAATATCCCTATAATTCATTTATATTAATGTTGCAGTGGATTATTTTGACAACAATTTAAAATAATTAAAAATAATAATTAATCTTTGCACGTCTATCTGTAAAAAATTAATTAACAGTTAATATGTAACTTTTTTGTTGTTTGGCAAATTTTAAATATGGTGTTTTATAAATTATTGTGTAGTTTTTTTAGAGCAAATCAATGTAATGCTTTAATTTGATAATTATTTATTTATATAATAGTGTCCACCATTTTTGTCTGGTGTTTTCAAAAGACGATTCATAAAATGCTAATTGAAAAGTAAACGTAAAGAGGTGCACATGGGACACTAGATAATGTTATAGGCTTATTTTCAGTCACATTATCTTTTTATTTTTTTATATATATTTTTTAAAAAATTAACTTTTAACTTAGTTTTTAAAATAGGTCAATTGGAATAAAAAAGTGTTTTAATGTGAATAAATAAAAAAGAGAAAAGGCTAAAAATGTCACATTATCATGTTTGTAAAAAATTAATATTATTATAGTTCTCGATTTAAATTTTAAATTCTAGTTATATAAATAATGCATAATTCAAATTTATTATAAGATTGAGTTTCATTATACAATAGACATATTATTTTTTAAAAAATAAATTTTAAAATTAAACCATGACCAGCACTTTTATCGATCAAAACTCTCCCACCTCATTACAGTATAAAATAAGCAAATATTAATAAATGTCTCAAAAGTATTGTTTAGAGCATCTTTAATAACAAATGCTATAATAATATTGTCATTGCCAAATAATGGCAATGAATAGTAGCATTTTGCTCAAATTATAATAATGGTATTTTAATGGAAGGTTGTCATTTTTGCCATTTTGACACAGAAACTGATGTGGATATTCCACACACACCAATTTTTAATTTTTATTCTGTAAAAATGGCAGACATAAGGAAGGGAGGGATGTTTTCTTGGAAGGAAGGGAGGGAGGAAAAATTTTATTGTGAGTTGACAGTTATGGCAGCTGCTAAAACTTTGTGTCAAATTTGATGTAAGTTTTGGCATTTGTCAAATTTAGCAGCTATCATAACTTGTCATTGGAACAAATTTTTTGTCAACTACTGCCAAATTATAGCAATAGCAATTCCAATAACTTGTCATTAGAGATAGTCTTAGTATTAAAATTGAAATTTTTATTCCTTATACCAAAAATAATTGTTATTAATCCTATTTTCGTACCAAAATAATACTGTAATCCTTTTTGGATAATTCAATTTTTTTTTGACAATACAATTATTGTATTTTAAAAATATTAGTTTTTCAAAATTACTCTTTGAAAGTACATTTGTTTTTAAAATATCAATTATCATAATTATACTTTTTGTATTATTAATAAATTTAAAATAAAAACAAAATAAAAAATTTATATTATTTTAATTTTTAATTTTTTAAAATAAATTAATATTTTGAAGTAATAAAAAAATTAGTATTTTAGGATAAGGGGAGTGACATTAATCATGTCCTAAATACCAAAAAAGTTTTACACGTGACTTTGATTACTCGAGCAACGTTTTTTATCAAACTTCTGAAAACTTTTCTTCAACCAATCAAACATCATTCATTATCAAACTTCTGAAAAATTGGTGAAGAATTTTCTACGAGGCCGCCGTCATGGCTTGAATTGGCCGACATCGTTTCAAAAGTGTGAGAAAATATCAGACGTTGTATTATTGGGCGTTGCAAGGTGACATCGTCACCATCCGCGTGTCGAGAATCCAATAGAGGGATCGAGGCGGCGGAAAGTTTTTTAGGTTCTCGAACTTCGAGACTATTTCAGAATCTCATGAGAAGTGACCAGTTTAGTCAAAGGTCAATACAACTCAGATGCCTATCATCTCATCTCTATCTTCTCGAAGAGAGAGAAAGACACAATTTAAGTGGCACCGCCTTCGCTAACGTGCACAGGCTGTTGTGTTTCGTTTTTCATCAATCAAACAGCTGTCCGTGTGAGGCCACCTTCCAAGCAATCTCGGCCTCTTCTTTCTCAAATGACTGGTACGAGAATTGTTTATTTTAATTGATTTTTTTGATATTTTTATTTTAAAAAATATGTAAAAAAATAATAAAAAATGATATCAAAAATAATAAAGAATGATGTGATATTGTACGAGAACAGAAATAATCTTCTTGTATAATTTTGTTGATTAAGTTTGTACTCCTCTAAACGTCGTCGCTTTGCCATTTGAAAATACAAACGTGAACTAGCCGGCGAATATTTACTGGAAACTTCTCCGATGCCTAAGTCAGCAAATAGACAATAGACACAAAAGATCTGTGTATTCCAGAGTAAGAATTGAGATACTTGTACATGGATCCTGGTATGAGCTTCTATAAATTCTACCTAGTCTAATCTTAGTAGGATTCCAACTCTGCTTATAATAGTCCTTCTAGGAATCACACACCCTACTCACTACCAACCAAGTGAGATAGTTTGCACAATCCTAATAAGACTCTACTCTCCTTAGCAGAGTCCTCTTACGAATTACATTCCTAAGGATAATGCATATTCTGATAACTCCTTACTCACCACTTGTCTAAGTGAGATAGCCACACTCTGTTCGGCTGCTGATGCCCAATTGAGATAACTTGCTTTGAACTGCACCGTGTTTTACCGAGCTGGACACAGCTCGACCTTTTAAAAATAAAACACTACAAACTCTAAGTTACGCAGTTCAAGGTCCAACGATCACCACCTTCCGGTCTACATGATCACTTATTGCTTTGAATCCTTTCGTCGGGCTCCCTCTAGCTCGGCTTCCTATATATAGCCAACATAACACTTCGACTCGCCCACAGACCGCAACTAGAGCTCACCGACGGGTCTATTAACCATTGTTCCCACACCGAGCTATCCAGAGCTCGTAACTTGGCTCACAACGCGACCCAATATTCAGAAAAACAATGCTTCCTAGCTCGGCCCAATTTGGCTATATAGATTACCCTCTCAATTGTCCCTTAATTCCATTTGCGAAGCATATTTGGAATTATTGACTTTCAGTCGAACTACCGTAGTACAACCGTATTGAAACAACGATTCCAACCGAGATAAAACTATGATTCCAGCCGAGATGAAACTATGATTCCAGCCGAACTAAAGTTTCTTTGGCATCCTGAAATTGCACTGGTCGCACGGCTTGTCGCCTCAAAAAAGTCTGACATCACCTCCTTCTCAGGACGCGTCGATTGCCCCATCGTACTATGCCAACCGTTTCACTTTGCCCAAAAAATTTTGAAAATGGGTCTGCCGTTTTGTCTTCAACATTTAAAACCTTCGAGTTCGCACAAGAATGCATTCTTTTTACGTAACCGGGCTATATGTCCCACATTTTGTAATCATCACCTAATTGATGAAAATTTTCGACCTCTTTGCTCGGTTACCGTGTTTCTTTTTCAATGTTTTGCATCATTCCGACTGCACATCTAGCCAAATTAATTAGCTTGGCCTTACCTGATCCTGCCAACCTTCTTGAGCCGTAATCCTTATCTCGGCTGAAGAATGAAAAATTTGTTGGTCAAACCCGCCAACCTTCCTGAGCCTAGATCCTTATCTCGGCTAGAGGAAAAGAAATTGTTGGTTATTCCAGCCAACCCTCTTCAGCCTAGATCCTGATTTCGACTGAAGAGAACAAAATGTTGATTATTCCTGCCAATCCTCTTCAGCCTAGATCTTGATCTTGGCTGAAGAGAACAAAATGTTGGTTATTCTGACCCTCTTCAGCTTAGATCTTAATCTCGACTGAAGAGAACAAAATATTTGTTATTCTGATCCTCTTCAGCTTAGATCCTAATCTCGGCTGAAGAGAACAAAATGTTGGTTATTCCCGCCAACCTTCTTAATTGCCCCCTAGTCGGGAAAGACTTTTGTACGGTCGGTCTACTTGTCAACCGTCTTAACTCTTGCCAAAGGCTTTTTGTCTGGTATCGCTGTTGTGCTAGACTCTTCCTTAGTGCGCTTCCCATCTTCCTCTACCCGGATGTGTTGATGCACTCTCTCCATCAGGGCTTCCATAGTAAGGGGTGCGTCATTGTCATTGAATCATTCAACTTATTGCCAGACGGCAAACCTTGTTTGTACCGAGTGATAGCTAGGTTTGTGGGGCAATCTCCAATATGATTAAAAGTCTCCCAATACCGGTTATTGTAAGACCCCAATGTTTCCTTCTCGCCCATATCTATGGAGAGAAGCTGGTCAATCTCTACAGGCATCTTAGTGTTTGTTCTAAATCTGGTCACAAATGCCTCCGCTAGTTGTGCCCATGAAGCTATGCTACTTTTCGGCAACCTTTCAAACCATGTTAGACCCAGGTCACCCAGGCTGGAAGGAAATAAGATATATATTAAAGCCTCATTTCGTCGATACACCGCCATAACCTGGCAGAAGTGGCTCAAGTGCATGTAGGGGTCCGACTTTCTCTCATAAATAGTGAATTTAGGGTAGTGGAAGCCGGAGGGTAATGGTGCGTTCTCTATCGCTAGAATGAACGGCAAACTCTACAACCTTGCTAACCCTTTGTCTATTGCTTCAAAGGCAAGGCGCGGCTCTGGCATTCCAACCTCAACACTCCCATGTGCTCTAGGAGCTAACCGTTGTAATGCGGAGACTCTGCAGTGGTCGCGAGCCTGAGTGTCTTTTCTCATTCGAACCCTTTCTTCAAGTACTGTCCGCAAGTCCGCTGACCTAGGCAACTTCGTGTGCCTAGATGTCGTTTGGTGTGAATGTGTGGGCTAATAACTGCTTCCTTCTGTGTAAGACCTTTCAATCTTCATTCTCTCAGACCTGGAGTAACGAGTCCTGGAAGTCCTTGATTATATATCGCTTGACTTAAGGCTTCTACTTTTAGCTTGTGATGGTATGATTTGTCTATCACGATCTTCTGAGTGGCGAGGGTACTCCCTGCTCTTGCCTACCTCTTCTTCCGTCGCCCTTTTGCCCTTATCTGGCGTTTCATAGTCTCCACGTTTGCCGCCATCCTTTGTATCAATTCATCTTGCTCCCTTACCCGATCTTCTAGAACTTGAGGATCCAACCTTCGCCTCTGCCTTCAGGGCTTTAGGAGCGGCAAGGACTGGAGCCTCGTCTTTTACGGGTATCCCTCTGCGGGTTCCGCTGCTGGGGATCTAACTCTGCCATGGACAGGATAAAAGGTAAGCCTTCGCGCCTTCCGCCCCCTCCGGGGTTTGCCCATCAATGGCAGAGTGTGGCAAGTCTTCATTGTGCGCCATTGAAATCAGTTGAAAGAAAACTTAATCAAGAGGTTCGTTCTTTGTGATTGCAATTCCCACAGACAGTGCCAAATGTACGAGCACAGAAATAATCTTTTTGTATAATCATGTTGATCAAGTTTGTACTCCTCCAAACGTCGTCACTTTGCCACCTGAAAACGCAAACGTGAGCTATCTGACGGGTGTGTACCGGAAACCTCTCCGATGCCTAAGTCAGCAAATAGACAATAGACACAAAAGCTGTGTGTATTCCAGAGTAAGAATTGAGATACTTGTACATAGATCCTGTTATGAGCTTTTATAGATTCTACCTGGCCCAATCCTAGTAGGATTCCAACTCTTCTTATAAGAGTCCTCCTAGGAATCACGCACCCTACTCATTACCAACCAAGTGAGATGGTTTACACAATCCTAGTAGGACTCTACTCTCCTTAGCAGAGTCCTCCTAGGAATTACATTCCCAAGGATAATGCATATTCTGATAACTCCTTACTTACTACTTGTCTAAGTAAGATAGCCACACTCTGTTCGGCTGCTGATGCTCAACCGAGATAACTCGCTCAATCAAGATCAGTGTTTTACCGAGTCGCATTACTCGGCCTTTTAGAAATAAAACACCACGGACTCCAAGTTACGCAGTTCAAGGTCCAACAATCACCACCGACCGGTCTATATGATCACTTATCGTTTAGAATCCTCTCGTCGGGCTACCTCTAGCTCGGCTTCTTATATATGGCCAACATAACACTTCGACTCGCCCACAGACCGCAACTAGAGCTCACCGACAGGCCTATTAACCATTGTTCCCACACCAAGCTATCCTGAGCTCGTAACTTGGCCCACAACGCGACCCAATATTCAGAAACAATGCTTCCTAGCTCGGCCCAATTTAGCTATACAAATTACAATCTCAAATATGATAATTTATATTTATTTTTAAATAGGGTCTAAATATTTTATAATGAGTAATGTTATATAAATAAAAAAATTATACATACTAATGTTTATTATGGACCTTTTTATTTCAAAGTAAAATATCTTAAAATGAATTTATTTACAATAATATATCATTGTTAAATTATTATTGTGAATTTTTTTATATAAATTTTATGTATGGATAAAAAAATGCGCATATATTTTTGTGATAAATGTTATCTAATTTTTATGTTGGCAATTTCATAATAATTTGTGATTTAAAAATTAAATTTTACATATTTTTAGTAATATATATATATTATGATTAAAAATATTTGATAAAAAAATATAGAGTTATTTTTTCATAAATCTTTTTTCACCTCCTTATATTCCATTTAGTTCACATTATTTTCTTATGTTTTAATAAGTTTTACGGGTGACGTAGTTACCAAAATACCCCTAATAATATTCACATTTATATTGTGAACGTTCACACCATCAATGTGAATGTTAACATGTCAATATGAATATTCACATTGTAAAATATGAATGTTTACATCACTAAATTGCTAACGGTTCAAAAAAATATTTATAAGGATAAAAATGTCTATGAAATACCTTAAATATGAGAATTAGGATTTGGTATATCAAATGTCCAAATAATAAGACTTATTGGGCATGTTTGATTGGGTGAATTAGAGCATGGGATTGAGATTATTAATCTGTGGGCCCAATTATCCTATGTTTGTTTTAACATTTTGGTTTAGGATTATTAATCCAATGGATAATTAATCCAACAAATTTGTAGGATTATTAGTAATGGGGTAGGGGTAGGATTATTAATCCAATGGATATTAATCCAATTGGATAGTGAATACCACACTAATTTAATAGGATTATTAATACTTCACTATTAATCTTGTGAATCAAACATGACCTTTAGTATATAAAAATATCTTATGTACTAATTGGGATACAAACACTTGAAAATAGACTTTCTAATAAATTTTCCAAAAATATATATGTTGGCTTTTTGACTTTTTGAAGGGTATTTTTGTAAATGCGAGCGTGCCAGCAAGGATCAATTAGTCCTTACAGAAATTATAATTGCCAACCAATTATCAGACGATTGTGTTTTAGTTCTTTCAGCCTCAATGAAGAGGACTTTTACTGGTGGCTTGACTTAGGAGAAATTAAGAGAAATAACAGTTAATATGAAGAACAATCGAAGTATTTCATTAAAATGAACACTTACAATAGTCCAAACTCAGCCTCGAAGAGGTTTACAGCAATAGTCTACTTGAATCTACTTGAAACTACTCTTATGAATCGAAGTGCAGTGCGGGTATTTAAAGTGCAGGTATTTAAAGTGCAGGAATTTAAAGTACAGGAAATGTAAAACTGGAAAAGAAAATATGAAGTAAAGACTGGTTTGTATGATCTGAGTCTGAGGGTCTTTTCTGAGGGCTTCCTTGCTATTTATACTTGTCAAAGATGACCTTCGAACTGCACTTCAAACCGTCGAACTACTCCTCCATGATCGCTGATCATGCTGCTTTAGAAGTAGTCCCACTACGCCATCTCTTGCAGTTGAGCTTCCCTCCTGTATTTGAATTTGAATATGAGTAACCGTTGAAGCCACGTCACCTTGTATCTCTTTACTGATCTAGTGCTACTCAGATCACGTGAGAACCAATATTCATTGCCACGTGTTCGATCAGGATCGAAGACTTGAATTATCTTCCATAATACCCTTATTCTGCCACGTGTCAAACTGTGATTTGGCTTTTACAAAATATGTAGCCAACATTACCCCCCGCACTAATATACCAAATACTTGGAGATATTAGTGGATCAAAAACTTTTCCCGCGCTTTTGCAACGTGCATGGAATCTATCTTCAGGAAACACAACCGTCACCTATTTGGTGATCATTTTCATTAACTCTCAACTTGTTGAACATCCCAATACCTTTAGCATTCAAACGGACTATGGCTCAATCAACTTCTCACTCTATTGATCAAGCATACGAAGAGCCATTGAGTAATATTGTTTCCCCTCGAAAGAATCTCCACGCATTCATTAGCCACCTTTACCCACCCTTCTATATTCAGGTCATGGAGGCTTTTGCAGATTATCAACCTTTGGACTACGAACACATTGCTCTTAATCCTTCGGTTTACAAATTTACAGATACAAGAAGTTCTTCCTCTAAACTCCCCTTGTACTTTGAATGAACTATTCTCAAGCCTTTGCTTCAACAAGTTGCAAATATGGACTTGGGAAGTTCTTCTTCACAAACCTCTGCTTGGAATGAATCTACAACTTCTTCATCTTCTTGGGTTTCCGGATGGACAAGCTAGTCAGCACCTGAGTCCTGGGACTTGAGGGAACGAATTAATCACTATTTTGTTGAGTTCGCTGACCCTTTAGATTTTTCTTCTTACGCTCGAAGCTCGGTGGTCTATCCTTATGTGCCCATTGACCTTCGACGTAGTTTGGAGGAGAATCTGCTTGTAGCCTGGTACACATCCTCTATGCCCACAAAGATAATGCACACTGCCCGGCGTCTGGAAGAATCACAAGGGTACAACCCTTCATTTTTAGCCAAGAAAGCGAAGATTTGCTCTTCTGACTGGCTTGACTACATTAATGCCTTTGTTCCTTCCGCTCCCGTGCCATCTCCCATAACAGAAGCATCCACTTCTTCTTCTCCATCTTCTGAAATTGAAGCATCCACACCTTCTTCTCCACCTTCTGGAATAGAAGCATCCACACCTTCTCCATCTTCTAAAGCAGAACCATCTACTCCTTCTCCTCCTCCCACTTTTTCCTGGACAGAGAAACTAAGGCTTGCCCTTCCCATGGACAAAATCTTTTCACCTTACAAACCTCCATCATCCCCGATTCCAACTGAGCAGAAACAAGCTCAACTTCTACTTGCGGCTTTCTCTCACTTGCCCTTCAATGTTCTTGAGGATGACATCCCTCTCAAGAACTTTCGATGAGCTTGTGATATTCTGACTAGGGGCCATGTCCTTAATCCCATTGCCCAAGCAGAACTTCACATGTTCTTGGACCAACTTCCAGTGCTCCTCCACTGGCATCAAAATTCTAAGGTCACCATCCAATCTTTGGATCAACTTTCGTCTCTCCGAATTCATGCCCAGTACGAAGCAGAGAATTTCATCGAAGAGTTCGATGACTTCAAAAATAAAGATTCTGCGTATTGGGATGATTTGGTTATAGATGCGTTGGAACAAAAATTGAGGGAAGAGGCTTTCGAAATAAAGGCTGAGGAGCTCTACTATGAAGTGAGAGCACACTAACTTATGCAGCCAACATTAGAGGAGATAAAAGATATAATAAAAAAAGAACAAACATTCATTGATCATTGTTGGACAAAGTTTCATGATCTTGTTATTTATTTTATTCCTTATTTTTATGAGCTTGAATTTGTACCCAAATAGGGTTACTTAATGTAATTGTCTTGGCTTTAATACTAACAAAGTCCTTCTGTATTTGACATTGTTTGACTTTGTTTCCTTTTGTCTTTAAAAGCCAACTCATAGCTTCGAATTGAACAATCTCATCCTTCGAATCTGGACTCAATTGTTTAATGAAACGCTAAAAGAACCAACATGTCTTTTTCCAATTTATGGAATAAAGTTGACAATTCTGGCTGATATCATCTGGAATTAATGCTTTGAATTTTAACAACATTACCCCTCAAAACTAACTATAACCAATATATGGTCATGGTTAATATAGCCAATCAATTTCAAATTGACCATTTTTGCTTCAAAGAGTAATCCATACTGTTTTGGTTCAAAAAGCAATTCCTTCTTAAAAAACCAACGATTGGTTTTAATGCTTTCAAAGGCTCTCATCCTTAAAGGATCCAAGGAGTTGCTCTGAAGGTCGTTACTTTGATTAATAACCCTCAAACAGGTCTTTAAACCCTTTGAAGTGGACCAATATTCGAGCATTCTAGCATTTTTAAGCATGTAGTACGCTTCGAAACCGGCTTCTATATTTCGAAACCGTTGTCCTTTGGCTTTTGGCGCCAAAATTTGGCTTCGAAGTCAAATGTTTTACTTCGAAGTTGACTTCAGTATTTGGGCTGTGTTTATTCCCTCTAAAAGTATCAATATTGAAGGAAACTCTTCGTATTCGTACTTTTAGTACTTAACGACTTACGCAATATATTTTTTAGACACAAAGCTTTTTTTAAAAATCCCTTTGTTTCGTGTTCTAAAATCACTTGCTCTTTCAACACACAAACCCTACCGATCTTCTGTTAACCCTCTCTTCTTTACTACTTGCTATTAATGGATCCTTCCTCACTGAAAGCGTTCATGGCGACTGCCTCAAATTTCTACCATGGCTTTGAAGAAATGTATTGATGAAGAAATTGCCAAGCTCTCGACTGGTGGACCAAGCAACATAGATGGGCATCTCTTCATTACTTGCCACAGCCGCCAATAGGAGTATGTCCTAGAACCCATCTTTCGGGAAGCTCCTGACCAACTTCCAGCTTTGTACCCTCGTTTGGAGGATCATCTTCTGCTATATGAAGGAGGGCTTGATTGGAGCAACTGGAGATTGACCCGGCCTCATCGCTGCTGGCCGACATTGAGGACCGAATAGGAGGAATGGTATGACAGGGTTGTACCCGCAAGAGAAGATGACCTACAAGAGCTCTACATCCTCGACGCTCTTCGCCTTTCCAGGTTCATCATTCCTGAGGACCCTTTTTTGTTCCAGCTGCTTTATGTTTTTGGAATATGGCTTTTAATTTTTTCCAATTTCGATGTGGCATGATGGCTCCCACCGTTCTCGATATTTGCCAATCTTTTAGGGCTTTCCCCTCATGGCTCTCCTTTTACTCCCAACTACCCGGACCTTCCTGTTAAATTTTCCCTTCCAGCCTTAACCTCTTCTTATAGCGACTTTGTAAAGGCTGAAAATAAAAAGGAAGGCCCTGTGAAAGACAGAGAACTTTTTTCCTTTATTTTGTACTAGTTATGCAAATTTCTTTTTTGCACATCATCTCAGAGGATTATGCCTGAGTTCGCTCCCCTTGCGAAAGCTCTTGTCTTGAAAAAACATGTAGCTGTTGCTCCTTATCTGTTAGGCCATATATACAGAGCTTGCTCCCAATTTTGTGAAAGACCACTTGATGTTAACCAAGGAGGTCCTCTCTGGGTACTCCAGCTCTGACTCTTCGCCTATTTTACTGATTTGCATTCTAAATGTCTAAGATTTCTTGTCCAAGATCCTAGCACTTATGGGGAGAAGTATGCTAGGATTGCCCTTTATCCTGCTTCCTTTGTTTATTACTTTACTTTCTTTTACCAACTCCCAATTTCTCCATCTGCTTCTTTCTTTTGTCCCTTCGAAGCCAATATAGGATCAACCTGGCTGCAAACTTTTCTGGCCGATAAAGAGTGATCCACCTCGCCTCATAAAGATATGTGGGTCTCCATACTGCTACCAAGGGAATTGTTCATTGGCACTTTGAACCCTCGAGCCTATAAATGTATATCTGAGGTGTATTGCCCTTCCCAATTCACCAGACAATTTGGGCTCACTCAAGGGATTCCTATTCCACTTTGCAGTCTCTCGAATGTCCACCTTACTGCCAGAGATTTGAGAATATCCAAATCCAACCTAGAGACGGCAATACTTAAACTGTTGAAGGAATTGAATGAGTTCCAATTTGTTCCATTTCTTCCGTTTGGCTTAGTTTTGAAAAGATTTCAGAACTGGTGGACAACCAATATGGAAGTGCGCCTGTCTATGCATCCTCATGACTTACTAATAGGGTTAGGAGTGCCTTCAAAGGCTAAATCAACAACAATTGAGAACATTTCCCCTCCTCCTGAAGTTGTCACAGCTACTCCTACAGCTTCATCCCCTCCGGCTAGAGTTACTAGAGCTGCTTCGAAGAAAGGTAAGTATTTTCAGATTTCCCTTTTCTTTCTTTTGAATCTTTTGTTCGTTTCCCTTATACTTGTGTTTTTGGTGCAGGGTCTCCGCAAGAAGAATCCCCCAAGAGAGCTGAGACTTTAATTCTTCTCAAAAAGAAACAACAAAAACAGAAAAGGAAACTAATCCTCCTTCTTGAGGAACCTGAATCTCTGGAAGAAGAACAGGTTGAGCAAGAGCAAGAAGTGCCCTTGCAGAGAACAAAGAGACAAAAGGTGGCTGTCTCTACTTCTGATACAATCGAACATCCTCCCCTCGAGACAACCACTACAATAATGGAGAAAGAATTGACCTTCGAAGAATCTGAACCCCAAATTGGAGAGAGGGGAATCGAAAAAGAAACAGTAGCATCACTGCCAAGAAGGAAGAGAAAGAAGGTGACTGTTCCTGCTGCTGATTTGGTTGAAGACCCATTCATGAAGCAGCTGCCAAGACAGTAGAGCATGAACATTCCAAGGCAATAATTGTCTTTGAGAGGGTCGAGAAGAGACGGCAGCAACAAACTTTGAGAGATGAATCTGCTGCTGCTGATGCACTTCAAAGGAAAGCTGCAAGAAGGCAACAAACTGCCGAACATTACTCCCTTCGCAGCTCTCCCATCAGTACTAATACCACTGGATCAAGTAATTTCTTTCACACTTCCGTTGTTTTTCCTTTGTCAACTTTTAATACTGAATTTTGACAGTCCTTTGTATTTCTTCCTCTTGCAGCAACAGCTACTGCATTCATCTTTCCAGCGAGGCCTCCATCGATTTCAGTTGAAGTTGACCAGATGCAACATGTGAAAACCATCCAAATCATGCTCCCACTCTCCAAGCCTATATTCGATATACCTTCTTTGAGTCCAAGCATCCATACGTCTCTTTTTCTTGGCTTAGAGCCATATCTCCCTTTTTTGACTTTTAATCTGCCTCAGTCCACTTCTTCTCCGAGCCTTACTCTTCCTCCTTCCTTCACAGAAATTCCAAGTGCTACTCCATCTCTGATGGCAGTTGATTCCTTTACAGATGGTGCTGGTAGTCTTCCAATTCATAGTTCATCACCTTTGCCTACTTCCAGTCCCTCTTCTCTTGATTCATTGGTGGCCAAGACCATAGAGGCTGCCAAAGATACTCCTTTCACTTCTCTTATCCCTATGCAATCCTTTGGGCCTTTCACCACAACACTCTCTGCACTCTTCATGTCTATGGATGAGGTAGACATCTTTGAAGCCAGGCTGGCTAGTTTCTTCGACATACCCTCTACCTCTCCATCATTCAATGCTGAAGCTGAGCCATTAGTCTTGGCTGACTCCTTGCTAGAGATTTTTGAGAGTTCTTCCTTCAGCAGCAAGCCTTCTGCACCTTTGATAGACATGAACACATGCCTAGAATTGCTAATTTCTTTTTTAAGGATTCCCTTCGAGGCTCTGCAAAGGCCAATAATAAAAAATGGGTTCCTTCAATGCTGCAAAATTGCTGAAAGCCCGCATGAATGCTTCAAGTCATCTATCTCAGGCAGCAGCCACTGTTGACTTCTATCTCAACATTTGTCATCTTTGCTAAGGTCATGGATGAGAAGTCGGCTAGGGACCGAGTTTTGTTTCTCAAGTGCATCTCAAGTATCAACTCGAAAGAACAACACTCTTTTGCCTCCCACTTTCGAGTCCAATCAGCTGGAGAAGAAAGCTCACTTGAAGAGGAATTAGTCAGAAACCAAGCCTTGGTTCGAATCGATACCAAATTGCACATCACCAACCAAGGGTGGCCGATCGAAAAGAGGACATGGTCAGCTATTCAACTGCTTCCATCACTTAGTAATAGAAATCTCATTGTTCAAAAACAATTAAGACATTGTAATGATTTCTGGGCCAATTTGTGGCACAATGTACTCAATTCTTTATAAAAGAACAAATTTTTGTCTATCATTCGAACAGTCTTATGTTTTTGTATTTAATGTTTATATTAATCCTTGTGTTTCCCAAATGGTTGGAAAATAAGGCTTCAAATATCTGCCATTAATTTTTTTGGGATGTACATACCCATTCAAATTCTTCAAATGGTACGCCCCAAAAGGCAGAACTCTATGAATTTGATATGGTCCTTCCCAGTTAGGTGACCACTTGCCAAACTTGTGGCTTTTAATTCCTATTGGGAGTATTGTTTTCCATACCAAATCACCTTCATCGAAACCAATGTGCTTGACTTTCTTATTATAATTCTTGGCTGCTTTCTTCTTTTGGAAAAGAATGCTATTTAATGCCAAAATTCTGGCTTCATCTATGCCTTCTAATTCCAAGCACATACTTTGATGGTACTGCTCAGGATCTAACTGATCTTGGCATCTTACCCTCAAAGATTTAACATTAATTTTCACGGGTAAAACTGCATCATGCCCATATACTAAGGCATAAGGAGTAACTCCTGTGCTTGACCTTGGGGAGGTTCTGTAAGCCCACAAAACATTCAACAAAAGGTTATGCCAATCCCTAGGATTATCCTCCACAACCTTTTGTATACCCTTTTTCAAGGATTTATTGGATGATTCAGCTTGACCATTGGCTTGTGCATAATAGGGTGTGGAATTAATAAGGCTAATTCCAAATTCTGCCACAAAGGACTTCACCATTCTCCCATCGAACATAGTCCCATTATCTACAGTAATGGTTTGTGGGATGCCAAATCTATGGATCAAGTCTTTAATGAACCCAATGACCTCTGTTTGGTCTATAGCCTTATATGGTTTGGCTTCGACCCACTTAGTGAAGTAATCAGTAGCCACTAGAATGAAACAATGATGCTTCGAAGAAGGTGGGTGTATTTTTCCTATCATATCCATGGCCCATCCTCTAAATGGCCAAGGTTTCACTACTGCATGTAGGTCAGTTATGGGCACATGCCTTATTGTACCATGCTTTTGACATGCCTGGCAACCCTTTGCATATTCTATGCAGTCTTTAAGGATAGTTGGCCAATAGTAGGAATGCCTTCGAAGCAACCATCTCATTTTCACACCAGGTTGATAAGCACCACAAATGCCTTCATGAACCTCAGCCATAACTGTTAATACTTCTTTTGGGCCTAAACATTCCAGCAATAAGCCATCTCCCCCCCTTTTATAGAGAGCATTACCATATACCATATATTGCATGGATTGCAATTTGACTCTTCTGCTGGCCTTCGAGGATGGACCAGCCAAATACTGCATTATTGGATGTCTCCAATCTTGTTCTTGTAAGTTATTATGATTGACTTCCAATATCACATTCCTTTTATTCAAAGGTTGTATTAATCTCTGATATGTTGTTTGACTTATGTCCCTTTAGGTATTATCCCTTCTCTTGAAGTTCGAAGCTTTTTGAGCCACATCATTAGCTCTATTGTTCAAGAATCTTGGAACATGGGTTACATTTGCTATTTGAAACTGAGAAAGCAGATGTAATGCAACAACATAATATGGTAGGATGCTTATGCTTTGACACTTGAAAATCCCTTTCACTTGGTTAACCACCAATTGAGAGTCCCCAAATATGTCAACTGCATGTACTTGTAATCTAATGAGGATTTCTAGTCCCACTATTAAGGCTTCATATTCGGCCTGGTTATTAGAACAAGTGGCTTCATCCACTCTGAAACCATGTGTGGTTTCTACCCCTTGTGGAGATTTAATCACAACACCAATTCCAATTAAGCCATTGGCTTTCGATCCATCAAACCACATCTGCCATGGCTAAATATTAGCCATACCAAGCTCCATTATCTCTTGGCTTTCTGTTTGAGATGGATGATCTGCCAGAAAATTGGCTAAAACTTGCCTTTTTACTGCCCTTTGAGGGACATATTCTAGATGAAATTCTGATAAGGCTAGTATTCACTTGCTAATTCTTCCCCTCAACATAGGTCTAGATAACATGTATTTAACCAAATCTGTGGTTGCAATTACCAAGACAGTTGTAGGTAAAAGATAATATCTTAATTTCATTGCAGCAAAATACAAAGCAAGACACAGCTTTTCGATAGCTGAATATTTACATTCACAAGAATTTAAAAACCTACTACGGTAATAAATAGCTTGCTCTTTGCCTTTTTCGTTGTCTTGGGCTAAGAAAGCTCCCAATGAATCTTCTGCTGCAGCTATGTACAACTTCAAAGGCTTGTTCCCCTTTGGTGGCATCAGCACTGGAGGGTTGGCCAAGTAGGCTTTGATACCTTCGAAAGCACTTTGATGCTCTGCTGTCCACACAAATTCCTCTTCATCTTTCAGCCTTAACAAGGAAGAAAATACTTTAGTCTTCCCTGCAGTGTTAGAAATGAACCTTCGAAGAAAGTTAACCTGTCCCAGGAACTTTTGTAATTCTTTCTTACTTGATGGAGGCCTAGCTTCAATGATGGCTTTAGCTTTATTCTGATCAATCTGTATTCCTTTCTTGTGCACTACATAACCCAAGAAGTTTCCAGATGATACACCAAAAGCACACTTAAGAGGATTAAGTTTCAACTTGAACTTCCTCATTCTTTCGAAAGCTGCTTCTAAATGAAACAAATCCTCCTCCATGGACTAGGATTTCACCACAATGTCATCAATATAACACTCTAGATACCCTCCAATGAGATCATGAAAGATAGTGTTCATAGCCCTCTGATATGTAGCCCCAGCATTCTTCAGACCAAATGGCATTTTAACCCATTCGAAGGTGCCAATATTCCCAGGACATCTGAATGCTGTCTTGTGGATATCCTCCTCTGCAATGCATATTTGGTTATAACCAGAGTGGCCATCCATCATTGATAAAACTTGATGCCCTGCTAAACTGTCTACCAGCAGATCCACTATAGCCATAGGGTACTCATCTTTAGGAGTTGCTAGATTTAAGTTTCTTAAATCGATGCATACCCTCATTTTGCCATTCGTCTTAACTACAGGCACAATATTAGATAGCCATTTAACATACCTAGCTGTCCTAATAAAGCCTGCCTTGAGTAGTCTAAGAATTTCTTCCTTGACTTTCGAAATTACTTCTGGATTCATCATTCTTGGTTTCTGCTTGTATGGCTTGAAATTAGGCTTCATAGGGAGCCTATGTTCCACTAATGATCTATCCAATCCTGGTAGTTCATTATAAAACCATGCAAAGCAATCTTTGTATTTCTTTAGAACAACCAATAACTGGTCTCTGTCCAGAACATTCAAGCAAGTACTTATATAGGTGGGCTGCTGCACAGAACCTTCCCCTAAATTCACTTCTTCTAAGGGGTCTTGTGTCTGAGAACTCATTGAAGCTTCTTCTTTGGTTTCTTCAACTTTCGAAGCAACCTTTTCGCCTTATTCTGCTCCTAGGTTCTTTAATTCGATATCTCTGCCCTCTTCCTCATAGACAAAATCTGTCCACAAGGCGTCTTCTTCCTGTATCTCCTGGACTTTTGTTTCAATATCCAATGCACAGGATATCGTGGGTCAAACTTCGACAATTCTTGTCGCTCTTGTTTACAGCCAATTATCATGGCCTCTCTCTCTTGCTTCTGTACTTTCTGGACTATTGCTTTTACGTCCAATGATGAGAATTTAATCAGAGCCAAGGACTTGGCTTCTCGTTCTTCACTTCTTTGCCTATAACCAGGCATCATTGTCATCTTTCACGACAACCTCTTCATTAGCACTTTCTTGGACTAAGTGCTTCAGGTGTGTCACTTCCTCATCAGCCGTCACTTCGGCTGAGCCATCAGCTTTCCTCAGTATACTGAGTAGTGTCACTCCCTCAATATACAACTTGGCCTCGCAAAGTCTGCACAGGCTATGAAGGGTTGAGGATCTGCATCAATTTCCTCTGTCTTTCCATTGCCCAAAGCCATCATGATTTTCTGATGCAAAGAGGAAGGCACACATTTGTTAGTGTGGATCCAATCTCTCACAAGTAAAGCATTATATTTAGCATTGCTGTCGATTACGAAGAATGCTATCATGTAGTCCCTGGTTCCCACACTCAAGTTAATGGGCAGAATCCCTTGAGCCATCTATTTATCTCTAGTAAAGCCAGCTGGTTGGGATCAACCTGGGATTCTTTTTTCCTAGTTTCTTCAAAGAAAATTTCGGTAATAAGTTTACCGCTGCCCCATTGTCTATTAGGACTCAGTTCAGCTGTATCCCATCGAAGAAAGCCTTGATGTACAAAGGCTTGACATGTTGGGTCATGGAATTCGAGGGATATTCAAAAGGATATAAGAGGTTGATGCTTACCTCTTCCTCGCTTTCACACTCAGTTTCCATTGGAGTAGCCATTCCAAGAGCATCCTGTACCATACTCACTTGTGACTCTTCACTAGAGACAGGAATTGGATCCATGTCTTGGTCACCCTGGTCCTCATTTCCAGCCTGGAATTCATGGGGCAGTATGTGTACCATATTGACTGATACAGGGGGAAATGAGCCAAATTGGATAGCTGGTTGTACCTTCTTCCCCTCTTGGCTACCTTGCTCAGTGTCTTCAGCAGCATCCTCCATGCTGCACTCTGGTACTTCATTGATAACTGATCCCTTCGAAGGATCCTTCTCAACTGGTTCTTCAGTCAGAAATGTTTGTTCAGCCATGAAGGCTTCGAACATTTCTTCTTCTGTCATTTCCTTCTTTTGGCTCATGCCAATCTCTTCTTCCGTTTCGCTATCACTTTCCATCAGAGCCTTCTCCAACCCTGCTGTAATGACCCCAACACGTATAACGTAATTATCGAAAATTAATTATGTGATTATATGATTTACTTGAAGATTATCTGTTTGAACTAGAAAAATACCTGTTGGAATTATGGCTTCGGGACTGAAATTGATGATCGTAATGGGTTTAGAAAATGAAATTGAACATGCTTATGTAATACCGGGAATTTTTAGAGTCATTTGGGACGATAAATTGAAGACTGAATTTCGTCTGATTCGCTAAGCCTTGTTTGACTCAAGTTTTTGGTACAAAATCTATTTAAAAGGTATATATGGCTATAGATGAGGTTTAAACCCTTGTTTGACTCAACTAAAGAAAAGAGATATCTGAGAGAGAGAGAGAGAGAGAGAGGGAGAGACCAAGAGAAGAAGAGGAAAAAAAGGGGAAGTCAAGTTAATCTTCTTCAAAGGTAAGGATCTTCTTCTAATGTTGTGAATTAAAGTTCATCATCCATAGTTCATGGTAAGTAAAAGGAATGGAAGAGAAGATATGTGTGATTGGTGCATGCATGTCATGCATTTATGACTATTTGGCATGTTTGAGGTAGAACCTCCATGGATGTAAGGAAATGAAGCTTGTAAGTGCATGTGTATGGTTTTCTCCATTTTGTTTCAAGTTGATCTTGTATATTCAATGCATGTGAATTTTTGCTTAAGGAATAATGAGTAGAGATAGTGATTTTCAAGGTTGCATGCCCAGAAAATGAGATTGGGAGGGTTGAATGTCGGTTTGAAGCTTGAATCTGCAACTTGGAAACCCAGAATTTTCACAGTCCGCTCTAGCGGGGGATTGGCCGCCGGCGGGATTTCACGATCCAAAGATCTCGCTTCGTCACAAATTCTGCTCGAAAGGGGGTTTGGCTTTCGGCGGGAGCTATTTTTTTCAGAAATTTCAGGAAAAGTTTGGGAAGTTTGGGGAGATGTTTTACATGATTTTAACATGTTAATTGCATCTTTTAGCATCTCATGAGCATGAATTAAAGTAAAGAGAGATTAGAATGAACATGAAATGAATATGAAAGAGAATGAGCATGAAATGAATATGAAAGAATGTAAAAGAAGAAAGGGAATGACATGAATTATGTGAATTGATGATGAATGATAAGAAATGTATTATAATGTTAATTGCAGGTCACGAGGTGAAGACCATGCAACCGGTTTTGGAAACCCACTGTAAGTAACATTTCTGTAAATGGTATGTTCTTATGAAGTATGTTCAAAAGTGATACGTTATGATATGTTTTGAAATGATAAATGTTTTCTGTGAACGAATGCCCTATTTGCGAACCTAGTATGGCATCCATGGTTAGTGAAGTCGTGGGGGACGACATAGAAGTGCAGGCCCATGCGCTTAAGTCATGGGGGACGGCATGGAAATGTAGGCCCATGACCAGTTACGAGATCTCGGTATGTGTTTAATCGGTGTCCGGGACCGGTTATTATAGTCGTTGGACGACAAATGTTATGTTATGTCATGTTATGTTCTATGGAGTATGCCATTATGTATGTTCTTATGAGAGGACTATGATTATGTTTATGAATGTTACGTTTTACGAATTTATATGAAATGTTGGAGTTCGTTCACTAACCCCTTTACGTTAATGTTACTTGCTGAGCTCTAGCTCATTGTTTGTATTTATGTATTTATAGGTGAGCATTCAGGAAGTCAAGCCTAGGCGAAGTTCTAGCCGAGCCGCCGTTTTGAAGCCTAACCAGAGTTTTGTGTGCCTCCGAGTTGGGGCTAGGCCTGAAGGGCCGTATGAATTACGTTTTGACTGTATATGTGGCGTGAGCCTATGATGCATGTTATATGTATGATCTTTTAAGACATGTTATGTATGTAAGTGGGTAAATTAACAATTTTGTCATGTAAATGTATGTTCATATAAAGGCACAGCTCTTTGGACTATGGTTATTTGTTTTCGCTTCCGCGAGCCCCGATTATTTATGTTATGTACATGAAGGCCTGTGGTAATCTAAAGATTACTGGCCGGTTACGATGCTAAACCTATAGGGGCGGGTTTGGGTCGTGACACCTGCCAAACTAGACTTCTCTCTGGCCTTTAGTTCAGCATGAACCTGGGCCAACTGTTCTCTGCTACAAACCACTTTGCTTTGTAGAGTCGGTTTTGGAGTATGGTCTGACTTCGAAGTTTTCTTTCCTTCTGTCTTGACCTGTGAAGAACTCTCTCCACTTTCTTTCAGATCTTGCTGGTACTGGGTGTACCTGCGCTGAATCTTCCTCCTTTGTGATCTGGAAATAACTGGAACCATATTTGGTTCCTTTGTCTTTGGGTGTTTCAGCAATACCCAGTTGTTCGGAGCCACCAAAGGAGGCTTGACCATCCTGCCTGGGATTCCAACATCTCTCCTGGCAGACACTTCCCTAGGTTTGTTTTGCATTACAAACCAATCTGGAACTCCAGGTACCCAAGAGCTTACTGACTCAGATGTTGAATCACCTTTTTCTACCTTCGAAGCCATCTTCGAAACTGGCTGTGGAGGTAAGTGCTTGGTTCTGGTCTCATGTTTCGAGCCTGATTCTGGCCTTTGATGGAGGTGGCCATTTTCTGTTCTGTGTGAGGTTGGTCTAGGGGGCCAATCTCTGGCTTTAGTCCCATAACCTGAACTCCTCTCCAATCTTCTTTCAGAATGTTTGCTCTCCATTCTGTAGTAGTTAAGTGGCCTAGACTCATACAAGGGCCTCTTGCCTTTAGCATGTATTCTGTCAACTGCAGGCTCAACCACTAATGGCCGCTACCTATCACTAGCCGGGTACGGCCTTTTGTTGCAAGCGTTGGTTGATTTAGGATGTCTCTGAACATCCCTATAGTATTGCTTTCCATCAATTGGAAGCCCCTTCAACCATTTGTAGCTTAGTCTGCATCTGGGACACATCCTCTGCATTACAGCTGCTTCCAAGGAATCGTCATCCAGTGCTTCTTCATCAGAGTGTTCCTTCTGATGTGAGAAACCTTGTCCAATAACTGGTGGGTTTCTAGTCTCCTTCTTGGCAGTTGTCTGGTTGGCAATATGCATTTGCACTTTGACCTCTTCCAATTCCTGCAGAGATAGATTCTGAAAGTTTGGTACAACCACATTAGCCGCGCTTTTTCCAACTTCTGGAAACGGGTTACTGTCAATCCCCATGGCTTTTTTCTGCTTTTGGCCGAACTTCAAACTTCCTTTCCGAATTTGCTCTTGGATCTGTCAAAAAACAATGCGCTTTTTAGTCGAGTGAGACCAAGAATTATGCCATTTACAGTATACTTTTCCTTTAAGTTCATCTGGAGATTGCAGTTTTACTCCTTTTGGTAACTTAAGGAAATTAGCTGCAAGCAAATGATCAAAAATGTCATCTGCTTTTGTTAAATCGAAAGAGTACTTTCTGTGAAAGTCTTTCTTTTTAAACTGCTGGTCGATGGTTGTATCCTTATGAATTAATGCTTCACAGATTACAGGTTCTTTGCCCACAATCTCTGCTGCATCGATCTCATAATTGGGATCTCTATAATACGTTTTATACGAAGCATTATTTCGATCTTGTTCCTCCTCTAGTAATGCTTCATATCAAGACACCTTATAGGTTAATTCGACCAAATCCCTGAATTCAGTTGAGTCAAACTTCTTTCGAAGCCTGAACTCTAAACTGTTTTGAGCCAATCTTACAAATTCTGGCTCTGGAAGGATGACTTTACATTTATTTTGAGCCCTTTTAAATCTGGCAATAAACTGAGTAGCCTTTTCTTCAGGCCTTTGACTCAATCTTACCAAGTCTGCCATGGACACCTCTGGCTCCGATTGGAAAAATTGGGCATGAAATGCCTCTTCCATTTGTTGCCAAGTTTGAATGGAGCCAGGTGTAAGGTTGATATACCATACAAATGCTCCCCCAGTTAGAGAATTTGGAAATAATCTCAGTTTCATGTAGTCATGATTAGTGAATTCACCACATTAAGCAGCAAATCTGGCAATATGCTCTACTGTTGATTGATTTCTAGTTCCATAGAATAGGGTAAAATCTGGTATTCTGAATCCTCTTGGGTATTCATGTACCCTATCTACCCATTCTGGGTATGGTTTTCTGTATACAGGAGTCTGGACCCCCCGAGCCATCGGTCCACACATCTCCCTAACAATATCAGCAATTTGGTCCCTAGGGACCATATTTTGTACTTGCTGAACTACTACTGGAGGGACAAACACAGGGTTTGGTGGACAAACTTGCGCCTGTGGTCCTCTTGGTCCATAAGGTGGTACATTTTGGACTGGTTGCCCCTGTGGTGCAGGTTGCTGTTGGGGGTATGGGTAACCCCTTTAAGCCTGTCCTGCGAAAGGACCTGTGAAAGGTGCTGGAGCAGGTGTTGTGTCCCTTCCATTTGTGAGAAAACCTTCCAACCCCCCGGGTATAAATTCGAATAAGGGATTATTATACCCTCTAGTGCCAGGTATGGCTTCGAACATGGGATTTGCCACCATTCTTATGCCAGTTTCTTGTACTTGGCCAGATCCACCAACTTGTGTGGCTTCATTGTTGAGTACTGAGGCATTTTGGCCTACTACAAGCCTTGAAATGGGTTCATACCAAGACTGAGGCGATGGTCTTTCATAGTTCTGAGTACTAGTCTGACCATTAGATTGTCCATTAACTTGCATAGGCTGTTTTTCTCTAGCCAATCTTTGCTGAGAGACATTTAAAATTTCCTCTGTGTGTCTTGTATTTGTTGGTTGGTGGTTATTCATTCGATCCAAAAAGGATGTTGCCCACCTTTCCATTGTGTTCATTAATTGTTGTCTCATAGCATCCACTAAGCCATCCCATGGATTTGTTGGCTGAGTAGATGGAACGGTGGATGGTCCAATTCCTTGGTTTCGTCCAATATTATGAACATATGGTTCTTGTCCAGAAGTACTGGTCTGTTCGACCAAAGGTTCCGATAGCATAGGAGTCTCCACAGGATGTGTTACCACATTCTCCTCTAGATTAGGTATCTCTACCTCTCCTTCTACGCCTTCTTCCAAGCGTTCATTTTCTCCTTGTCGTCTTCGTCTAGCCATTTTAACAAGTCCCGCTGGGCGTGCCAAAAATATATGTTAGCTTTTTGGCTTTTCGAAGGGTATTTTTGTAAATGCGAGCGTGCCAGCAAGGATCAATCAGTCCTTACAGAAATTATAATTGCCAACCAATTATCAGATGATTGTGTTTTAGTTCTTTCAGCCTCAATGAAGAGGACTTTTACTGGTGGCTTGACTTAGGAGAAATTAAGAGAAATAACAGTTAATATGAAGAACAATCGAAATATTTCATTAAAATGAACACTTACAATAGTCCAAACTCAGCCTCGAAGAGGTTTACAGCAACAGTCTACTTGAATCTACTTGAAACTACTCCTATGAATCGAAGTGCAGTGCGGGTATTTGAAGTGTAGGTATTTAAAGAACAGGTATTTAAAGTGCAGGAATTTAAAGTACAGGAAATGTAAAACTGAAAAAGAAAATATGAAGTAAAGACTGGTTTGTATGATCTGAGCTTGGGGGTCTTTTCTGAGGACTTCCCTACCATTTATACTTATCAAAGATGACCTTCGAACTACTCATCCATGATCGTTGATCATGCAGCCTTAGAAGTAGTCCCACTACGCCATCTCTTGCAGTTGAGCTTCCTTCCTGTATTTGAATTTGAATATGAGTAACCGTTGAAGCCACGTCACCTTGTATCTCTTTACTGATCTAGTGCTACTCAGATCACGTGAGAACCAATATTTATTGCCACGTGTTCGATCAGGATCGAAGATTTGAATTATCTTCCATAATACCCTTATTCTGTCACGTGTCAAACTATGATTTGACTTTTACAAAATATGTAGCCAACAATATAATATTATAATAAATATTAATAATCAAAATCATTAATTTTTTCATTTTGTTAATTTTGATTTTTTTTTTTTTTTTTTTTGTCTTCCCATACTCATTTGTATTTTAGGTTAATGTTTTATTAATATTTTTACTAATATCACATGAATGTGAGATTACATGAGGCCAATATAATGTAAGTGTTTGGAAAGTTATTATTTTAGGAGACTATTTTAACTTTTTGCTATTTTAATAAGTTAAAATTTGTACATTTGAGAATATGATTGAATTTTTTTATAGTTGGAGATGATATTTATGAGAAAAAAAATGAAATGATTATGAGTTTAATGTGATATTTTATCTTATTAGTTATTTTAACTTATTTTATCTTTTCATAAATTTTAACTTAAAAAAGACTAAAATTTTTTTTGCCAAACACCCTATGTGAATCGCAGTTATGCATAATATTTAATAAAAATATTAATAAAATATTTAAAATTTCTAACTATTTTTATAAAATTATGGGTAAAGTCACATTACCACACGTCAGAAGTTTCTCTGCACACGTCAGAATAATTGCACGTGCCTTCGTTCGTCTGCATTACGTAATTGGGATGTTTGTAATGTTTGTTAAGAGCATTCGTAAATGTAACGTTGCTTGCCTTAATGGCTTATAAAAAATAAAAATAAAAACGTAACGTTGGAATCTAGACCTACTTTAAAGATGAATTACACTTTCTCTCTCTAAAATTTCACAATTTTTTTTTTTTGATTCTTTAAGTTTAATTTTTTTTACTTTGACCTTTTATATTTGTAATTTTTTTATTTTGATCCTTTATATTTGTAATATTTCTTACTTTGATTCTTTAAATTTGATTTTTTCTACTTTGACTCTTATGCTTACAATCCTTTTCATTTTGGCTCTTTATATTTGTAATCATTCTCACTTTACTCTTAAACTAACTTCCATCTAAAAAATTAATAGAATCTACCATATCATCAACACATCAGCTCCATGCGTGACGTAAAAAATTTACTAAATATGTAAAAAATAAACAAATAGAAAAAAATTGGAATATTTTTTTAGCTTTTAGTAGACATTTTTAAAAATTTATTCATAAACATTATTACATTATAGATGCATCTAGATTAGATGTACATAAAAAAAAAATAAAAACAAATTTAAATATAAAAAAAAAGGTACACTAAAGACCAAAAAAAAAAAACGATGATAAACTTTATATTTCAAAATTGATAATACAGGTATTTGAATCAATATATTTTCATTTTTTTCATCTTTAATTTTTTTAGGTGCATCTAATTTAGATGCATCTATAATGTAATAATATTTATGAATAAATTTTAAAAAAAAATTCACTAAGGACTAAAAAAAAAATTTCCAATTTTTTTGTTTTCTATTTTTTTTTTATTATTTTTTGCATCTTTAGTGAATTTTTTACATCACACATGGAGCTGATGTATTGGTGATGTGGCAGATTCTGTTAATTTTTTAGATGGAAGTTAGTCTAGAAGTAAAGTGGGAAGGATTGCAAACATGAAGGATCAAAGTGAGAAAAATCAAACTTAAAGAGCCAAAGTGAGAAGGATTGCAAATATGAAGGGTCAAAGTGAAAAAAAATCAAACTTAAATAGCCAAAATGAAAAATGGGTGAAACTTTATGGGGCAAAGTGTAATTTACCCTATTTTAAAAAGTAAGTGCTGCTATTAACATCCCATTAATTATTTTGAACCCCTCAGTTTATAGTTTTTTTTTATTTTTTATTACAACAATAACTTCAAATAAAATTATTAAAAAGGATATCATTAATTTTGGAACATCTCATCTCATAATTAAACCCACATACTAGGGTTGGGCGTAGAGTTATCCGACTCCTCCAAACCGTCATACCCAATCTGAACTGCGCACGTATGGACGGTTTCGCAAACACATTAGGGTAGGGTGTGGTTTGAATTTTATCTAATTTTTGAGTTACAGGTTTGAACCTCACCCGCCCAACCTGCCGGCATAAACCTTTTTCTTTTTTTTTTCTTCAAATTTGACCGTTCAAAAAAAAAACTCTAATCTTAATCTATCTATCTCTCAAACTCCAAAACAAAACACGAACTCACTCTCTCATCTCATCAGTCTGTCTCTCACTCTCGCGTTTTTTATCTGTACTACACCGATCAACTCTCTCTCATCGCAAGATTAATCGATCGACCTTCTCTCAGTCTCTGTCTTTGTCTGTCTCTCGCTGTCTCTCTCTCTTTCTCTCTCTCTGTGATTTGTCTCCCTCACACTCTCATCTCATTAGTCTCTTACTCTCTGGTTTTACATCTATACCGATTAGCTCTCTCTCATCGCAAGATTGATCGATCGACCTCACTCTCTCATCACACCGATCGACCTCACAAGTAAGCCTCTTTCTCTCTATCTCTCTCCCCGATCTTTGATTTTTTTGTAACATATCAGATCTCTTTCTCTGATATGTCTCACTCACTCTCTCATCTCATCAGATCTGTTTATTTTATGCAATCAAATTTATTTATTTATTTTTTTTTGTAGCAACAGATCTGTCTATGAGAAGTGAAAATTGAATGTGTGTGTTTGTTTGGAATTAAATCAGTTTTTTTTTTTTTTTTTGTAGCAACAGATATGTGAAAAAGTGAAAATTGAATCTATGTTTATGTGCAAGCAGATCTATCTCTTTTTTCTTTTTTTTTGGGAATTGAATCTGTGTTTTTGGAATTAAATCTGTTGTATTAGAATTAAATCTGTTGTTAAATCTGTGAGAAGTGGAAATTGAATATGTGTGTTTGTTTGGAATTAAATCTGATTTTTTTGGTAGCAACAGATCTGTGAGAAGTGGAAATTGAATCTGTGTTTATGAAAACAGATCTCTCTCTCTCTCTCTCTCTCTCTCTCTCTTTTGGAATTGAATCTGTGTCTTTGCAATGCTCCAACAAATCTGTGAGAAATGGGAATTGAATCTGTATTCAATTTGTTATTGAAATTGGAATTGAATCTGTATAGAATTGAATTTGTTATTAAAATTAAAATTGAATATGTGATTGTGTTGAATCTATATAGAATTAAATCTGTATTGAATCTGTTATTAAAATTAAAATTAAATCTGTGACTGTATTGAATCTGTTACGTTATTAAAATTGAATTTGTAATTTTTGTAATACAGTTTAAATGGAAGATAGTGTTCAATCTCCCACAATCAATCTTGTATCTCCGGAATCCTCTAATTCTCAAATGAATCCCCTCTTAGTCAAACCCGAACCTGAACCTAAGCCTCCTAGACCCCTAAAGAGAAAGAGTAAGGGTGAAGGGGGGAGAGCACCATCCACAGTTTAGGATCATTTTGACAAGGTTGTAGGGATCGATGAGAAGCGTAGAGCCGTATGTAAATATTACAAGAAAGAGTATATGGCTGACTCTAGACTTCATGGGACTAGCAATTTGAAGAGTCATATACCCAATTGTAAAGAATATCCAAATAGGGATACAGATGGTCAACAAATATTAAATCTTAAACCGAAACAAAATGAAGAGGGTATTGAGGTTGTAGCAACAATTTTTAATTTTGATATTTATAAAAGGGCTCTTGCGGAGATGGTGGTCATTGATGAGTTGCTATTTAGATTTGTGAAGGGTATTGGTTTAGAAAATTTTATAATGTCATGCAACCCAAATTCACACTAATTCCTTCTCGTCAAACCATATCTAGAGAAGTGTTTAACATATTCAAGAATGAAAGGAATAAGTTAAAGAAGGCCATGAAGGGTCGTAGAATTTTCTTTATTACGGACACTTGGACATCTATTCAGAATTTGTGTTACATGTGTTTGACTGCTCATTTTGTTGATGATAACTAGAAACTTCAAAAAAGAATCATAAATGTTCAACAAGTTGAGGATCACAAAGGAGAAATATTGGGTCAAAAAATTAAGTCGTGTTTGATTGAGTGAAACATTGATAGCATATTCACCTTAACAGTTGATAATGCTAGTTCTAATAATCTTACCATTCAATATTTGAAAATGATAACCAAAGATTGGAAGAGGACTATTTTGCAATATGAGTTTATTCATATGCGTTGCAGTGCACATATTCTTAATCTCGTTGTGAGTGATGGGTTGAAAGAAATGGACAATTCTATTGCCAACATTAGACTTGCGGTGAGATATGTGAGGTCTTCTCCTCATAGGCATGATGTTTTTAAAAAGTGTGCGGCCACACTCAAACTTGATTCAAAATCTCTTGTATGCCTAGATGTACAAACTAGGTGGAACTCTACCTATTTGATGTTAGAGGCCGCCAAAAAGTATGAGAAAGCTTTTAATCGATTGAAGTTTGTGGATTCCAACTTTAAACCTTATTTCAAGGATGTTGATGGTAGTATAAGGAAAAGTCCGAATGAGTTGAATTGGAAAAAATGTAGAATTTTTTTGAGATTTCTAAAATTATTTTATCTTGCAATTAAGAAATTTTAGGGGTCTCTCTTTGTTACTTCCAATACTTTTTACAAAGAAATGTTTGTTATTGAAAGTAAAATTAAACAATTAATTTTGGAGGAAAATGATACTTTGAGCATAATGGCAAAGACTATGAAACAAAAGTTTAGCAAGTATTAGGGGGATGGAAGTAAGATCAATTTGTTGTTATATGTTGCGGTGGTTCTTGATCTTACCAAAAAATGATAGACTTAGAGTTTTGTTTTTCCAATTTATTTCTTGGAGATAATAAGAAGGTAAAAGATATAGTAGACAAGGTTAAGAGTTGTTTAAGTCGTTTGTATAGCCATAATGTCACACTTTATCCTTCAATTAAGAAACTTCCAAGTGTGAGTGAAGTTGTGAATATGGTGGAAGATGATGATGATAATAATCCCTATTATTTGGTTGAATCCCAATTTAACTCCTATTTAGAGGGGCGATGCACTAGTGGATCTAAGTCGGAATTAGAACAACATTTATTCGAGGTTGAATATTTTGCAAGGAATCAAACATTTGAGATTTTGGATTATTGGAAGGTGAATGCAACCAAATATAGGGTGTTATTACAACTTGCGAGGGATGTTGGCCATGCCTATTTCTACTATTGCGTTGGAGTCGGCTTTTCCTATGGGAGGGCCTATTCTTGACCCATTTCGTAGTTCACTCTCGCTTTCTATGGTTGAAGTTCCTGTATGTACTCAAAATTGACTTCGAAGCAACCTTCCAATTTCTTTTCGAAAGGCGATGGATGATGTGGAAGAATTTAAGCAATATGACTCGAATAATATGAGAATTTATTTATCTTCATTTTTATTTGTATTATTCATTTTCTAATGTAAGTTTTATTAATCTTCTTTTGTTGACTCCTAATTAGGTACTTTGGAGTCAAGCTCATCTTCAAGTTCAACCTATAATGTTGATGCTATAATTGATCTCTAATATCCATTTGCTCATTGGTAATTTTTTCATATACTTAACACATTTTCTTACTATATTGAGATGTAATATATAGACATTTGTTTATCTTTTCATTACTTTATTCTTTTACACTTTTGTCTCAAAGGAATTATGAAGATTGAAGATTAAAATTTAATTTTTTCAGTTGTTTTTGTGCAAGGTTCATCAACCAAATGTATGAAATTGGAATTGAAATGTTTGAAAGTTGGATTGGATGTGATTCATGATGAAGTTTGATATCTTAGAAATATATATATATATATATATATTTTTTTTATTTCATGAGTTTGAATTGACTGAAGTTT
The DNA here is from genome assembly GCA_025200525.1 of Camellia lanceoleosa. Classification (NCBI taxonomy): domain Eukaryota; kingdom Viridiplantae; phylum Streptophyta; class Magnoliopsida; order Ericales; family Theaceae; genus Camellia; species Camellia lanceoleosa. Next base: position 11,118,715 of record CM045768.1, read on the forward strand.
GATAATAATTTTTTTTTTAATTGCATTTTGGTTTTGGATGAATGTAAGTTAATAATTTTTTTTTTTTTTTTTTCATTTTGAATGAATGTAAGTTAATGAAGAATTACTTTTTTTCTTTTCTTTTTTTCTTTTTTTTTTTGTATTTGGGTTAGGAATGACGAATGTAGGATTTTTTTATTTGGGTTAGGAATGATAAATGTAGGATGAATACAAGTTAATGATATATGTAGATTTTGAATGATTTGTTTTGGTTACAAATTGATTTTGTTGTGTTTTTTATTTTATAAATTTTAATTCATTAATTATTAATGTTGGAGCATTTTAGAAAATGTGAGGAAAAATGTCCAAAATAAATATTGACAAATTTTGGGGGGGGGGAAGGTTTAAAAATAAATTTTTGAAAAAAAGTCCAATCCGCAAACTGACCGCACATCCGCGAACCCTATCCGCACAAATCGTAAACCGCATTGCGGGCGGTTGTGGGTTGACTTTTTCCCAAACCGCATAAATGTAGGGGAGTCTAAACCGAACCGCAAACTATCCCAAACCGAACCGCGGACACCCCTACCACACACCATTATATCATAAATTAGAGTTTATGAGAGCACTCACCTCCATCATCACCCATCCATCTTTCCTAAATCTCATCTTCAAAACTTACCTACCTTTAAAATCTTGAAAATCTTTTGGCAACAATATTCCGACAATAACAATAGCAACCATTTGATTATCCACACTTCTCCTTAATGATAATGAGTAAAAGTTTTTTCAGCAATCACAACTTTATAAGACGAGAGGAGTATAACAACAAAAATTTAGAGGAATTTCATAATTTTGATGGTGTTCTTAGCTTAGAGTAGATTGGCTTTGTAATAGTAAGTTTCTTAAAAACAATGGTAAAATATTAAAATATATTCGTCATTTTTTTGGGACTGAACTCCCGAACATATGATTGAAATTCGAAAATACATGCCCAAACATTATTTATTTGTTCGGAAACCAGTAACCGAACATTTATTATTTGTTTAGGAACTAGTAACCGAACATTAATCATTGAAGAAAAGGATGAGGAGAGAGAGAGCAGAGACAGTAATCACACTTGGCTCTTCTTCTTCTTCTTCATGAGTTTTATTAGGGTTTTTGGAAGATATTTTTTTTTGGGTGTGGGGGGTATGCATTTAATTGAATGGATAGAATGTTTTTACAAAGATAATTTTGGTATTATTTAGAGGAGAAAAGAAATTTTAAAGGTTTCAAAATTTATAAGTGAGAGTCTAAAGAAATAGAGGGTCTAAAATAATAAATGAAGTGCTAATATCAATACTCTTAAAAAGTAGGTTAAAAGTTAATGTTTTTAAAACTTTGTTTGAAAAAAAAAATGTAAAAAAGTAAAAAAATAATGTGACCAAAAAAATTAAAAAGTCAAACAAACTGCCGTTTAACCAAATTCTGCCTTAATTTTGTATGTTAAGAATATCTCTAATTCTTTATCAAGTTTTTGTTTTTTTAATCTTAAGTGGTTGATTTTAAATTTGATTTAATATAAATTATTCTAATATTTTTTACAAATTTGTGTTGCTATTATTATTATTATTATTATTATTATTATTATTATTAATAAAAATTCATCCATTATTCCAAATTTCTATTTTCACCAAATTTAATATAAAAAAAATCATTTCCAATATTTTATTTTTAAAAATTTGATTAAAAAATAAATTTTCCTTAATTTGATGGACATTGGAGGAAAGAAAAGATGAATTATTAGAGATGCTCTTTAGTGTTTTAATTTAAAAAGTAAATGAGTTATTCAGATTTTGTTTGACAGCTTAATTTTTTGGTTAAAAAAACCTAAAAATAAAAAAAATAGAAAACACTAAAAAATTATTTTAAAAGTCAAAAAGTCATACATACCAATCATTCACGTTTTTTTGATACAATTTAAAAAAATATTTTTAAATACATTTATTTTTTTGTTAAAAAAGGAAAAGAAAAACCAAAAGTTAAATAAAAAAACCAATAAACTAACATATGACACTACCAATGATTTTAATACACTGATTTAAAATGTTCTAAGAGAGGGAGTAAGAAAAATTAGGGTGAAAAATATGAATTAAGGCCTCGTTTGTTAATTATATATTTTAGTTAAAAAGTTAAAAAATTATTATAAGTTATCACATTAATCTCTCTATTTTTTTATATATTTTTTTGTAAAAATTTAAAAAATTATTAAAATAATTTGTTTTCAAACGAGACCTAAATTCATTTCATTTCTCCAACTGTGTGGTGTGGTCCAAGCGAAACATTTGCACTAAAAACATTCATGGCCCCCAACCGCAGCCCAAATTAAAAGAGCCATACTATCTAGCCAACCCAATTCGCGATCCTAAGAAGTTGAACAATGTGGCCCAAACGAAACTTTGCAGTAAAAAGTCCATAGACCGAACCGCGGCCCAAACTGATGGAGCGGACCACCCCGCCCACCCAATTCGCATTCCCAATTCTCCCAAAATAGTCTGTCGTCCGTTTGGCCGCTCGGAATTCACTTGGAAATTTTTTCTTTCGTCGGAGTTGAAATTAGGTTAGGTCTCAATTCTCAATACAGAGGCAGCCATGGCGGAGATGACTACTGGTGGCGATGTTTCTCCGAACATGACTATATATATCAACAACCTCAACGAGAAGATCAAGCTCGAAGGTACTCTCTCTTCTCTCTCTCTCTCTCTCTCTCTCTATATATATATATATCTCTTCCACACAGCTTTGCCCTAGTTTTCTTTGAAATCTGTGTAAAATTTGCAGAGTTGAAGAAATCGCTGCACGCTGTGTTTTCTCAATTCGGGAAGATACTTGAGGTTTTAGCTTTCAAGACGTTGAAACACAAAGGCCAAGCTTGGGTTGTGTTCGAGGACGTTTCCTCAGCAACCAGTGCGCTTCGGCAAATGCAGGGCTTCCCATTCTATGACAAACCTATGGTATGTTTGTTTTGAGAGATTTTGGTTGGGAGATTTGGGAAGGATTTGGAAAGGGAAAAAGAGAAGTTAAATGAAATGTGAATAAAATATGTTTCAGCTCGTTTTACACACCTTTTTCCTTCTTTTTTTCTTTCCAAATCCCTAAATATGTTTCAGCTCGTTTTACACGCCCTTTTCCTTCTTTTTTTCTTTCCAAATTCCTACTCAAATCCCCCAACCAAACGTTAACCTTTGCTACTTTGTGCTGCTGCTGATGGTGATCAGTTGAGTTCAGAGCTCTTTTCTTTTCATTAGTATTTGCCAATACACTGCAAAATTATTGACTTTAGCATGTATTTTAATTCAAGAAAATTGGATTTGCTACATGGTAGGTTAGTGAAAAAATCTCTATCATGTGTCAATTAAAATGTAAAGGAAGGTATCTGACTTATAAAAAAAAAAAAAATGTAAAGGAAGGTATCTGTGGATATAATTGTATGAAGATTGTAGTGTGTGCTGAAAAATGTATGTCTATAAGTTAGATGAGTGTGTGACTTATGATGTGTTGTTAACACAGAGGATACAATATGCAAAGACTAAATCAGATGTAATAGCAAAGGCTGATGGTACTTTTGTTCCGAGAGAAAGAAGAAAGAGGCATGAGGAGAAAGGTAAAACATTCTTGTTGCATAGTCACATGCATCGAATTACACTTCTTTCTTGCTGTAATGATCTCAAATCTGAAGCAAATCAATAGATTATCCTAATCATATTACAACTTTATAGGATTAAATATTGGAAGTTCCTAAATTTGTATCACGATGCTGATGATTTGCAAACATTTGGTAATAACATAATTACAGTAAGGCAATATTGTTATTTGTATCATGTACTTCATTGGTAGTAGCATGAAAAGAAATTTACTGTCCAATATTTGTTATGAAAAACATTTTGACAAGAAATGGAGATGTGACTCTATGTTGTGCAAGTTAAGAGTATTTACCAATAGGAAAATGTTATTTATCGCCACATTACTTCACCTCCTATTTGTAAATTCATGCAACAAATGTTTGTGTTTATGTGGGAACATCATAAATAAATAATGGTGGAACCGTCATGCCACATGAGAAGCTACATAAGAAGTGAAATATTTAGATGATATATCGCAGCCCTCTTACCAATACATATAGACTTTATCAAAAAGACAAATGTTAATATATACAATTGCGCTCAAAGGAAACTGAGGGAGTGTTGAAATCCACCTGAACATGACATAACTATCAGAGAAGGTATTAGTGTAATTCTTGATATAGAATTGAACTCATATCCTTGTTTAGGCCTCGTTTGGGAACAGACTTTTTTTAATAACTTTTTGGCTTTTTGGCTAGTATATGATGTAAAAAATACTAGTATGTTTGGAATGACTTTTTGATTTTTTACGAAAAAATGTGCAAAAAGTAGAGAGAAAAGAGAATCTTTGATTTTTTAGTATAGGTTGTTTGTTGGCTTTTTGGTTTTTTTAGTGACTTTTTGACTTTTAAGCTAAAAAGTGATGTTGCCAAGTGAGGCCTTAGTTGTGTTGCTTGACTTAAATAATTTCAATGATAGAATCAATGTTTTGCTTTAGAAACTTTTAGATACTATACATTAGAGGGCCAAACATTTTATGAATGCTGAAGCATGGTTGGAGTGTTTCATTGTGAAAAGGAAATACATTTGAGTTTGTGGTTACTCCTCTTATATTGCCACTTTGGCACTGTCTTATCTTTGCCTAACAGTGTCCACATTCTCCTGGAAAATAAGATGCATGGGTTCATGTGCTAAAATTAGTTCACTGTAATTCTCATCAGAAAGCATGTTGCAGTGCCTTGTTGCTTCCCATTTACCCTCAGATAGCAAATCACTGGGACAACACTTCTTTTAGGAGTTGAAGGCTTTATTCTATTATTTGCAGGATTATTTCATCAAGTATTACATGCTTATTCTAAACCAATTTTATTTAGGATGCCCTTGTGGAAGATAATAAATTGCAATACTTGATGACTATTATTGCTAAGTTATTGGTAGATTAAGAAGCTGTGAATGGCATGCTTATTTACCAGATTCTGGTTTTTATTTTTGGATGGAGATCTTATTTATTCACATCTTTTAAACCTGCCCTTTAAATCCTTCTGATGAAAGTGATATGGAAAGGAGCATGGTGTAATAACAGAACTTGTGTGAGCTGAAAGTTCTTTACATCTAAATGAGATAGATGCAGGAAACTTGTTCTGTATTTTAGTTAATTGCAAGAAAAAGGAATAGGTAAACGATTACTGTAATAGTTTGGAAGGAAAATTAAATTTTTAAAAGAAGTCACTTCGGATAAATGTGATGTCAGAATATAGTGTATATTTTCTTTCTTATTTATGGGTTTTGCTTCTCTCTCTCTCTCTCTCTCTCTCTCTCTATATATATATATATATCTTGATTCTTGCACCATTTCTCTAATACAATAGGGAGGAAGCGAAAAGAGCAACATGATGCTAATCAAGCTGGAATGGGTCTGAATCCGGCTTATGCTGGTGCCTATGGTGCAACTCCTCCTGTAAGCATGTTATTTGTTTTCTAAGGAATTGAGGATTAATTTTGGAATTTTCATTACTTTGTGGAATTATAACTTCGTTAAATATGCATCTATATGTTTTGAAAAGATAGTTCTGAGATTAAAATTTGAAATTGATTCAAGTTAATTGTTGTTCTATGCTCACTTTGCATCAAATGGATGTAATACTTTTTTTCTGCATAAATTTCTACAGGAGCTTATGTGCTTTCTTTCCATGTTTTTTTATTTTATTTTTTATATACTTTTTTCTAGGTACATCTTTAGTTAAATTATTATTATTATTTTTTTTTTCTGGGAAAGAACTTACCAGTTCTCTCTTCCACTAAATGGTGCAGTTATCACAAATACCATATATGGGTGGTGCAAAATCAGCAGTCCCAGAAGCTCCGGCACCACCAAATAATATATTGTTTGTTCAGAATCTTCCTCATCAGACCAACCAAATGATGCTGCAAATGCTTTTCTGCCAATACGCAGGCTTTAAGGAAGTTAGGATGGTTGAAGCAAAACCGGGTATTGCCTTTGTAGAATATGACAACGAGATGCAATCCACAGTTGCAATGCAGGGACTCCAAGGATTCAAGATGTCTCCCGAGAACCCAATGTTGATTACCTACGCAAAGAAGTAGATAGACGAGCTTATGACATTTTTCTGGGTTAAAAGATGCAGATAGGGAGAATTAGCAACTGGAATGTCATCAATCTAGAGAGAGATCACACGTCTTGTCCTTTTTAAAGCATGTGTATTATTGTAGTGTGATCCCCTTTGTTTTCCTATGTTTGTGTACTTCGATTAACATTTGTTTTCTTGAACTTAGATTAGCTCGAGTCAAAATTTTATTTATTTATTTTTTTTTTGGGTTTGGAGTCAGATGCTTCGGATGTTGTTTGTATACTAAGTCCTCACTTTTCACTCTCGTTTCCAGATCGCTAAATATGGGTCTTGCTAATGTCTATTTCTGTGCAATGTTTTCATTTTTCTTGGTTTTTTTGGGTAAGTTATACTGGCCTCCTTCGAAGTTTAGGAATAATATAGAAAATGTCACAATTTTGACGGAATTATATCGATCTCTTTTTTAGTTATATTAAAGTGACCATTAATGTAGATAGTGTACTATTATTATTATTATTATTATTATTATTTATATGATTAATGGATTATTGATGAAAACAAAGTTCAGCATTATGTGAATTAAAATTATAAAAAAATTAAATGTAATTACGTTAAAATTCTAAGACTTATTGTAATTTCTTTAAACTTTAGGAAAGGTTAATGAAATTTATCCCTTTTTATTCTTTTATTGTAGGGATACATTGAAGGTATTCAACAGTGCAAGTCTGGTTATTAAGTTCAGATTCATTTAAGATACAAATTTCACCGTACAAGAATCAAATCACAACCACACATTGTATAAATGAGTAAACAAAATAAAAAAAATGATTTTGTTCTTTCCCAAAATATTCAAGCAATGTTTGGTTATTGACATATGTAGGAATTAATATAAAGCCATTTTAGGCTAATTCAATAAGCAAATATCTGAAATTGGTAGCGAATGGCCTCGCATAGGTCCACCAAGAGGGAAGTCTCAAATAAAATGAAGTTATTAAATTGGTGCAGAAAAATTCTCACACTAATCAAACCCTCTCTAGCTCAGTATTGTGTTTGTCTAACTGGTCTTTCAACTCCTTTCTCCACCCTTGGACCAGCCTTTCTTGTTTCTCAATAAGCTCAGACTTGATCTTCAACTCTTCTTCCATCATAGCAATCTCCTGTTAAAATATAACACATTTAAGTGCGAAGAAAAAAATTGATCAATATTAAATAATAAAAAAAATAATAATAAACTATGGAATAGCAGAGTAAATAAATAAGAAGTCAATTGATATGTGCATTACCTTTTGTAGGGTTTCGGCCGTTGTAGGTTGATCTTCACGTTGCAGGCCAATAAAATAGAGTTGAAGCCTTTTTGCAGCCTCCATAAAGTCTCTAGCATGCCTCTCTACATCAACTGAACCAATCAAAACACAATTACCTCGTTTGGCTGACAGCATACCAATTTCATGGCATAAGCACATTCAGCTTTACTATCTGTGAAAATTTTAACCCCTTTGATGTATGTTATGAGAGAAGTAACTTAGATTCTAAGTTTAATCAACATACAGAAAATTACTTGTCTAATACCTGATGAATCACAATATATGGGAAAAATCACACCGATGCAGAAACTCTGTATGGTATGAACATCAGTTTTGTTCCAAATTTTTTACAGAGATTTGCAGGCCTCTGAAAATTTAGAGGATGAGATGTCAAAACTTCATTGGGGGGAGAGAGAGAGAGAGAGAGAGTTCTTGGACAACCGGACATGTCTTAGGAGACCATTTGATTCCATCCAACTCCACAATAACTTCATTAAATGCAGCCTCAGCTAGAGTAATAAAGAAATGAAGAGGGAGCACAACGTCAAACAGTTTTTGATTGGAAATGATAAATTCTTTTCCTACAGTATCCCTCTCCAAATAGTAATTTGTGCACTGGTTGATCCATGGATTTGGTGAGCACATACGAAAAGAAAATGGAAAGGAATTCACTATCTCTTACCTTTCATAAATATTGTTAATACAATGTATTAGTGTGGGAAGGAAAATAGACGGAAATCAGTTTTGTCACAGTTTCTTTCCTTTTCTTTTTTTCCTTACCAATTCCTAGTTCCAAACACATCCTTAATAACTTTTCAGTTTTCTTAGCCATCATAAAAATTACCTTTAATAAATTCAGTTTTCAAAGAAAATCAGTCCTGTTTCATGCACATTGGC